>JBBPBQ010000002.1:30487944-30537428 GCA_037974755.1 Cicer yamashitae | reverse complement strand
CTTATTCTAATCATATTACGGTTTTTAACCAATCTTGTGCATCCAATAAGGGATTTTGTGTCATTGGTTCAACATTTAGGTCATTTTCACCCTCCCTAGGCTTATTCTAATCCAATTAGGGTTTTAACCAATCTTACGCATCCAATAATTGATTTTGTGTCATTGGTTGAACATTTAGGTCATTTTCGTCGTCCCTAGGCTTATTCTAATCCAATTAGGGTTTTTAACAAATCTTATGCATCCAATAAGTGATTTTGTGTCATTGGTTGAACATTTAGGTCATTTTCGTCTTCCTTGGACTTATTCTAATTCAATTAGGGTTTTTAACCAATCTTGTGCATCCAATAAGTGATTTTATGTCATTGGTTGAACATTTAGGTCATTTTCGTGCTGCTTTGACTTATTCTATTCTAGTTAGGGTTTTTAACCAATCTTGCGCATCCAATAAGTGATTTTATGTCATTGGTTGAACATTTAGGTCATTGTCATCATCCTTCGACTTATTCTAATCCAATTAGGGTTTTTAACCAATCTTGTGCATCAAATAAGTGATTTTGTGTCATTGGTTGAACATTTAGGTCATTTTCGTCCTCCTTCGACTTATTCTAATCCAATTAGGGTTTTTAATCAATCTTGTGCATCCAATATGTGATTTTGTGTCATTGGTTGAACATTTAGGTCATTTTCGTCCTCCTTCGACTTATTCTAATCCAATTAGGGTTTTTAACCAATCTTGTGCATCCAATAAGTGATTTTGTGTCATTGATTGAACATTTAGGTCTTTTTCGTCCTCCTTCGACTTATTCTAATCCAATTAGGTTTTTTAACCAATCTTGTGCATCCAATAAGTGATTTTATGTCATTGGTTGAACATTTAGGTCATTTTCATCATCCTTCGACTTATTCTAATCCAATTAGGGTTTTTAACCAATCTTGTGCATCCAATAAGTGATTTTGTGTCATTGATTGAACATTTAGGTCTTTTTCGTCCTCCTTCGACTTATTCTAATCAAATTAGGGTTTTTAACCAATCTTGTGCATCCAATAAGTGATTTTGTGTCATTGGTTGAACATTTAGGTCTTTTTCATCATCCTTGGACTTATTCTAATCCAATTAGGGTTTTTAACCAATCTTGTGCATCCAATAAGTGATTTTGTGTCATTGGTTGAACATTTAGGTCTTTTTCATCATCCTTCGACTTATTCTAATCCAATTAGGGTTTTTAACCAATCTTGTGCATCAAATAAGTGAGTTTGTGTCATTGGTTGAACATTTAGGTCATTTTCGTCCTCCTTCGACTTATTCTAATCCAATTAGGGTTTTTAACAAATCTTGTGCATCCAATAAGTGATTTTGTGTCATTGATTGAACATATAGGTCTTTTTCGTCCTCCTTCGACTTATTGTAATCCATTTAGGGTTTTTAACCAATCTTGTGCCTCCAATAAGTGATTTTGTGTCATTGGTTGAACATTTAGGTCATTTTCGTCCTCCTTCGGCTTATTCTAATCATATTAGGGTTTTTAACCAATCTTGTGCATCCAATAAGTGATTTTGTGTCATTGGTTGAACATTTAGGTCATTTTCATCGTCCCTAGACTTATTTTAATCCAATTAGGGTTTTAAATCAATCTTGTGCATCCAATAAGTGATTTTGTGTCATTGGTTGAACATTTAGGTCATTTTCATCATCCTTCGACTTATTCTAATCCAATTAGGGTTTTTAACCAATCTTGTGCATCAAATAAGTGATTTTGTGTCATTGGTTGAACATTTAGGTCATTTTCGTCCTCCTTCGACTTATTCTAATCCAATTAGGGTTTTTAACCAATCTTGTGCATCCAATAAGTGATTTTGTGTCATTGATTGAACATTTAGGTCTTTTTCGTCCTCCTTCGACTTATTCTAATCCAATTAGGTTTTTTTAACCAATCTTGTGCATCCAATAAGTGATTTTATGTCATTGGTTGAACATTTGGGTCATTTTCAACATCCTTCGACTTATTCTAATCCAATTAGGGTTTTTAACCAATCTTGTGCATCAAATAAGTGATTTTGTGTCATTGGTTGAACATTTAGGTCATTTTCGTCCTCCTTCGACTTATTCTAATCCAATTAGGGTTTTTAATCAATCTTGTGCATCCAATAAGTGATTTTGTGTCATTGATTGAACATTTAGGTCTTTTTTGTCCTCCTTCGACTTATTCTAATCCAATTAGGGTTTTTAACCAATCTTGTGCATCCAATAAGTGATTTTATGTCATTGGTTGAACATTTAGGTCATTTTCATCATCCTTCGACTTATTCCAATCCAATTAGGGTTTTTAACCAATCTTGTACATCCAATAAGTGATTTTATGTCATTGGTTGAACATTTAGGTCATTTTCGTCATCCTTCGACTTATTCTAATCCAATTAGGGTTTTTAACCAATCTTGTGCATCCAATAAGTGATTTTGTGTCATTGATTGAACATTTAGGTCTTTTTCGTCCTCCTTCGACTTATTCTAATCCAATTAGAGTTTTTAACCAATCTTGTGCATCCAATAAGTGATTTTATGTCATTGGTTGAACATTTAGGTCATTTTCATCATCCTTCGACTTATTCTAATCCAATTAGGGTTTTTAACCAATCTTGTGCATCAAATAAGTGATTTTGTGTCATTGGTTGAACATTTAGGTCATTTTCGTCCTCCTTCGACTTATTCTAATCCAATTAGGGTTTTTAACCAATCTTGTGCATCCAATAAGTGATTTTATGTCATTGGTTGAACATTTAGGTCATTTTCGTGCTGCTTTGACTTATTCTATTCTAGTTAGGGTTTTTAACCAATCTTGTGCATCCAATAAGTGATTTTATGTCATTGGTTGAACATTTAGGTCATTGTCATCATCCTTCGACTTATTCTAATCCAATTAGGATTTTTAACCAATCTTGTGCATCAAATAAGTGATTTTGTGTCATTGGTTGAACATTTAGGTCATTTTCGTCGTCCCTAGGCTTATTCTAATCCAATTAGGGTTTTTAACAAATCTTATGCATCCAATAAGTGATTTTGTGTCATTGGTTGAACATTTAGGTCATTTTCATCCTCCTTCGGCTTATTCTAATCATATTAGGGTTTCTAACCAATCTTGTGCATCCAATAAGTGATTTTGTGTCATTGGTTGAACATTTAGGTCATTTTCGTCCTCCTTCGACTTATTCTAATCCAATTAGGGTTTTTAATCAATCTTGTGCATCCAATAAGTGATTTTGTGTCATTGGTTGAACATTTAGGTCATTTTCGTCCTCCTTCGGCTTATTCTAATCATATTAGGGTTTCTAACCAATCTTGTGCATGCAATAAGTGATTTTGTGTCATTGGTTGAACATTTAGGTCATTATCGCCCTCCATAGGCTTATTCTAATCCAATTTAGGTTTTTAACCAATCTTATGCATCCAATAAGTGATTTTGTTTCATTGGTTGAACATTTAGGTCATTTTTGTCATCCTTTGACTTATTCCAATCCAATAAGGGTTTTTAACCAATCTTGTACATCCAATAAGTGATTTTATGTAATTGGTTGAACATTTAGGTCATTTTCGTCATTCTTCGACTTATTCTAATCCAATTAGGGTTTTTAACCAATCTTGTGCATCCAATAAGTGATTTTATGTCATTGGTTGAACATTTAGGTCATTTTCATCATCCTTCGACTTATTCTAATCCAATTAGGGTTTTTAACCAATCTTGTGCATCCAATAAGTGATTTTGTGTCATTGATTGAACATTTAGGTCTTTTTCGTCCTCCTTCGACTTATTCTAATCCAATTAGGGTTTTTAACCAATCTTGTGCATCAAATAAGTGCTTTTGTGTCATTGGTTGAACATTTAGGTCATTTTCGTCCTCCTTCGACTTATTCTAATCCAATTAGGGTTTTTAATCAATCTTGTGCATCCAATAAGTGATTTTGTGTCATTGGTTGAACATTTAGGTCATTTTCGTCCTCCTTCGGCTTATTCTAATCCAATTAGGGTTTTTAACCAATCTTGTGCATCCAATAAGTGATTTTGTGTCATTGATTGAACATTTAGGTCTTTTTTGTCCTCCTTCGACTTATTCTAATCCAATTAGGGTTTTTAACCAATCTTGTGCATCCAATAAGTGATTTTATGTCATTGGTTGAACATTTAGGTCATTTTCATCATCCTTCGACTTATTCCAATCCAATTAGGGTTTTTAACCAATCTTGTACATCCAATAAGTGATTTTATGTCATTGGTTGAACATTTAGGTCATTTTCGTCATCCTTCGACTTATTCTAATCCAATTAGGGTTTTTAACCAATCTTGTGCATCCAATAAGTGATTTTGTGTCATTGGTTGAACATTTAGGTCTTTTTCATCATCCTTCGACTTATTCTAATCCAATTAGGGTTTTTAACCAATCTTGTGCATCCAATAAGTGATTTTGTGTCATTGGTTGAACATTTAGGTCTTTTTCATCATCCTTCGACTTATTCTAATCCAATTAGGGTTTTTAACCAATCTTGTGCATCAAATAAGTGAGTTTGTGTCATTGGCTGAACATTTAGGTCATTTTCGTCCTCCTTCGACTTATTCTAATCCAATTAGGGTTTTTAACAAATCTTGTGCATCCAATAAGTGATTTTGTGTCATTGATTGAACATATAGGTCTTTTTCGTCCTCCTTCGACTTATTGTAATCCATTTAGGGTTTTTAACCAATCTTGTGCCTCCAATAAGTGATTTTGTGTCATTGGTTGAACATTTAGGTCATTTTCGTCCTCCTTCGGCTTATTCTAATCATATTAGGGTTTTTAACCAATCTTGTGCATCCAATAAGTGATTTTGTGTCATTGGTTGAACATTTAGGTCATTTTCATCGTCCCTAGACTTATTTTAATCCAATTAGGGTTTTAAATCAATCTTGTGCATCCAATAAGTGATTTTGTGTCATTGGTTGAACATTTAGGTCATTTTCGTCCTCCTTCGGCTTATTCTAATCATATTAGGGTTTTTAACCAATCTTGTGCATCCAATAAGTGATTTTGTGTCATTGGTTGAACATTTAGGTCATTTTCACCCTCCCTAGGCTTATTCTAATCCAATTAGGGTTTTAACCAATCTTACGCATCCGATAATTGATTTTGTGTCATTGGTTGAACATTTAGGTCATTTTCGTCGTCCCTAGGCTTATTCTAATCCAATTAGGGTTTTTAACCAATCTTATGCATCCAATAAGTGATTTTGTGTCAATGGTTGAACATTTAGGTCATTTTCGTCTTCCTTGGACTTATTCTAATTCAATTAGGGTTTTTAACCAATCTTGTGCATCCAATAAGTGATTTTATGTCATTGGTTGAACATTTAGGTCATTTTCGTGCTGCTTTGACTTATTCTATTCCAGTTAGGGTTTTTAACCAATCTTGTGCATCCAATAAGTGATTTTATGTCATTGGTTGAACATTTAGGTCATTTTCATCATCCTTCGACTTATTCTAATCCAATTAGGGTTTTTAACCAATCTTGTGCATCAAATAAGTGATTTTGTGTCATTGGTTGAACATTTAGGCCATCTTCGTCCTCCTTCGACTTATTCTAATCCAATTAGGGTTTTTAATCAATCTTGTGCATCCAATAAGTGATTTTGTGTCATTGGTTGAACATTTAGGTCATTTTCGTCCTCCTTCGGCTTATTCTAATCATATTAGGGTTTTTAACCAATCTTGTGCATCCAATAAGTGATTTTGTGTCATTGGTTGAACATTTAGGTCATTATCGCCCTCCGTAGGCTTATTCTAATCCAATTTAGGTTTTTAACCAATCTTATGCATCCAATAAGTGATTTTGTTTCATTGGTTGAACATTTAGGTCATTTTTGTCATCCTTTGACTTATTCCAATCCAATAAGGGTTTTTAACCAATCTTGTACATCCAATAAGTGATTTTATGTCATTGGTTGAACATTTAGGTCATTTTCGTCATCCTTCGACTTATTCTAATCCAATTAGGGTTTTTAACCAATCTTGTGCATCCAATAAGTGATTTTGTGTCATTGATTGAACATTTAGGTCTTTTTCGTCCTCCTTCGACTTATTCTAATCCAATTAGGGTTTTTAACCAATCTTGTGCATCCAATAAGTGATTTTATGTCATTGGTTGAGCATTTAGGTCATTTTCATCATCCTTCGACTTATTCTAATCCAATTAGGGTTTTTAACCAATCTTGTGCATCAAATAAGTGATTTTGTGTCATTGGTTGAACATTTAGGTCATTTTCGTCCTCCTTCGACTTATTCTAATCCAATTAGGGTTTTTAATCAATCTTGTGCATCCAATAAGTGATTTTGTGTCATTGGTTGAACATTTAGGTCATTTTCGTCCTCCTTCGGCTTATTCTAATCATATTAGGGTTTTTAACCAATCTTGTGCATCCAATAAGTGATTTTGTGTCATTGGTTGAACATTTAGGTCATTATCGCCCTCCGTAGGCTTATTCAAATCCAATTAGGGTTTTTAACCAATCTTATGCATCTAATAAGTGATTTTGTTTCATTGGTTGAACATTTAGGTCATTTTTGTCATCCTTTGACTTATTCCAATCCAATTAGGGTTTTTAACCAATCTTGTACATCCAATAAGTGATTTTATGTCATTGGTTGAACATTTAGGTCATTTTCGTCATCCTTCGACTTATTCTATTCCAATTAGGGTTTTTAACCAATCTTGTGCATCCAATAAGTGATTTTGTGTCATTGATTGAACATTTAGGTCTTTTTCGTCCTCCTTCGACTTATTCTAATCAGATTAGGGTTTTTAACCAATCTTGTGCATCCAATAAGTGATTTTATGTCATTGGTTGAACATTTAGGTCATTTTCATCATCCTTCGACTTATTCTAATCCAATTAGGGTTTTTAACCAATCTTGTGCATCCAATAAGTGATTTTGTGTCATTGGTTGAACATTTAGGTCATTTTCGTCCTCCTTCGGCTTATTCTAATCATATTAGGGTTTTTAACCAATCTTGTGCATCCAATAAGTGATTTTGTGTCATTGGTTGAACATTTAGGTCATTTTCATCGTCCCTAGACTTATTTTAATCCAATTAGGGTTTTAAATCAATCTTGTGCATCCAGTAAGTGATTTTGTGTCATTGGTTGAACATTTAGGTCATTTTCGTCCTCCTTCGGCTTATTCTAATCATATTAGGGTTTTTAACCAATCTTGTGCATCCAATAAGTGATTTTGTGTCATTGGTTGAACATTTAGGTCATTTTCACCCTCCCTAGGCTTATTCTAATCCAATTAGGGTTTTAACCAATCTTACGCATCCGATAATTGATTTTGTGTCATTGGTTCAACATTTAGGTCATTTACACCCTCCCTAGGCTTATTCTAATCCAATTAGGGTTTTAACCAATCTTACGCATCCAATAATTGATTTTGTGTCATTGGTTGAACATTTAGGTCATTTTCGTCGTCCCTAGGCTTATTCTAATCCAATTAGGGTTTTTCACCAATCTTATGCATCCAATAAGTGATTTTGTGTCATTGGTTGAACATTTAGGTCATTTTCGTCTTCCTTGGACTTATTCTAGTTCAATTAGGGTTTTTAACCAATCTTGTGCATCCAATAAGTGATTTTATGTCATTGGTTGAACATTTAGGTCATTTTCGTGCTGCTTTGACTTATTCTATTCCAGTTAGGGTTTTTAACCAATCTTGTGCATCCAATAAGTGATTTTATGTCATTGGTTGAACATTTAGGTCATTTTCATCATCCTTCGACTTATTCTAATCCAATTAGGGTTTTTAACCAATCTTGTGCATCAAATAAGTGATTTTGTTTCATTGGTTGAACATTTAGGTCATTTTCGTCCTCCTTCAACTTATTCTAATCCAAGTAGGGTTTTTAATCAATCTTATGCATCCAATAAGTGATTTTGTGTCATTGGTTGAACATTTAGATCATTTTCATTATCCTTCGACTTATTCTAATCCAATTAGGGTTTTTAACCAATCTTGTGCATCCAATAAGTGATTTTGTGTCATTGATTGAACATTTAGGTCTTTTTCGTCCTCCTTCGACTTATTCTAATCCAATTAGGGTTTTTAACCAATCTTGTCCATCCAATAAGTGATTTTGTGACATTGGTTGAACATTTAGGTCTTTTTCATCATCCTTCGACTTATTCTAATCCAATTAGGGTTTTTAACCAATCTTGTGCATCAAATAAGTGATTTTGTGTCATTGGTTGAACATTTAGGTCATTTTCGTCGTCCCTAGGCTTATTCTAATCCAATTAGGGTTTTTAACCAATCTTGTGCATCCAATAAGTGATTTTGTGTCATTGATTGAACATTTAGGTCATTTTCGTCCTCCTTCGACTTATTCTAATCCAATTAGGGTTTTTAACCAATCTTGTGCATCCAATAAGTGATTTTGTGTCATTGATTGAACATTTAGGTCATTTTCGTCCTCCTTCGACTTATTCTAATCCAATTAGGGTTTTTAACCAATCTTGTGCATCCAATAAGTGATTTTGTGTCATTGATTGAACATTTAGGTGTTTTTCGTCCTCCTTCGACTTATTCTAATCCAATTAGGGTTTTTAACCAATCTTGTGCATCCAATAAGTGATTTTGTGTCATTGGTTGAACATTTAGGTCATTATCGCCCTCCGTAGGCTTATTCAAATCCAATTAGGGTTTTTAACCAATCTTATGCATCCAATAAGTGATTTTGTTTCATTGGTTGAACATTTAGGTCATTTTTGTCATCCTTTGACTTATTCCAATCCAATTAGGGTTTTTAACCAATCTTGTACATCCAATAAGTGATTTTATGTCATTGGTTGAACATTTAGGTCATTTTCGTCCTCCTTCGACTTATTCTAATCATATTACGGTTTTTAACCAATCTTGTGCATCCAATAAGGGATTTTGTGTCATTGGTTCAACATTTAGGTCATTTTCACCCTCCCTAGGCTTATTCTAATCCAATTAGGGTTTTAACCAATCTTACGCATCCAATAATTGATTTTGTGTCATTGGTTGAACATTTAGGTCATTTTCGTCGTCCCTAGGCTTATTCTAATCCAATTAGGGTTTTTAACAAATCTTATGCATCCAATAAGTGATTTTGTGTCATTGGTTGAACATTTAGGTCATTTTCGTCCTCCTTCGACTTATTCTAATCCAATTAGGGTTTTTAATCAATCTTGTGCATCCAATAAGTGATTTTGTGTCATTGGTTGAACATTTAGGTCATTTTCGTCCTCCTTCGGCTTATTCTAATCATATTACGGTTTTTAACCAATCTTGTGCATCCAATAAGGGATTTTGTGTCATTGGTTCAACATTTAGGTCATTTTCACCCTCCCTAGGCTTATTATAATCCAATTAGGGTTTTAACCAATCTTACGCATCCAATAATTGATTTTGTGTCATTGGTTGAACATTTAGGTCATTTTCGTCGTCCCTAGGCTTATTCTAATCCAATTAGGGTTTTTAACAAATCTTATGCATCCAATAAGTGATTTTGTGTCATTGGTTGAACATTTAGGTCATTTTCGTCTTCCTTGGACTTATTCTAATTCAATTAGGGTTTTTAACCAATCTTGTGCATCCAATAAGTGATTTTATGTCATTGGTTGAACATTTAGGTCATTTTCGTCCTCCTTCGGCTTATTCTAATCATATTACGGTTTTTAACCAATCTTGTGCATCCAATAAGGGATTTGTGTCATTGGTTCAACATTTAGGTCATTTTCACCCTCCCTAGGCTTATTCTAATCCAATTAGGGTTTTAACCAATCTTACGCATCCAATAATTGATTTTGTGTGATTGGTTGAATATTTAGGTCATTTTCGTCGTCCCTAGGCTTATTCTAATCCAATTAGGGTTTTTAACAAATCTTATGCATCCAATAAGTGATTTTGTGTCATTGGTTGAACATTTAGGTCATTTTCGTCTTCCTTGGACTTATTCTAATTCAATTAGGGTTTTTAACCAATCTTGTGCATCAAATAAGTGATTTTGTGTCATTGGTTGAACATTTAGGTCATTTTCGTCCTCCTTCGACTTATTCTAATCCAATTAGGGTTTTTAATCAATCTTGTGCATCCAATAAGTGATTTTGTGTCATTGGTTGAACATTTAGGTCATTTTCGTCCTCCCAAGGGTTATTCTAATCATATTAGGGTTTTTAACCAATCTTGTGCATCCAATAAGTGATTTTGTGTCCTTGGTTGAACATTTAGGTCATTTTCGTCATCCTTGGACTTATTCTAATCGAATTAGGGTTTTTAACCAATCTTATGCATCCAATAAGTGATTTTGTGTCATTGGTTGAACATTTAGGTCATTTTTGTCATCCTTTGACTTATTCTAATCCAATTAGGGTTTTTAACCAATCTTGTGCATCCAATAAGTGATTTTATGTCATTGGTTGAACATTTAGGTCATTTTCGTCCTCCTTCGACTTATTCTAATCCAATTAGGGTTTTTAACCAATCTTGTGCATCCAATAAGTGATTTTGTGTCATTGGTTGAACATTTAGGTCTTTTTCATCATCCTTCGACTTATTCTAATCCAATTAGGGTTTTTAACCAATCTTGTGCATCAAATAAGTGAGTTTGTGTCATTGGCTGAACATTTAGGTCATTTTCGTCCTCCTTCGACTTATTCTAATCCAATTAGGGTTTTTAACAAATCTTGTGCATCCAATAAGTGATTTTGTGTCATTGATTGAACATATAGGTCTTTTTCGTCCTCCTTCGACTTATTGTAATCCATTTAGGGTTTTTAACCAATCTTGTGCCTCCAATAAGTGATTTTGTGTCATTGGTTGAACATTTAGGTCATTTTCGTCCTCCTTCGGCTTATTCTAATCATATTAGGGTTTTTAACCAATCTTGTGCATCCAATAAGTGATTTTGTGTCATTGGTTGAACATTTAGGTCATTTTCATCGTCCCTAGACTTATTTTAATCCAATTAGGGTTTTAAATCAATCTTGTGCATCCAATAAGTGATTTTGTGTCATTGGTTGAACATTTAGGTCATTTTCGTCCTCCTTCGGCTTATTCTAATCATATTAGGGTTTTTAACCAATCTTGTGCATCCAATAAGTGATTTTGTGTCATTGGTTGAACATTTAGGTCATTTTCACCCTCCCTAGGCTTATTCTAATCCAATTAGGGTTTTAACCAATCTTACGCATCCGATAATTGATTTTGTGTCATTGGTTGAACATTTAGGTCATTTTCGTCGTCCCTAGGCTTATTCTAATCCAATTAGGGTTTTTAACCAATCTTATGCATCCAATAAGTGATTTTGTGTCAATGGTTGAACATTTAGGTCATTTTCGTCTTCCTTGGACTTATTCTAATTCAATTAGGGTTTTTAACCAATCTTGTGCATCCAATAAGTGATTTTATGTCATTGGTTGAACATTTAGGTCATTTTCGTGCTGCTTTGACTTATTCTATTCCAGTTAGGGTTTTTAACCAATCTTGTGCATCCAATAAGTGATTTTATGTCATTGGTTGAACATTTAGGTCATTTTCATCATCCTTCGACTTATTCTAATCCAATTAGGGTTTTTAACCAATCTTGTGCATCAAATAAGTGATTTTGTGTCATTGGTTGAACATTTAGGTCATTTTCGTCCTCCTTCGACTTATTATAATCCAATTAGGGTTTTTAATCAATCTTGTGCATCCAATAAGTGATTTTGTGTCATTGGTTGAACATTTAGGTCATTTTCGTCCTCCTTCGGCTTATTCTAATCCAATTAGGGTTTTTAACCAATCTTGTGCATCCAATAAGTGATTTTGTGTCATTGATTGAACATTTAGGTCTTTTTTGTCCTCCTTCGACTTATTCTAATCCAATTAGGTTTTTTATCCAATCTTGTGCATCCAATAAGTGATTTTATGTCATTGGTTGAACATTTAGGTCATTTTCATCATCCTTCGACTTATTCTAATCCAATTAGGGTTTTTAACCAATCTTGTGCATCCAATAAGTGATTTTGTGTCATTGATTGAACATTTAGGTCTTTTTCGTCCTCCTTCGACTTATTCTAATCCAATTAGAGTTTTTAACCAATCTTGTGCATCCAATAAGTGATTTTATGTCATTGGTTGAACATTTAGGTCATTTTCATCATCCTTCGACTTATTCTAATCCAATTAGGGTTTTTAACCAATCTTGTGCATCAAATAAGTGATTTTGTGTCATTGGTTGAACATTTAGGTCATTTTCGTCCTCCTTCGACTTATTCTAATCCAATTAGGGTTTTTAACCAATCTTGTGCATCCAATAAGTGATTTTGTGTCATTGGTTGAACATTTAGGTCATTTTCGTCATCCTTCGACTTATTCTAATCCAATTAGGGTTTTTAACCAATCTTGTGCATCCAATAAGTGATTTTGTGTCATTGATTGAACATTTAGGTCTTTTTTGTCCTCCTTCGACTTATTCTAATCCAATTAGGGTTTTTAACCAATCTTGTGCATCCAATAAGTGATTTTATGTCATTGGTTGAACATTTAGGTCATTTTCATCATCCTTCGACTTATTCCAATCCAATTAGGGTTTTTAACCAATCTTGTACATCCAATAAGTGATTTTATGTCATTGGTTGAACATTTAGGTCATTTTCGTCATCCTTCGACTTATTCTAATCCAATTAGGGTTTTTAACCAATCTTGTGCATCCAATAAGTGATTTTGTGTCATTGATTGAACATTTAGGTCATTTTCGTCCTCCTTCGACTTATTCTAATCCAATTAGGGTTTTTAACCAATCTTGTTCATCCAATAAGTGATTATGTGTCATTGATTGAACATTTAGGTCTTTTTCGTCCTCCTTCGACTTATTCTAATCCAATTAGGTTTTTTAACCAATCTTGTGCATCCAATAAGTGATTTTATGTCATTGGTTGAAAATTTAGGTCATTTTCATAATCCTTCGACTTATTCTAATCCAATTAGGGTTTTTAACCAATCTTGTGCATCAAATAAGTGATTTTGTGTCATTGGTTGAACATTTAGGTCATTTTCGTCCTCCTTCGACTTATTCTAATCCAATTAGGGTTTTTAATCAATCTTGTGCATCCAATAAGTGATTTTGTGTCATTGGTTGAACATTTAGGTCATTTTCGTCCTCCTTCGGCATATTCTAATCATATTACGGTTTTTAACCAATCTTGTGCATCCAATAAGGGATTTGTGTCATTGGTTCAACATTTAGGTCATTTTCACCCTCCCTAGGCTTATTCTAATCCAATTAGGGTTTTAACCAATCTTACGCATCCAATAAATGATTTTGTGTGATTGGTTGAATATTTAGGTCATTTTCGTCATCCCTAGGCTTATTCTAATCCAATTAGGGTTTTTAACAAATCTTATGCATCCAATAAGTGATTTTGTGTCATTGGTTGAACATTTAGGTCATTTTCGTCTTCCTTGGACTTATTCTAATTCAATTAGGGTTTTTAACCAATCTTGTGCATCCAATAAGTGATTTTATGTCATTGGTTGAACATTTAGGTCTTTTTCATCATCCTTCGACTTATTCTAATCCAATTAGGGTTTTTAACCAATCTTGTGCATCAAATAAGTGATTTTGTGTCATTGGTTGAACATTTAGGTCATTTTCGTCCTCCTTCGGCTTATTCTAATCATATTAGGGTTTCTAACCAATCTTGTGCATCCAATAAGTGATTTTGTGTCATTGGTTGAACATTTAGGTCATTATCGCCCTCCGTAGGCTTATTCTAATCCAATTTAGGTTTTTAACCAATCTTATGCATCCAATAAGTGATTTTGTTTCATTGGTTGAACATTTAGGTCATTTTTGTCATCCTTTGACTTATTCCAATCCAATAAGGGTTTTTAACCAATCTTGTACATCCAATAAGTGATTTTATGTCATTGGTTGAACATTTAGGTCATTTTCATCATCCTTCGACTTATTCTAATCCAATTAGGGTTTTTAACCAATCTTGTGCATCAAATAAGTGATTTTGTGTCATTGGTTGAACATTTAGGTCATTTTCGTCCTCCTTCGACTTATTCTAATCCAATTAGGGTTTTTAACCAATCTTGTGCATCCAATAAGTGATTTTGTGTCATTGATTGAACATTTAGGTCTTTTTCGTCCTCCTTCGACTTATTCTAATCCAATTAGGTTTTTTAACCAATCTTGTGCATCCAATAAGTGATTTTATGTCATTGGTTGAACATTTGGGTCATTTTCATCATCCTTCGACTTATTCTAATCCAATTAGGATTTTTAACCAATCTTGTGCATCAAATAAGTGATTTTGTGTCATTGGTTGAACATTTAGGTCATTTTCGTCCTCCTTCGACTTATTCTAATCCAATTAGGGTTTTTAACCATTCTTGTGCATCAAATAAGTGATTTTGTGTCATTGGTTGAACATTTAGGTCATTTTCGTCCTCCTTCGACTTATTCTAATCATATTACGGTTTTTAACCAATCTTGTGCATCCAATAAGGGATTTTGTGTCATTGGTTCAACATTTAGGTCATTTTCACCCTCCCTAGGCTTATTCTAATCCAATTAGGGTTTTAACCAATCTTACGCATCCAATAATTGATTTTGTGTCATTGGTTGAACATTTAGGTCATTTTCGTCGTCCCTAGGCTTATTCTAATCCAATTAGGGTTTTTAACAAATCTTATGCATCCAATAAGTGATTTTGTGTCATTGGTTGAACATTTAGGTCATTTTCGTCTTCCTTGGACTTATTCTAATTCAATTAGGGTTTTTAACCAATCTTGTGCATCCAATAAGTGATTTTATGTCATTGGTTGAACATTTACGTCATTTTCGTGCTGCTTTGACTTATTCTATTCTAGTTAGGGTTTTTAACCAATCTTGTGCATCCAATAAGTGATTTTATGTCATTGGTTGAACATTTAGGTCATTGTCATCATCCTTCGACTTATTCTAATCCAATTAGGGTTTTTAACCAATCTTGTGCATCAAATAACTGATTTTGTGTCATTGGTTGAACATTTAGGTCATTTTCGTCCTCCTTCGACTTATTCTAATCCAATTAGGGTTTTTAATCAATCTTGTGCATCCAATAAGTGATTTTGTGTCATTGATTGAACATTTAGGTCTTTTTCGTCCTCCTTCGACTTATTCTAATCCAATTAGGTTTTTTAACCAATCTTGTGCATCCAATAAGTGATTTTATGTCATTGGTTGAACATTTGGGTCATTTTCATCATCCTTCGACTTATTCTAATCCAATTAGGATTTTTAACCAATCTTGTGCATCAAATAAGTGATTTTTTGTCATTGGTTGAACATTTAGGTCATTTTCGTCCTCCTTCGACTTATTCTAATCCAATTAGGGTTTTTAATCAATCTTGTGCATCCTATAAGTGATTTTGTGTCATTGGTTGAACATTTAGGTCATTTTCGTCCTCCTTCGGCTTATTCTAATCATATTAGGGTTTTTAACCAATCTTGTGCATCCAATTAGTGATTTTGTGTCATTGGTTGAACATTTAGGTCATTATCGCCCTCCGTAGGCTTATTCTAATCCAATTAGGGTTTTTAACCAATCTTATGCATCCAATAAGTGATTTTGTTTCATTGGTTGAACATTTAGGTCATTTTTGACATCCTTTGACTTATTCCAATCCAATTAGGGTTTTTAACCAATCTTGTACATCCAATAAGTGATTTTATGTCATTGGTTGAACATTTAGGTCATTTTCGTCATCCTTCGACTTATTCTAATCCAATTAGGGTTTTTAACCAATCTTGTGCATCCAATAAGTGATTTTGTGTCATTGATTGAACATTTAGGTCTTTTTTGTCCTCCTTCGACTTATTCTAATCCAATTAGGGTTTTTAACCAATCTTGTGCATCCAATAAGTGATTTTGTGTCAATGGTTGAACATTTAGGTCTTTTTCATCATCCTTCGACTTATTCTAATCCAATTAGGGTTTTTAACCAATCTTGTGCATCAAATAAGTGATTTTGTGTCATTGGTTGAACATTTAGGTCATTTTCGTCCTCCTTCGACTTATTCTAATCATATTACGGTTTTTAACCAATCTTGTGCATCCAATAAGGGATTTTGTGTCATTGGTTCAACATTTAGGTCATTTTCACCCTCCCTGGGCTTATTCTAATCCAATTAGGGTTTTAACCAATCTTACGCATCCAATAATTGATTTTGTGTCATTGGTTGAACATTTAGGTCATTTTCGTCGTCCCTAGGCTTATTCTAATCCAATTAGGGTTTTTAACAAATCTTATGCATCCAATAAGTGATTTTGTGTCATTGGTTGAACATTTAGGTCATTTTCGTCTTCCTTGGACTTATTCTAATTCAATTAGGGTTTTTAACCAATCTTGTGCATCCAATAAGTGATTTTATGTCACTGGTTGAACATTTAGGTCATTTTCGTCTTCCTTGGACTTATTCTAATCCAATTAGGGTTTTTAACCAATCTTGTGCATCCAATAAGTGATTTTATGTCATTGGTTGAACATTTAGATCATTTTCATTATCCTTCGACTTATTCTAATCCAATTAGGGTTTTTAACCAATCTTGTGCATCCAATAAGTGATTTTGTGTCATTGATTGAACATTTAGGTGTTTTTCGTCCTCCTTCGACTTATTCTAATCCAATTAGGGTTTTTAACCAATCTTGTGCATCCAATAAGTGATTTTGTGTCATTGGTTGAACATTTAGGTCATTATCGCCCTCCGTAGGCTTATTCAAATCCAATTAGGGTTTTTAACCAATCTTATGCATCCAATAAGTGATTTTGTTTCATTGGTTGAACATTTAGGTCATTTTTGTCATCCTTTGACTTATTCCAATCCAATTAGGGTTTTTAACCAATCTTGTACATCCAATAAGTGATTTTATGTCATTGGTTGAACATTTAGGTCATTTTCGTCCTCCTTCGACTTATTCTAATCATATTACGGTTTTTAACCAATCTTGTGCATCCAATAAGGGATTTTGTGTCATTGGTTCAACATTTAGGTCATTTTCACCCTCCCTAGGCTTATTCTAATCCAATTAGGGTTTTAACCAATCTTACGCATCCAATAATTGATTTTGTGTCATTGGTTGAACATTTAGGTCATTTTCGTCGTCCCTAGGCTTATTCTAATCCAATTAGGGTTTTTAACAAATCTTATGCATCCAATAAGTGATTTTGTGTCATTGGTTGAACATTTAGGTCATTTTCGTCCTCCTTCGACTTATTCTAATCCAATTAGGGTTTTTAATCAATCTTGTGCATCCAATAAGTGATTTTGTGTCATTGGTTGAACATTTAGGTCATTTTCGTCCTCCTTCGGCTTATTCTAATCATATTACGGTTTTTAACCAATCTTGTGCATCCAATAAGGGATTTGTGTCATTGGTTCAACATTTAGGTCATTTTCACCCTCCCTAGGCTTATTCTAATCCAATTAGGGTTTTAACCAATCTTACGCATCCAATAATTGATTTTGTGTGATTGGTTGAATATTTAGGTCATTTTCGTCGTCCCTAGGCTTATTCTAATCCAATTAGGGTTTTTAACAAATCTTATGCATCCAATAAGTGATTTTGTGTCATTGGTTGAACATTTAGGTCATTTTCGTCTTCCTTGGACTTATTCTAATTCAATTAGGGTTTTTAACCAATCTTGTGCATCAAATAAGTGATTTTGTGTCATTGGTTGAACATTTAGGTCATTTTCGTCCTCCTTCGACTTATTCTAATCCAATTAGGGTTTTTAACCAATCTTGTGCATCAAATAAGTGATTTTGTGTCATTGGTTGAACATTTAGGTCATTTTCGTCCTCATTCGACTTATTCTAATCCAATTAGGGTTTTTAATCAATCTTGTGCATCCAATAAGTGATTTTGTGTCATTGGTTGAACATTTAGGTCATTTTCGTCCTCCTTCGGCTTATTCTAATCATATTAGGGTTTTTAACCAATCTTGTGCATCCAATTAGTGATTTTGTGTCATTGGTTGAACATTTAGGTCATTATCGCCCTCCGTAGGCTTATTCTAATCCAATTAGGGTTTTTAACCAATCTTATGCATCCAATAAGTGATTTTGTTTCATTGGTTGAACATTTAGGTCATTTTTGTCATCCTTTGACTTATTCCAATCCAATTAGGGTTTTTAACCAATCTTGTACATCCAATAAGTGATTTTATGTCATTGGTTGAACATTTAGGTCATTTTCGTCATCCTTCGACTTATTCTAATCCAATTAGGGTTTTTAACCAATCTTGTGCATCCAATAAGTGATTTTGTGTCATTGATTGAACATTTAGGTCTTTTTTGTCCTCCTTCGACTTATTCTAATCCAATTAGGGTTTTTAACCAATCTTGTGCATCCAATAAGTGATTTTGTGTCAATGGTTGAACATTTAGGTCTTTTTCATCATCCTTCGACTTATTCTAATCCAATTAGGGTTTTTAACCAATCTTGTGCATCAAATAAGTGATTTTGTGTCATTGGTTGAACATTTAGGTCATTTTCGTCCTCCCTAGGCTTATTCTAATCCAATTAGGGTTTTAACCAATCTTACGCATCCAATAATTGATTTTGTGTCATTGATTGAACATTTAGGTCATTTTCGTCGTCCCTAGGCTTATTCTAATCCAATTAGGGTTTTTAACAAATCTTATGCATCCAATAAGTGATTTTGTGTCATTGGTTGAACATTTAGGTCATTTTCGTCTTCCTTGGACTTATTCTAATTCAATTAGGGTTTTTAACCAATCTTGTGCATCCAATAAGTGATTTTATGTCATTGGTTGAACATTTAGGTCATTTTCGTGCTGCTTTGACTTATTCTATTCTAGTTAGGGTTTTTAACCAATCTTGTGCATCCAATAAGTGATTTTATGTCATTGGTTGAACATTTAGGTCATTGTCATCATCCTTCGACTTATTCTAATCCAATTAGGGTTTTTAACCAATCTTGTGCATCAAATAAGTGATTTTGTGTCATTGGTTGAACATTTAGGTCATTTTCGTCCTCCTTCGACTTATTCTAATCCAATTAGGGTTTTTAACCAATCTTGTGCATCAAATAAGTGATTTTGTGTCATTGGTTGAACATTTAGGTCATTTTCGTCCTCATTCGACTTATTCTAATCCAATTAGGGTTTTTAATCAATCTTGTGCATCCAATAAGTGATTTTGTGTCATTGGTTGAACATTTAGGTCATTTTCGTCCTCCTTCGGCTTATTCTAATCATATTAGGGTTTTTAACCAATCTTGTGCATCCAATTAGTGATTTTGTGTCATTGGTTGAACATTTAGGTCATTATCGCCCTCCGTAGGCTTATTCTAATCCAATTAGGGTTTTTAACCAATCTTATGCATCCAATAAGTGATTTTGTTTCATTGGTTGAACAATTAGGTCATTTTTGTCATCCTTTGACTTATTCCAATCCAATTAGGGTTTTTAACCAATCTTGTGCATCCAATAAGTGATTTTGTGTCATTGGTTGAACATTTAGGTCTTTTTCATCATCCTTCGAATTATTCTAATCCAATTAGGGTTTTTAACCAATCTTGTGCATCAAATAAGTGATTTTGTGTCATTGGTTGAACATTTAGGTCATTTTCGTCCTCCTTCGACTTATTCTAATCCAACTAGGGTTTTTAACCAATCTTGTGCATCAAATAAGTGATTTTGTGTCATTGGTTGAACATTTAGGTCATTTTCGTCCTCATTCGACTTATTCTAATCCAATTAGGGTTTTTAATCAATCTTGTGCATCCAATAAGTGATTTTGTGTCATTGGTTGAACATTTAGGTCATTTTCGTCCTCCTTCGGCTTATTCTAATCATATTAGGGTTTTTAACCAATCTTGTGCATCCAATTAGTGATTTTGTGTCATTGGTTGAACATTTAGATCATTATCGCCCTCCGTAGGCTTATTCTAATCCAATTAGGGTTTTTAACCAATATTATGCATCCAATAAGTGATTTTGTTTCATTTGTTGAACAATTAGGTCATTTTTGTCATCCTTTGACTTATTCCAATCCAATTAGGGTTTTTAACCAATCTTGTACATCCAATAAGTGAAATTATGTCATTGGTTGAACATTTAGGTCATTTTCGTCATCCTTCGACTTATTCTAATCCAATAAGGGTTTTTAACCAATCTTGTGCATCCAATAAGTGATTTTGTGTCATTGATTGAACATTTAGGTCTTTTTCGTCCTCCTTCGACTTATTCTAATCCAATTAGGGTTTTTAACCAATCTTGTGCATCATATAAGTGATTTTTTGTCATTGGTTGAACATTTAGGTCTTTTTCATCATCCTTCGACTTATTCTAATCCAATTAGGGTTTTTAACCAATCTTGTGCATCATATAAGTGATTTTGTGTCATTGGTTGAACATTTAGGTCATTTTCGTCCTCCT
The DNA here is from genome assembly GCA_037974755.1 of Cicer yamashitae. NCBI lineage: Eukaryota > Viridiplantae > Streptophyta > Magnoliopsida > Fabales > Fabaceae > Cicer > Cicer yamashitae. Next base: position 30,516,948 of record JBBPBQ010000002.1, on the reverse strand, counting down.
TCGACTTATTCTAATCCAATTAGGGTTTTTAACCAATCTTGTGCATCCAATAAGTGATTTTGTGTCATTGGTTGAACATTTAGGTCTTTTTCATCATCCTTCGACTTATTCTAATCCAATTAGGGTTTTTAACCAATCTTGTGCATCAAATAAGTGATTTTGTGTCATTGGTTGAACATTTAGGTCATTTTCGTCGTCCCTAGGCTTATTCTAATCCAATTAGGGTTTTTAACAAATCTTATGCATCCAATAAGTGATTTTGTGTCATTGGTTGAACATTTAGGTCATTTTCGTCTTCCTTGGACTTATTCTAATTCAATTAGGGTTTTTAACCAATCTTGTGCATCCAATAAGTGATTTTATGTCATTGGTTGAACATTTAGGTCATTTTCGTGCTGCTTTGACTTATTCTATTCCAGTTAGGGTTTTTAACCAATCTTGTGCATCCAATAAGTGATTTTATGTCATTGGTTGAACATTTAGGTCATTTTCATCATCCTTCGACTTATTCTAATCCAATTAGGGTTTTTAACCAATCTTGTGCATCAAATAAGTGATTTTGTGTCATTGGTTGAACATTTAGGCCATCTTCGTCCTCCTTCGACTTATTCTAATCCAATTAGGGTTTTTAATCAATCTTGTGCATCCAATAAGTGATTTTGTGTCATTGGTTGAACATTTAGGTCATTTTCGTCCTCCTTCGGCTTATTCTAATCATATTAGGGTTTTTAACCAATCTTGTGCATCCAATAAGTGATTTTGTGTCATTGGTTGAACATTTAGGTCATTATCGCCCTCCGTAGGCTTATTCTAATCCAATTTAGGTTTTTAACCAATCTTATGCATCCAATAAGTGATTTTGTTTCATTGGTTGAACATTTAGGTCATTTTTGTCATCCTTTGACTTATTCCAATCCAATAAGGGTTTTTAACCAATCTTGTACATCCAATAAGTGATTTTATGTCATTGGTTGAACATTTAGGTCATTTTCATCATCCTTCGACTTATTCTAATCCAATTAGGGTTTTTAACCAATCTTGTGCATCAAATAAGTGATTTTGTGTCATTGGTTGAACATTTAGGTCATTTTCGTCCTCCTTCGACTTATTCTAATCCAATTAGGGTTTTTAACCAATCTTGTGCATCCAATAAGTGATTTTGTGTCATTGATTGAACATTTAGGTCTTTTTCGTCCTCCTTCGACTTATTCTAATCCAATTAGGTTTTTTAACCAATCTTGTGCATCCAATAAGTGATTTTATGTCATTGGTTGAACATTTAGGTCATTTTCATCATCCTTCGACTTATTCTAATCCAATTAGGGTTTTTAACCAATCTTTTGCATCAAATAAGTGATTTTGTGTCATTGGTTGAACATTTAGGTCATTTTCGTCCTCCTTCGGCTTATTCTAATCATATTACGGTTTTTAACCAATCTTGTGCATCCAATAAGGGATTTGTGTCATTGGTTCAACATTTAGGTCATTTTCACCCTCCCTAGGCTTATTCTAATCCAATTAGGGTTTTAACCAATCTTACGCATCCAATAATTGATTTTGTGTGATTGGTTGAATATTTAGGTCATTTTCGTCGTCCCTAGGCTTATTCTAATCCAATTAGGGTTTTTAACAAATCTTATGCATCCAATAAGTGATTTTGTGTCATTGGTTGAACATTTAGGTCATTTTCGTCTTCCTTGGACTTATTCTAATTCAATTAGGGTTTTTAACCAATCTTGTGCATCAAATAAGTGATTTTGTGTCATTGGTTGAACATTTAGGTCATTTTCGTCCTCCTTCGACTTATTCTAATCCAATTAGGGTTTTTAATCAATCTTGTGCATCCAATAAGTGATTTTGTGTCATTGGTTGAACATTTAGGTCATTTTCGTCCTCCTTCGGCTTATTCTAATCATATTACGGTTTTTAACCAATCTTGTGCATCCAATAAGGGATTTTGTGTCATTGGTTCAACATTTAGGTCATTTTCACCCTCCCTAGGCTTATTATAATCCAATTAGGGTTTTAACCAATCTTACGCATCCAATAATTGATTTTGTGTCATTGGTTGAACATTTAGGTCATTTTCGTCGTCCCTAGGCTTATTCTAATCCAATTAGGGTTTTTAACAAATCTTATGCATCCAATAAGTGATTTTGTGTCATTGGTTGAACATTTAGGTCATTTTCGTCTTCCTTGGACTTATTCTAATTCAATTAGGGTTTTTAACCAATCTTGTGCATCCAATAAGTGATTTTATGTCATTGGTTGAACATTTAGGTCATTTTCGTGCTGCTTTGACTTATTCTATTCTAGTTAGGGTTTTTAACCAATCTTGTGCATCCAATAAGTGATTTTATGTCATTGGTTGAACATTTAGGTTATTTTCATCATCCTTCGACTTATTCTAATCCAATTAGGGTTTTTAACCAATCTTGTGCATCAAATAAGTGATTTTGTGTCATTGGTTGAACATTTAGGTCATTTTCGTCCTCCTTCGACTTATTCTAATCCAATTAGGGTTTTTAATCAATCTTGTGCATCCAATAAGTGATTTTGTGTCATTGGTTGAACATTTAGGTCATTTTCGTCCTCCTTCTGCTTATTCTAATCATATTACGGTTTTTAACCAATCTTGTGCATCCAATAAGGGATTTTGTGTAATTGGTTCAACATTTAGGTCATTTTCACCCTCCCTAGGCTTATTCTAATCCAATTAGGGTTTTAACCAATCTTACGCATCCAATAATTGATTTTGTGTCATTGGTTGAACATTTAGGTCATTTTCGTCGTCCCTAGGCTTATTCTAATCCAATTAGGGTTTTTAACAAATCTTATGCATCCAATAAGTGATTTTGTGTCATTGGTTGAACATTTAGGTCATTTTCACCCTCCCTAGGCTTATTCTAATCCAATTAGGGTTTTAACCAATCTTACGCATCCGATAATTGATTTTGTGTCATTGGTTGAACATGTAGGTCATTTTCGTCGTCCCTAGGCTTATTCTAATCCAATTAGGGTTTTTCACCAATCTTATGCATCCAATAAGTGATTTTGTGTCATTGGTTGAACATTTAGGTCATTTTCGTCTTCCTTGGACTTATTCTAGTTCAATTAGGGTTTTTAACCAATCTTGTGCATCCAATAAGTGATTTTATGTCATTGGTTGAACATTTAGGTCATTTTCGTGCTGCTTTGACTTATTCTATTCCAGTTAGGGTTTTTAACCAATCTTGTGCATCCAATAAGTGATTTTATGTCATTGGTTGAACATTTAGGTCATTTTCATCATCCTTCGACTTATTCTAATCCAATTAGGGTTTTTAACCAATCTTGTGCATCAAATAAGTGATTTTGTTTCATTGGTTGAACATTTAGGTCATTTTCGTCCTCCTTCAACTTATTCTAATCCAAGTAGGGTTTTTAATCAATCTTATGCATCCAATAAGTGATTTTGTGTCATTGGTTGAACATTTAGATCATTTTCATTATCCTTCGACTTATTCTAATCCAATTAGGGTTTTTAACCAATCTTGTGCATCCAATAAGTGATTTTGTGTCATTGATTGAACATTTAGGTCTTTTTCGTCCTCCTTCGACTTATTCTAATCCAATTAGGGTTTTTAACCAATCTTGTCCATCCAATAAGTGATTTTGTGACATTGGTTGAACATTTAGGTCTTTTTCATCATCCTTCGACTTATTCTAATCCAATTAGGGTTTTTAACCAATCTTGTGCATCAAATAAGTGATTTTGTGTCATTGGTTGAACATTTAGGTCATTTTCGTCGTCCCTAGGCTTATTCTAATCCAATTAGGGTTTTTAACCAATCTTGTGCATCCAATAAGTGATTTTGTGTCATTGATTGAACATTTAGGTCATTTTCGTCCTCCTTCGACTTATTCTAATCCAATTAGGGTTTTTAACCAATCTTGTGCATCCAATAAGTGATTTTGTGTCATTGATTGAACATTTAGGTCTTTTTCGTCCTCCTTCGACTTATTCTAATCCAATTAGGTTTTTTAACCAATCTTGTGCATCCAATAAGTGATTTTATGTCATTGGTTGAACATTTAGGTCATTTTCATCATCCTTCGACTTATTCTAATCCAATTAGGGTTTTTAACCAATCTTGTGCATCAAATAAGTGATTTTGTGTCATTGGTTGAACATTTAGGTCATTTTCGTCCTCCTTCGACTTATTCTAATCCAATTAGGGTTTTTAACCAATCTTGTGCATCCAATAAGTGATTTTGTGTCATTGGTTCAACATTTAGGTCATTTTCACCCTTCCTAGGCTTATTCTAATCCAATTAGGGTTTTAACCAATCTTACGCATCCAATAATTGATTTTGTGTCAATTGTTGAATATTTAGGTCATTTTCGTCGTCCCTAGGCTTATTCTAATCCAATTAGGGTTTTTAACAAATCTTATGCATCCAATAAGTGATTTTGTGTCATTTGTTGAACATTTAGGTCATTTTCGTCTTCCTTGGACTTATTCTAATTCAATTAGGGTTTTTAACCAATCTTGTGCATCCAATAAGTGATTTTATGTCATTGGTTGAACATTTAGGTCATTTTCGAGCTGCTTTGACTTATTCTATTCTAGTTAGGGTTTTTAACCAATCTTGTGCATCCAATAAGTGATTTTATGTCATTGGTTGAACATTTAGGTCATTTTCATCATCCTTCGACTTATTCTAATCCAATTAGGGTTTTTAACCAATCTTGTGCATCCAATAAGTGATTTTGTGTCATTGATTGAACATTTAGGTCTTTTTCGTCCTCCTTCGACTTATTCTAATCCAATTAGGGTTTTTAACCAATCTTGTGCATCCAATAAGTGATTTTATGTCATTGGTTGAACATTTAGGTCATTTTCGTCATCCTTCGACTTATTCTAATCCAATTAGGGTTTTTAACCAATCTTGTGCATCCAATAAGTGATTTTATGTCATTGGTTGAACATTTAGGTCATTTTCATCATCCTTCGACTTATTCTAATCCAATTAGGGTTTTTAACCAATCTTGTGCATCCAATAAGTGATTTTGTGTCATTGATTGAACATTTAGGTCATTTTCGTCCTCCTTCGACTTATTCTAATCCAATTAGGGTTTTTAACCAATCTTGTGCATCCAATAAGTGATTTTGTGTCATTGATTGAACATTAAGGTCTTTTTCGTCCTCCTTCGACTTATTCTAATCCAATTAGGGTTTTTAACCAATCTTGTGCATCCAATAAGTGATTTTGTGACATTGGTTGAACATTTAGGTCTTTTTCATCATCCTTCGACTTATTCTAATCCAATTAGGGTTTTTAACCAATCTTGTGCATCCAATAAGTGATTTTGTGTCATTGGTTGAACATTTAGGTCATTTTCGTCCTCCTTCGACTTATTCTAATCCAATTAGGGTTTTTAACCAATCTTGTGCATCCAATAAGTGATTTTGTGTCATTGATTGAACATTTAGGTCTTTTTCGTCCTCCTTCGACTTATTCTAATCCAATTAGGTTTTTTTAACCAATCTTGTGCATCCAATAAGTGATTTTATGTCATTGGTTGAACATTTGGGTCATTTTCAACATCCTTCGACTTATTCTAATCCAATTAGGGTTTTTAACCAATCTTGTGCATCAAATAAGTGATTTTGTGTCATTGGTTGAACATTTAGGTCATTTTCGTCCTCCTTCGACTTATTCTAATCCAATTAGGGTTTTTAATCAATCTTGTGCATCCAATAAGTGATTTTGTGTCATTGATTGAACATTTAGGTCTTTTTTGTCCTCCTTCGACTTATTCTAATCCAATTAGGTTTTTTATCCAATCTTGTGCATCCAATAAGTGATTTTATGTCATTGGTTGAACATTTAGGTCATTTTCATCATCCTTCGACTTATTCTAATCCAATTAGGGTTTTTAACCAATCTTGTGCATCAAATAAGTGATTTTGTGTCATTGGTTGAACATTTAGGTCATTTTCGTCCTCCTTCGACTTATTATAATCCAATTAGGGTTTTTAATCAATCTTGTGCATCCAATAAGTGATTTTGTGTCATTGGTTGAACATTTAGGTCATTTTCGTCCTCCTTCGGCTTATTCTAATCCAATTAGGGTTTTTAACCAATCTTGTGCATCCAATAAGTGATTTTGTGTCATTGATTGAACATTTAGGTCTTTTTTGTCCTCCTTCGACTTATTCTAATCCAATTAGGGTTTTTAACCAATCTTGTGCATCCAATAAGTGATTTTATGTCATTGGTTGAACATTTAGGTCATTTTCATCATCCTTCGACTTATTCCAATCCAATTAGGGTTTTTAACCAATCTTGTACATCCAATAAGTGATTTTATGTCATTGGTTGAACATTTAGGTCATTTTCGTCATCCTTCGACTTATTCTAATCCAATTAGGGTTTTTAACCAATCTTGTGCATCCAATAAGTGATTTTGTGTCATTGATTGAACATTTAGGTCTTTTTTGTCCTCCTTCGACTTATTCTAATCCAATTAGGGTTTTTAACCAATCTTGTCCATCCAATAAGTGATTTTGTGACATTGGTTGAACATTTAGGTCTTTTTCATCATCCTTCGACTTATTCTAATCCAATTAGGGTTTTTAACCAATCTTGTGCATCAAATAAGTGATTTTGTGTCATTGGTTGAACATTTAGGTCATTTTCGTCATCCTTCGACTTATTCTAATCCAATTAGGGTTTTTAACCAATCTTGTGCATCCAATAAGTGATTTTGTGTCATTGGTTGAACATTTAGGTCTTTTTCATCATCCTTCGACTTATTCTAATCCAATTAGGGTTTTTAACCAATCTTGTGCATCCAATAAGTGATTTTGTGTCATTGGTTGAACATTTAGGTCTTTTTCATCATCCTTCGACTTATTCTAATCCAATTAGGGTTTTTAACCAATCTTGTGCATCAAATAAGTGATTTTGTGTCCTTGGTTGAACATTTAGGTCATTTTCGTCCTCCTTCGGCTTATTCTAATCATATTAGGGTTTTTAACCAATCTTGTGCATCCAATAAGTGATTTTGTGTCATTGGTTGAACATTTAGGTCATTTTCACCCTCCCTAGGCTTATTCTAATCCAATTAGGGTTTTAACCAATCTTACGTATCCGATAATTGATTTTGTGTCATTGGTTGAACATTTAGGTCATTTTCGTCGTCCCTAGGCTTATTCTAATCCAATTAGGGTTTTTCACCAATCTTATGCATCCAATAAGTGATTTTGTGTCATTGGTTGAACATTTAGGTCATTTTCGTCTTCCTTGGACTTATTCTAGTTCAATTAGGGTTTTTAACCAATCTTGTGCATCCAATAAGTGATTTTATGTCATTGGTTGAACATTTAGGTCATTTTCGTGCTGCTTTGACTTATTCTATTCCAGTTAGGGTTTTTAACCAATCTTGTGCATCCAATAAGTGATTTTATGTCATTGGTTGAACATTTAGGTCATTTTCATCATCCTTCGACTTATTCTAATCCAATTAGGGTTTTTAACCAATCTTGTGCATCAAATAAGTGATTTTGTGTCATTGGTTGAACATTTAGGCCATCTTCGTCCTCCTTCGACTTATTCTAATCCAATTAGGGTTTTTAATCAATCTTGTGCATCCAATAAGTGATTTTGTGTCATTGGTTGAACATTTAGGTCATTTTCGTCCTCCTTCGGCTTATTCTAATCATATTAGGGTTTTTAACCAATCTTGTGCATCCAATAAGTGATTTTGTGTCATTGGTTGAACATTTAGGTCATTATCGCCCTCCGTAGGCTTATTCAAATCCAATTAGGGTTTTTAACCAATCTTGTGCATCCAATAAGTGATTTTGTGTCATTGATTGAACATTTAGGTCTTTTTCGTCCTCCTTCGACTTATTCTAATCCAATTTGGGTTTTTAACCAATCTTGTGCATCCAATAAGTGATTTTATGTCATTGGTTGAACATTTAGGTCATTTTCATCATCCTTCGACTTATTCTAATCCAATTAGGGTTTTTAACCAATCTTGTGCATCCAATAAGTGATTTTGTGTCATTGATTGAACATTTAGGTCTTTTTCGTCCTCCTTCGACTTATTCTAATCCAATTAGGGTTTTTAACCAATCTTGTGCATCCAATAAGTGATTTTGTGTCATTGGTTGAACATTTAGGTCTTTTTCATCATCCTTCGAATTATTCTAATCCAATTAGGGTTTTTAACCAATCTTGTGCATCAAATAAGTGATTTTGTGTCATTGGTTGAACATTTAGGTCATTTTCGTCCTCCTTCGACTTATTCTAATCCAACTAGGGTTTTTAACCAATCTTGTGCATCAAATAAGTGATTTTGTGTCATTGGTTGAACATTTAGGTCATTTTCGTCCTCATTCGACTTATTCTAATCCAATTAGGGTTTTTAATCAATCTTGTGCATCCAATAAGTGATTTTGTGTCATTGGTTGAACATTTAGGTCATTTTCGTCCTCCTTCGGCTTATTCTAATCATATTAGGGTTTCTAACCAATCTTGTGCATCCAATAAGTGATTTTGTGTCATTGGTTGAACATTTAGGTCATTATCGCCCTCCATAGGCTTATTCTAATCCAATTTAGGTTTTTAACCAATCTTATGCATCCAATAAGTGATTTTGTTTCATTGGTTGAACATTTAGGTCATTTTTGTCATCCTTTGACTTATTCCAATCCAATAAGGGTTTTTAACCAATCTTGTACATCCAATAAGTGATTTTATGTCATTGGTTGAACATTTAGGTCATTTTCGTCATTCTTCGACTTATTCTAATCCAATTAGGGTTTTTAACCAATCTTGTGCATCCAATAAGTGATTTTATGTCATTGGTTGAACATTTAGGTCATTTTCATCATCCTTCGACTTATTCTAATCCAATTAGGGTTTTTAACCAATCTTGTGCATCCAATAAGTGATTTTGTGTCATTGATTGAACATTTAGGTCTTTTTCGTCCTCCTTCGACTTATTCTAATCCAATTAGGGTGTTTAACCAATCTTGTGCATCCAATAAGTGATTTTGTGTCATTGGTTGAACATTTAGGTCTTTTTCATCATCCTTCGACTTATTCTAATCCAATTAGGGTTTTTAACCAATCTTGTGCATCAAATAAGTGATTTTGTGTCATTGGTTGAACATTTTGGTAATTTTCGTCCTCCTTCGACTTATTCTAATCCAATTAGGGTTTTTAACCAATCTTGTGCATCAAATAAGTGATTTTGTGTCATTGGTTGAACATTTAGGTCATTTTCGTCCTCATTCGACTTATTCTAATCCAATTAGGGTTTTTAATCAATCTTGTGCATCCAATAAGTGATTTTGTGTCATTGGTTGAACATTTAGGTCATTTTCGTCCTCCTTCGGCTTATTCTAATCATATTACGGTTTTTAACCAATCTTGTGCATCCAATTAGTGATTTTGTGTCATTGGTTGAACATTTAGGTCATTATCGCCCTCCGTAGGCTTATTCTAATCCAATTAGGGTTTTTAACCAATCTTATGCATCCAATAAGTGATTTTGTTTCATTGGTTGAACATTTAGGTCATTTTTGACATCCTTTGACTTATTCCAATCCAATTAGGGTTTTTAACCAATCTTGTACATCCAATAAGTGATTTTATGTCATTGGTTGAACATTTAGGTCATTTTCGTCATCCTTCGACTTATTCTAATCCAATTAGGGTTTTTAACCAATCTTGTGCATCCAATAAGTGATTTTGTGTCATTGATTGAACATTTAGGTCTTTTTTGTCCTCCTTCGACTTATTCTAATCCAATTAGGGTTTTTAACCAATCTTGTGCATCCAATAAGTGATTTTGTGTCAATGGTTGAACATTTAGGTCTTTTTCATCATCCTTCGACTTATTCTAATCCAATTAGGGTTTTTAACCAATCTTGTGCATCGAATAAGTGATTTTGTGTCATTGGTTGAACATTTAGGTCATTTTCGTCCTCCTTCGACTTATTCTAATCCAATTAGGGTTTTTAACCAATCTTGTGCATCCAATAAGTGATTTTGTGTCATTGATTGAACATTTAGGTCTTTTTCGTCCTCCTTCGACTTATTCTAATCCAATTAGGTTTTTTTAACCAATCTTGTGCATCCAATAAGTGATTTTATGTCATTGGTTGAACATTTGGGTCATTTTCAACATCCTTCGACTTATTCTAATCCAATTAGGGTTTTTACCCAATCTTGTGCATCAAATAAGTGATTTTGTGTCATTGGTTGAACATTTAGGTCATTTTCGTCCTCCTTCGACTTATTCTAATCCAATTAGGGTTTTTAATCAATCTTGTGCATCCAATAAGTGATTTTGTGTCATTGGTTGAACATTTAGGTCATTTTCGTCCTCCTTCGGCTTATTCTAATCATATTACGGTTTTTAACCAATCTTGTGCATCCAATAAGGGATTTTGTGTCATTGGTTCAACATTTAGGTCATTTTCACCCTCCCTAGGCTTATTATAATCCAATTAGGGTTTTAACCAATCTTACGCATCCAATAATTGATTTTGTGTCATTGGTTGAACATTTAGGTCATTTTCGTCGTCCCTAGGCTTATTCTAATCCAATTAGGGTTTTTAACAAATCTTATGCATCCAATAAGTGATTTTGTGTCATTGGTTGAACATTTAGGTCATTTTCGTCTTCCTTGGACTTATTCTAATTCAATTAGGGTTTTTAACCAATCTTGTGCATCCAATAAGTGATTTTATGTCATTGGTTGAACATTTAGGTCATTTTCGTCCTCCTTCGACTTATTCTAATCATATTACGGTTTTTAACCAATCTTGTGCATCCAATAAGGGATTTTGTGTCATTGGTTCAACATTTAGGTCATTTTCACCCTCCCTAGGCTTATTCTAATCCAATTAGGGTTTTAACCAATCTTACGCATCCAATAATTGATTTTGTGTCATTGGTTGAACATTTAGGTCATTTTCGTCGTCCCTAGGCTTATTCTAATCCAATTAGGGTTTTTAACAAATCTTATGCTTCCAATAAGTGATTTTGTGTCATTGGTTGAACATTTAGGTCATTTTCGTCTTCCTTGGACTTATTCTAATTCAATTAGGGTTTTTAACCAATCTTGTGCATCCAATAAGTGATTTTGTGTCATTGGTTGAACATTTAGGTCATTTTCGTCTTCCTTGGACTTATTCTAATTCAATTAGGGTTTTTAACCAATCTTGTGCATCCAATAAGTGATTTTGTGTCATTGATTGAACATTTAGGTCTTTTTCGTCTTCCTTGGACTTATTCTAATTCAATTAGGGTTTTTAACCAATCTTGTGCATCCAATAAGTGATTTTGTGTCATTGATTGAACATTTAGGTCTTTTTCGTCCTCCTTCGACTTATTCTAATCCAATTAGGGTTTTTAACCAATCTTGTGCATCCAATAAGTGATTTTATGTCATTGGTTGAACATTTAGATCATTTTCATCATCCTTCGACTTATTCTAATCCAATTAGGGTTTTTAACCAATCTTGTGCATCCAATAAGTGATTTTGTGTCATTGATTGAACATTTAGGTCTTTTTCGTCCTCCTTCGACTTATTCTAATCCAATTAGGGTTTTTAACCAATCTTGTGCATCAAATAAGTGATTTTGTGTCATTGGTTGAACATTTAGGTCATTTTCGTCCTCCTTCGACTTATTCTAATCCAATTAGGGTTTTTAACCAATCTTGTGCATCAAATAAGTGATTTTGTGTCATTGGTTGAACATTTAGGTCATTTTCGTCCTCATTCGACTTATTCTAATCCAATTAGGGTTTTTAATCAATCTTGTGCATCCAATAAGTGATTTTGTGTCATTGGTTGAACATTTAGGTCATTTTCGTCCTCCTTCGGCTTATTCTAATCATATTAGGGTTTTTAACCAATCTTGTGCATCCAATTAGTGATTTTGTGTCATTGGTTGAACATTTAGGTCATTATCGCCCTCCGTAGGCTTATTCTAATCCAATTAGGGTTTTTAACCAATCTTATGCATCCAATAAGTGATTTTGTTTCATTGGTTGAACAATTAGGTCATTTTTGTCATCCTTTGACTTATTCCAATCCAATTAGGGTTTTTAACCAATCTTGTGCATCCAATAAGTGATTTTGTGTCATTGGTTGAACATTTAGGTCTTTTTCATCATCCTTCGAATTATTCTAATCCAATTAGGGTTTTTAACCAATCTTGTGCATCAAATAAGTGATTTTGTGTCATTGGTTGAACATTTAGGTCATTTTCGTCCTCCTTCGACTTATTCTAATCCAACTAGGGTTTTTAACCAATCTTGTGCATCAAATAAGTGATTTTGTGTCATTGGTTGAACATTTAGGTCATTTTCGTCCTCATTCGACTTATTCTAATCCAATTAGGGTTTTTAATCAATCTTGTGCATCCAATAAGTGATTTTGTGTCATTGGTTGAACATTTAGGTCATTTTCGTCCTCCTTCGGCTTATTCTAATCATATTAGGGTTTTTAACCAATCTTGTGCATCCAATTAGTGATTTTGTGTCATTGGTTGAACATTTAGATCATTATCGCCCTCCGTAGGCTTATTCTAATCCAATTAGGGTTTTTAACCAATATTATGCATCCAATAAGTGATTTTGTTTCATTTGTTGAACAATTAGGTCATTTTTGTCATCCTTTGACTTATTCCAATCCAATTAGGGTTTTTAACCAATCTTGTACATCCAATAAGTGAAATTATGTCATTGGTTGAACATTTAGGTCATTTTCGTCATCCTTCGACTTATTCTAATCCAATAAGGGTTTTTAACCAATCTTGTGCATCCAATAAGTGATTTTGTGTCATTGATTGAACATTTAGGTCTTTTTCGTCCTCCTTCGACTTATTCTAATCCAATTAGGGTTTTTAACCAATCTTGTGCATCATATAAGTGATTTTTTGTCATTGGTTGAACATTTAGGTCTTTTTCATCATCCTTCGACTTATTCTAATCCAATTAGGGTTTTTAACCAATCTTGTGCATCATATAAGTGATTTTGTGTCATTGGTTGAACATTTAGGTCATTTTCGTCCTCCTTCGACTTATTCTAATCCAATTAGGGTTTTTAACCAATCTTGTGCATCCAATAAGTGATTTTGTGTCATTGGTTGAACATTTAGGTCTTTTTCATCATCCTTCGACTTATTCTAATCCAATTAGGGTTTTTAACCAATCTTGTGCATCAAATAAGTGATTTTGTGTCATTGGTTGAACATTTAGGTCATTTTCGTCGTCCCTAGGCTTATTCTAATCCAATTAGGGTTTTTAACAAATCTTATGCATCCAATAAGTGATTTTGTGTCATTGGTTGAACATTTAGGTCATTTTCGTCTTCCTTGGACTTATTCTAATTCAATTAGGGTTTTTAACCAATCTTGTGCATCCAATAAGTGATTTTATGTCATTGGTTGAACATTTAGGTCATTTTCGTGCTGCTTTGACTTATTCTATTCCAGTTAGGGTTTTTAACCAATCTTGTGCATCCAATAAGTGATTTTATGTCATTGGTTGAACATTTAGGTCATTTTCATCATCCTTCGACTTATTCTAATCCAATTAGGGTTTTTAACCAATCTTGTGCATCAAATAAGTGATTTTGTGTCATTGGTTGAACATTTAGGCCATCTTCGTCCTCCTTCGACTTATTCTAATCCAATTAGGGTTTTTAATCAATCTTGTGCATCCAATAAGTGATTTTGTGTCATTGGTTGAACATTTAGGTCATTTTCGTCCTCCTTCGGCTTATTCTAATCATATTAGGGTTTTTAACCAATCTTGTGCATCCAATAAGTGATTTTGTGTCATTGGTTGAACATTTAGGTCATTATCGCCCTCCGTAGGCTTATTCTAATCCAATTTAGGTTTTTAACCAATCTTATGCATCCAATAAGTGATTTTGTTTCATTGGTTGAACATTTAGGTCATTTTTGTCATCCTTTGACTTATTCCAATCCAATAAGGGTTTTTAACCAATCTTGTACATCCAATAAGTGATTTTATGTCATTGGTTGAACATTTAGGTCATTTTCATCATCCTTCGACTTATTCTAATCCAATTAGGGTTTTTAACCAATCTTGTGCATCAAATAAGTGATTTTGTGTCATTGGTTGAACATTTAGGTCATTTTCGTCCTCCTTCGACTTATTCTAATCCAATTAGGGTTTTTAACCAATCTTGTGCATCCAATAAGTGATTTTGTGTCATTGATTGAACATTTAGGTCTTTTTCGTCCTCCTTCGACTTATTCTAATCCAATTAGGTTTTTTAACCAATCTTGTGCATCCAATAAGTGATTTTATGTCATTGGTTGAACATTTAGGTCATTTTCATCATCCTTCGACTTATTCTAATCCAATTAGGGTTTTTAACCAATCTTTTGCATCAAATAAGTGATTTTGTGTCATTGGTTGAACATTTAGGTCATTTTCGTCCTCCTTCGGCTTATTCTAATCATATTACGGTTTTTAACCAATCTTGTGCATCCAATAAGGGATTTGTGTCATTGGTTCAACATTTAGGTCATTTTCACCCTCCCTAGGCTTATTCTAATCCAATTAGGGTTTTAACCAATCTTACGCATCCAATAATTGATTTTGTGTGATTGGTTGAATATTTAGGTCATTTTCGTCGTCCCTAGGCTTATTCTAATCCAATTAGGGTTTTTAACAAATCTTATGCATCCAATAAGTGATTTTGTGTCATTGGTTGAACATTTAGGTCATTTTCGTCCTCCTTCGACTTATTCTAATCCAATTAGGGTTTTTAATCAATCTTGTGCATCCAATAAGTGATTTTGTGTCATTGGTTGAACATTTAGGTCATTTTCGTCCTCCTTCGGCTTATTCTAATCATATTACGGTTTTTAACCAATCTTGTGCATCCAATAAGGGATTTTGTGTCATTGGTTCAACATTTAGGTCATTTTCACCCACCCTAGGCTTATTCTAATCCAATTAGGGTTTTAACCAATGTTACGCATCCAATAATTGATTTTGTGTCATTGGTTGAACATTTAGGTCATTTTCGTCGTCCCTAGGCTTATTCTAATCCAATTAGGGTTTTTAACAAATCTTATGCATCCAATAAGTGATTTTGTGTCATTGGTTGAACATTTAGGTCATTTTCGTCTTCCTTGGACTTATTCTAATTCAATTAGAGTTTTTAACCAATCTTGTGCATCCAATAAGTGATTTTATGTCATTGGTTGAACATTTAGGTCATTTTCGTGCTGCTTTGACTTATTCTATTCTAGTTAGGGTTTTTAACCAATCTTGTGCATCCAATAGGTGATTTTATGTCATTGGTTGAACATTTAGGTCATTTTCATCATCCTTCGACTTATCCTAATCCAATTAGGGTTTTTAACCAATCTTGTGCATCAAATAAGTGATTTTGTGTCATTGGTTGAACATTTAGGTCATTTTCGTCCTCCTTCGACTTATTCTAATCCAATTAGGGTTTTTAATCAATCTTGTGCATCCAATAAGTGATTTTGTGTCATTGGTTGAACAATTAGGTTATTTTCGTCCTCCTTCGGCTTATTCTAATCCAATTAGGGTTTTTAACCAATCTTGTCCATCCAATAAGTGATTTTGTGTCATTGGTTGAACATTTAGGTCATTTTCATCGTCCCTAGACTTATTTTAATCCAATTAGGGTTTTAAATCAATCTTGTGCATCCAATAAGTGATTTTGTGTCATTGGTTGAACATTTAGGTCATTTTCGTCCTCCTTCGGCTTATTCTAATCATATTAGGGTTTTTAACCAATCTTGTGCATCCAATAAGTGATTTTGTGTCATTGGTTGAACATTTAGGTCATTTTCACCCTCCCTAGGCTTATTCTAATCCAATTAGGGTTTTAACCAATCTTACGCATCCGATAATTGATTTTGTGTCATTGGTTGAACATGTAGGTCATTTTCGTCGTCCCTAGGCTTATTCTAATCCAATTAGGGTTTTTCACCAATCTTATGCATCCAATAAGTGATTTTGTGTCATTGGTTGAACATTTAGGTCATTTTCGTCTTCCTTGGACTTATTCTAGTTCAATTAGGGTTTTTAACCAATCTTGTGCATCCAATAAGTGATTTTATGTCATTGGTTGAACATTTAGGTCATTTTCGTGCTGCTTTGACTTATTCTATTCCAGTTAGGGTTTTTAACCAATCTTGTGCATCCAATAAGTGATTTTATGTCATTGGTTGAACATTTAGGTCATTTTCATCATCCTTCGACTTATTCTAATCCAATTAGGGTTTTTAACCAATCTTGTGCATCAAATAAGTGCTTTTGTGTCATTGGTTGAACATTTAGGTCATTTTCGTCCTCCTTCGACTTATTCTAATCCAATTAGGGTTTTTAATCAATCTTGTGCATCCAATAAGTGATTTTGTGTCATTGGTTGAACATTTAGGTCATTTTCGTCCTCCTTCGGCTTATTCTAATCATATTACGGTTTTTAACCAATCTTGTGCATCCAATAAGGGATTTTGTGTCATTGGTTCAACATTTAGGTCATTTTCACCCACCCTAGGCTTATTCTAATCCAATTAGGGTTTTAACCAATGTTACGCATCCAATAATTGATTTTGTGTCATTGGTTGAACATTTAGGTCATTTTCGTCGTCCCTAGGCTTATTCTAATCCAATTAGGGTTTTTAACAAATCTTATGCATCCAATAAGTGATTTTGTGTCATTGGTTGAACATTTAGGTCATTTTCGTCTTCCTTGGACTTATTCTAATTCAATTAGAGTTTTTAACCAATCTTGTGCATCCAATAAGTGATTTTATGTCATTGGTTGAACATTTAGGTCATTTTCGTGCTGCTTTGACTTATTCTATTCTAGTTAGGGTTTTTAACCAATCTTGTGCATCCAATAGGTGATTTTATGTCATTGGTTGAACATTTAGGTCATTTTCATCATCCTTCGACTTATCCTAATCCAATTAGGGTTTTTAACCAATCTTGTGCATCAAATAAGTGATTTTGTGTCATTGGTTGAACATTTAGGTCATTTTCGTCCTCCTTCGACTTATTCTAATCCAATTAGGGTTTTTAATCAATCTTGTGCATCCAATAAGTGATTTTGTGTCATTGGTTGAACAATTAGGTCATTTTCGTCCTCCTTCGGCTTATTCTAATCATATTAGGGTTTCTAACCAATCTTGTGCATCCAATAAGTGATTTTGTGTCATTGGTTGAACATTTAGGTCATTATCGCCCTCCGTAGGCTTATTCTAATCCAATTTGGGTTTTTAACCAATCTTATGCATCCAATAAGTTATTTTGTTTCATTGGTTGAACATTTAGGTCATTTTTGTCATCCTTTGACTTATTCCAATCCAATTAGGGCTTTTAACCAATCTTGTACATCCAATAAGTGATTTTATGTCATTCGTTGAACATTTAGGTCATTTTCGTCATCCTTCGACTTATTCTAATCCAATTAGGGTTTTTAACCAATCTTGTGCATCCAATAAGTGATTTTGTGTCATTGATTGAACATTTAGGTCTTTTTCGTCCTCCTTCGACTTATTCTAATCCAATTAGGGTTTTTAACCAATCTTGTGCATCCAATAAGTGATTTTATGTCATTGGTTGAACATTTAGGTCATTTTCATCATCCTTCGACTTATTCTAATCCAATTAGGGTTTTTAACCAATCTTGTGCATCCAATAAGTGACTTTGTGTCATTGATTGAACATTTAGGTCTTTTTCGTCCTCCTTCGACTTATTCTAATCCAATTAGGGTTTTTAACCAATCTTGTGCATCCAATAAGTGATTTTGTGTCATTGGTTGAACATTTAGGTCTTTTTCATCATCCTTCGACTTATTCTAATCCAATTAGGGTTTTTAACCAATCTTGTGCATCCAATAAGTGATTTTGTGTCATTGGTTGAACATTTAGGTCATTTTCGTCATCCTTCGACTTATTCTAATCCAATTAGGGTTTTTAACCAACCTTGTGCATCCAATAAGTGATTTTGTGTCATTGGTTGGACATTTATGTCATTTTCGTCATCCTTCGACTTATTCTAATCCAATTAGGGTTTTTAACCAATCTTTTGCATCCAATAAGTGATTTTGTGTCTTTGGTTGAACATTTAGGTCATTTTCGTCATCCTTTGACTTATTCTTATCCAATTAGGGTTTTTAACCAATCTTGTGCATCCAATAAGTGATTTTGTGTCATTGGTTGAACATTTAGGTCATTTTCGTCCTCCCTTGGCCTATTCTAATCCAATTAGGGTTTTTAACCAATCTTGTGCATCCAATATGTGATTTTGTGTCATTGGTTGAACATTTAGGTCATTTTTGTCATCCTTCGACTTATTCTAATCCAATTAGGGTTTTTAACCAATCTTGTGCATCCAATAAGTGATTTTGTGTCATTGGTTGAACATTTAGGTCATTTTCGTCCTCCCTAGGCTTATTCTAATCCAATTAGGGTTTTTATCCAATCTTGTGCATCCAATATGTGATTTTGTGTCATTGGTTGAACATTTAGGTCATTTTCGTCCTCCCTAGGCTTATTATAATCCAATTAGGGTTTTTAACCAATCTTGTGCATCCAATATGTGATTTTGTGTTATGTGTCATTGGTTGAACATTTAGGTCATTTTTGTCCTCCCTAGGCTTATTCTAATCCAATTAGGGTTTTTAACCAATCTTGTGCATCCAATATGTGATTTTGTGTCATTGGTTGAACATTTAGGTCATTTTCGTCCGCCCTAGGCTTATTCTAATCCAATTAGGGTTTTTAACCAATCTTGTGCATCCAATATGTGATTTTGTGTCATTGGTTGAACATTTAGGTCATTTTCGTCCTCCCTAGGCTTATTCTAATCCAATTAGGGTTTTTAACCTATCTTGTGCATCCTATATGTGATTTTGTGTAATTGGTTGAACATTTAGGTCATTTTTGTCCTCCCTAGGCTTATTCTAATCCAATTAGGGTTTTTAACCAATCTTGTGCATCCAATATGTGATTTTGTGTCATTGGTTGAACATTTAGGTCATTTTCGTCCTCCCTAGGCTTATTCTAATCCAATTAGGGTTTTTAACCAATCCTGTGTATCCAATATGTGATTTTGTGTAATTTTGTGTCATTGGTTGAACATTTAGGTCATTTTTGTCCTCCCTAGGCTTATTCTAATCCAATTAGGGTTTTTAACCAATCTTGTGCATCCAATATGTGATTTTGTGTCATTGGTTGAACATTTAGGTCATTTTCGTCCTCCCTAGGCTTATTCTAATCCAATTAGGTTTTTTAACCAATCTTGTACATCCAATATGTGATTTTGTGTCATTTTGTGTCATTGGTTGAACATTTAGGTCATTTTCGTCCTCCCTAGGCTTATTCTAATCCAATTAGGGTTTTTAACCAATCTTGTGCATCCAATATGTGTTTTTGTGTCATTGGTTGAACATTTAGGTCATTTTCGTCCTCCCTAGACTTATTCTAATCCAATTAGGGTTTTTAACCAATCTTGTGCATCCAATATGTGATTTTGTGTCATTGGTTGAACATTTAGGTCATTTTCGTCCTCCCTAGGCTTATTCTAATCCAATTAGGGTTTTTAACCAATCTTGTGCATCCAATATGTGATTTTGTGTCATTTTGTGTCATTGGTTGAACATTTAGGTCATTTTCGTCGTCCCAAGGCTTATTCTAATCCAATTAGGGTTTTTAACCAATCTTGTGCATCCAATATGTGATTTTGTGTAATTTTGTGTCATTGGTTGAACATTTAGGTCATTTTTGTCCTCCCTAGGCTTATTCTAATCCAATTAGGGTTTTTAACCAATCTTGTGCATCCAATATGTGATTTTGTGTCATTGGTTGAACATTTAGGTCATTTTCGTCCTCCCTAGGCTTATTCTAAGCCAATTAGGGTTTTTAACCAATCTTGTGCATCCAATATGTGATTTTGTGTCATTTTGTGTCATTGGTTGAACATTTAGGTCATTTTCGTCCTCCCTAGGCTTATTCTAATCCAATTAGGGTTTTTAACCAATCTTGTGCATCCAATAAGTGATTTTGTGTCATTGGTTGAACATTTAGGTCATTTTCGTCCTCCTTCGACTTATTCTAATCCAATTAGGGTTTTTAACCAATCTTGTGCATCCAATAAGTGATTTTGTGTCATTGATTGAACATTTAGGTCTTTTTCGTCCTCCTTCGACTTATTCTAATCCAATTAGGTTTTTTTAACCAATCTTGTGCATCCAATAAGTGATTTTATGTCATTGGTTGAACATTTGGGTCATTTTCAACATCCTTCGACTTATTCTAATCCAATTAGGGTTTTTAACCAATCTTGTGCATCAAATAAGTGATTTTGTGTCATTGGTTGAACATTTAGGTCATTTTCGTCCTCCTTCGACTTATTCTAATCCAATTAGGGTTTTTAATCAATCTTGTGCATCCAATAAGTGATTTTGTGTCATTGGTTGAACAATTAGGTTATTTTCGTCCTCCTTCGGCTTATTCTAATCCAATTAGGGTTTTTAACCAATCTTGTCCATCCAATAAGTGATTTTGTGTCATTGGTTGAACATTTAGGTCATTTTCATCGTCCCTAGACTTATTTTAATCCAATTAGGGTTTTAAATCAATCTTGTGCATCCAATAAGTGATTTTGTGTCATTGGTTGAACATTTAGGTCATTTTCGTCCTCCTTCGGCTTATTCTAATCATATTAGGGTTTTTAACCAATCTTGTGCATCCAATAAGTGATTTTGTGTCATTGGTTGAACATTTAGGTCATTTTCACCCTCCCTAGGCTTATTCTAATCCAATTAGGGTTTTAACCAATCTTACGTATCCGATAATTGATTTTGTGTCATTGGTTGAACATTTAGGTCATTTTCGTCGTCCCTAGGCTTATTCTAATCCAATTAGGGTTTTTCACCAATCTTATGCATCCAATAAGTGATTTTGTGTCATTGGTTGAACATTTAGGTCATTTTCGTCTTCCTTGGACTTATTCTAGTTCAATTAGGGTTTTTAACCAATCTTGTGCATCCAATAAGTGATTTTATGTCATTGGTTGAACATTTAGGTCATTTTCGTGCTGCTTTGACTTATTCTATTCCAGTTAGGGTTTTTAACCAATCTTGTGCATCCAATAAGTGATTTTATGTCATTGGTTGAACATTTAGGTCATTTTCATCATCCTTCGACTTATTCTAATCCAATTAGGGTTTTTAACCAATCTTGTGCATCCAATAAGTGATTTTGTGTCATTGATTGAACATTTAGGTCTTTTTCGTCCTCCTTCGACTTATTCTAATCCAATTAGGTTTTTTAACCAATCTTGTGCATCCAATAAGTGATTTTATGTCATTGGTTGAACATTTGGGTCATTTTCATCATCCTTCGACTTATTCTAATCCAATTAGGATTTTTAACCAATCTTGTGCATCAAATAAGTGATTTTGTGTCATTGGTTGAACATTTAGGTCATTTTCGTCCTCCTTCGACTTATTCTAATCCAATTAGGGTTTTTAATCAATCTTGTGCATCCAATAAGTGATTTTGTGTCATTGGTTGAACATTTAGGTCATTTTCGTCCTCCTTCGGCTTATTCTAATCATATTACGGTTTTTAACCAATCTTGTGCATCCAATAAGGGATTTTGTGTCATTGGTTCAACATTTAGGTCATTTTCACCCTCCCTAGGCTTATTCTAATCCAATTAGGGTTTTAACCAATGTTACGCATCCAATAATTGATTTTGTGTCATTGGTTGAACATTTAGGTCATTTTCGTCGTCCCTAGGCTTATTCTAATCCAATTAGGGTTTTTAACAAATCTTATGCATCCAATAAGTGATTTTGTGTCATTGGTTGAACATTTAGGTCATTTTCGTCTTCCTTGGACTTATTCTAATTCAATTAGGGTTTTTAACCAATCTTGTGCATCCAATAAGTGATTTTATGTCATTGGTTGAACATTTAGGTCATTTTCGTGCTGCTTTGACTTATTCTATTCTAGTTAGGGTTTTTAACCAATCTTGTGCATCCAATAAGTGATTTTATGTCATTGGTTGAACATTTAGGTCATTTTCATCATCCTTCGACTTATTCTAATCCAATTATGGTTTTTAACAAATCTTGTGCATCAAATAAGTGATTTTGTGTCATTGGTTGAACATTTAGGTCATTTTCGTCCTCCTTCGACTTATTCTAATCCAATTAGGGTTTTTAACCAATCTTGTGCATCCAATAAGTGATTTTGTGTCATTGGTTGAACATTTAGGTCTTTTTCATCATCCTTCGACTTATTCTAATCCAATTAGGGTTTTTAACCAATCTTGTGCATCAAATAAGTGATTTTGTGTCCTTGGTTGAACATTTAGGTCATTTTCGTCCTCCTTCGACTTATTCTAATCCAATTAGGGTTTTTAACCAATCTTTTGCATCCAATAAGTGATTTTGTGTCATTGATTGAACATTTAGGTCTTTTTCGTCCTCCTTCGATTTATTCTAATCCATTTAGGGTTTTTAACCAATCTTGTGCCTCCAATAAGTAATTTTGTGTCATTGGTTGAACATTTAGGTCATTTTCGTCCTCCTTCGGCTTATTCTAATCATATTAGGGTTTTTAACCAATCTTGTGCATCAAATAAGTGATTTTGTGTCATTGGTTGAACATTTAGGTCATTTCCGTCGTCCCTAGAGTTATTTTAATCCAATTAGGGTGTTAAATCAATCTTGTGCATCCAATAAGTGATTTTGTGTCATTGGTTGAACATTTAGGTCATTTTCGTCCTCCTTCGGCTTATTCTAATCATATTAGGGTTTTTAACCAATCTTGTGCATCCAATAAGTGATTTTGTGTCATTGGTTGAACATTTAGGTCATTATCGCCCTCCGTAGGCTTATTCAAATCCAATTAGGGTTTTTAACCAATCTTATGCATCCAATAAGTGATTTTGTTTCATTGGTTGAACATTTAGGTCATTTTTGTCATCCTTTGACTTATTCCAATCCAATTAGGGTTTTTAACCAATCTTGTACATCCAATAAGTGATTTTATGTCATTGGTTGAACATTTAGGTCATTTTCGTCCTCCTTCGACTTATTCTAATCATATTACGGTTTTTAACCAATCTTGTGCATCCAATAAGGGATTTTGTGTCATTGGTTCAACATTTAGGTCATTTTCACCCTCCCTAGGCTTATTCTAATCCAATTAGGGTTTTAACCAATCTTACGCATCCAATAATTGATTTTGTGTCATTGGTTGAACATTTAGGTCATTTTCGTCGTCCCTAGGCTTATTCTAATCCAATTAGGGTTTTTAACAAATCTTATGCATCCAATAAGTGATTTTGTGTCATTGGTTGAACATTTAGGTCATTTTCGTCTTCCTTGGACTTATTCTAATTCAATTAGGGTTTTTAACCAATCTTGTGCATCCAATAAGTGATTTTATGTCATTGGTTGAACATTTAGGTCATTTTCGTCTTCCTTGGACTTATTCTAATCCAATTAGGGTTTTTAACCAATCTTGTGCATCCAATAAGTGATTTTATGTCATTGGTTGAACATTTAGATCATTTTCATTATCCTTTGACTTATTCTAATCCAATTAGGGTTTTTAACCAATCTTGTGCATCCAATAAGTGATTTTGTGTCATTGATTGAACATTTAGGTGTTTTTCGTCCTCCTTCGACTTATTCTAATCCAATTAGGGTTTTTAACCAATCTTGTGCATCCAATAAGTGATTTTGTGTCATTGGTTGAACATTTAGGTCATTATCGCCCTCCGTAGGCTTATTCAAATCCAATTAGGGTTTTTAACCAATCTTATGCATCCAATAAGTGATTTTGTTTCATTGGTTGAACATTTAGGTCATTTTTGTCATCCTTTGACTTATTCCAACCAATTAGGGTTTTTAACCAATCTTGTGCATCCAATAAGTGATTTTGTGTCATTGATTGAACATTTAGGTCTTTTTCGTCTTCCTTGGACTTATTCTAATTCAATTAGGGTTTTTAACCAATCTTGTGCATCCAATAAGTGATTTTGTGTCATTGATTGAACATTTAGGTCTTTTTCGTCCTCCTTCGACTTATTCTAATCCAATTAGGGTTTTTAACCAATCTTGTGCATCCAATAAGTGATTTTATGTCATTGGTTGAACATTTAGATCATTTTCATCATCCTTCGACTTATTCTAATCCAATTAGGGTTTTTAACCAATCTTGTGCATCCAATAAGTGATTTTGTGTCATTGATTGAACATTTAGGTCTTTTTCGTCCTCCTTCGACTTATTCTAATCCAATTAGGGTTTTTAACCAATCTTGTGCATCCAATAAGTGATTTTGTGTCATTGGTTGAACATTTAGGTCATTTTCATCATCCTTCGACTTATTCTAATCCAATTAGGGTTTTTAACCAATCTTGTGCATCAAATAAGTGATTTTGTGTCATTGGTTGAACATTTAGGTCATTTTCGTCCTCCTTCGACTTATTCTAATCCAATTAGGGTTTTTAATCAATCTTGTGCATCCAATAAGTGATTTTGTGTCATTGGTTGAACATTTAGGTCATTTTCGTCCTCCTTCGGCTTATTCTAATCATATTACGGTTTTTAACCAATCTTGTGCATCCAATAAGGGATTTTGTGTCATTGGTTCAACATTTAGGTCATTTTCACCCTCCCTAGGCTTATTCTAATCCAATTAGGGTTTTAACCAATGTTACGCATCCAATAATTGATTTTGTGTCATTGGTTGAACATTTAGGTCATTTTCGTCGTCCCTAGGCTTATTCTAATCCAATTAGGGTTTTTAACAAATCTTATGCATCCAATAAGTGATTTTGTGTCATTGGTTGAACATTTAGGTCATTTTCGTCTTCCTTGGACTTATTCTAATTCAATTAGGGTTTTTAACCAATCTTGTGCATCCAATAAGTGATTTTATGTCATTGGTTGAACATTTAGGTCATTTTCGTGCTGCTTTGACTTATTCTATTCTAGTTAGGGTTTTTAACCAATCTTGTGCATCCAATAAGTGATTTTATGTCATTGGTTGAACATTTAGGTCATTTTCATCATCCTTCGACTTATTCTAATCCAATTAGGGTTTTTAACCAATCTTGTGCATCCAATAAGTGATTTTGTGTCATTGGTTGAACATTTAGGTCATTTTCGTCCTCCTTCGACTTATTCTAATCCAATTAGGGTTTTTAACCAATCTTGTGCATCAAATAAGTGATTTTGTGTCATTGGTTGAACATTTAGGTCATTTTCGTCCTCATTCGACTTATTCTAATCCAATTAGGGTTTTTAATCAATCTTGTGCATCCAATAAGTGATTTTGTGTCATTGGTTGAACATTTAGGTCATTTTCGTCCTCCTTCGGCTTATTCTAATCATATTAGGGTTTTTAACCAATCTTGTGCATCCAATTAGTGATTTTGTGTCATTGGTTGAACATTTAGGTCATTATCGCCCTCCGTAGGCTTATTCTAATCCAATTAGGGTTTTTAACCAATCTTATGCATCCAATAAGTGATTTTGTTTCATTGGTTGAACAATTAGGTCATTTTTGTCATCCTTTGACTTATTCCAATCCAATTAGGGTTTTTAACCAATCTTGTGCATCCAATAAGTGATTTTGTGTCATTGGTTGAACATTTAGGTCTTTTTCATCATCCTTCGACTTATTCTAATCCAATTAGGGTTTTTAACCAATCTTGTGCATCAAATAAGTGATTTTGTGTCATTGGTTGAACATTTAGGTCATTTTCGTCCTCCTTCGACTTATTCTAATCCAATTAGGGTTTTTAACCAATCTTGTGCATCCAATAAGTGATTTTGTGTCATTGATTGAACATTTAGGTCTTTTTCGTCCTCCTTCGACTTATTCTAATCCAATTAGGTTTTTTAACCAATCTTGTGCATCCAATAAGTGATTTTATGTCATTGGTTGAACATTTAGGTCATTTTCATCATCCTTCGACTTATTCTAATCCAATTAGGGTTTTTAACCAATTTTGTGCATCAAATAAGTGATTTTGTGTCATTGGTTGAACATTTAGGTCATTTTTGTCATCCTTTGACTTATTCCAATCCAATTAGGGTTTTTAACCAATCTTGTACATCCAATAAGTGATTTTATCTCATTGGTTGAACATTTAGGTCATTTTCGTCATCCTACGACTTATTCTAATCCAATTAGGGTTTTTAACCAATCTTGTGCATCCAATAAGTGATTTTGTGTCATTGATTGAACATTTAGGTCTTTTTCGTCCTCCTTCGACTTATTCTAATCCAATTAGGGTTTTTAACCAATCTTGTGCATCCAATAAGTGATTTTATGTCATTGGTTGAACATTTAGGTCATTTTCATCATCCTTCGACTTATTCTAATCCAATTAGGGTTTTTAACCAATCTTGTGCATCCAATAAGTGATTTTGTGTCATTGATTGAACATTTAGGTCATTTTCGTCCTCCTTCGACTTATTCTAATCCAATTAGGGTTTTTAACCAATCTTGTGCATCCAATAAGTGATTTTGTGTCATTGATTGAACATTAAGGTCTTTTTCGTCCTCCTTCGACTTATTCTAATCCAATTAGGGTTTTTAACCAATCTTGTGCATCCAATAAGTGATTTTGTGTCATTGGTTGAACATTTAGGTCTTTTTCATCATCCTTCGACTTATTCTAATCCAATTAGGGTTTTTAACCAATCTTGTGCATCAAATAAGTGATTTTGTGTCATTGGTTGAACATTTAGGTCATTTTCGTCATCCTTCGACTTATTCTAATCCAATTAGGGTTTTTAACCAATCTTGTGCATCCAATAAGTGATTTTGTGTCATTGGTTGAACATTTAGGTCTTTTTCATCATCCTTCGACTTATTCTAATCCAATTAGGGTTTTTAACCAATCTTGTGCATCCAATAAGTGATTTTGTGTCATTGGTTGAACATTTAGGTCTTTTTCATCATCCTTCGACTTATTCTAATCCAATTAGGGTTTTTAACCAATCTTGTGCATCAAATAAGTGATTTTGTGTCCTTGGTTGAACATTTAGGTCATTTTCGTCCTCCTTCGGCTTATTCTAATCATATTAGGGTTTTTAACCAATCTTGTGCATCCAATAAGTGATTTTGTGTCATTGGTTGAACATTTAGGTCATTTTCACCCTCCCTAGGCTTATTCTAATCCAATTAGGGTTTTAACCAATCTTACGTATCCGATAATTGATTTTGTGTCATTGGTTGAACATTTAGGTCATTTTCGTCGTCCCTAGGCTTATTCTAATCCAATTAGGGTTTTTAACAAATCTTATGCATCCAATAAGTGATTTTGTGTCATTGGTTGAACATTTAGGTCATTTTCACCCTCCCTAGGCTTATTCTAATCCAATTAGGGTTTTAACCAATCTTACGCATCCGATAATTGATTTTATGTCATTGGTTGAACATTTAGGTCATTTTCGTGCTGCTTTTACTTATTCTATTCCAGTTAGGGTTTTTAACCAATCTTGTGCATCCAATAAGTGATTTTATGTCATTGGTTGAACATTTAGGTCATTTTCATCATCCTTCGACTTATTCTAATCCAATTAGGGTTTTTAAACAATCTTGTGCATCCAATAAGTGATTTTGTGTCATTGGTTGAACATTTAGGTCATTTTCGTCCTCCCTAGGCTTATTCAAATCCAATTAGGGTTTTTAACCAATCTTGTGCATCCAATATGTGATTTTGTATTATTTTGTGTCATTGGTTGAACATTTAGGTCATTTTCGTCCTCCCTAGGCTTATTCTAATCCAATTAGGGTTTTTAACCAATCTTGTGCATCCAATATGTGATTTTGTGTCATTGGTTGCACATTTAGGTCATTTTCGTCCTCCCTAGGCTTATTCTAATCCAATTAGGGTTTTTAACCAATCTTGTGCATATAATAAGTGATTTTATTTCATTGGTTACCCAATTAGGTCATTTTCGTCCTCGCTAGGCTTATTCTAATCCAATTAGGGTTGTTAACCAATCTTATGCATCCAATATGTGATTTTGTGTCATTTTGTGTCATTGGTTGAACATTTAGGTCATTTTCGTCCTCCCCAGGCTTATTCTAATCCAATTAGGGTTTTTAACCAATCTTCTACATCCAGTATGTGATTTTGTGTCATTGGTTGAACATTTAGGTCATTTTCGTCCTCCGTTGGCTTATTCTAATCCAATTAGGGTTTTTAACTAATCTTGTGCATCCAATATGTGATTTTATGTCATTTTGTGTCATTGGTTGAACATTTAGGTCATTTTCGTCCTCCCTAGGCTTATTCTAATCCAATTAGGGGTTTTAACCAAAGTTGTGCATCCAATATGTGATTTTGTGTCGTTGGTTGAACATTTAGGTCATTTTCGTCCTCCGTAGGCTTATTCTAATCCAATTAGGGTTTTTAACCAATCTTGTGCATCCAATATGTGATTTTGTGTCATTGGTTGCACATTTAGGTCATTTTCGTTCTCCTTAGGCTTATTCTAATCCAATTAGGGTTTTTAACCAATCTTGTGCATATAATAAGTGATTTTATTTCATTGGTAACCCAATTAGGTCATTTTCGTCCTCGCTAGGCTTATTCTAATCCAATTAGGGTTTTTAACCAATCTTGTGCATCCAATATGTGATTTTGTGTCATTTTGTGTCATTGGTTGAACATTTAGGTCATTTTCGTCCTCCCAAGGCTTATTCTAATCCAATTAGGGTTTTAAACCAATCTTCTACATCCAATATGTGATTTTGTGTCATTGGTTGAACATTTAGGTCATTTTCGTCCTCCCTAGGCTTATTCTAATCCAATTAGGGTTTTTAACCAATCTTGTGCATCCAATATGTGATTTTGTGTCATTGGTTGCACATTTAGGTCATTTTCGTCCTCCCTAGGCTTATTCTAATCCAATTAGGG
>JBBPBQ010000002.1:30435270-30487444 GCA_037974755.1 Cicer yamashitae | reverse complement strand
CAATCTTGTGCATCCAATATGTGATTTTGTGTCATTGGTTGAACATTTAGGTCATTTTCGTCCTCCCTAGGCTTATTCTAATCCAATTAGGGTTTTTAACCAATCTTGTGCATCCAATATGTGCTTTTGTGTCATTTTGTGTAATTAGTTGAACATTTTGATCATTTTCGTCCTCCCTAGGCTTATTCTAATCCAATTAGGGTTTTTAATCAATCTTGTGCATCCAATATGTGATTTTGTGTCATTGGTTGAATATTTTGGTCATTTTCGTCCTCCCTAGGCTTATTCTAATCCAATTAGGGTTTTTTACCAATCTTGTGCATCCAATATGTGATTTTGTGTCATTGGTTGAACATTTATGTCATTTTCGTCCTCCCTAGGCTTATTCTAATCCAATTAGGGTTTTTAACCAATCTTGTGCATCCAATATGTGATTTTGTGTCATTGGTTGAACATTTAGGTCATTTTCGTCCTCCCTAGGCTTATTCTAATCCAATTAGGTTTTTTAACCAATCTTGTGTCTCCAATATGTGATTTTGTGTCATTGGTTGAACATTTAGGTCATTTTCGTCCTCCCTAGGCTTATTCTAATCCAATTAGGGTTTTTAACCAATCTTGTGCATCCAATATGTGATTTTGTGTCATTGGTTGAACATTTAGGTCATTTTCGTCCTCCCTAGGCTTATTCTAATCCAATTTGGGTTTTTAGCCAATCTTGTGCATCCAATATGTGATTTTGTGTCATTGGTTGAACATTTAGGTCATTTTCGTCCTCCCTAGGCTTATTCTAATCCAATTAGGGTTTTTAACCAATCTTGTGCATCCAATATGTGATTTTGTGTCATTTTGTGTCATTGGTTGAACATTTAGGTCATTTTCGTCCTCCCTAGACTTATTCTAATCCAATTATGGTTTTTAACCAATCATGTGCATCCAATATGTGATTTTGTGTCATTTTGTGTTATTGGTTGATCATTTAGGTCATTTTCGTCCTCCCTAGGCTTATTCTAATCCAATTAGGGTTTTTAACCAATCTTGTGCATCCAATATGTGATTTTGTGTCATTGGTTGAACTTTTAGGTCAATTTCGTCCTCCCTAGGCTTATTCTAATCCAATTAGGGTTTTTAACCAATCTTGTGCATCCAATATGTGATTTTGTGTCATTGGTTGAACATTTAGGTCATTTTCGTCCTCCCTAGGCTTATTCTAATCCAATTAGGGTTTTTAACCAATCTTGTGCATCCAATATGTGATTTTGTGTCATTGGTTGAACATTTAGGTCATTTTCGTCCTCCCTAGGCTTATTCTAATCCAATTAGGGTTTTTAACCAATCTTGTGCATCCAATATGTGATTTTGTGCATTTTGTGTCATTGGTTGAACAGTTAGGTCATTTTGGTCCTCCCTAGGCTTATTCTAATCCAATTAGGGTTTTTAACCAATCTTGTGCATCCAATATGTGATTTTGTGTCATTGGTTGAACATTTAGGTCATTTTCGTCCTCCCTAGGCTTATTCTAATCCAATTAGGGTTTTTAACCAATCCTGTGTATCCAATATGTGATTTTGTGTAATTTTGTGTCATTGGTTGAACATTTAGGTCATTTTTGTCCTCCCTAGGCTTATTCTAATCCAATTAGGGTTTTTAACCAATCTTGTGCATCCAATATGTGATTTTGTGTCATTGGTTGAACATTTAGGTCATTTTCGTCCTCCCTAGGCTTATTCTAATCCAATTAGGGTTTTTGACCAAACTTGTGCATCCAATATGTGATTTTGTGTCATTTTGTGTCATTGGTTGAACATTTAGGTCATTTTCGTCGTCCCTAGGCTTATTCTAATCCAATTAGGGTTTTTAACCATTCTTGTGCATCCAATGTGTGATTTTGTGTCATTTTGTGTCATTGGTTGAACATTTAGGTCATTTTCGTCCTCCCTAGGCTTATTCTAATCCAATTAGGGTTTTTAACCAATCTTGTGCATCCAATATGTGATTTTGTGTCATTGGGTGACCATTTAGGTCATTTTCGTCCTCCCTAGGCTTATTCTAATCCAATTAGGGTTTTTAACCAATCTTGTGCATCCAATATGTGATTTTGTGTCATTGGTTGAACATTTAGGTCATTTTCGTCCTCCCTAGGCTTATTCTAATCCAATTAGGGTTTTTAACCTATCTTGTGCATCCTATATGTGATTTTGTGTAATTGGTTGAACATTTAGGTCATTTTTGTCCTCCCTAGGCTTATTCTAATCCAATTAGGGTTTTTAACCAATCTTGTGCATCCAATATGTGATTTTGTGTCATTGGTTGAACATTTAGGTCATTTTCGTCCTCCCTAGGCTTATTCTAATCCAATTAGGGTTTTTAACCAATCTTGTGCATCCAATTTGTGATTTTGAGTCATTGGTTGAACATTTTGGTCATTTTCACCCTCCCTAGGCTTATTCTAATCCAATTAGGGTTTTTAACCAATCTTGTGCATCCAATATGTGATTTTGTGTCATTGGTTGAACATTTAGGTCATTTTCGTCCTCCCTAGGCTTATTCGAATACAATTACGATTTTTAACGAATCTTGTGCATCCAATATGTGATTTTGTGTCATTGGTTGAACATTTAGGTCATTTTCGTCCTCCCTAGGCTTATTCTAATCCAATTAGGGTTTTTAACCAATCTTGTGCATCCAATATGTGATTTTGTGTCATTGGTTGAACATTTAGGTCATTTTCGTCCTCCCTAGGCTTATTCTAATCCAATTAGGGTTTTAACCAATCTTGTGCATCCAATATGTGATTTTGTGTCATTTTGTGTCATTGGTTGAACATTTAGGTAATTTTCGTCCTTCCTAGGCTTATTCTAATCCAATTAGGGTTTTTAACCAATCTTGTGCATCCAATATGTGATTTTGTGTCATTGGTTGAACATTTAGGTCATTTTCGTCCTCCCTAGGCTTATTCTAATCCAATTAGGGTTTTTATACAATCTTGTGCATACAATATGTGATTTTGTGTCATTTTGTGTCATTGGTTGAACATTTAGGTCATTTTCGTCCTCCCTAGGCTTATTCTAATTCAAATAGGGTTTTTAACCAATCTTGTGCATCCAATATGTGATTTTGTGTCATTTTGTGTCATTGGTTGAACATTTAGGTCATTTTCGTCCTTCCTAGGCTTATTCTAATCCAATTAGGGTTTTTAACCAATCTTGTGCATCCAATATGTGATTTTGTGTCATTTTGTGTCATTGGTTGAACATTTAGGTCATTTTAGTCCTCCCTAGGCTTATTCTAATCCAATTAGGGTTTTTAACCAAACTTGTGCATACAATATCTGATTTTGTGTCATTGGTTGAACATTTAGGTCATTTTCGTCCTCCCTAGGCTTATTCTAATCCAATTAGGGTTTTTAACCAATCTTGTGCATCCAATATGTGATTTTGTGTCATTGGTTGAACATTTAAGTTATTTTCGTCCTCCCTAGGCTTATTCTAATCCAATTAGGGTTTTTAACCAATCTTGTGCATCCAATATGTGATTTTGTGTCATTTTGTGTCATTGGTTGAACATTTAGGTCATTTTCGTCCTCCCTAGGCTTATTCTAATCCAATTAGGGTTTTTAACAAAACTTGTGCATCCAATATGTGATTTTGTGTCATTTTGTGTCATTGGTTGAACATTTAGGTCATTTTCGTCCTCCCTAGGCTTATTCTAATTCGATTAGGGTTTTTAACTAATCTTGTGCATCCAATATGTGATTTTGTGTCATTGGTTGAACATTTAGGTCATTTTCGTCCTCCCTAGGCTTATTCTAATCCAATTATGGTTTTTAACCAATCTCTTGCATCCAATATGTGATTTTGTGTCATTGGTTGAACATTTAGGTCATTTTCGTCCTCCCTAGGCTTATTCTAATCCAATTAGGGTTTTTAACCAAACTTGTGCATCCAATATGTGATTTTGTGTGATTTTGAGTCATTGGTTGAACATTTAGGTCATTTTCGTCCTCCCTAGGCTTATTCTAATCCAATTAGTGTTTTTAACCAATCTTGTGCATCCAATATGTGATTTTGTGTCATTTTGTGTCATTGGTTGAACATTTAGGTCATTTTCGTCCTCCCTAGACTTATTCTAATCCAATTAGGGTTTTTAACCAATCTTGTGCGTCCAATATGTGAGTTTGTGTCATTGGTTGAACATTTAGGTCATTTTCGTCCTCCCTAGGCTTATTCTAATCCAATTAGGGTTTTTAACCAATCTTGTGCATCCAATATGTCATTTTGTGTCATTGGTTGAACATTTAGGTCATTTTCGTCCTCCCTAGGCTTATTCTAATCCAATTAGGGTTTTTAACCAATCTTGTGCAACCAATATGTGATTTTGTGTCATTGGTTGAACATTTAGGTCTATTTCGTCCTCCGTAGGCTTATTCTAATCCAATTAGGGTTTTTAACCAATCTTGTGCATCCAACATGTGATTTTGTGTCATTGGGTGAACATTTAGGTCATTTTCGTCCTCCCTAGGCTTATTCTAATCCAATTAGGGTTTTTAACCAATCTTGTGCATCCAATATGTGATTTTGTGTCATTGGTTGAACATTTAGGTCATTTTCGTCCTCCCTAGGCTTATTCTAATCCAATTAGGGTTTTTAACCAATCTTGTGCATCCAATATGTGATTTTGTGTCATTGGTTGAACATTTAGGTCATTTTCGTCCTCCCTAGGCTTATACTAATCCAATTAGGGTTTTTAACCACTCTTGTGCATCCAATATGTGATTTTGTGTCATTTTGTGTCATTGGTTGAACATTTAGGTCATTTTCGTCCTCCCTAGGCTTATTCTAATCCAATTAGGGTTTTTAACCTATCTTGTGCATATAATAAGTGATTTTATTTCATTGGTAACCCAATTAGGTCATTTTTGTCCTCGCTAGGCTTATTCTAATCCAATTAGGGTTTTTAACCAATCTTTTGCATCCAATATGTGATTTTGTGTCATTTTGTGTCATTGGTTGAACATTTAGGTCATTTTCGTCCTCCCTAGGCTTATTCTAATCCAATTAGGGTTTTTAGCCAATCTTGTGCATCCAATATGTGCTTTTGTGTCATTTGTTGCACATTTAGGTCATTTTCGTACTCCCTAGGCTTATTGTAATCCAATTATGGTTTTTAACGAATCTTGTGCATCCAATATGTGATTTTGTGTCATTAGTTGCACATTTAGGTCATTTTCGTCCTGGCGAGGATTATTCTAATCCAATTTGAATTTTTAACTAATCTTATGCATCCAATATGTGATTTTGTGTCATTTTGTTTTATTGGTTGAACATTTATGTCATTTTCGTCCTCCATAGGCTTATTCTAATCCAATTTGGGTTCTTAACCAATCTTGTGCATCCAATATGTGATTTTGTGTCATTGGTTGCACATTTAGGTCATTTTCGTCCTCCCTAGGCTTATTCTAATCCAATTAGGGTTTTTAACCAATCTTGTGCATCCAATATGTGATTTTGTGTCATTTGTTGCACATTTAGGTCATTTTCGTCCTCCCTAGGCTTATTCTAATCCAATTAGGGTTTTTAACCAATCTTGTGCATCCAATATGTGATTTTGTGTCATTGGTTGAACATTTAGGTCATTTTCGTCCTCCCTAGGCTTATTCTAATCCAATTAGGGTTTTTAACCAATCTTGTGCATCCAATATGTGATTTTGTGTCATCAGTTGAACATTTTGGTCATTTTCGTCCTCCCTAGGCTTATTCTAATCCAATTAGGGTTTTTAACCAATCTTGTGCATCCAATATGTGATTTTGTGTCATTTTGTGTCATCGGTTGAACATTTAGGTCATTTTCGTCCTCCCTAGGCTTATTCAAATCCAATTAGGGTTTTTAACCAATCTTGTGCATCCAATATGTGAGTTTGTGTCATTTTGTGTCATTGGTTGAACATTTAGGTCATTTTCGTCCTCCCTAGGCTTATTCTAATCAATTAGGGTTTTTAACCAATCTTGT
Organism: Cicer yamashitae; assembly: GCA_037974755.1. Taxonomy (NCBI): domain Eukaryota; kingdom Viridiplantae; phylum Streptophyta; class Magnoliopsida; order Fabales; family Fabaceae; genus Cicer; species Cicer yamashitae. The sequence goes on along the minus strand of JBBPBQ010000002.1, from coordinate 30,481,438 downwards.
GCATCCAATATGTGATTTTGTGTCATTTTGTGTCATCAGTTGAACATTTAGGTCGTTTTCGTCTTCCCTAGGCTTATTCTAATCCGATTAGGGTTTTTATTCAATCTTGTGCATCCAATATGTGATTTTGTGTCATTGGTTGAACATTTAGGTCATTTTCGTCCTCCCTAGGCTTATTCTAATCCAATTAGGACTTTTAACCAATCTTGTGCATCCAATATGTGATTTCGTGTCATTTTGTGTCATTGGTTGAACATTTAGGTCATTTTAGTCCTCCCTAGGCTTATTCTAATCCAATTAGGGTTTTTAACCAATCTTGTGCATCCAATATGTGATTTTGTGTCATTGGTTGAACATTTAGGTCATTTTAGTCCTCCCTAGGCTTATTCTAATCCAATTAGTGTTTTTAACCAATCTTGTGCATCCAATATGTGATTTTGTGTCATTTTGTGTCATTGGTTGAACATTTAGGTCATTTTCGTCCTCCCTAGGCTTATTCTAATCCAATTAGGGTTTTTAACCAATCTTGTGCATCCAATATGTGATTTTGTGTCATTGATTGAACATTTAGGTCTTTTTCGTCCTCCCTATGCTTATTCTAATCCAGTTAGGGTTTTTAACCAATCTTGTGCATCCAATATGTGATTTTGTGTCATTTTGTGTCATTGGTTGAACATTTAGGTCATTTTCGTCCTCCCTAGGCTTATTCTAATCCAATTAGGGTTTTTAACCAATCTTGTCCATCCAATATGTGATTTTGTGTCATTTTGTGTCATTTGTTGAACATTTAGGTCATTTTCGTCCTCCCTAGGCTTATTCTAATCCAATTAGGGTTTTTAACCAATCTTGTGCATCCAATATGTGATTTTGTGTCATTTTGTGTCATTGGTTGAACATTTAGGTCATTTTCGTCGTCCCTAGGCTTCTTCTAATCCAATTAGGGTTTTTAACCACTCTTGTGCATCCAATGTGTGATTTTGTGTCATTTTGTGTCATTGGTTGAACATTTAGGTCATTTTCGTCCTCCCTAGGCTTATTCTAATCCAATTAGGGTTTTTAACCAATCTTGTGCATCCAATATGTGATTTTGTGTCATTTTGTGTCATTGGTTGAACATTTAGGTCATTTTCGTCCTCCCTAGGCTTATTCTAATCCAATTAGGGTTTTTAACCAATCTTGTGCATCCAATATTTGATTTTGTGTCATTTTGTGTTATTGGTTGACCATTTAGGTCATTTTCGTCCTCCCTAGGCTTATTCTAATCCAATTAGGGTTTTTAACCAATCTTGTGCATCCAATATGTGATTTTGTGTAATTTTGTGTCATTGGTTGAACATTTAGGTCATTTCCGTCGTCCTTAGGCTTATTCTAATCCAATTAGGGTTTTTAACCAATCTTGTGCATCCAATATGTGATTTTGTGTCATTGGTTGAACATTTAGGTCATTTTCGTCCTCCCTAGGCTTATTCTAATCCAATTAGGGTTTTTAACCAATCTTGTGCATCCAATATGTGATTTTGTGTCATTGGTTGAACATTTAGGTCATTTTCATGCTCCAAAGGCTTATTCTAATCCAATTAGGGTTTTTAACCAATCTTGTGCATCCAATATGTGATTTTGTGTCATTGGTTGAACATTTAGGTCATTTTCGTCCTCCCTAGGCTTATTCTAATCCAATTAGGGTTTTTAACCAATCTTGTGCATCCAATATGTGATTTTGTGTCATTTTGTGTCATTGGTTGAACATTTAGGTCATTTTCGTCCTCCCTAGGCTTATTTTAATCCAATTAGGGTTTTTAACCAATCTTGTGCATCCAATATGTGATTTTGTATCATTTTGTGTCATTGGTTGAACATTTAGGTCATTTTCGTCCTCCCTAGGCTTATTCTAATCCAATTAGGGTTTTTAACCAATCTTGTGCATCCAATATGTGATTTTGTGTAATTTTGTGTCATTGGTTGAACATTTAGGTCATTTTCGTCCTCCATAGGCTTATTCTAATCCAATTAGGGTTTTTAACCAATCTTGTGCATCCAATATGTGATTTTGTGTCATTGGTTGAACATTTAGGTCATTTTCGTCCTCCCTAGGCTTATTCTAATCCAATTAGGGTTTTTAACCAATCTTGTGCATCCAATATGTGATTTTGTTGCATTTTGTGTCATTTGTTGAACATTTAGGTCATTTTCGTCCTCCCTAGGCTTATTCTAATCCAATTACGGTTTTTAACCAATCTTGTGCATCCAATATGTGATTTTGTGTCATTGGTTGAACATTTAGGTCATTTTCGTCCTCCCTAGGCTTATTCTAATGCACTTAGGGTTTTTAACCAATCTTGTGCATCCAATATGTGATTTGGTGTCATTCTGTGTCATTGGTTGAACATTTAGGTCATTTTCGTCCTCCCTAGGCTTATTCTAATCCAATTAGGGTTTTTAACCAATCTTGTGCATCCAATATGTGATTTTGTGTCATTGGTTGAACATTTAGGTCATTTTCGTCCTCCCTAGGCTTATTCTAATCCAATTAGGGTTTTTAACCAATCTTGTGCATCCAATATGTGATTTTGTGTCATTTTGTTTCATTGGTTGTACATTTAGGTTATTTTCGTCCTCCCTAGGCTTATTCTAATCCAATTAGGGTTTTTAACCAATCTTGTGCATACAATATGTGATTTTGTGTCATTGGTTGAACATTTAGGTCATTTTCGTCCTCCATAGGCTTATTCTAATCCAACTGGGGTTTTTAACCTATCTTGTACATCCAATATGTGGTTTTGTGTCATTGGTTGAACATTTAGGTCATTTTCGTCCTCCCTAGGCTTATTCTAATCCAATTAGGGTTTTTAACCAATCTTGTGCATCCAATATGTGATTTTGTGTCATTGGTTGAACATTTAGGTCATTTTCGTCTTCCCTAGGCTTATTCCAATCCAGTTAGGGTTTTTAACCAATCTTTTGCACCCAATATGTCATTTTGTGTCATTGGTTGAACATTTAGGTCATTTTCGTCCTCCATAGGCTTATTCTAATCCAATTAGGGTTTTTAGCCAATCTTGTGCATCCAATATGTGATTTTGTGTCATTTTGTGTCATTGGTTGAACATTTAGGTCATTTTCGTCCTCCCTAGGCTTATTCTAATCCAATTAGGGTTTTTAACCAATCTTGTGCATCCAATATGTGATTTTGTGTCATTTTGTGTCATTGGTTGAACATTTAGGTCATTTTCGTCCTCCCTAGGCTTATTCTAATCCAATTAGGGTTTTTAACATATCTTGTGCATCCAATATTTGATTTTGTGTCATTTTGTGTCATTGGTTGAACATTTAGGTCATTTTCGTCCTCCCTAGGCTTATTCTAATCCAATTAGGGTTTTTAACCAATCTTGTGCATCCAATATGTGATTTTGTGTCATTTTGTGTCATTGGTTGAACATTTAGGTCATTTTCGTCCTCCCTAGGCTTATTCTAATCCAATTAGGGTTTTTAACCAATCTTGTGCATACAATATGTGATTTTGTGTCATTTTGTGTCATTGGTTGAACATTTAGGTCATATTCGTCCTCCCTAGGCTTATTCTAATCCAATTAGGGTTTTTAACCAATCATGTGCATCCAATATGTGATTTTGTGTCATTGGTTGAACATTTAGGTCATTTTTCTCCTCCATAGGCTTACTCTAATCCAATTAGGGTTTTTAACCAATCTTGTGCATCCAATATGTGATTTTGTGTCATTGGTTGAACATTTAGGTCATTTTCGTCCTCCCTAGGCTTATTCTAATCCAATTAGGGTTTTTAACCAATCTTGTGCATCCAATATGTGATTTTGTGTCATTTTGTGTCATTGGTTGAACATTTAAGTTATTTTCGTCCTCCCTAGGCTTATTGTAATCCAATTAGGGTTTTTAACCAATCTTGTGCATCCAATATGTGATTTTGTGTCATTTTGTGTAATTGGTTGAACATTTATGTCATTTTCGTCCTCCCTAGGCTTATTCTAATCCAATTAGGGTTTTTAACCAATCTTGTGCATCCAATATGTGATTTTGTGTCATTTTGTGTAATTGGTTGAACATTTATGTCATTTTCGTCCTCCATAGGCTTATTCTAATCCAATTAGGGTTTTTAACCAATCTTGTGCATCCAATATGTGATTTTGTGTCATTGGTTGAACATTTAGGTCATTTTCGTCCTCCCTAGGCTTATTCTAGTCCAATTAGGGTTTTTAACCAATCTTGTGCAACCAATATGTGATTTTGTGTCATTTTGTGTCATTGGTTGAACATTTAGGTCATTTTCTTCCTCCCACGGCTTATTCTAATCCAATTTGGGTTTTTAACCAATCTTGTGCATCCAATATGTGATTTTGTGTCATTGGTTGAACATTTAGGTCATTTTCGTCTTACCTAGGCTTATTCTAATCCAATTAGGGTTTTTAACCAATCTTGTGCATCCAATATGTGATTTTGTGTCATTGGTTGAACATTTAGGTCATTTTCGTCCTCCCTAGGCTTATTCTAATCCAATTAGGGTTTTTAACCAATCTTGTGCATCCAATATGTGATTTTGTGTCATTGGTTGAACATTTAGGTCATTTTCGTCCTCCCTAGGCTTATTCTAATGCACTTAGGGTTTTTAACCAATCTTGTGCATCCAATATGTGATTTGGTGTCATTTTGTGTCATTGGTTGAACATTTAGGTCATTTTCGTCCCCCTTAGGCTTATTCTAATCCAATTAGGGTTTTTAACCAATCTTGTGCATCCAATATGTGATTTTGTGTCATTGGTTGAACATTTAGGTCATTTTCGTCCTCCCTAGGCTTATTCTAATCCAATTAGGGTTTTTAACCAATCTTGTGCATCCAATATGTGATTTTGTGTCATTTTGTGTCATTTGTTCAACATTTAGGTCATTTTCGTCCTCCGTAGGCTTATTCTAATCAAATTAGGGTTTTTAACCAATCTTGTGCATCCAATATGTGATTTTCTGTCATTTTGTGTCATTGGTTGAACATTTAGGTCATTTTCGTCCTCCCTAGGATTATTATAATCCAATTAGGGTTTTTAACCAATCTTGTGCATCCAATATGTGATTTTGTCTCATTGGTTGAATATTTAGGTCATTTTTGTCCTCCCTGGGCTTATTCTAATCCAATTAGGGTTTTTAACCAATCTTGTGCATCCAATATGTGATTTTGTGTCATTTTGTGTCATTGGTTGAACATTTAGGTCATTTTCGTCCTCCCTAGGCTTATTCTAATCCAATTAGGGTTTTTAACCAATCTTGTGCATCCAGTATGTGATTTTGTGTCATTTTGTGTCATTGGTTGAACATTTAGGTCGTTTTCGTCCTCCATAGGCTTATTCTAATCCAATTAGGGTTTTTAACCAATCTTGTGCATCCAATATGTGATTTTGTGTCATTGGTTGAACATTTAGGTCATTTTCGTCCTCCCTAGGCTTATTCTAATCCAATTAGGGTTTTTAACCAATCTGGTGCATCCAATATTTTATTTTGTGTCATTGGTTGAATATTTAGGTCATTTTTGTCCTCCCTAGGCTTATTCTAATCCAATTAGGGTTTTTAACCAATCTTGTGCATCAAATATGTGATTTTGTGTCATTTGTTGAACATTTAGTTCATTTTTGACCTCCGTAGGCTTATTCTAATCCAATTAGGGTTTTTAACCAATCTTGTGCATCCAATATGTGATTTTCTGTCATTTTGTGTCATTGGTTGAACATTTAGGTCATTTTTGTCCTCCCTAGGCTTATTCTAATCCAATTAGGGTTTTTAACCAATCTTGTGCATCCAATATGTGATTTTCCGTCATTTTGTGTCATTGGTTGAACATTTAGGTCATTTTCGTCCTCCCTAGGATTATTATAATCCAATTAGGGTTTTTAACCAATCTTGTGCATCCAATATGTGATTTTGTGTCATTGGTTGAACATTTAGGTCATTTTTGTCCTCCCTAGGCTTATTCTAATCCAATTAGGGTTTTTAACCAATCTTGTGCATCCAATATGTGATTTTGTGTCATTGGTTGAACATTTAGGTCATTTTTGTCCACCCTAGGCTTATTCTAATCCAATTAGGGTTTTTAACCAATCTTGTGCATCCAATATGTGATTTTGTGTCATTGGTTGAACATTTAGGTCATTTTCGTCCTCCCTAGGCTTATTCTAATCCAATTAGGGTTTTTAACCAATCTTGTGCATCCAATATGTGATTTTGTGTCATTGGTTGAACATTTAGGTCATTTTCGTCCTCCCTAGGCTTATACTAATCCAATTAGGGTTTTTAACCACTCTTGTGCATCCAATATGTGATTTTGTGTCATTTTGTGTCATTGGTTGAACATTTAGGTCATTTTCGTCCTCCCTAGGCTTATTCTAATCCAATTAGGGTTTTTAACCTATCTTGTGCATATAATAAGTGATTTTATTTCATTGGTAACCCAATTAGGTCATTTTTGTCCTCGCTAGGCTTATTCTAATCCAATTAGGGTTTTTAACCAATCTTTTGCTTCCAATATGTGATATTGTGTCATTTTGTGTCATTGGTTGAACATTTAGGTTATTTTCGTCCTCCCTAGGCTTATTCTAATCCAATTAGGGTTTTTAACCAGTCTTGTGCATCCAATATGTGCTTTTGTGTCATTTTGTGTAATTATTTGAACATTTCGATCATTTTCGTCCTCCCTAGGCTTATTTTAATCCAATTAGGGTTTTAAATCAATCTTGTGCATCCAATATGTGATTTTGTTTCATTGGTTGAACATTTAGGTCATTTTGGTCCTCCCTAGGCTTATTCTAATGCAATTAGGGTTTTTTACCAATCTTGTGCATCCAATATGTGATTTTGTGTCATTGGTTGAACATTTATGTCATTTTCGTCCTCCCTAGGCTTATTCTAATCCAATTAGGGTTTTTAACCAACCTTGTGCATCCAATATGTGATTTTGTGTCATTGGTTGAACATTTAGGTCATTTTCGTCCTCCCTAGGCTTATTCTAATCCAATTGGGGTTTTTAACCAATCTTGTGCATCCAATATGTGATTTTGTGTCATTTTGTGTCATTGGTTGAACATTTAGGTCATTTTTGTCCTCCCTAGGCTTATTCTAATCCAATTAGGGTTTTTAACCAATCTTGTGCATCCAATATGTGCTTTTGTGTCATTTTGTGTAATTAGTTGAACATTTTGATCATTTTCGTCCTCCCTAGGCTTATTCTAATCCAATTAGGGTTTTTAATCAATCTTGTGCATCCAATATGTGATTTTGTGTCATTGGTTGAACATTTAGGTCATTTTCGTCCTCCCTAGGCTTATTCTAATCCAATTAGGGTTTTTTACCAATCTTGTGCATCCAATATGTGATTTTGTGTCATTGGTTGAACATTTATGTCATCTTCGTCCTCCCTAGGCTTATTCTAATCCAATTAGGGTTTTTAACCAATCTTGTGCATCCAATATGTGATTTTGTGTCATTGGTTGAACATTTAGGTCATTTTCGTCCTCCCTAGGCTTATTCTAATCCAATTAGGGTTTTTGACCAAACTTGTGCATCCAATATGTGATTTTGTGTCATTTTGTGTCATTGGTTGAACATTTAGGTCATTTTCGTCGTCCCTAGGCTTATTCTAATCCAATTAGGGTTTTTAACCATTCTTGTGCATCCAATGTGTGATTTTGTGTCATTTTGTGTCATTGGTTGAACATTTAGGTCATTTTCGTCCTCCCTAGGCTTATTCTAATCCAATTAGGGTTTTTAACCAATCTTGTGCATCCAATATGTGATTTTGTGTCATTGGTTCGACATTTAGGTCATTTTCGTCCTCCCTAGGCTTATTCTAATCCAATTAGGGTTTTTAACCAAACTTGTGCATCCAATATGTGATTTTGTGTCATTTTGTGTCATTTGTTGAACATTTAGGTCATTTTCGTCCTCCCTAGGCTTATTCTAATCCAATTAGGATTTTTAACCACTCTTGTGCATCCAATATGTGATTTTGTGTCATTTTGTGTCATTGGTTAAACATTTAGGTCATTTTTGTCGTCCCTAGGCTTATTCTAATCCAATTAGGTTTTTTAACCACTCTTGTGCATCCAATGTGTGATTTTGTGTCATTTTGTGTCATTGGTTGAACATTTAGGTCATTTTCGTCCTCCCTAGGCTTATTCTAATCCAATTAGGGTTTTTAACCTATCTTGTGCATATAATAAGTGATTTTATTTCATTGGTAACCCAATTAGGTCATTTTTGTCCTCGCTAGGCTTATTCTAATCCAATTAGGGTTTTTAACCAAACTTGTGCATCCAATATGTGATTTTGTGTCATTTTGTGTCATTTGTTGAACATTTAGGTCATTTTCGTCCTCCCTAGGCTTATTCTAATCCAATTAGGATTTTTAACCACTCCTGTGCATCCAATATGTGATTTTGTGTCATTTTGTGTCATTGGTTAAACATTTAGGTCATTTTTGTCGTCCCTAGGCTTATTCTAATCCAATTAGGGTTTTTAACCACTCTTGTGCATCTAATGTGTGATTTTGTGTCATTTTGTGTCATTGGTTGAACATTTAGGTCATTTTCGTCCTCCCTAGGCTTATTCTAATCCAATTAGGGTTTTTAACCAATCTTGTGCATCCAATATGTGATTTTGTGTCATTGGTTGAACATTTAGGTCATTTTTGTCCTCCCTAGGCATATTCTAATCCATTTAGGGTTTTTAACCAATCTTGTGCATCCAATATGTGATTTTGTGTCATTTTGTGTCATTGGTTGAACATTTAGGTCATTTTCGTCCTCCCTAGGCTTATTCTAATCCAATTAGGGTTTTTAACCAATCTTGTGCATCCAATATGTGATTTTGTGTCATTTTGTGTCATTGGTTGAACATTTAGGACATTATCGTCGTCCCTAGGCTTATTCTAATCCAGTTAGGGTTTTTAACCAATCTTGTGCATCCAATATGTGATTTTGTGTCATTTTGTGTCATTGGTTGAACATTTAGGTCATTTTCGTCCTCCCTAGGCTTATTCTAATCCAATTAGGGTTTTTAACCAATCTTGTGCATCCAATATGTGATTTTGTGTCATTTTGTGTCATTGGTTGAACATTTAGGTCATTTTCGTCCTCCCTAAGCTTATTCTAATCCGATTAGGGTTTTTAACCGATCTTGTGCATCCAATATGTGATTTTGTGTCATTGGTTGAACATTTAGGTCATTTTCGTCCTCCCTAGGCTTATTCTAATCCAATTAGGGTTTTTAATTAATCTTGTGCATCCAATATGTGATTTTGTGTCATTGGTTGAACATTTAGGTCATTTTCGTCCTCCCTAGGCTTATTCTAATCCAATTAGGGTTTTTAACCAATCTTGTGCATCCAATATGTGATTTTGTGTCATTTTGTGTCATTGGTTGAACAATTATGTCATTTTCGTCCTCCCTAGGCTTATTCTAATCAAATTAGGGTTTTTAACCAATCTTGTGCATCCAATATGTGATTTTGTGTCATTTTGTGTCATTGGTTGAACATTTAGGTCATTTTCGTCCTCCCTAGGCTTATTCTAATCCAATTATGGTTTTTAACCAATCTTGTGCATCCAATATGTGATTTTGTGTCATTTTGTGTCATTGGTTGAACATTTAGGTCATTTTCGTCCTTCCTAGGCTTATTCTAATCCAATTAGGGTTTTTAACCAATCTTGTGCATCCAATTTGTGATTTTGTGTCATTGGTTGAACATTTCGATCATTTTCGTCCTTCCTAGGCTTATTCTAATCCAATTAGGGTTTTTAACCAATCTTGTGCATCCAATATGTGATTTTGTGTCATTTTGTGTCATTGGTTGAACATTTAGGTCATTTTCGTCCTTCCTAGGCTTATTCTAATCCAATTAGGGTTTTTACCCAATCTTGTGCATCCAATTTGTGATTTTGTGTCATTGGTTGAACATTTAGGTCATTTTCGTCCTCCCTAGGCTTATTCTAATCCAATTAGGGTTTTTAACCAATCTTGTGCATCCAATATGTGATTTTGTGTCATTTTGTGTCATTGGTTGAACATTTAGGTCATTTTCGTCCTCCCCAGGCTTATTCTAATCCAATTAGGGTTTTTCACGAATCCTGTGCATCCAATATGTGATTTTGTGTCATTTTGTGTCATTGGTTGAACATTTAGGTCATTTTCGTCCTCCCTAGGGTTATTTTAATCTAATTAGGATTTTTAACCAATCTTGTGCATCCAATATGTGATTTTGTGTCATTTTGTGTCATTGGTTGAACATTTAGGTCATTTTCGTCCTCCCTAGGCTTATTCTAATCCAATTAGGGTTTTTAACCAATCTTGTGCATCCAATATGTGATTTTGTGTCATTTTGTGTCATTGGTTGAACATTTAGGTCATATTCGTCCTCCCTAGGCTTATTCTAATCCAATTAAGGTTTTTAACCAATCTTGTGCATCCAATATGTGATTTTGTGTCATTTTGTGTCATTGGTTGAACATTTAGGTCATTTTCGTCCTCCCTAGGCTTATTCTAATCCAATTAGGGTTTTTAACCAATCTTGTGCATCCAATATGTGATTTTGTGTCATTTTGTGTCATTGGTTGAACATTTAGGTCATTTTCGTTCTCCCTAGGCTTATTCTAATCCAATTAGGGTTTTTAACCAAACTAGTGCACCCAATACGTCATTTTGTGTCATTGGTTGAACATTTAGGTCATTTTCGTCCTCCCTAGGCTTATTCTAATCCAATTAGGGTTTTTAACCAATCTTGTGCATCCAATATGTGATTTTGTGTCATTTTGTGTCATTGGTTGAACATTTAGGTCATTTTCGTCCTCCCTAGGCTTATTCTAATCCAATTAGGGTTTTTAACCAATCTTGTGCATCCAATATGTGATTTTGTGTCATTTTGTGTCATTGGTTGAACATTTAAGTCATTTACGTCCTCCCTAGGCTTATTCTAATCAAATTAGGGTTTTTAACCAATCTTGTGCATCCAATATGTGATTTTGTGTCATTTTGTGTCTTTGGTTGAACATTTAGGTCATTTTCGTCCTCCCTAGGCTTATTCTAATCCAATTAGGGTTTTTAACCAATCTTGTGCATCCAATATGTGATTTTGTGTCATTTTGTGTCATTGGTTGAACATTTAGGTCTTCTTCGTCCTCCCTAGGATCTTTTTAATCCAATTAGGGGTTTTAACCAATCTTGTGCATCCAATATGTGATTTTGTGTCATTGGTTGAACATTTAGGTCATTTTCGTCCTCCCTAGGCTTATTCTAATCCAATTAGGGTTTTTAACCAATCTTGTGCATCCAATATGTGATTTTGTGTCATTGGTTGAACATTTAGGTCATTTTCGTCCTCCATAGGCTTATTCAAATCCAATTAGGGTTTTTAACCAATCTTGTGCATCCAATATGTGAAATTGTGTCATTGGTTGAACATTTAGGTCATTTTCGTCCTCCCTAGGCTTATTCTAATCCAATTAGGGTTTTTAACCAATCTTGTGCATCCAATATGTGATTTTGTGTCATTTTGTGTCATTGGTTGAACACTTAGGTCATTTTCGTCCTCCCTTGGCCTATTCTAATCCAGTTAGGGTTTTTAACCAATCTTGTACATCCAATATGTGATTTTGTGTCATTTTGTGTCATTGGTTGAACATTTAGGTCATTTTCGTCCTCCCTAGGCTTATTCTAATCCAATTAGGGTTTTTAACCAATCTTGTGCATCCAATATGTGATTTTGTGTCATTTTGTGTCATTGGTTGAACATTTAGGTCATTTTCGTTCTCCCTAGGCTTAGTTTAATCTAATTAGGGTTTTTAACCAATCTTGTGCATCCAATATGTGATTTTGTGTCATTTTGTGTCGTTGGTTGAACATTTAGGTCATTATCGTCCTCCCTAGGCTTATTCTAATCCAGTTAGGGTTTTTAACCAATCTTGTGCATCCAATATGTGATTTTGTGTCATTTTGTGTCGTTGGTTGAACATTTAGGTCATTATCGTCCTCCCTAGGCTTATTCTAATCCAGTTAGGGTTTTTATCCAATCTTGTGCATCCAATATGTGATTTTGTGTCATTGGTTGAACATTTAGGTCATTTTCGTCCCCCTTAGGCTTATTCTAACCCAATTAGGGTTTTTAACCAATCTTGTGCATCCAATATGTGATTTTGTGTCATTTTGTGTCATTGGTTGAACATTTAGGTCATTTTCGTCCTCCCTAGGCTTATTCTAATCCAATTAGGGTTTTTAACCAATCTTGTGCATCCAATATGTGATTTTGTGTCATTGGTTGAACATTTAGTTCATTTTCGTCCTCCCTAGGCTTATTCTATTCCATTTAGGGTTTTTAACCAATCTTCTGCATCCAATATGTGATTTTGTGTCATTTTGTGTCATTGGTTCAACATTTAGGTCATTTTCGTCCTCCCTAGGGTTATTTTAATCCAATTAGGATTTTTAACCAATCTTGTGCATCCAATATGTGATTTTGTGTCATTTTGTGTCATTGGTTGAACATTTAGGTCATTTTCGTCCTCCCTAGGCTTATTCTAATCCAATTAGGGTTTTTAACCAATCTTGTGCATCCAATATGTGATTTTGTGTCATTTTGTGTCATTGGTTGAACATATAGGTCATATTCGTCCTCCCTAGGCTTATTCGAGTCCAATTAGGGTTTTTAACCAATCTTGTGCATCCAATATGTGATTTTGTGTCATTTTGTGTCATTGGTTGAACATTTAGGTCATTTTCGTCCTCCCTAAGCTTATTCTAATCCAATTAGGGTTTTTAACATATCCTGTGCATCCAATATGTGATTTTGTGTCATTTTGTGTCATTGGTTGAACATTTAGGTCATTTTCGTCCTCCCTAGGCTTATTCTAATCCAATTAGGGTTTTTAACCAATCTTGTGCATCCAATATGTGATTTTGTGTCATTGGTTGAACATTTAGGTCATTTTCGTCCTCCCTAGGCTTATTCTAATCCAATGTTGTGCATCCCGTATGCGATTTTGTGTCAATTTGTGTCATTCGTTGAACATTTAGGTCATTTTCGTCCTCCCTAGGCTTATTCTAATCCAATTAGGGTTTTTAACCAATCTTGTGCATCCAATATGTGATTTTGTGTCATTGGTTGCACATTTAGGTCATTTTCGTCCTCCCTACGCTTATTCTAATCCAATTAGGGTTTTTAACCAATCTTGTGCATCCAATATGTGACTTTGTGTCATTGGTTCAACATTTAGGTCATTTTTGTCCTCCCTAGGCTTATTGTAATCCAATTAGGGTTTTTAACCAATCTTGTGCATATGATAAGTAATTTTGTGTCATTGGTAATCCAATTAGGTCATTTTCGTCCTCGCTAGGCTTATTCTAATCCAATTAGGGTTTTTAACCAATCTTGTGGATCCAATATGTGATTTTGTGTCATTTTGTGTCATTGGTTGAACATTTAGGTCATTTTCGTCCTCCCTAGGCTTATTCTAATCCAATTAGGGTTTTTAACCAATCTTGTGCATCCAATATGTGATTTTGTGTCATTGGTTGCACATTTAGGTCATTTTCGTCCTCCCTAGGCTTATTCTAATCCAATTAGGGTTTTTACCCAATCTTTTGCATCCAATATGTGATTTTGTGTCATTTTCTGTCATTGGTTGAACATTTAGGTCATTTTCGTCCTCCCTAGGCTTATTCTAATCCAATTAGGGTTTTTAACCAAACTTGTGCATCCAATATGTGATTTTGTGTCATTTTGTGTCATTGGTTGAACATTTAGGTCATTTTCGTCGTCCCAAGGCTTATTCTAATCCAATTAGGGTTTTTAACCACTCTTGTGCATCCAATGTGTGATTTTGTGTCATTGGTTGAACATTTAGGTCATTTTCGTCCTCCCTAGGCTTATTCTAATCCAATTATGGTTTTTAACCAATCTTGTGCATCCAATATGTGATTTTGTGTCATTTTGTGTCATTGGTTGAACATTTAGGTCATTTTCGTCCTCCCTAGGCTTATTCTAATCCAATTAGGATTTTTAACCAATCTTGTGCATCCAATATGTGATTTTTTGCCATTTTGTGTCATTGGTTGAACATTTAGGTCATTTTCGTCCTCCCTAGGCTTATTCTAATCCAATTAGGGTTTTTAACCAATCTTGTGCATCCAATATGTGATTTTGTGTCATTTTGTGTCATTGGTTGAACATTTAGGTCATTTTCGTCCTCCCTAGGCTTATTCTAATCCAATTAGGGTTTTTAACCAATCTTGTGCATCCAATATGTGATTTTGTGTCATTGGTTGAACATTTAGGCAAATTTCGTCCTCCCCAGGCCTATTCTAATCCAATTAGCATTTTTATCCAATCTTGTGCATCCCATATGTGATTTTGTGTCATTGGTTGAACATTTAGGTCATTTTCGTCCTCCCTAGGCTTATTCTAATCCAATTAGGGTTTTTAACCAATCTTGTGCATCCAATATGTGATTTTGTGTCATTGGTTGCACATTTAGGTCATTTTTGTCCTCCCTAGGCTTATTCTAATCCAATTAGGGTTTTTTACCAATCTTGTGCATCCAATATGTGATTTTGTGTCATTGGTTGAACATTTAGGTCATTTTCGTCCTCCCTAGGCTTATTCTAATCCAATTAGGGTTTTTAACCAATCTTGTGCATATAATAAGTGATTTTGTGTCATTGGTAATCCAATTAGGTCATTTTCGTCCTCGCTAGGCTTATTCTAATCCAATTAGGGTTTTTAACCAATCTTGTGCATCCAAAATGTGATATTGTGTCATTGGTTGAACATTTAGGTCATTTTCGTCCTCCCTAGGCTTATTCTAATCCAATTAGGGTTTTTAACCAATCTTGTGCATCCAATATGTGATTTTGTGTCATTTTGTGTCATTGGTTGAACATTTAGGTCATTTTCGTCCTCCCTAGGCTTATTCTAATCCAATTAGGGTTTTTAACCAATCTTGTGCATCCAATATGTGATTTTGTGTCATTGGTTGAACATTTAGGTCATTTTTGTCCTCCCTAGGCTTATTCTAATCCAATTAGGGTTTTTAACCAATCTTGTGCATCCAATATGTGATTTTGTGTCATTTTGTGTCATTGGTTGAACATTTAGGTCATTTTCGTCCTTGCTAGGCTTATTCTAATCCAATTAGGGTTTTTAACCAATCTTGTGCATCCAATATGTGATTTTGTGTCATTGGTTGAACATTTAGGTCATTTTCGTCCTCCCTAGGCTTATTCTAATCCAATTAGGGTTTTTAACCAATCTTGTGCATCCAATATGTGATTTTGTGTCATTTTGTGTCATTGGTTGAACATTTAGGTGATTTTCGTACTCCCTAGGCTTATTCTAATCCAATTAGGTTTTTTAACTAATCTTATGCCTCCAATATGTGATTTTGTGTCATTGGTTGAACATTTAGGTCATTTTCGTCCTCCCTAGGCTTATTCTAATCCAATTAGGGTTTTTAACCAATATTGGGCATCCAATATGTGATTTTGTGTCATTTTTTGTCATTGGTTGAACATTTAGGTCATTTTCGTCCTCCCTAGGCTTATTCTAATCCAATTAGGGTTTTTAACCAATCTTGTGCATCCAATATGTGATTTTGTGTCATTGGTTCGACATTTAGGTCATTTTCGTCCTCCCTAGGCTTATTCTAATCCAATTAGGGTTTTTAACCAATCTTGTGCATCCAGTATGTGATTTTTGTGTCATTTTGTGTCATTGGTTGAACATTTAGGTCATTTTCGTCCTCCCTAGGCTTATTCTAATCCAATTAGGGTTTTAAACCAAACTTGTGCATCCAATATGTGATTTTGTGTCATTTTGTGTCATGGGTTGAACATTTAGGTCATTTTCGGCCTCCCTAGGCTTATTCTAATCCAATTAGGGTTTTTAACCAAACTTGTGCATCCAATATGTGATTTTGTGTCATTTTGTGTCATTGCTTAAACATTTAGGTCATTTTCGTCCTCCCTAGGCTTATTCTAATACGATTAGGGTTTTTAACTAATCTTGTGCATCCAATATGTAATTTTGTGTCATTGGTTGAACATTTAGGTCATTTTCGTCCACCCTAGGCTTATTCTAATCCAATTATGGTTTTTAACCAATCTTGTGCATCCAATATTTGATTTTGTGTCATTTTGTGTCGTTGGTTAAACATTTAGGTCATTTTCATCCTCCCTAGGCTTATTCTAATCCAATTAGGGTTTTTTTTCAATCTTGTGCATCCAATATGTGATTTTGTGTCATTGGTTGAACATATAGGTCATTTTCGTCATCCCTAGGCTTATTCTAATCCAATTAGGGTTTTTAACCAATCTTGTGCATCCAATATGTGATTTTGTGTCATTGGTTGCACATTTAGGTCATTTTCGTCCTCCCTTGGCTTATTCTAATCCAATTAGGGGTTTTAACCAATCTTGTGAATCCAATATGTGATTTTGTGTCATTTTGTGTCATTGGTTGAACATTTAGGTCATTTTTGTCCTCCCTAGGCTTATTCTAATCCAATTAGTATTTTTAACCAATCTTGTGCATCCAATATGCGATTTTGTGTCATTTTGTGTCATTGGTTGAACATTTAGGTCATTTTCGTCCTCCCTAGGCTTATTCTAATCCAATTAGGGTTTTTAACCAAACTTGTGCATCCAATATGTGATTTTGTGTCATTTTGTGTCATTGGTTGAACATTTAGGTCATTTTCGTCGTCCCTAGGCTTATTCTAATCCAATTAGGGTTTTTAACCACTCTTGTGCATCCAATGTGTGATTTTGTGTCATTTTTTGTCATTGGTTGAACATTTAGGTCATTTTCGTCCTCCCTAGGCTTATTCTAATCCAATTAGGGTTTTTAACCAATCTTGTGCATCCAATATGTGATTTTGTGTCATTGGTTGAACATTTAGGTCATTTTCGTCTTCCCTAGGCTTATTCCAATCCAGTTAGGGTTTTTAACCAATCTTTTGCACCCAATATGTCATTTTGTGTCATTGGTTGAACATTTAGGTCATTTTCGTCCTCCATAGGCTTATTCTAATCCAATTAGGGTTTTTAGCCAATCTTGTGCATCCAATATGTGATTTTGTGTCATTTTGTGTCATTGGTTGAACATTTAGGTCATTTTCGTCCTCCCTAGGCTTATTCTAATCCAATTAGGGTTTTTAACCAATCTTGTGCATCCAATATGTGATTTTGTGTCATTTTGTGTCATTGGTTGAACATTTAGGTCATTTTCGTCCTCCCCAGGCTTATTCTAATCCAATTAGGGTTTTTCACGAATCCTGTGCATCCAATATGTGATTTTGTGTCATTTTGTGTCATTGGTTGAACATTTAGGTCATTTTCGTCCTCCCTAGGGTTATTTTAATCTAATTAGGATTTTTAACCAATCTTGTGCATCCAATATGTGATTTTGTGTCATTTTGTGTCATTGGTTGAACATTTAGGTCATTTTCGTCCTCCCTAGGCTTATTCTAATCCAATTAGGGTTTTTAACCAATCTTGTGCATCCAATATGTGATTTTGTGTCATTTTGTGTCATTGGTTGAACATTTAGGTCATTTTCGTCCTCCCTAGGCTTATTCTAATCCAATTAGCGTTTTTAACCAATCTTGTGTATCCAATATGTGATTTTGTGTCACTAGTTGAACATTGAGGTCATTTTCATCCTCCCTAGGCTTATTCTAATCCAATTAGGGTTTTTAACCAATCTTGTGCATCCAATATGTGATTTTGTGTCATTTTGTGTCATTGGTTGAACATTTAGGTCATTTTCGTCCTCCCTAGGCTTATTCTAATCCAGTTAGGGTTTTTAACCGATCTTGTTCATCCAATATGTGATTTTGTGTCATTTTGTGTCATTGGTTGAACATTTAGGTCATTTTCGTCCTCCCTAGGCTTATTCTAATCCAATTAGGGTTTTTAACCAATCTTGTGCATCCAATATGTGATTTTGTGTCATTTTGTGTCATTGGTTGAACAATTAGGTCATTTTCGTCCTTGCTAGGCTTATTCTAATCCAATTAGGGTTTTTAACCAATCTTGTGCATCCAATATGTGATTTTGTGTCATTGGTTGAACATTTAGGTCATTTTCGTCCTCCCTAGGCTTATTCTAATCCAATTAGGGTTTTTAACCAATCTTGTGCATCCAATATGTGATTTTGTGTCATTTTGTGTCATTGGTTGAACATTTAGGTCATTTTCGTCCTCCCTAGGCTTATTTTAATCCAATTAGGGTTTTTAACCAATCTTGTGCATCCAATATGTGATTTTGTATCATTTTGTGTCATTGGTTGAACATTTAGGTCATTTTCGTCCTCCCTAGGCTTATTCTAATCCAATTAGGGTTTTTAACCAATCTTGTGCATCCAATATGTGATTTTGTGTAATTTTGTGTCATTGGTTGAATATTTAGGTCATTTTCGTCCTCCCTAGGATTATTCTAATCCAATTAGGGTTTTTAACCAATCTTGTGCATCTAATATGTGATTTTGTGTCATTTTGTGTCATTGGTTGAACATTTAGGTCATTTTCGTCCGCCCTAGGCTTATTCTAATCCAATTAGGGTTTTTAACCAATCTTGTGCATCCAATATGTGATTTTGTGTCATTGGTTGCACATTTAGGTCATTTTCGTCCTCCCTAGGCTTATTCTAATCCAATTAGGGTTTTTAACCAATCTTGTGCATCCAATTTGTGATTTTGTGTCATTTTCTGTCATTGGTTGAACATTTAGGTCATTTTCGTCCTCCCTAGGCTTATTCTAATCCAATTAGGGTTTTTAACCAAACTTGTGCATCCAATATGTGATTTTGTGTCATTGGTTGAACATTTAGGTCATTTTCGTCCTCCCTAGGCTTATTCTAATCCGATTAGGGTTTATAACTAATCTTGTGCATCCAATATGTGATTTTGTGTCATTGGTTGAACATTTAAGTCATTTTCGTCCTCCCTAGGCTTATTCTAATCCAATTATGGTTTTTAACCAATCTTGTGCATCCAATATGTGATTTTGTGTCATTTTGTGTCATTGGTTGAACATTTAGGTCATTTTCGTCCTCCCTAGGCTTATTCTTTTCAATTTAGGTTTTTTAACCAATCTTGTGCATCCAATATGTGATTTTGTGTCATTTTGTGTCATTGGTTGAACATTTAGGTCATTTTCGTCCTCCCTAGGCTTATTCTAATCCAATTAGGGTTTTTAACCAATCTTGTGCATCCAATATGTGATTTTGTGTCATTGGTTGAACATTTAGTTCATTTTCGTCCTCCCTAGGCTTATTCTATTCCATTTAGGGTTTTTAACCAATCTTCTGCATCCAATATGTGATTTTGTGTCATTTTGTGTCATTGGTTCAACATTTAGGTCATTTTCGTCCTCCCTAGGGTTATTTTAATCCAATTAGGATTTTTAACCAATCTTGTGCATCCAATATGTGATTTTGTGTCATTTTGTGTCATTGGTTGAACATTTAGGTCATTTTCGTCCTCCCTAGGCTTATTCTAATCCAATTAGGGTTTTTAACCAATCTTGTGCATCCAATATGTGATTTTGTGTCATTTTGTGTCATTGGTTGAACAACTAGGTCATTTTCGTCCTCCCTAGGCTTATTCTAATCCAATTAGGGTTTTTAACCAATCTTGTGCATCCAATATGTGATTTTGTGTCATTTTGTGTCATTGGTTGAACATTTAGGTCATTTTCGTCCTCCCTAGGCTTATTCTAATCCAATTAGGGTTTTTAACCAATCTTGTGCATCCAATATGTGATTTGGTGTCATTGGTTGAAAATTTAGGTCATTTTCGTCCTCCCTAGGCTTATTCTAATCCAATTAGCGTTTTTAACCAATCTTGTGCGTCCAATATGTGATTTTGTGTCATTGGTTGAACATTTAGGTCATTTTCGTCCTCCACAGGCTTATTCTAATCCAATTAGGGTTTTTAACCAATCTTGTGCATCCAATATGTGAAATTGTGTCATTGGTTGAACATTTAGGTCATTTTCGTCCTCCCTAGGCTTATTCTAATCCAATTAGGGTTTTTAACCAATCTTGTGCATCCAATATGTGATATTGTGTCATTGGTTGAACATTTAGGTCATTTTCGTCCTCGCTAGGCTTATTCTAATCCAATTAGGGTTTTTAACCAATCTTGTGCATCCAATATGTGATTTTGTGTCATTTTGTGTCATTGGTTGAACATTTAGGTCATTTTCGTCCTCCCTAGGCTTATTCTAATCCAATTAGGGTTTTTAACCAATCTTGTGCATCCAATATGTGATTTTGTGTCATTGGTTGAACATTTAGGTCATTTTCGTCCTCCGTAGGCTTATGCTAATCCAATTAGGGTTTTTAACCAATCTTGTGCATCCAATATGTGATTTTGTGTCATTGGTTGAACATTTAGGTCATTTTCGTCCTCCCTAGGCTTATTCAAATCCAATTAGGGTTTTTAACCAATCTTGTGCATCCAATATGTCATTTTGTGTCATTTTGTGTCATTGGTTGTACATTAAGGTCATTTTCGTCCTCCCTAGGCTTATTCTAATCCAATTAGGAATTTTAACCAATCTTGTGCATCCAATATGTGATTTTGTGTCATTGGTTGAACATTTAGGTCATTTTCGTCCTCCCTAGACTTATTCTAATCCAATTAGGGTTTTTAACCAATCTTGTGCATCCAATGTGGGATTTTGTGTCATTTTGTGTCATTGGATGAACATTGAGGTCATTTTCGTCCTCCCTAGGGTTATTCTAATCCAATTAGGGTTTTTAACCAATCTTGTGCATCCAATATGTGATTTTGTGTCATTTTGTGTCATTGGTTGAACATTTAGGTCATTTTCGTCCTCCCTAGGCTTATTCTAATCCAATTAGGGTTTTTAACCAATCTTGTGCATCCAATATGTGATTTTGTGTCATTTTGTGTCATTGGTTGAACATTTAGGTCATTTTCGTCCTCCATAGGCTTATTCTAATCCATTTAGGGTTTTTAACCAATCTTGTGCATCCAATATGTGATTTTGTGTCATTGGTTGCACATTTAGGTCATTTTCGTCCTCCCTAGGCTTATTCTAATCCAATTAGGGTTTTTAATCAATCTTGTGCATCCAATATGTGATTTTGTGTCATTTTGTGTCATTGGTTGAACATTTAGGTCATTTTCGTCCTCCCTAGGCTTATTCTAATCCAATTAGGGTTTTTAACCAATCTTGTGCATCCAATATGTGATTTTGTGTCATTTTGTGTCATAGGTTGAACATTTAGGTTATTTTCGTCCTCCCTAGGCTTATTCTAATCCAATTAGGGTTTTTAACCAATCTTGTGCATCCAATATGTGATTTTGTGTCATTGGTTGAACATTTAGGTCATTTTCGTCCTCCCTAGGGTTATTCTAATCCAATTAGTGTTTTTAACCAATCTTGTGCATCCAATATGTGATTTTGTGTCATTGGTTGATCATTTAGGTCATTTTCGTCCTCCCTAGGCTTATTCTAATCCAATTAGGGTTTTTAACCAATCTTGTGCAACCAATATGTGATTTTGTGTCATTTTGTGTCATTGGTTGAACATTTAGGTCATTTTCGTCCTCCCTAGGCTTATTCTAATCCAATTAAGGTTTTTAACCAATCTTGTGCATCCAATATGTGATTTTGTGTCATTTTGTGTCATTGTGTGAACATTTATGTCATTTTCGTCCTCCCTAGGCTTATTCTAATCCAATTAGGGTTTTTAACCTGTCTTGTGCATCCAATATGTGATTTTGGGTCATTGGTTGAACATTAAGGTCATTTTCGTCCTCCCTAGGCTTATTCTAATCCAATTAGGGTTTTTAACCAATCTTGTGCATCCAATATGTGATTTTGTGTCATTTTGTGTCATTGGTTGAACATTTAGGTCATTTTCGTCCTCCCTAGGCTTATTCTAATCCAATTAGGGTTTTTAACCAATCTTGTGCATCCAGTATGTGATTTTGTGTCATTTTGTGTCATTGGTTGAACATTTAGGTCATTTTCGTCCTCCCTAGGCTTATTCTAATCCAATTAGGGTTTTTAACCAAACTTGTGCATCCAATATGTGATTTTGTGTCATTTTGTGTCATGGGTTGAACATTTAGGTCATTTTCGTCCTCCCTAGGCTTATTCTCATCCAATTAGGGTTTTTAACCAAACTTGTGCATCCAATATGTGATTTTGTGTCATTTTGTGTCATTGCTTAAACATTTAGGTCATTTTCGTCCTCCCTAGGCTTATTCTAATACGATTAGGGTTTTTAACTAATCTTGTGCATCCAATATGTGATTTTGTGTCATTGGTTGAACATTTAGGTCATTTTTGTCCACCCTAGGCTTATTCTAATCCAATTATGGTTTTTAACCAATCTTGTGCATCCAATATTTGATTTTGTGTCATTTTGTTTCGTTGGTTAAACATTTAGGTCATTTTCATCCTCCCTAGACTTATTCTAATCCAATTAGGGTTTTTAATCAATCTTGTGCATCCAATATGTGATTTTGTGTCATTTTGTGTCATTGGTTGAACATATAGGTCATTTTCGTCATCCCTAGGCTTATTCTAATCCAATTAGGGTTTTTAACCAATCTTGTGCATCCAATATGTGATTTTGTGTCATTGGTTGCACATTTAGGTCATTTTCGTCCTCCCTTGGCTTATTCTAATCCAATTAGGGGTTTTAACCAATCTTGTGAATCCAATATGTGATTTTGTGTCATTTTGTGTCATTCGTTGAACATTTAGGTCATTTTTGTCCTCCCTAGGCTTATTCTAATCCAATTAGTATTTTTAACCAATCTTGTGCATCCAATATGCGATTTTGTGTCATTTTGTGTCATTGGTTGAACATTTAGGTCATTTTCGTCCTCC
This sequence comes from Cicer yamashitae, assembly GCA_037974755.1. Taxonomy (NCBI): domain Eukaryota; kingdom Viridiplantae; phylum Streptophyta; class Magnoliopsida; order Fabales; family Fabaceae; genus Cicer; species Cicer yamashitae. Next base: position 30,458,507 of record JBBPBQ010000002.1, on the reverse strand, counting down.
CTAGGCTTATTCTAATCCAATTAGGGTTTTTAACCAAACTTGTGCATCCAATATGTGATTTTGTGTGATTTTGAGTCATTGGTTGAACATTTAGGTCATTTTCGTCCTCCCTAGGCTTATTCTAATCCAATTAGTGTTTTTAACCAAACTTGTGCATCCAATATGCGATTTTGTGTCATTTTGTGTCATTTTGTGTCATTCGTTGAACATTTACGTCATTTTCGTCCTCCCAAGGCTTATTCTAATCCAATTAGGGTTTTTAACCAAACTTGTGCATCCAATATGTGATTTTGTGTCATTTTGTGTCATTGGTTAAACATTTAGGTCATTTTCGTTGTCCCTAGGCTTATTCTAATGCAATTAGGGTTTTAAACCACTCTTGTGCATCCAATGGGTGATTTTGTGTCATTTTGTGTCATTGGTTGAACATTTAGGTCATTTTCGTCCTCCCTAGGCTTATTCTAATCCAATTAGGGTTTTTAACCAATCTTGTGCATCCAATATGTGATTTTGTGTCATTGGTTCGACATTTTGGTCATTTTCGTCCTCCCTAGGCTTATTCTAATCCAATTAGGGTTTTTAACCAATCTTTTGCATCCAATATGTGATTTTGTGTCATTTTGTGTCATTGGTTGAACATTTAGGTCATTTTCGTCCTCCCTAGGCTTATTCTAATCCAATTAGGGTTTTTAATCAATCTTGTGCATCCAATATGTGATTTTGTGTCATTTTGTGTCATTGGTTGAACATTTAGGTCATTTTCGTCCTCCCTAGGCTTATTCTAAACCAATTAGGGTTTTTAACCAATCTTGTGCATCCAATATGTGATTTTGTGTCATTGGTTGAACATTTAGGTCATTTTCATCCTCCCTAGGCTTATTCTAAACCAATTAGGGTTTTTAACCAATCTTGTGCATCCAATATGTGACTTTGTGTCATTTTGTGTCATTGGTTGAACATTTAGGTCATTTTTGTCCTCCTTATTCTTATTCTAATCCAATTAGGGTTGTTAACCAATCTTGTGCATCCAATATGTGATTTTGTGTCATTGGTTTAACATTAGGTCATTTTCGTCCTCCCTAGGGTTATTCTAATCCAATTAGCGTTTTTAACCAATCTTGTGAATCCAATATGTGATTTTGTGTCATTTTGTGTCATTGGTTGAAAATTTAGGTCATTTTCGTCCTCCCTAGGCTTATTCTAATCCAATTAGGGTTTTTAACCAATCTTGTGCATCCAATATGTGATTTTGTGTCATTTTGTGTCATTGGTTGAACATTTAGGTCATTTTCGTCCTCCCAAGGCTTATTCGTATCCAATTAGGGTTTTTAAACAATCTTGTGCATCCAATACGTGATTTTGTGTCATTGGTTGCACATTTAGGTCATTTTCGTCATCCCTAGGCTTATTCTAATCCAATTAGGGTTTTTAACCAATCTTGTGCATCCAATATGTGATTTTGTGTCATTTTGTGTCATTGGTTGAACATTTAGGTCATTTTCGTCCTCCCTTGGCTTATTCTAATCCAATTAGGGTTTTTAACCAATCTTGTGCATCTAATATGTGATTTTGTGTCATTGGTTGAACTTTTAGGTCATTTTCGTCCTGCTAGGCTTATTCTAATCCAATTAGGGTTTTTAACCAATCTTGTGCATCTAATATGTGATTTTGTGTCATTTTGTATCATTGGTTGAACATTTAGGTCATTTTCGTCCTCCCTAGGCTTATTCTAATCCAATTAGGGTTTTTAACCTATCTTGTGCATCCAATATGTGATTTTGTGTTATTTTGTGTCATTGGTTTAACATTTAGGTCATTTTCGTCTTCCCTAGGCTTATTCTAATCCAATTAGGGTTTTTAACCAATCTTGTGCATCCAATATGTGATTTTGTGTCATTTTGTGTCATTGGTTGAACATTTAGGTCATTTTCGTCCTCCCTTGGCTTATTCTAATCCAATTAGGGTTTTTAACCAATCTTGTGCATCCAATAAGTGATTTTGTGTCATTGGTTGAACATTTAGGTCATTTTCGTCATCCTTCGACTTATTCTAATCCAATTAGGGTTTTTAAGCAATCTTGTGCATCCAATAAGTGATTTTGTGTCATTGGTTGAACATTTAGGTCATTTTCATCCTCTCTAGGCTTATTCTAATCATATTAAGGTTTTTAACCAATCTTGTGCATCCAATAAGTGATTTTGTTTGATTGGTTGAACATTTAGGTCATTTTCATCATCCTTGGACTTATTCTAATCGAATTAGGGTTTTTAACCACTCTTGTGCATCCAATAAGTGATTTTGTGTCATTGGTTGAACATTTAGGTCTTTTTCGTCCTCCTTCGACTTATTCTAATCGAATTAGGGTTTTTAAACACTCTTGTGCATCCAATAAGTGATTTTGTGTCATTGGTTGAACATTTAAGTCTTTTTCGTCCTCCTTCGACTTATTCTAATCCAATTAGGGTTTTTAACCAATCTTATGCCTCCAATAATTGATTTTGTTTCATTGGTTGAACATTTAGGTCATTTTCGTCATCCTTTGACTTATTCTAATCCAATTAGGGTTTTTAACCAATCTTGTGCATCCAATAAGTGATTTTATGTCATTGGTTGAACATTTAGGTCATTTTCGTCATCCTTCGACTTATTCTAATCCAATTAGGGTTTTTAACCAATCTTGTGCATCAAATAAGTGATTTTGTGTCATTGGTTGAACATTTAGGTCATTTTTGTCTTCCTTCGACTTATTCTAATCCAATTAGGGTTTTTAATCAATCTTGTGCATCCAATAAGTGATTTTGTGTCATTGGTTGAACATTTAGGTCATTTTCGTCCTCCTTAGGCTTATTCTAATCATATTAGGGTTTTTAACCAATCTTGTGCTTCCAATAAGTGATTTTGTATCATTGGTTGCACATTTTGGTCATTTTAGTCCTCTATTTGCTTATTCTAATCCAATTAGGGTTTTTAACCAATCTTATGCATCCAATAAGTGATTTTGTGTCATTGGTTGAACATTTAGGTCATTTTCGCCCTCCCTAGGCTTATTCTAATCCAATTAGGGATTTTAACCAATCTTATGCATCCAATAAGTGATTTTGTGTCATTGGTTGAACATTTAGGTCATTTTCACCTCCCTGGGCTTATTCTAATCCAATTAGGGTTTTTAACCAATCTTATGCATCCAATAAGTGATTTTGTTTCATTGGTTGAACATTTAGGTCATTTTCGTCATCCTTTGACTTATTCTAATATAATTAGGGTTTTTAACCAATCTTGTACATCCAATAAGTGATTTTATGTCATTGGTTGAACATTTAGGTCATTTTCGTCATCCTTCGACTTATTCTAATCCAATTAGGGTTTTTAACCTATCTTGTGCATCCAATAAGTAATTTTGTGTCATTGGTTAAACATTTAGGTCTTTTTCGTCCTCCTTCGACTTATTCTAATCCAATTAGGGTTTTTAACCAATCTTGTGCCTCCAATAAGTGATTTTGGGTCCTTGGTTGAACATTTAGGTCATTTTCATCCTCCCTAGGCTTATTCTAATCCAATTAGGGTTTTAACCAATCTTACGCATCCAATAAGTGATTTTGTGTCATTGGTTGAACATTTATGTCATTTTCGTCCTCCCTAGGCTTATTCTAATCCAATTAGGGTTTTTAACCAATCTTATGCATCCAATACGTGATTTTGTGTCATTGGTTGAACATTTAGGTCATTTTCGTCTTCCTTGGACTTATTCTAATCCAATTAGGGTTTTTAACCAATCTTGTGCATCCAATAAGTGATTTTGTGTCATTAGTTGAACATTTAGGTCATATTCGTCTTCCTTGACTTATTCTAATCCAATTAGGGTTTTCTACCAATCTTGTGCATCCAATAAGTGATTTTATGTCATTGGTTGAACATTTAGGTCATTTTCATCATCCTTCGACTTATTCTAATCCAATTAGGGTTTTTAACCAATCTTGTGCATCAAATAAGTGATTTTGTGTCATTGGTTGAACATTTAGGTCATTTTCGTCCTCCTTCGACTTATTCTAATCCAATTAGGGTTTTTAATCAATCTTGTGCATTCAATAAGTGATTTTGTGTCATTGGTTGAACATTTAGGTGATTTTTGTCCTCGCTAGGCTTATTCTAATCCAATTAGGGTTTTTAACCAATCTTATGCATCCAATAAGTGATTTTGTTTCATTGGTTGAACATTTATGTCATTTTCGTCATCCTTTGACTTATTCTAATCCAATTAGGGTTTTTAACCAATCTTGTATATCCAATAAGTGATTTTATGTCATTGGTTGAACATTCAGGTCATTTTCGTCATCCTTCGACTTATTCTAATCCAATTAGGGTTTTTAACCAATCTTGTGCATCCAATAAGTAATTTTGTGTCATTGCTTGAACATTTAGGTCTTTTTCGTCCTCCTTCAACTTATTCTAATCCAATTAGGGTTTTTAACCAATCTTATGCATCCAATAAGTGATTTTGTTTCATTGGTTGAACATTTAGGTCATTTTCGTCATCCTTTGACTTATTCTAATCCAATTAGGGTTTTTAACCAATCTTGTACATCCAATAAGTGATTTTATGTCATTGGTTGATCATTTAGGTCATTTTCGTCCTCCTTCGACTTATTCTAATCCAATTAGGGTTTTTAATCAATCTATTGCATTCAATAAGTGATTTTGTGTCATTGGTTGAACATTTAGGTCATTTTCGTCCTCCTTAGGCTTATTCTAATCATATTTGGGTTTTTAACCAATCTTGTGCATCCAATAAGTGATTTTGTGTCATTGGTTGAACATTTAGGTCATTTTCGTCATCCTTTGACTTATTCTAATCCAATTAGGGTTTTTAACCAATCTTGTATATCCAATAAGTGATTTTATGTCATTGGTTGAACATTTAGGTCATTTTCGTCATCCTTCGACTTATTCTAATCCAATTAGGGTTTTTAACCAATCTTGTGCATCCAATAAGTAATTTTGTGTCATTGGTTGAACATTTAGGTCTTTTTCGTCCTCCTTCCACTTATTCTAATCCAATTAGTGTTTTTAACCAATCTTGTGCATCCAATAAGTAATTTTGTGTCATTGGTTGAACATTTAGTTCATTTTCGTCTTCCTTAGACTTATTCTAATTCAATTAGGGTTTTTAACCAATCTTGTGCATCCAATAAGTGATTTTATGTCATTGGTTGAACATTTTGGTCATTTTCATGCTGCTTTGACTTATTCTAATCCAATTAGGGTTTTTAACCAATCTTGTGCATCCAATAAGTGATTTTATGTCATTGGTTGAACATTTAGGTCATTTTCATCATCCTTCGACTTATTCTAATCCAATTAGGGTTTTTAACCAATCTTGTGCATCAAATAAGTGATTTTGTGTCATTGGTTGAACATTTAGGTCATTTTCGTCCTCCTTCGACTTATTCTAATCCAATTAGGGTTTTTAATCAATCTTGTGCATTCAATAAGTGATTTTGTGTCATTGGTTGAAGATTTAGGTCATTTTCGTCCTCCTTAGGCTTATTCTAATCATATTAGGGTTTTTAACCAATCTTGTGCATCCAATAAGTGATTTTGTGTCATTGGTTGAACATTTAGTTCATTTTCGTCTTCCTTAGACTTATTCTAATTCAATTAGGGTTTTTAACCAATCTTGTGCATCCAATAAGTGATTTTATGTCATTGGTTGAACATTTAGGTCATTTTCATGCTGCTTTGACTGATTCTAATCCAATTAGGGTTTTTAACCAATCTTGTGCATCCAATAAGTGATTTTATGTCATTGGTTGAACATTTAGGTCATTTTCATCATCCTTCGACTTATTCTAATCCAATTAGGGTTTTTAACCAATCTTGTGCATCAAATAAGTGATTTTGTGTCATTGGTTGAACATTTAGGTCATTTTCGTCCTCCTTCGGCTTATTCTAATCATATTAGGGTTTCTAACCAATCTTGTGCATCCAATAAGTGATTTTGTGTCATTGGTTGAACATTTAGGTCATTATCGCCCTCCGTAGGCTTATTCTAATCCAATTTAGGTTTTTAACCAATCTTATGCATCCAATAAGTGATTTTGTTTCATTGGTTGAACATTTAGGTCATTTTTGTCATCCTTTGACTTATTCCAATCCAATAAGGGTTTTTAACCAATCTTGTACATCCAATAAGTGATTTTATGTCATTGGTTGAACATTTAGGTCATTTTCGTCATCCTTCGACTTATTCTAATCCAATTAGGGTTTTTAACCAATCTTGTGCATCCAATAAGTGATTTTGTGTCATTGATTGAACATTTAGGTCTTTTTCGTCCTCCTTCGACTTATTCTAATCCAATTAGGGTTTTTAACCAATCTTGTGCATCCAATAAGTGATTTTATGTCATTGGTTGAGCATTTAGGTCATTTTCATCATCCTTCGACTTATTCTAATCCAATTAGGGTTTTTAACCAATCTTGTGCATCAAATAAGTGATTTTGTGTCATTGGTTGAACATTTAGGTCATTTTCGTCCTCCTTCGACTTATTCTAATCCAATTAGGGTTTTTAATCAATCTTGTGCATCCAATAAGTGATTTTGTGTCATTGGTTGAACATTTAGGTCATTTTCGTCCTCCTTCGGCTTATTCTAATCATATTAGGGTTTTTAACCAATCTTGTGCATCCAATAAGTGATTTTGTGTCATTGGTTGAACATTTAGGTCATTATCGCCCTCCGTAGGCTTATTCAAATCCAATTAGGGTTTTTAACCAATCTTATGCATCCAATAAGTGATTTTGTTTCATTGGTTGAACAATTAGGTCATTTTTGTCATCCTTTGACTTATTCCAATCCAATTAGGGTTTTTAACCAATCTTGTGCATCCAATAAGTGATTTTGTGTCATTGGTTGAACATTTAGGTCTTTTTCATCATCCTTCGAATTATTCTAATCCAATTAGGGTTTTTAACCAATCTTGTGCATCAAATAAGTGATTTTGTGTCATTGGTTGAACATTTAGGTCATTTTCGTCCTCCTTCGACTTATTCTAATCCAATTAGGGTTTTTAATCAATCTTGTGCATTCAATAAGTGATTTTGTGTCATTGGTTGAACATTTAGGTGATTTTTGTCCTCGCTAGGCTTATTCTAATCCAATTAGGGTTTTTAACCAATCTTATGCATCCAATAAGTGATTTTGTTTCATTGGTTGAACATTTATGTCATTTTCGTCATCCTTTGACTTATTCTAATCCAATTAGGGTTTTTAACCAATCTTGTATATCCAATAAGTGATTTTATGTCATTGGTTGAACATTCAGGTCATTTTCGTCATCCTTCGACTTATTCTAATCCAATTAGGGTTTTTAACCAATCTTGTGCATCCAATAAGTAATTTTGTGTCATTGCTTGAACATTTAGGTCTTTTTCGTCCTCCTTCAACTTATTCTAATCCAATTAGGGTTTTTAACCAATCTTGTGAATCCAATAAGTGATTTTGTGTCATTGGTTGAACATTTAGGTCATTTTCGCCCTCCCTAGGCTTATTCTAATCCAATTAGGGATTTTAACCAATCTTATGCATCCAATAAGTGATTTTGTGTCATTGGTTGAACATTTAGGTCATTTTCACCTCCCTGGGCTTATTCTAATCCAATTAGGGTTTTTAACCAATCTTATGCATCCAATAAGTGATTTTGTTTCATTGGTTGAACATTTAGGTCATTTTCGTCATCCTTTGACTTATTCTAATCCAATTAGGGTTTTTAACCAATCTTGTGCATCCAATAAGTGATTTTGTGTCATTGGTTGAACATTTAGGTCATTTTCGTCCTCCTTCGACTTATTCTAATCCAATTAGGGTTTTTAACCAATCTTGTGCATCCAATAAGTGATTTTGTGTCATTGATTGAACATTTAGGTCTTTTTCGTCCTCCTTCGACTTATTCTAATCCAATTAGGTTTTTTTAACCAATCTTGTGCATCCAATAAGTGATTTTATGTCATTGGTTGAACATTTGGGTCATTTTCAACATCCTTCGACTTATTCTAATCCAATTAGGGTTTTTAACCAATCTTGTGCATCAAATAAGTGATTTTGTGTCATTGGTTGAACATTTAGGTCATTTTCGTCCTCCTTCGACTTATTCTAATCCAATTAGGGTTTTTAATCAATCTTGTGCATCCAATAAGTGATTTTGTGTCATTGGTTGAACATTTAGGTCATTTTCGTCCTCCTTCGGCTTATTCTAATCATATTACGGTTTTTAACCAATCTTGTGCATCCAATAAGGGATTTTGTGTCATTGGTTCAACATTTAGGTCATTTTCACCCTCCCTAGGCTTATTATAATCCAATTAGGGTTTTAACCAATCTTACGCATCCAATAATTGATTTTGTGTCATTGGTTGAACATTTAGGTCATTTTCGTCGTCCCTAGGCTTATTCTAATCCAATTAGGGTTTTTAACAAATCTTATGCATCCAATAAGTGATTTTGTGTCATTGGTTGAACATTTAGGTCATTTTCGTCTTCCTTGGACTTATTCTAATTCAATTAGGGTTTTTAACCAATCTTGTGCATCCAATAAGTGATTTTATGTCATTGGTTGAACATTTAGGTCATTTTCGTGCTCCTTTGACTTATTCTATTCTAGTTAGGGTTTTTAACCAATCTTGTGCATCCAATAAGTGATTTTATGTCATTGGTTGAACATTTAGGTCATTGTCATCATCCTTCGACTTATTCTAATCCAATTAGGGTTTTTAACCAATCTTGTGCATCAAATAAGTGATTTTGTGTCATTGGTTGAACATTTAGGTCAGTTTCGTCCTCCTTCGACTTATTCTAATCCAATTAGGGTTTTTAATCAATCTTGTGCATCCAATAAGTGATTTTGTGTCATTGATTGAACATTTAGGTCTTTTTTGTCCTCCTTCGACTTATTCTAATCCAATTAGGTTTTTTATCCAATCTTGTGCATCCAATAAGTGATTTTATGTCATTGGTTGAACATTTAGGTCATTTTCATCATCCTTCGACTTATTCTAATCCAATTAGGGTTTTTAACCAATCTTGTGCATCAAATAAGTGATTTTGTGTCATTGGTTGAACATTTAGGTCATTTTCGTTCTCCTTCGACTTATTCTAATCCAATTAGGGTTTTTAATCAATCTTGTGCATTCAATAAGTGATTTTGTGTCATTGGTTGAAGATTTAGGTCATTTTCGTCCTCCTTAGGCTTATTCTAATCATATTAGGCTTTTTAACCAATCTTCTGCATCCAATAAGTGATTTTGTGTCATTGATTTCACATTTTGCTCATTTTAGTCCTCCCTATGCTTATTCTAATCCAATTAGGGTTTTTAACCAATCTTATGCGTCCAATAAGTGATTTTGTGTCATTGGTTGAACATTTAGCTCATTTTCGCCATCCCTAGGCTTATTCTAATCCAATTATGGATTTTAACCAATCTTATGCCTCCAATAAGTGATTTTGTGTCATTAGTTGAACATTTAGGTGATTTTCGTCCTCGCTAGGCTTATTCTAATCCAATTAGGGTTTTTAACCAATCTTATGCATCCAATAAGTGATTTTGTTTCATTGGTTGAACATTTAGGTCATTTTCGTCATCCTTTGACTTATTCTAATCCAATTAGGGTTTTTAACCAATCTTGTATATCCAATAAGTGATTTTATGTCATTGGTAGAACATTTAGGTCATTTTCGTCATCCTTCGACTTATTCTAATCGAATTAGGGTTTTTAACCAATCTTGTGCATCCAATAAGTAATTTTGTGTCATTGGTTGAACATTTAGGTCTTTTTCGTCCTCCTTCGACTTATTCTAATCCAATTAGGGTTTTTAACCAATCTTGTGCATCCAATAAGTGATTTTGTGTCATTGGTTGAACATTTAGTTCATTTTCGTCTTCCTTAGACTTATTCTAATTCAATTAGGGTTTTTAACCAATCTTGTGCATCCAATAAGTGATTTTATGTCATTGGTTGAACATTTAGGTCATTTTCATGCTGCTTCGACTTATTCTAATCCAATTAGGGTTTTTAACCAATCTTGTGCATCAAATAAGTGATTTTGTGTCATTGGTTGAACATTTAGGTCATTTTCGTCCTCCTACGACTTATTCTAATCCAATTAGGGTTTTTAATCAATCTTGTGCATTCAATAAGTGATTTTGTGTCATTGGTTGAACATTTAGGTCATTTTCGTCCTCCTTAGGCTTATTCTAATCATATTAGGGTTTTTAACCAATCTTGTGCATCAAATAAGTGATTTTGTGTCATTGGTTGAACATTTAGGTCATTTTCGTCCTCCTTCGACTTATTCTAATCCAATTAGGGTTTTTAATCAATCTTGTGCATTCAATAAGTGATTTTGTGTCATTGGTTGAACATTTAGGTGATTTTTGTCCTCGCTAGGCTTATTCTAATCCAATTAGGGTTTTTAACCAATCTTATGCATCCAATAAGTGATTTTGTTTCATTGGTTGAACATTTATGTCATTTTCGTCATCCTTTGACTTATTCTAATCCAATTAGGGTTTTTAACCAATCTTGTATATCCAATAAGTGATTTTATGTCATTGGTTGAACATTCAGGTCATTTTCGTCATCCTTCGACTTATTCTAATCCAATTAGGGTTTTTAACCAATCTTGTGCATCCAATAAGTAATTTTGTGTCATTGCTTGAACATTTAGGTCTTTTTCGTCCTCCTTCAACTTATTCTAATCCAATTAGGGTTTTTAACCAATCTTGTGAATCCAATAAGTGATTTTGTGTCATTGGTTGAACATTTAGGTCATTTTCGCCCTCCCTAGGCTTATTCTAATCCAATTAGGGATTTTAACCAATCTTATGCATCCAATAAGTGATTTTGTGTCATTGGTTGAACATTTAGGTCATTTTCACCTCCCTGGGCTTATTCTAATCCAATTAGGGTTTTTAACCAATCTTATGCATCCAATAAGTGATTTTGTGTCATTGGTTGAACATTTAGGTCATTTTCGTCATCCTTTGACTTATTCTAATCCAATTAGGGTTTTTAACCAATCTTGTACATCCAATAAGTGATTTTATGTCATTGGTTGAACATTTAGGTCATTTTCGTCCTCCTTCGACTTATTCTAATCCAATTAGGGTTTTTAATCAATCTATTGCATTCAATAAGTGATTTTGTGTCATTGGTTGAACATTTAGGTCATTTTCGTCCTCCTTAGGCTTATTCTAATCATATTTGGGTTTTTAACCAATCTTGTGCATCCAATAAGTGATTTTGTGTCATTGGTTGAACATTTAGGTCATTTTCGTCCTCCTTCGACTTATTCTAATCCAATTAGGGTTTTTAATCAATCTTGTGCATTCAATAAGTGATTTTGTGTCATTGGTTGAACATTTAGGTCATTTTCGTCCTCCTTAGGCTTATTCTAATCATATTAGGGTTTTTAACCAATCTTGTGCATCCAATAAGTGATTTTGTGTCATTGGTTTCACATTTTGCTCATTTTAGTCCTCCCTATGCTTATTCTAATCCAATTAGGGTTTTTAACCAATCTTATGCGTCCAATAAGTGATTTTGTGTCATTGGTTGAACATTTAGCTCATTTTCGCCATCCCTAGGCTTATTCTAATCCAATTATGGATTTTAACCAATCTTATGCCTCCAATAAGTGATTTTGTGTCATTGGTTGAACATTTAGGTGATTTTTGTCCTCGCTAGGCTTATTCTAATCCAATTAGGGTTTTTAACCAATCTTATGCATCCAATAAGTGATTTTGTTTCATTGGTTGAACATTTATGTCATTTTCGTCATCCTTTGACTTATTCTAATCCAATTAGGGTTTTTAACCAATCTTGTATATCCAATAAGTGATTTTATGTCATTGGTTGAACATTCAGGTCATTTTCGTCATCCTTCGACTTATTCTAATCCAATTAGGGTTTTTAACCAATCTTGTGCATCCAATAAGTAATTTTGTGTCATTGCTTGAACATTTAGGTCTTTTTCGTCCTCCTTCAACTTATTCTAATCCAATTAGGGTTTTTAACCAATCTTGTGAATCCAATAAGTGATTTTGTGTCATTGGTTGAACATTTAGGTCATTTTCGCCCTCCCTAGGCTTATTCTAATCCAATTAGGGATTTTAACCAATCTTATGCATCCAATAAGTGATTTTATGTCATTGGTTGAACATTTAGGTCATTTTCATCATCCTTCGACTTATTCTAATCCAATTAGGGTTTTTAACCAATCTTGTGCATCAAATAAGTGATTTTGTGTCATTGGTTGAACATTTAGGTCATTTTCGTTCTCCTTCGACTTATTCTAATCCAATTAGGGTTTTTAATCAATCTTGTGCATTCAATAAGTGATTTTGTGTCATTGGTTGAAGATTTAGGTCATTTTCGTCCTCCTTAGGCTTATTCTAATCATATTAGGCTTTTTAACCAATCTTCTGCATCCAATAAGTGATTTTGTGTCATTGATTTCACATTTTGCTCATTTTAGTCCTCCCTATGCTTATTCTAATCCAATTAGGGTTTTTAACCAATCTTATGCGTCCAATAAGTGATTTTGTGTCATTGGTTGAACATTTAGCTCATTTTAGCCATCCCTAGGCTTATTCTAATCCAATTATGGATTTTAACCAATCTTATGCCTCCAATAAGTGATTTTGTGTCATTAGTTGAACATTTAGGTGATTTTCGTCCTCGCTAGGCTTATTCTAATCCAATTAGGGTTTTTAACCAATCTTATGCATCCAATAAGTGATTTTGTTTCATTGGTTGAACATTTAGGTTATTTTCGTCATCCTTTGACTTATTCTAATCCAATTAGGGTTTTTAACCAATCTTGTATATCCAATAAGTGATTTTATGTCATTGGTAGAACATTTAGGTCATTTTCGTCATCCTTCGACTTATTCTAATCGAATTAGGGTTTTTAACCAATCTTGTGCATCCAATAAGTAATTTTGTGTCATTGGTTGAACATTTAGGTCTTTTTCGTCCTCCTTCGACTTATTCTAATCCAATTAGGGTTTTTAACCAATCTTGTGCATCCAATAAGTGATTTTGTGTCATTGGTTGAACATTTAGTTCATTTTCGTCTTCCTTAGACTTATTCTAATTCAATTAGGGTTTTTAACCAATCTTGTGCATCCAATAAGTGATTTTATGTCATTGGTTGAACATTTAGGTCATTTTCATGCTGCTTCGACTTATTCTAATCCAATTAGGGTTTTTAACCAATCTTGTGCATCAAATAAGTGATTTTGTGTCATTGGTTGAACATTTAGGTCATTTTCGTCCTCCTTCGACTTATTCTAATCCAATTAGGGTTTTTAATCAATCTTGTGCATTCAATAAGTGATTTTGTGTCATTGGTTGAACATTTAGGTCATTTTCGTCCTCCTTAGGCTTATTCTAATCATATTAGGGTTTTTAACCAATCTTGTGCATCCAATAAGTGATTTTGTGTCATTGGTTTCACGTTTTGCTCATTTTAGTCCTCCCTATGCTTATTCTAATCCAATTAGGGTTTTTAACCAATCTTATGCGTCCAATAAGTGATTTTGTGTCATTGGTTGAACATTTAGCTCATTTTCGCCATCCCTAGGCTTATTCTAATCCAATTATGGATTTTAACCAATCTTATGCCTCCAATAAGTGATTTTGTGTCATTGGTTGAACATTTAGGTGATTTTTGTCCTCGCTAGGCTTATTCTAATCCAATTAGGGTTTTTAACCAATCTTATGCATCCAATAAGTGATTTTGTTTCATTGGTTGAACATTTATGTCATTTTCGTCATCCTTTGACTTATTCTAATCCAATTAGGGTTTTTAACCAATCTTGTATATCCAATAAGTGATTTTATGTCATTGGTTGAACATTCAGGTCATTTTCGTCATCCTTCGACTTATTCTAATCCAATTAGGGTTTTTAACCAATCTTGTGCATCCAATAAGTAATTTTGTGTCATTGCTTGAACATTTAGGTCTTTTTCGTCCTCCTTCAACTTATTCTAATCCAATTAGGGTTTCTAACCAATCTTGTGCATCCAATAAGTGATTTTGTGTCATTGGTTGAACATTTAGGTCATTTTCGCCCTCCCTAGGCTTATTCTAATCCAATTAGGGATTTTAACCAATCTTATGCATCCAATAAGTGATTTTGTGTCATTGGTTGAACATTTAGGTCATTTTCACCTCCCTGGGCTTATTCTAATCCAATTAGGGTTTTTAACCAATCTTATGCATCCAATAAGTGATTTTGTTTCATTGGTTGAACATTTAGGTCATTTTCGTCATCCTTTGACTTATTCTAATATCATTAGGGTTTTTAACCAATCTTGTACATCCAATAAGTGATTTTAGGTCATTGGTTGAACATTTAGGTCATTTTCGTCATCCTTCGACTTATTCTAATCCAATTAGGGTTTTTAACCTATCTTGTGCATCCAATAAGTAATTTTGTGTCATTGGTTAAACATTTAGGTCTTTTTCGTCCTCCTTCGACTTATTCTAATCCAATTAGGGTTTTTAACCAATCTTGTGCCTCCAATAAGTGATTTTGTGTCATTGGTTGAACATTTTGGTCATTTTCACCTCCCTGGGCTTATTCTAATACAATTAGGGTTTTTAACCAATCTTGTGCATCCAATAAGTGATTTTATGTCATTGGTTGAACATTTAGGTCATTTTCATCATCCTTCGACTTATTCTAATCCAATTAGGGTTTTTAACCGTTCTTGTGCATCAAATAAGTGATTTTGTGTCATTGGTTGAACATTTAGGTTATTTTCGTCCTCCTTCGACTTATTCTAATCCAATTAGGGTTTTTAATCAATCTTGTGCATTCAATAAGTGATTTTGTGTCATTGGTTGAACATTTAGGTCATTTTCGTCCTCCTTAGGCTTATTCTAATCATATTAGGGTTTTTAACCAATCTTGTGCATCCAATAAGTGATTTTGTGTCATTGGTTTCACATTTTGCTCATTTTAGTCCTTCCTATGCTTATTCTAATCCAATTAGGGTTTTTAACCAATCTTATGCGTCCAATAAGTGATTTTGTGTCATTGGTTGAACATTTAGCTCATTTTCGCCATCCCTAGGCTTATTCTAATCCAATTATGGATTTTACCCAATCTTATGCCTCCAATAAGTGATTTTGTGTCATTGGTCGAACATTTAGGTGAATTTCGTCCTCCCTAGGCTTATTCTAATCCAATTAGGGTTTTTAAACAATCTTATGCATCCAATAAGTGATTTTGTTTCATTGGTTGAACATTTAGGTCATTTTCTTCATCCTTTGACTTATTCTAATCCAATTAGGGTTTTTAACCAATCTTGTACATCCAATAAGTGATTTTATGTCATTGGTTGAACATTTAGGTCATTTTCTTCATCCTTCGACTTATTCTAATCCAATTAGGGTTTTTAACCAATCTTGTGCATCCAATAAGTAATTTTGTGTCATTGGTTGAATATTTAGGTCTTTTTCGTCCTCCTTCGACTTATTCTAATCCAATAAGGGTTTTTAACCAATCTTGTGCCTCCAATAAGTGATTTTGTGTCCTTGGTTGAACATTTAGGTCATTTTCATCCTCCCTAGGCTTATTCTAATCCAATTAGGGTTTTAACCAATCTTACGCATCCAATAAGTGATTTTGTGTCATTGGTTGAACATTTATGTCATTTTCGTCCTCCCTAGGCTTATTCTAATCCAATTAGGGTTTTTAACCAATCTTATGCATCCAATACGTGATTTTGTGTCATTGGTTGAACATTTAGGTCATTTTCGTCTTCCTTGCACTTATTCTAATCCAATTAGGGTTTTTAAACAATATTGTGCATCCAATAAGTGATTTTATGTCATTGATTGAACATTTAGGTCATATTCGTCTACCTTGACTTATTCTAATACAATTAGGGTTTTTAACCAATCTTGTGCATCCAATAAGTGATTTTATGTCATTGGTTGAACATTTAGGTCATTTTCGTCCTCCTTAGGCTTATTCTAATCATATTTGGGTTTTTAACCAATCTTGTGCATCCAATACGTGATTTTGTGTCATTGGTTGCACATTTTGGTCATTTTAGTCCTCCGTATGCTTATTCTAATCCACTTAGGATTTTTAACCAATCTTATGCATCCAATAAGTGATTTTGTGTCATTGGTTGAACATTTAGGTCATTTTCGCCCTCCCTAGGCTTATTCTAATCCAATTAGGGATTTTAACCAATCTTATGCATCCAATAAGTGATTTTGTGTCATTGGTTGAACATTTAGGTCATTTTCACCTCCCTGGGCTTATTCTAATCCAATTAGGGTTTTTAACCAATCTTATGCATCCAATAAGTGATTTTGTTTCATTGGTTGAACATTTAGGTCATTTTCGTCATCCTTTGACTTATTCTAATATAATTAGGGTTTTTAACCAATCTTGTACATCCAATAAGTGATTTTATGTCATTGGTTGAACATTTAGGTCATTTTCGTCATCCTTCGACTTATTCTAATCCAATTAGGGTTTTTAACCTATCTTGTGCATCCAATAAGTAATTTTGTGTCATTGGTTAAACATTTAGGTCTTTTTCGTCCTCCTTCGACTTATTCTAATCCAATTAGGGTTTTTAACCAATCTTGTGCCTCCAATAAGTGATTTTGGGTCCTTGGTTGAACATTTAGGTCATTTTCATCCTCCCTAGGCTTATTCTAATCCAATTAGGGTTTTAACCAATCTTACGCATCCAATAAGTGATTTTGTGTCATTGGTTGAACATTTATGTCATTTTCGTCCTCCCAAGGCTTATTCTAATCCAATTAGGGTTTTCAACCAATCTTATGCATCCAATACGTGATTTTGTGTCATTGGTTGAACATTTAGGTCATTTTCGTCTTCCTTGGACTTATTCTAATCCAATTAGGGTTTTTAAACAATATTGTGCATCCAATAAGTGATTTTATGTCATTGATTGAACATTTAGGTCATATTCGTCTACCTTGACTTATTCTAATACAATTAGGGTTTTTAACCAATCTTGTGCATCCAATAAGTGATTTTATGTCATTGGTTGAACATTTAGGTCATTTTCGTCCTCCTTAGGCTTATTCTAATCATATTTGGGTTTTTAACCAATCTTGTGCATCCAATAAGTGATTTTGTGTCATTGGTTGCACATTTTGGTCATTTTAGTCCTCCGTATGCTTATTCTAATCCAATTAGGGTTTTTAACCAATCTTATGCATCCAATAAGTGATTTTGTGTCATTGGTTGAACATTTAGGTCATTTTCGCCCTCCCTAGGCTTATTCTAATCCAATTAGGGATTTTAACCAATCTTATGCATCCAATAAGTGATTTTGTGTCATTGGTTGAACATTTAGGTCATTTTCACCTCCCTGGGCTTATTCTAATCCAATTAGGGTTTTTAACCAATCTTATGCATCCAATAAGTGATTTTGTGTCATTGGTTGAACATTTAGGTCATTTTCGTCATCCTTTGACTTATTCTAATCCAATTAGGGTTTTTAACCAATCTTGTACATCCAATAAGTGATTTTATGTCATTGGTTGAACATTTAGGTCATTTTCGTCCTCCTTCGACTTATTCTAATCCAATTAGGGTTTTTAATCAATCTATTGCATTCAATAAGTGATTTTGTGTCATTGGTTGAACATTTAGGTCATTTTCGTCCTCCTTAGGCTTATTCTAATCATATTTGGGTTTTTAACCAATCTTGTGCATCCAATAAGTGATTTTGTGTCATTGGTTGAACATTTAGGTCATTTTCGTCCTCCTTCGACTTATTCTAATCCAATTAGGGTTTTTAATCAATCTTGTGCATTCAATAAGTGATTTTGTGTCATTGGTTGAACATTTAGGTCATTTTCGTCCTCCTTAGGCTTATTCTAATCATATTAGGGTTTTTAACCAATCTTGTGCATCCAATAAGTGATTTTGTGTCATTGGTTTCACATTTTGCTCATTTTAGTCCTCCCTATGCTTATTCTAATCCAATTAGGGTTTTTAACCAATCTTATGCGTCCAATAAGTGATTTTGTGTCATTGGTTGAACATTTAGCTCATTTTCGCCATCCCTAGGCTTATTCTAATCCAATTATGGATTTTAACCAATCTTATGCCTCCAATAAGTGATTTTGTGTCATTGGTTGAACATTTAGGTGATTTTCGTCCTCGCTAGGCTTATTCTAATCCAATTAGGGTTTTTAACCAATCTTATGCATCCAATAAGTGATTTTGTTTCATTGGTTGAACATTTAGGTCATTTTCGTCATCCTTTGACTTATTCTAATCCAATTAGGGTTTTTAACCAATCTTGTACATCCAATAAGTGATTTTATGTCATTGGTTGATCATTTAGGTCATTTTCGTCCTCCTTCGACTTATTCTAATCCAATTAGGGTTTTTAATCAATCTATTGCATTCAATAAGTGATTTTGTGTCATTGGTTGAACATTTAGGTCATTTTCGTCCTCCTTAGGCTTATTCTAATCATATTTGGGTTTTTAACCAATCTTGTGCATCCAATAAGTGATTTTGTGTCATTGGTTGAACATTTAGGTCATTTTCGTCATCCTTTGACTTATTCTAATCCAATTAGGGTTTTTAACCAATCTTGTATATCCAATAAGTGATTTTATGTCATTGGTTGAACATTTAGGTCATTTTCGTCATCCTTCGACTTATTCTAATCCAATTAGGGTTTTTAACCAATCTTGTGCATCCAATAAGTAATTTTGTGTCATTGGTTGAACATTTAGGTCTTTTTCGTCCTCCTTCCACTTATTCTAATCCAATTAGTGTTTTTAACCAATCTTGTGCATCCAATAAGTAATTTTGTGTCATTGGTTGAACATTTAGTTCATTTTCGTCTTCCTTAGACTTATTCTAATTCAATTAGGGTTTTTAACCAATCTTGTGCATCCAATAAGTGATTTTATGTCATTGGTTGAACATTTTGGTCATTTTCATGCTGCTTTGACTTATTCTAATCCAATTAGGGTTTTTAACCAATCTTGTGCATCCAATAAGTGATTTTATGTCATTGGTTGAACATTTAGGTCATTTTCATCATCCTTCGACTTATTCTAATCCAATTAGGGTTTTTAACCAATCTTGTGCATCAAATAAGTGATTTTGTGTCATTGGTTGAACATTTAGGTCATTTTCGTCCTCCTTCCACTTATTCTAATCCAATTAGGGTTTTTAATCAATCTTATGCATCCAATACGTGATTTTGTGTCATTGGTTGAACATTTAGGTCATTTTCGTCTTCCTTGGACTTATTCTAATCCAATTAGGGTTTTTAAACAATATTGTGCATCCAATAAGTGATTTTATGTCATTGATTGAACATTTAGGTCATATTCGTCTACCTTGACTTATTCTAATACAATTAGGGTTTTTAACCAATCTTGTGCATCCAATAAGTGAATTTATGTCATTGGTTGAACATTTAGGTCATTTTCGTCCTCCTTAGGCTTATTCTAATCATATTTGGGTTTTTAACCAATCTTGTGCATCCAATAAGTGATTTTGTGTCATTGGTTGCACATTTTGGTCATTTTAGTCCTCCGTATGCTTATTCTAATCCAATTAGGGTTTTTAACCAATCTTATGCATCCAATAAGTGATTTTGTGTCATTGGTTGAACATTTAGGTCATTTTCGCCCTCCCTAGGCTTATTCTAATCCAATTAGGGATTTTAACCAATCTTATGCATCCAATAACTGATTTTGTGTCATTGGTTGAACATTTAGGTCATTTTCACCACCCTGGGCTTATTCTAATCCAATTAGGGATTTTAACCAATCTTATGCATCCAATAAGTGATTTTGTGTCATTGGTTGAACATTTAGGTCATTTTCGTCATCCTTTGACTTATTCTAATCCAATTAGGGTTTTTAACCAATCTTGTACATCCAATAAGTGATTTTATGTCATTGGTTGAACATTTAGGTCATTTTCGTCATCCTTCGACTTATTCTAATCCAATTAGGGTTTTTAACCTATCTTGTGCATCCAATAAGTAATTTTGTGTCATTGGTTAAACATTTAGGTCTTTTTCGTCCTCCTTCGACTTATTCTAATCCAATTAGGGTTTTTAACCAATCTTGTGCCTCCAATAAGTGATTTTGGGTCCTTGGTTGAACATTTAGGTCATTTTCATCCTCCCTAGGCTTATTCTAATCCAATTAGGGTTTTAACCAATCTTACGCATCCAATAAGTGATTTTGTGTCATTGGTTGAACATTTATGTCATTTTCGTCCTCCCTAGGCTTATTCTAATCGAATTAGGGTTTTCAACCAATCTTATGCATCCAATACGTGATTTTGTGTCATTGGTTGAACATTTAGGTCATTTTCGTCTTCCTTGGACTTATTCTATTCCAATTAGGGTTTTTAAACAATATTGTGCATCCAATAAGTGATTTTATGTCATTGATTGAACATTTAGGTCATATTCGTCTACCTTGACTTATTCTAATACAATTAGGGTTTTTAACCAATCTTGTGCATCCAATAAGTGATTTTATGTCATTGGTTGAACATTTAGGTCATTTTCGTCCTCCTTAGGCTTATTCTAATCATATTTGGGTTTTTAACCAATCTTGTGCATCCAATACGTGATTTTGTGTCATTGGTTGCACATTTTGGTCATTTTAGTCCTCCGTATGCTTATTCTAATCCACTTAGGATTTTTAACCAATCTTATGCATCCAATAAGTGATTTTGTGTCATTGGTTGAACATTTAGGTCATTTTCGCCCTCCCTAGGCTTATTCTAATCCAATTAGGGATTTTAACCAATCTTATGCATCCAATAAGTGATTTTGTGTCATTGGTTGAACATTTAGGTCATTTTCACCTCCCTGGGCTTATTCTAATCCAATTAGGGTTTTTAACCAATCTTATGCATCCAATAAGTGATTTTGTTTCATTGGTTGAACATTTAGGTCATTTTCGTCATCCTTTGACTTATTCTAATATAATTAGGGTTTTTAACCAATCTTGTACATCCAATAAGTGATTTTATGTCATTGGTTGAACATTTAGGTCATTTTCGTCATCCTTCGACTTATTCTAATCCAATTAGGGTTTTTAACCTATCTTGTGCATCCAATAAGTAATTTTGTGTCATTGGTTAAACATTTAGGTCTTTTTCGTCCTCCTTCGACTTATTCTAATCCAATTAGGGTTTTTAACCAATCTTGTGCCTCCAATAAGTGATTTTGGGTCCTTGGTTGAACATTTAGGTCATTTTCATCCTCCCTAGGCTTATTCTAATCCAATTAGGGTTTTAACCAATCTTACGCATCCAATAAGTGATTTTGTGTCATTGGTTGAACATTTATGTCATTTTCGTCCTCCCAAGGCTTATTCTAATCCAATTAGGGTTTTCAACCAATCTTATGCATCCAATACGTGATTTTGTGTCATTGGTTGAACATTTAGGTCATTTTCGTCTTCCTTGGATTTATTCTAATCCAATTAGGGTTTTTAAACAATATTGTGCATCCAAGAAGTGATTTTATGTCATTGATTGAACATTTAGGTCATATTCGTCAACCTTGACTTATTCTAATACAATTAGGGTTTTTAACCAATCTTGTGCATCCAATAAGTGATTTTATGTCATTGGTTGAACATTTAGGTCATTTTCGTCCTCCTTAGGCTTATTCTAATCATATTTGGGTTTTTAACCAATCTTGTGCATCCAATAAGTGATTTTGTGTCATTTGTTGCACATTTTGGTCATTTTAGTCCTCCGTATGCTTATTCTAATCCAATTAGGGATTTTAACCAATCTTATGCATCCAATAAGTGATTTTGTGTCATTGGTTGAACATTTAGGTCATTTTCACCTCCCTGGGCTTATTCTAATCCAATTAGGGTTTTTAACCAATCTTATGCATCCAATAAGTGATTTTGTTTCATTGGTTGAACATTTAGGTCATTTTCGTCATCCTTTGACTTATTCTAATCCAATTAGGGTTTTTAACCAATCTTGTACATCCAATAAGTGATTTTATGTCATTGGTTGAACATTTAGGTCATTTTCTTCATCCTTCGACTTATTCTAATCCAATTAGGGTTTTTAACCAATCTTGTGCATCCAATAAGTAATTTTGTGTAATTGGTTGAACATTTAGGTCTTTTTCGTCCTCCTTCGACTTATTCTAATCCAATTAAGGTTTTTAACCAATCTTGTGCCTCCAATAAGTGATTTTGGGTCCTTGGTTGAACATTTAGGTCATTTTCATCCTCCCTAGGCTTATTCTAATCCAATTAGGGTTTTAACCAATCTTACGCATCCAATAAGTGATTTTGTGTCATTGGTTGAACATTTATGTCATTTTCGTCCTCCCTAGGCTTATTCTAATCGAATTAGGGTTTTCAACCAATCTTATGCATCCAATACGTGATTTTGTGTCATTGGTTGAACATTTAGGTCATTTTCGTCTTCCTTGGACTTATTCTAATCCAATTAGGGTTTTTAAACAATATTGTGCATCCAATAAGTGATTTTATGTCATTGATTGAACATTTAGGTCATATTCGTCTACCTTGACTTATTCTAATACAATTAGGGTTTTTAACCAATCTTGTGCATCCAATAAGTGATTTTATGTCATTGGTTGAACATTTAGGTCATTTTCGTCCTCCTTAGGCTTATTCTAATCATATTTGGGTTTTTAACCAATCTTGTGCATCCAATAAGTGATTTTGTGTCATTGGTTGCACATTTTGGTCATTTTAGTCCTCCGTATGCTTATTCTAATCCAATTAGGGATTTTAACCAATCTTATGCATCCAATAAGTGATTTTGTGTCATTGGTTGAACATTTAGGTCATTTTCACCTCCCTGGGCTTATTCTAGTCCAATTAGGGTTTTTAACCAATCTTATGCATCCAATAAGTGATTTTGTTTCATTGGTTGAACATTTAGGTCATTTTCGTCATCCTTTGACTTATTCTAATCCAATTAGGGTTTTTAACCAATCTTGTACATCCAATAAGTGATTTTATGTCATTGGTTGAACATTTAGGTCATTTTCTTCATCCTTCGACTTATTCTAATCCAATTAGGGTTTTTAACCAATCTTGTGCATCCAATAAGTAATTTTGTGTAATTGGTTGAACATTTAGGTCTTTTTCGTCCTCCTTCGACTTATTCTAATCCAATTA
>JBBPBQ010000002.1:30388494-30420419 GCA_037974755.1 Cicer yamashitae | reverse complement strand
TCCTTCGACTTATTCTAATCCAATTAGGGTTTTTAACCAATCTTGTGCCTCCAATAAGTGATTTTGGGTCCTTGGTTGAACATTTAGGTCATTTTCATCCTCCCTAGGCTTATTCTAATCCAATTAGGGTTTTAATCAATCTTACGCATCCAATAAGTGATTTTGTGTCATTGGTTGAACATTTATGTCATTTTCGTCCTCCCTAGGCTTATTCTAATCCAATTAGGGTTTTCAACCAATCTTATGCATCCAATACGTGATTTTGTGTCATCGGTTGAACATTTAGGTCATTTTCGTCTTCCTTGGACTTATTCTAATCCAATTAGGATTTTTAACCAATCTTATGCATCCAATAAGTGATTTTGTTTCATTGGTTGAACATTTAGGTCATTTTCGTCATCCTTTGATTTATTCTAATATCATTAGGATTTTTAACCAATCTTGTACATCCAATAAGTGATTTTATGTCATTGGTTGAACATTTAGGTCATTTTCGTCATCCTTCGACTTATTCTAATCCAATTAGGGTTTTTAACCTATCTTGTGCATCCAATAAGTAATTTTGTGTCATTGGTTAAACATTTAGGTCTTTTTCGTCCTCCTTCGACTTATTCTAATCCAATTAGGGTTTTTAACCAATCTTGTGCCTCCAATAAGTGATTTTGGGTCCTTGGTTGAACATTTAGGTCATTTTCATCCTCCCTAGGCTTATTCTAATCCAATTAGGGTTTTAACCAATCTTACGCATCCAATAAGTGATTTTGTGTCATTGGTTGAACATTTATGTCATTTTCGTCCTCCCAAGGCTTATTCTAATCCAATTAGGGTTTTCAACCAATCTTATGCATCCAATACGTGATTTTGTGTCATTGGTTGAACATTTAGGTCATTTTCGTCTTCCTTGGACTTATTCTAATCCAATTAGGGTTTTTAAACAATATTGTGCATCCAATAAGTTATTTTATGTCATTGATTGAACATTTAGGTCATATTCGTCAACCTTGACTTATTCTAATACAATTAGGGTTTTTAACCAATCTGGTGCATCCAATAAGTGATTTTATGTCATTGGTTGAACATTTAGGTCATTTTCGTCCTCCTTAGGCTTATTCTAATCATATTTGGGTTTTTAACCAATCTTGTGCATCCAATAAGTGATTTTGTGTCATTGGTTGCACATTTTGGTCATTTTAGTCCTCCGTATGCTTATTCTAATCCACTTAGTGTTTTTAACCAATCTTATGCATCCAATAAGTGATTTTGTTTCATTGGTTGAACATTTAGGTCATTTCCGTCATCCTTTGACTTATTCTAATATCATTAGGGTTTTTAACCAATCTTGTACATCCAATAAGTGATTTTATGTCATTGGTTGAACATTTAGGTCATTTTCGTCATCCTTCGACTTATTCTAATCCAATTAGGGTTTTTAACCTATCTTGTGCATCCAATAAGTAATTTTGTGTCATTGGTTAAACATTTAGGTCTTTTTCGTCCTCCTTCGACTTATTCTAATCCAATTAGGGTTTTTAACCAATCTTGTGCCTCCAATAAGTGATTTTGGGTCCTTGGTTGAACATTTAGGTCATTTTCATCCTCCCTAGGCTTATTCTAATCCAATTAGGGTTTTAACCAATCTTACGCATCCAATAAGTGATTTTGTGTCATTGGTTGAACATTTATGTCATTTTCGTCCTCCCTAGGCTTATTCTAATCCAATTAGGGTTTTCAACCAATCTTATGCATCCAATACGTGATTTTGTGTCATTGGTTGAACATTTAGGTCATTTTCGTCTTCCTTGGACTTATTTTAATCCAATTAGGGTTTTTAAACAATATTGTGCGTCCAATAAGTGATTTTATGTCATTGATTGAACATTTAGGTCATATTCGTCTACCTTGACTTATTCTAATACAATTAGGGTTTTTAACCAATCTTGTGCATCCAATAAGTGATTTTATGTCATTGGTTGAACATTTAGGTCATTTTCGTCCTCCTTAGGCTTATTCTAATCATATTTGGGTTTTTAACCAATCTTGTGCATCCAATAAGTGATTTTGTGTCATTGGTTGCACATTTTGGTCATTTTTGTCCTCCGTATGCTTATTCTAATCCACTTAGGGTTTTTAACCAATCTTATGCATCCAATAAGTGATTTTGTGTCATTGGTTGAACATTTAGGTCATTTTCGCCCTCCCTAGGCTTATTCTAATCCAATTAGGGATTTTAACCAATCTTATGCATCCAATAAGTGATTTTGTGTCATTGGTTGAACATTTAGGTCATTTTCACCTCCCTGGGCTTATTCTAATCCAATTAGGATTTTTAACCAATCTTATGCATCCAATAAGTGATTTTGTTTCATTGGTTGAACATTTAGGTCATTTTCGTCATCCTTTGATTTATTCTAATATCATTAGGGTTTTTAACCAATCTTGTACATCCAATAAGTGATTCTATGTCATTGGTTGAACATTTAGGTCATTTTCGTCATCCTTCGACTTATTCTAATCCAATTAGGGTTTTTAACCTATCTTGTGCATCCAATAAGTAATTTTGTGTCATTGGTTAAACATTTAGGTCTTTTTCGTCCTCCTTCGACTTATTCTAATCCAATTAGGGTTTTTAACCAATCTTGTGCCTCCAATAAGTGATTTTGGGTCCTTGGTTGAACATTTAGGTCATTTTCATCCTCCCTAGGCTTATTCTAATCCAATTAGGGTTTTAATCAATCTTACGCATCCAATAAGTGATTTTGTGTCATTGGTTGAACATTTATGTCATTTTCGTCCTCCCTAGGCTTATTCTAATCCAATTAGGGTTTTCAACCAATCTTATGCATCCAATACGTGATTTTGTGTCATTGGTTGAACATTTAGGTCATTTTCGTCTTCCTTGGACTTATTCTAATCCAATTAGGATTTTTAACCAATCTTATGCATCCAATAAGTGATTTTGTTTCATTGGTTGAACATTTAGGTCATTTTCGTCATCCTTTGATTTATTCTAATATCATTAGGATTTTTAACCAATCTTGTACATCCAATAAGTGATTTTATGTCATTGGTTGAACATTTAGGTCATTTTCGTCATCCTTCGACTTATTCTAATCCAATTAGGGTTTTTAACCTATCTTGTGCATCCAATAAGTAATTTTGTGTCATTGGTTAAACATTTAGGTCTTTTTCGTCCTCCTTCGACTTATTCTAATCCAATTAGGGTTTTTAACCAATCTTGTGCCTCCAATAAGTGATTTTGGGTCCTTGGTTGAACATTTAGGTCATTTTCATCCTCCCTAGGCTTATTCTAATCCAATTAGGGTTTTAACCAATCTTACGCATCCAATAAGTGATTTTGTGTCATTGGTTGAACATTTATGTCATTTTCGTCCTCCCTAGGCTTATTCTAATCGAATTAGGGTTTTCAACCAATCTTACGCATCCAATAAGTGATTTTGTGTCATTGGTTGAACATTTATGTCATTTTCGTCCTCCCTAGGCTTATTCTAATCGAATTAGGGTTTTCAACCAATCTTATGCATCCAATAAGTGATTTTGTGTCATTGGTTGAACATTTAGGTCATTTTCGCCCTCCCTAGGCTTATTCTAATCCAATTAGGGATTTTAACCAATCTTATG
The DNA here is from genome assembly GCA_037974755.1 of Cicer yamashitae. Lineage (NCBI taxonomy): Eukaryota > Viridiplantae > Streptophyta > Magnoliopsida > Fabales > Fabaceae > Cicer > Cicer yamashitae. Next base: position 30,416,780 of record JBBPBQ010000002.1, on the reverse strand, counting down.
CATCCAATAAGTGATTTTGTGTCATTGGTTGAACATTTAGGTCATTTTCACCTCCCTGGGCTTATTCTAATCCAATTAGGGTTTTTAACCAATCTTATGCATCCAATAAGTGATTTTGTTTCATTGGTTGAACATTTAGGTCATTTTCGTCATCCTTTGACTTATTCTAATCCAATTAGGGTTTTTAACCAATCTTGTGCATCCAATAAGTGATTTTGTGTCATTGGTTGAACATTTAGGTCATTTTCGTCATCCTTCGACTTATTCTAATCCAATTAGGGTTTTTAATCAATCTTGTGCATCCAATAAGTGATTTTGTGTCATTGGTTGAACATTTAGGTCATTTTCGTCCTCCCTAGGCTTATTCTAATCCAATTAGGGTTTTTAACCAATCTTATGCATCCAATAAGTGATTTTGTGTCATTGGTTGAACATTTAGGTCATTTTCGTCATCCTTGGACTTATTCTAATCGAATTAGGTTTTTTAACCAATCTTGTGCATCCAATAAGTGATTTTGTGTCAATGGTTGAACATTTAGGTCATTTTTGTCCTCCTTCGACTTATTCTAATCCAATTAGGGTTTTGAACCAATCTTGTGCATCCAATAAGTGATTTTGTGTCATTGCTTGAACATTTAGGTCATTTTCGTCCTCCCTAGGCCTATTCTAATCATATTAGGGTTTTTAACCAATCCTGTACATCCAATAAGTGATGTTGTGTCATTGGTTGATCATTTAGGTCATTTTCGTCCTCCCTAGGCTTATTCTAATCCAATTAGGGTTTTTAACCAATCTTATGCATCCAATAAGTGATTTTGTGTCTTTGGTTTAACATTTAGGTCATTTTCGTCCTCCCTAGGCTTATTCCCATCCAATTAGGGTTTTTAACCAATCTTATGCACCCAATAAGTGATTTTGTGTCATTGGTTCAACATTTAGGTCATTTTCGTCCTCCCTAGCCTTATCCTAATCCAATTAGGGTTTTTAACCAATCTTATGCATCCAATAAGTGATTTTATTTCATTGGTTGAACATTTAGGACATTTTCGTCATCCTTTGACTTATTCTAATCCAATTAGGGTTTTTAACCAATCTTGTGCATCCAATAAGTGATTTTGTGTCATTTGTTGAACATTTAGGACAATTTCGTCATCCTTCGACTTATTCTAATCCAATTAGGGTTTTTAACCAATCTTCTGCATCCAATAAGTGAATTTGTGTCATTGGTTGAACATTTAGGTCTTTTTCGTCATCCTTGGACTTATTCTAATCGAATTAGGTTTTTTAACCAATCTTGTGCATCCAATAAGTGATTTTGTGTCAATGGTTGAACATTTAGGTCATTTTTGTCCTCCTTCGACTTATTCTAATCCAATTAGGGTTTTGAACCAATCTTGTGCATCCAATAAGTGATTTTGAGTCATTGCTTGAACATTTAGGTCATTTTCGTCCTCCCTAGGCCTATTCTAATCATATTAGGGTTTTTAACCAATCCTGTACATCCAATAAGTGATGTTGTGTCATTGGTTGATCATTTAGGTCATTTTCGTCCTCCCTAGGCTTATTCTAATCCAATTAGGGTTTTTAACCAATCTTATGCATCCAATAAGTGATTTTGTGTCTTTGGTTTAACATTTAGGTCATTTTCGTCCTCCCTAGGCTTATTCCCATCCAATTAGGGTTTTTAACCAATCTTATGCACCCAATAAGTGATTTTGTGTCATTGGTTCAACATTTAGGTCATTTTCGTCCTCCCTAGGCTTATCCTAATCCAATTAGGGTTTTTAACCAATCTTATGCATCCAATAAGTGATTTTATTTCATTGGTTGAACATTTAGGACATTTTCGTCATCCTTTGACTTATTCTAATCCAATTAGGGTTTTTAACCAATCTTGTGCATCCAATAAGTGATTTTGTGTCATTTGTTGAACATTTAGGACAATTTCGTCATCCTTCGACTTATTCTAATCCAATTAGGGTTTTTAACCAATCTTCTGCATCCAATAAGTGAATTTGTGTCATTGGTTGAACATTTAGGTCTTTTTCGTCATCCTTGGACTTATTCTAATCGAATTAGGTTTTTTAACCAATCTTGTGCATCCAATAAGTGATTTTGTGTCGTTGGTTGAACATTTAGGTCATTTTTGTCCTCCTTCGACTTATTCTAATCCAATTAGGGTTTTGAACCAATCTTGTGCATCCAATAAGTTAATTTGTGTCATTGCTTGAACATTTAGGTCATTTTCGTCCTCCCTAGGCCTATTCTAATCATATTAGGGTTTTTAACAAATCTTCTGCATCCAATAAGTGAATTTGTGTCATTGGTTGAACATTTAGGTCTTTTTCGTCATCCTTGGACTTATTCTAATCAAATTTGGGTTTTTAACCAATCTTGTGCATCCAATAAGTGATTTTGTGTCATTGGTTGATCATTTAGGTTATTTTCGTCATCCTTCGACTTATTCTAATCCAATTATAATTTTAACCAATCTTGTGCCTCCAATAAGTGATTTTGTGTCCTTGGACGAACATTTAGGTCATTTTCGTCCTCCATAGGCTTATTCTAATCCAATTAGGGTTTTTAACCAATCTTATGCATCCAATAAGTGATTTTGTGTCATTGGTTGAACATTTAGGTCATTTTCGTCCTCCCTAGGCTTATTCTAATCCAATTAGGGATTTTAACCAATCTTATGCATCCAATAAGTGATTTTGTTTCATTGGTTGAACATTTAGGTCATTTTCGTCATCCTTGGACTTATTCTAATCGAATTAGGTTTTTTAACCAATCTTGTGCATCCAATAAGTGATTTTGTGTCAATGGTTGAACATTTAGGTCATTTTTGTCCTCCTTCGACTTATTCTAATCCAATTAGGGTTTTGAACCAATCTTGTGCATCCAATAAGTGATTTTGTGTCATTGCTTGAACATTTAGGTCATTTTCGTCCTCCCTAGGCCTATTCTAATCATATTAGGGTTTTTAACCAATCCTGTACATCCAATAAGTGATGTTGTGTCATTGGTTGATCATTTAGGTCATTTTCGTCCTCCCTAGGCTTATTCTAATCCAATTAGGGTTTTTAACCAATCTTATGCATCCAATAAGTGATTTTGTGTCTTTGGTTTAACATTTAGGTCATTTTCGTCCTCCCTAGGCTTATTCCCATCCAATTAGGGTTTTTAACCAATCTTATGCACCCAATAAGTGATTTTGTGTCATTGGTTCAACATTTAGGTCATTTTCGTCCTCCCTAGCCTTATCCTAATCCAATTAGGGTTTTTAACCAATCTTATGCATCCAATAAGTGATTTTATTTCATTGGTTGAACATTTAGGACATTTTCGTCATCCTTTGACTTATTCTAATCCAATTAGGGTTTTTAACCAATCTTGTGCATCCAATAAGTGATTTTGTGTCATTTGTTGAACATTTAGGACAATTTCGTCATCCTTCGACTTATTCTAATCCAATTAGGGTTTTTAACCAATCTTCTGCATCCAATAAGTGAATTTGTGTCATTGGTTGAACATTTAGGTCTTTTTCGTCATCCTTGGACTTATTCTAATCGAATTAGGTTTTTTAACCAATCTTGTGCATCCAATAAGTGATTTTGTGTCAATGGTTGAACATTTAGGTCATTTTTGTCCTCCTTCGACTTATTCTAATCCAATTAGGGTTTTGAACCAATCTTGTTCATCCAACATGTGATTTTGTGTCATTGCTTGAACATTTAGGTCATTTTCGTCCTCCCTAGGCCTATTCTAATCATATTAGGGTTTTTAACAAATCTTCTGCATCCAATAAGTGAATTTGTGTCATTGGTTGAACATTTAGGTCTTTTTCGTCATCCTTGGACTTATTCTAATCAAATTTGGGTTTTTAACCAATCTTGTGCATCCAATAAGTGATTTTGTGTCATTGGTTGATCATTTAGGTTATTTTCGTCATCCTTCGACTTATTCTAATCCAATTATAATTTTAACCAATCTTGTGCCTCCAATAAGTGATTTTGTGTCCTTGGACGAACATTTAGGTCATTTTCGTCCTCCATAGGCTTATTCTAATCCAATTAGGGTTTTTAACCAATCTTATGCATCCAATAAGTGATTTTGTGTCATTGGTTGAACATTTAGGTCATTTTCGTCCTCCCTAGGCTTATTCTAATCCAATTAGGGTTTTTAACCAATCTTATGCATCCAATAAGTGATTTTGTTTCATTGGTTTAACATTTAGGTCATTTTCGTCATCCTTTGACTGATTCTAATCCAATTACGGTGTTTAACCAATCTTGTGCCTCCAATAAGTGATTTTGTGTCCTTGGTAGAACATTTAGGTCTTTTTCGTCCTCCCTAGGCTTATTCTAATCCAATTAGGGTTTTTAACCAATCTTATGCATCCAATAAGTGATTTTGTGTCATTGGTTGAACATTTAGGTCATTTTCGTCCTCCCTAGGCTTATTCTAATCCAATTAGGGTTTTTAACCAATCTTATGCATCCAATAAGTGATTTTATTTCATTGGTTTAACATTTAGGTCATTTTCGTCATCCTTTGACTTATTCTAATCCAATTAGGGTTTTTAACCAATCTTGTGCCTCCAATAAGTGATTTTGTGTCATTGGTTGAACATTTAGGTCATTTTCGTTATCCTTTGACTTAATCTAATCCAATTAGGGTTTTTAACCAATCTTGTGCCTCCTATAAGTGATTTTGTGTCCTTGGTAGAACATTTAGGTCATTTTCGTCCTCCCTAGGCTTATTCTAATCCAATTAGGGTTTTTAACCAATCTTATGCATCCAATAAATGATTTTGTGTCCTTTGTTAAACATTTAGGTCATTTTTGTCATCCTTGGACTTATTCTAATCGAATTAGGGTTTTTAACCAATCTTGTGCATCCAATAAGTTATTTCGTGTCATTTGTTGAATATTTAGGTCATTTTGGTCATCCTTGGACTTATTCTAATCGAATTAGGGTTTTTAACCAATCTTGTGCATCCAATAAGTGATTTTGTGTCATTGGTTGAACATTTAGGTCATATTCGTAGTCCTTCGACTTATTCTAATCCAATTAGGGTTTTCAACCAATCTTGTGCATCCAATAAGTAATTTTGTGTCATTGGTTGAACATTTAGGTCATTTTCGTCCTCCCTAGGCTTATTCTAATCATATTAAGGTTTTTAACCAATCTTCTGCATCCAATATGTGAATTTGTGTCATTGGTTGAACATTTAGGTCATTTTCGTCATCCTTGGACTTATTCTAATCAAATTAGGGTTTTTAACCAATCTTGTGCATCCAATAAGTGATTTTGTGTCATTGGTTGAACATTTAGGTCATTTTCGTCCTCCCTAGGCTTATTCTAATCATATTAGGGTTTTTAACCAATCTTGTGCATCCAATAAGTGATTTTGTGTCATTGGTTGAACATTTAGGTCATTTTCGTCATCCTTGGACTTATTCTAATCGAATTAGGGTTTTTAACCAATCTTGTGCATCCAATAAGTGATTTTGTGTCATTGGTTGAACATTTAGGTCATTTTCGTCATCCTTTGACTTATTCTAATCCAATTAGGGTTTTTAACCAATCTTGTGCATCCAATAAGTGATTTTATGTCATTGGTTGAACATTTAGGTCATTTTCGTCATCCTTCGACTTATTCTAATCCAATTAGGGTTTTTAACCAATCTTGTGCATCCAATAAGTAATTTTGTGTCATTGGTTGAACATTTAGGTCTTTTTCGTCCTCCTTCGACTTATTCTAATCCAATAAGGGTTTTTAACCAATCTTGTGCCTCCAATAAGTGATTTTGTGTCCTTGGTTGAACATTTAGGTCATTTTCATCCTCCCTAGGCTTATTCTAATCCAATTAGGGTTTTAACCAATCTTACGCATCCAATAAGTGATTTTGTGTCATTGGTTGAACATTTATGTCATTTTCGTCCTCCCTAGGCTTATTCTAATCCAATTAGGGTTTTTAACCAATCTTATGCATCCAATACGTGATTTTGTGTCATTGGTTGAACATTTAGGTCATTTTCGTCTTCCTTGGACTTATTCTAATCCAATTAGGGTTTTTAAACAATATTGTGCATCCAATAAGTGATTTTATGTCATTGATTGAACATTTAGGTCATATTCGTCTACCTTGACTTATTCTAATACAATTAGGGTTTTTAACCAATCTTGTGCATCCAATAAGTGATTTTATGTCATTGGTTGAACATTTAGGTCATTTTCGTCCTCCTTAGGCTTATTCTAATCATATTTGGGTTTTTAACCAATCTTGTGCATCCAATACGTGATTTTGTGTCATTGGTTGCACATTTTGGTCATTTTAGTCCTCCGTATGCTTATTCTAATCCACTTAGGATTTTTAACCAATCTTATGCATCCAATAAGTGATTTTGTGTCATTGGTTGAACATTTAGGTCATTTTCGCCCTCCCTAGGCTTATTCTAATCCAATTAGGGATTTTAACCAATCTTATGCATCCAATAAGTGATTTTGTGTCATTGGTTGAACATTTAGGTCATTTTCACCTCCCTGGGCTTATTCTAATCCAATTAGGGTTTTTAACCAATCTTATGCATCCAATAAGTGATTTTGTTTCATTGGTTGAACATTTAGGTCATTTTCGTCATCCTTTGACTTATTCTAATATAATTAGGGTTTTTAACCAATCTTGTACATCCAATAAGTGATTTTATGTCATTGGTTGAACATTTAGGTCATTTTCGTCATCCTTCGACTTATTCTAATCCAATTAGGGTTTTTAACCTATCTTGTGCATCCAATAAGTAATTTTGTGTCATTGGTTAAACATTTAGGTCTTTTTCGTCCTCCTTCGACTTATTCTAATCCAATTAGGGTTTTTAACCAATCTTGTGCCTCCAATAAGTGATTTTGGGTCCTTGGTTGAACATTTAGGTCATTTTCATCCTCCCTAGGCTTATTCTAATCCAATTAGGGTTTTAACCAATCTTACGCATCCAATAAGTGATTTTGTGTCATTGGTTGAACATTTATGTCATTTTCGTCCTCCCTAGGCTTATTCTAATCGAATTAGGGTTTTCAACCAATCTTATGCATCCAATACGTGATTTTGTGTCATTGGTTGAACATTTAGGTCATTTTCGTCTTCCTTGGACTTATTCTAATCCAATTAGGGTTTTTAAACAATATTGTGCATCCAATAAGTGATTTTATGTCATTGATTGAACATTTAGGTCATATTCGTCTACCTTGACTTATTCTAATACAATTAGGGTTTTTAACCAATCTTGTGCATCCAATAAGTGATTTTATGTCATTGGTTGAACATTTAGGTCATTTTCGTCCTCCTTAGGCTTATTCTAATCATATTTGGGTTTTTAACCAATCTTGTGCATCCAATAAGTTATTTTGTGTCATTGGTTGCACATTTTGGTCATTTTTGTCCTCCGTATGCTTATTCTAATCCACTTAGGGTTTTTAACCAATCTTATGCATCCAATAAGTGATTTTGTGTCATTGGTTGAACATTTAGGTCATTTTCGCCCTCCCTAGGCTTATTCTAATCCAATTAGGGATTTTAACCAATCTTATGCATCCAATAAGTGATTTTGTGTCATTGGTTGAACATTTAGGTCATTTTCACCTCCCTGGGCTTATTCTAATCCAATTAGGCTTTTTAACCAATCTTATGCATCCAATAAGTGATTTTGTTTCATTGGTTGAACATTTAGGTCATTCTCGTCATCCTTTGACTTATTCTAATATAATTAGGGTTTTTAACCAATCTTGTACATCCAATAAGTGATTTTATGTCATTGGTTGAACATTTAGGTCATTTTCGTCATCCTTCGACTTATTCTAATCCAATTAGGGTTTTTAACCTATCTTGTGCATCCAATAAGTAATTTTGTGTCATTGGTTAAACATTTAGGTCTTTTTCGTCCTCCTTCGACTTATTCTAATCCAATTAGGGTTTTTAACCAATCTTGTGCCTCCAATAAGTGATTTTGGGTCCTTGGTTGAACATTTAGGTCATTTTCATCCTCCCTAGGCTTATTCTAATCCAATTAGGGTTTTAACCAATCTTACGCATCCAATAAGTGATTTTGTGTCATTGGTTGAACATTTATGTCATTTTCGTCCTCCCTAGGCTTATTCTAATCCAATTAGGGTTTTTAACCAATCTTATGCATCCAATAAGTGATTTTGTGTCATTAGTTGAACATTTAGGTCATATTCGTCTTCCTTGACTTATTCTAATCCAATTAGGGTTTTCAACCAATCTTGTGCATCCAATAAGTGATTTTATGTCATTGGTTGAACATTTAGGTCATTTTCATCATCCTTCGACTTATTCTAATCCAATTAGGGTTTTTAACCAATCTTGTGCATCAAATAAGTGATTTTGTGTCATTGGTTGAACATTTAGGTCATTTTCGACCTCCTTCGACTTATTCTAATCCAATTTGGGTTTTTAATCAATCTTGTGCATTCAATAAGTGATTTTGTGTCATTGGTTGAACATTTAGGTGATTTTCGTCCTCCCTAGGCTTATTCTAATCCAATTAGGGTTTTTAACCAATCTTGTACATCCAATAAGTGATTTTATGTCATTGGTTGAACATTTAGGTCATTTTCGTAATCCTTCGACTTATTCTAATCCAATTAGGGTTTTTAACCTATCTTGTGCATCCAATAAGTAATTTTGTGTCATTGGTTAAACATTTAGGGCTTTTTCGTCCTCCTTTGACTTATTCTAATCCAATTAGGGTTTTTAACCAATCTTGTGCCTCCAATAAGTAATTTTGTGTCCTTGGTTGAACATTTTGGTCATTTTCATCCTCCCTAGGCTTATTCTAATCCAATTAGGGTTTTAACCAATCTTACGCATCCAATAAGGGATTTTGTGTCATTGGTTGAACATTTATGTCATTTTCGTCCTCCCTAGGCTTATTCTAATCCAATTAGGGTTTTTAACCAATCTTATGCATCCAATAAGTGATTTTGTGTCATTGGTTGCACATTTTGGTCATTTTAGTCCTCCCTATGCTTATTCTAATCCAATTAGGGTTTTTAACCAATCTTATGCGTCCAATAAGTGATTTTGTGTCATTGGTTGAACATTTAGGTCATTTTCGCCGTCCCAAGGCTTATTCTAATCCAATTAGGGCTTTTAACCTATCTTATGCATCCAATAAGTGATTTTGTGTCATTGGTTGAACATTTAGGTCATTTTCGCCTCCCTGGGCTTATTCTAATCCAATTAGGGTTTTTAACCAATCTTATACATCCGATAAGTGAGTTTGTTTCATTGGTTGAACATTTAGGTCATTTTCGTCTTCCTTTTACATATTCCAATCCAATTAGGGTTTTTAACCAATCTTGTACATCCAATAAGTGATTTTATGCCATTGGTTGAACATTTAGGTCATTTTCGTCATCCTTCGACTTATTCTAATCCAATTAGGGTTTTTAACCAATCTTGTGCATCCAATAAGTAATTTTGTGTCATTGGTTGAACATTTAGGTCTTTTTCGTCCTCCTTCGACTTATTCTAATCCAATAAGGGTTTTTAACCAATCTTGTGCCTCCAAAAAGTGATTGTGTCATTGGTTGCACATTTTGGTCATTTTAGTCCTCCCTATGCTTATTCTAATACAATTAGGGTTTTTAACCAATCTTGTGCATCCAATAAGTGATTTTATGTCATTGGTTGAACATTTAGGTCATTTTCGTCCTCCTTAGGCTTATTCTAATCATATTTGGGTTTTTAACCAATCTTGTGCATCCAATAAGTGATTTTGTGTCATTGGTTGCACATTTTGGTCATTTTACTCCTCCGTATGCTTATTCTAATCCACTTAGGGTTTTTAACCAATCTTATGCATCCAATAAGTGATTTTGTGTCATTGGTTGAACATTTAGGTCATTTTCGCCCTCCCTAGGCTTATTCTAATCCAATTAGGGATTTTAACCAATCTTATGCATCCAATAAGTGATTTTGTGTCATTGGTTGAACATTTAGGTCATTTTCACCTCCCTGGGCTTATTCTAATCCAATTAGGATTTTTAACCAATCTTATGCATCCAATAAGTGATTTTGTTTCATTGGTTGAACATTTAGGTCATTTTCGTCATCCTTTGATTTATTCTAATATCATTAGGGTTTTTAACCAATCTTGTACATCCAATAAGTGATTCTATGTCATTGGTTGAACATTTAGGTCATTTTCGTCATCCTTCGACTTATTCTAATCCAATTAGGGTTTTTAACCTATCTTGTGCATCCAATAAGTAATTTTGTGTCATTGGTTAAACATTTAGGTCTTTTTCGTCCTCCTTCGACTTATTCTAATCCAATTAGGGTTTTTAACCAATCTTGTGCCTCCAATAAGTGATTTTGGGTCCTTGGTTGAACATTTAGGTCATTTTCATCCTCCCTAGGCTTATTCTAATCCAATTAGGGTTTTAATCAATCTTACGCATCCAATAAGTGATTTTGTGTCATTGGTTGAACATTTATGTCATTTTCGTCCTCCCTAGGCTTATTCTAATCCAATTAGGGTTTTCAACCAATCTTATGCATCCAATACGTGATTTTGTGTCATCGGTTGAACATTTAGGTCATTTTCGTCTTCCTTGGACTTATTCTAATCCAATTAGGATTTTTAACCAATCTTATGCATCCAATAAGTGATTTTGTTTCATTGGTTGAACATTTAGGTCATTTTCGTCATCCTTTGATTTATTCTAATATCATTAGGATTTTTAACCAATCTTGTACATCCAATAAGTGATTTTATGTCATTGGTTGAACATTTAGGTCATTTTCGTCATCCTTCGACTTATTCTAATCCAATTAGGGTTTTTAACCTATCTTGTGCATCCAATAAGTAATTTTGTGTCATTGGTTAAACATTTAGGTCTTTTTCGTCCTCCTTCGACTTATTCTAATCCAATTAGGGTTTTTAACCAATCTTGTGCCTCCAATAAGTGATTTTGGGTCCTTGGTTGAACATTTAGGTCATTTTCATCCTCCCTAGGCTTATTCTAATCCAATTAGGGTTTTAACCAATCTTACGCATCCAATAAGTGATTTTGTGTCATTGGTTGAACATTTATGTCATTTTCGTCCTCCCAAGGCTTATTCTAATCCAATTAGGGTTTTCAACCAATCTTATGCATCCAATACGTGATTTTGTGTCATTGGTTGAACATTTAGGTCATTTTCGTCTTCCTTGGACTTATTCTAATCCAATTAGGGTTTTTAAACAATATTGTGCATCCAATAAGTGATTTTATGTCATTGATTGAACATTTAGGTCATATTCGTCTACCTTGACTTATTCTAATACAATTAGGGTTTTTAACCAATCTTGTGCATCCAATAAGTGATTTTATGTCATTGGTTGAACATTTAGGTCATTTTCGTCCTCCTTAGGCTTATTCTAATCATATTTGGGTTTTTAACCAATCTTGTGCATCCAATAAGTTATTTTGTGTCATTGGTTGCACATTTTGGTCATTTTTGTCCTCCGTATGCTTATTCTAATCCACTTAGGGTTTTTAACCAATCTTATGCATCCAATAAGTGATTTTGTGTCATTGGTTGAACATTTAGGTCATTTTCGCCCTCCCTAGGCTTATTCTAATCCAATTAGGGATTTTAACCAATCTTATGCATCCAATAAGTGATTTTGTGTCATTGGTTGAACTTTTAGGTGATTTTCGTCCTCCCTAGGCTTATTCTAATCCAATTAGGGTTTTTAACCAATCTTGTACATCCAATATGTGATTTTATGTCATTGGTTGAACATTTAGGTCATTTTCGTAATCCTTCGACTTATTCTAATCCAATTAGGGTTTTTAACCTATCTTGTGCATCCAATAAGTAATTTTGTGTCATTGGTTAAACATTTAGGGCTTTTTCGTCCTCCTTTGACTTATTCTAATCCAATTAGGGTTTTTAACCAATCTTGTGCCTCCAATAAGTGATTTTGTGTCCTTGGTTGAACATTTTGGTCATTTTCATCCTCCCTTGGTTTATTCTAATCCAATTAGGGTTTTAACCAATCTTACGCATCCAATAAGGGATTTTGTGTCATTGGTTGAACATTTATGTCATTTTCGTCCTCCCTAGGCTTATTCTAATCCAATTAGGGTTTTTAACCAATCTTATGCATCCAATAAGTAATTTTGTGTCATTGGTTGCACATTTTGGTCATTTTAGTCCTCCCTATGCTTATTCTAATCCAATTAGGGTTTTTAACCAATCTTATGCGTCCAATAAGTGATTTTGTGTCATTGGTTGAACATTTAGGTCATTTTCGCCGTCCCTAGGCTTATTCTAATCCAATTAGGGATTTTAACCAATCTTATGCATCCAATAAGTGATTTTGTGTCATTGGTTGAACATTTAGGTCATTTTCGCCTCCCTGGGCTTATTCTAATCCAATTAGGGTTTTTAACCAATCTTATGCATCCGATAAGTGAGTTTGTTTCATTGGTTGAACATTTAGGTCATTTTCGTCATCCTTTTACATATTCCAATCCAATTAGGGATTTTAACCAATCTTGTACATCCAATAAGTGATTTTATGCAATTGGTTGAACATTTAGGTCATTTTCGTCATCCTTCGACTTATTCTAATCCAATTAGGGTTTTTAACCAATCTTGTGCATCCAATAAGTAATTTTGTGTCATTGGTTGAACATTTAGGTCTTTTTCGTCCTCCTTCGACTTATTCTAATCCAATAAGGGTTTTTAACCAATCTTGTGCCTCCAAAAAGTGATTGTGTCATTGGTTGCACATTTTGGTCATTTTAGTCCTCCCTATGCTTATTCTAATACAATTAGGGTTTTTAACCAATCTTGTGCATCCAATAAGTGATTTTATGTCATTGGTTGAACATTTAGGTCATTTTCGTCCTCCTTAGGCTTATTCTAATCATATTTGGGTTTTTAACCAATCTTGTGCATCCAATAAGTGATTTTGTGTCATTGGTTGCACATTTTGGTCATTTTACTCCTCCGTATGCTTATTCTAATCCACTTAGGGTTTTTAACCAATCTTATGCATCCAATAAGTGATTTTGTGTCATTGGTTGAACATTTAGGTCATTTTCGCCCTCCCTAGGCTTATTCTAATCCAATTAGGGATTTTAACCAATCTTATGCATCCAATAAGTGATTTTGTGTCATTGGTTGAACTTTTAGGTGATTTTCGTCCTCCCTAGGCTTATTCTAATCCAATTAGGGTTTTTAACCAATCTTGTACATCCAATATGTGATTTTATGTCATTGGTTGAACATTTAGGTCATTTTCGTAATCCTTCGACTTATTCTAATCCAATTAGGGTTTTTAACCTATCTTGTGCATCCAATAAGTAATTTTGTGTCATTGGTTAAACATTTAGGGCTTTTTCGTCCTCCTTTGACTTATTCTAATCCAATTAGGGTTTTTAACCAATCTTGTGCCTCCAATAAGTGATTTTGTGTCCTTGGTTGAACATTTAGGTCATTTTCATCCTCCCTAGGCTTATTCTAATCCAATTAGGGTTTTAACCAATCTTACGCATCCAATAAGTGATTTTGTGTCATTGGTTGAACATTTATGTCATTTTCGTCCTCCCTAGGCTTATTCTAATCCAATTAGGGTTTTTAACCAATCTTATGCATCCAATACGTGATTTTGTGTCATTGGTTGAACATTTAGGCCATTTTCGTCTTCCTTGGACTTTATTCTAATCCAATTAGGGTTTTTAAACAATATTGTGCATCCAATAAGTGATTTTTTGTCATTGATTGAATATTTAGGTCATATTCGTCTACCTTGACTTATTCTAATACAATTAGGGTTTTTAACCAATCTTGTGCATCCAATAAGTGATTTTATGTCATTGGTTGAACATTTAGGTCATTTTCGTCCTCCTTAGGCCTATTCTAATCATATTTGGGTTTTTAACCAATCTTGTGCATCCAATAAGTGATTTTGTGTCATTGGTTGCACATTTTGGTCATTTTAGTCCTCCGTATGCTTATTCTAATCCACTTAGGATTTTTAACCAATCTTATGCATCCAATAAGTGATTTTGTGTCATTGGTTGAACATTTAGGTCATTTTCGCCCTCCCTAGGCTTATTCTAATCCAATTAGGGATTTTAACCAATCTTATGCATCCAATAAGTGATTTTGTGTCATTGGTTGAACATTTAGGTCATTTTCACCTCCCTGGGCTTATTCTAATCCAATTAGGGTTTTTAACCAATCTTATGCATCCAATAAGTGATTTTGTTTCATTGGTTGAACATTTAGGTCATTTTCGTCATCCTTTGACTTATTCTAATCCAATTAGGGTTTTTAACCAATCTTGTACATCCAATAAGTGATTTTATGTCATTGGTTGAACATTTAGGTCTTTTTCTTCATCCTTCGACTTATTCTAATCCAATTAGGGTTTTTAACCAATCTTGTGCATCCAATAAGTAATTTTGTGTCATTGGTTGAACATTTAGGTCTTTTTCGTCCTCCTTCGACTTATTCTAATCCAATAAGGGTTTTTAACCAATCTTGTGCCTCCAATAAGTGATTTTGTGTCCTTGGTTGAACATTTAGGTCATTTTCATCCTCCCTAGGCTTATTCTAATCCAATTAGGGTTTTAACCAATCTTACGCATCCAATAAGTGATTTTGTGTCATTGGTTGAACATTTATGTCATTTTCGTCCTCCCTAGGCTTATTCTAATCCAATTAGGGTTTTTAACCAATCTTATGCATCCAATACGTGATTTTGTGTCATTGGTTGAACATTTAGGTCATTTTCGTCTTCCTTGGACTTATTCTAATCCAATTAGGGTTTTTAACCAATCTTGTGCATCCAATAAGTGATTTTGTGTCATTAGTTGAACATTTAGGTCATATTCGTCTTCCTTGACTTATTCTAATCCAATTAGGGTTTTCTACCAATCTTGTGCATCCAATAAGTGATTTTATGTCATTGGTTGAACATTTAGGTCATTTTCATCATCCTTCGACTTATTCTAATCCAATTAGGGTTTTTAACCAATCTTGTGCATCAAATAAGTGATTTTGTGTCATTGGTTGAACATTTAGGTCATTTTCGTCCTCCTTCGACTTATTCTAATCCAATTAGGGTTTTTAACCAATCTTGTGCATCCAATAAGTGATTTTGTGTCATTGATTGAACATTTAGGTCTTTTTCGTCCTCCTTCGACTTATTCTAATCCAATTAGGTTTTTTAACCAATCTTGTGCATCCAATAAGTGATTTTATGTCATTGGTTGAACATTTAGGTCATTTTCATCATCCTTCGACTTATTCTAATCCAATTAGGGTTTTTAACCAATCTTGTGCATCAAATAAGTGATTTTGTGTCATTGGTTGAACATTTAGGTCATTTTCGTCCTCCTTCGACTTATTCTAATCCAATTAGGGTTTTTAACCAATCTTGTGCATCCAATAAGTGATTTTGTGTCATTGGTTCAACATTTAGGTCATTTTCACCCTTCCTAGGCTTATTCTAATCCAATTAGGGTTTTAACCAATCTTACGCATCCAATAATTGATTTTGTGTCAATTGTTGAATATTTAGGTCATTTTCGTCGTCCCTAGGCTTATTCTAATCCAATTAGGGTTTTTAACAAATCTTATGCATCCAATAAGTGATTTTGTGTCATTTGTTGAACATTTAGGTCATTTTCGTCTTCCTTCGACTTATTCTAATCCAATTAGGGTTTTTAACCAATCTTGTGCATCAAATAAGTGCTTTTGTGTCATTGGTTGAACATTTAGGTCATTTTCGTCCTCCTTCGACTTATTCTAATCCAATTAGGGTTTTTAATCAATCTTGTGCATCCAATAAGTGATTTTGTGTCATTGGTTGAACATTTAGGTCATTTTCGTCCTCCTTCGGCTTATTCTAATCATATTAGGGTTTCTAACCAATCTTGTGCATCCAATAAGTGATTTTGTGTCATTGGTTGAACATTTAGGTCATTATCGCCCTCCGTAGGCTTATTCTAATCCAATTTAGGTTTTTAACCAATCTTATGCATCCAATAAGTGATTTTGTTTCATTGGTTGAACATTTAGGTCATTTTTGTCATCCTTTGACTTATTCCAATCCAATAAGGGTTTTTAACCAATCTTGTACATCCAATAAGTGATTTTATGTCATTGGTTGAACATTTAGGTCATTTTCGTCATCCTTCGACTTATTCTAATCCAATTAGGGTTTTTAACCAATCTTGTGCATCCAATAAGTGATTTTATGTCATTGGTTGAACATTTAGGTCATTTTCATCATCCTTCGACTTATTCTAATCCAATTAGGGTTTTTAACCAATCTTGTGCATCAAATAAGTGATTTTGTGTCATTGGTTGAACATTTAGGTCATTTTCGTCCTCCTTCGGCTTATTCTAATCATATTACGGTTTTTAACCAATCTTGTGCATCCAATAAGGGATTTGTGTCATTGGTTCAACATTTAGGTCATTTTCACCCTCCCTAGGCTTATTCTAATCCAATTAGGGTTTTAACCAATCTTACGCATCCAATAATTGATTTTGTGTCAATTGTTGAATATTTAGGTCATTTTCGTCGTCCCTAGGCTTATTCTAATCCAATTAGGGTTTTTAACAAATCTTATGCATCCAATAAGTGATTTTGTGTCATTTGTTGAACATTTAGGTCATTTTCGTCTTCCTTGGACTTATTCTAATTCAATTAGGGTTTTTAACCAATCTTGTGCATCCAATAAGTGATTTTATGTCATTGGTTGAACATTTAGGTCATTTTCGAGCTGCTTTGACTTTTTCTATTCTAGTTAGGGTTTTTAACCAATCTTGTGCATCCAATAAGTGATTTTATGTCATTGGTTGAACATTTAGGTCATTTTCATCATCCTTCGACTTATTCTAATCCAATTAGGGTTTTTAACCAATCTTGTGCATCAAATAAGTGATTTTGTGTCATTGGTTGAACATTTAGGTCATTTTCGTCCTCCTTCGACTTATTCTAATCCAATTTGGGTTTTTAATCAATCTTGTGCATTCAATAAGTGATTTTGTGTCATTGGTTGAACATTTAGGTCATTTTCGTCCTCCTTAGGCTTATTCTAATCATATTAGGGTTTTTAACCAATCTTGTGCATCCAATAAGTGATTTTGTGTCATTGGTTTCATATTTTGCTCATTTTAGTCCTCCCTATGCTTATTCTAATCCAATTAGGGTTTTCAACCAATCTTATGCGTCCAATAAGTGATTTTGTGTCATTGGTTGAACATTTAGCTCATTTTCGCCCTCCCTAGGCTTATCCTAATCCAATTATGGATTTTAACCAATCTTATGCCTCCAATAAGTGATTTTGTGTCATTGGTTGAACATTTAGGTGATTTTCGTCCTCCCTAGGCTTATTCTAATCCAATTAGGGTTTTTAACCAATCTTGTACATCCAATAAGTGATTTTATGTCATTGGTTGAACATTTAGGTCATTTTCGTAATCCTTCGACTTATTCTAATCCAATTAGGGTTTTTAACCAATCTTCTGCATCCAATAAGTAATTTTGTGTCATTGGTTGAACTTTTAGGTCTTTTTCGTCCTCCATCGACTTATTCTAATCCAATTTGGGTTTTTAACCAATCTTGTGCCTCCAATAAGTGATTTTGTCTCCTTGGTTGAACATATAGGTCGTTTTCATCCTCCCTAGGCTTATTCTAATCCAATTAGGGTTTTAACCAATCTTACGCATCCAATAGTGATTTTGTGTCATTGGTTGAACATTTAGGTCATTTTCATCCTCCCTAGGCTTATTCTAATCCAATTAGGGTTTTTAACCAATCTTGTGCATCCAATAAGCGATTTTGTGTCATTGGTTGAACATTTAGGTCATTTTCGTCTTTCCTAGGTTTATTCTAATCATATTAGGGTTTTTAACCAATCTTGTGCATCCAATAAGTGATTTTGTGGCCTTGGTTGAACATTTAGGTCATTTTCGTCATCCTTGGACTTATTCTAGTTGAATTAGGGTTTTTAACCCATCTTGTGCATCCAATAAGTGATTTTTTGTCATTGGTTGAACATTTAGGTCATTTTCGTCGTCCTTCGACTTATTCTAATCCAATTGGGGTTTACAACCAATCTTATGCATCCAATAAGTGATTTTGTGTCATTGGTTGAACATTTACGTCATTTTTTGTTATCCTTCGACTTATTCTAATCCAATTAGGGTTTTTAACCAATCTTGTGCATCAAATAAGTGATTTTGTGTCATTGGTTGAACATTTAGGTCATTATTGTCATCCTTCCACTTATTCTAATCCATTTAGGGTTTTTAACCAATCTGGTGCATCCAATAAGTGATTTTGTGTCACTTGTTGAACATTTCGGTCATTTTCGTCTTTCCTAGGCTTATTCTAATCCAATTAGGGTTTTTAACCAATCTTGTGCATCCAATAAGTGATTTTGCGTCATTGGTTGAACATTTAGGTCATTTTCGTTATCCTTGGACTTTTTCTAATTCGATTAGGGTTCTTAACCAATCTTGTGTATCCAACAAGTGATTTTGTGTCATTGGTTGAACATTTAGGTCATTTTCGTCCTCCCTAGGTTTATTCTAATCCAATTAGGGTTTTTAAATAATCTTGCGCATCCAATAAGTGATTTTGTGTCATTGGTTGAACATCTAGGTCATTTTCGTCATCCTTGGACTTATTTTATATCAATTATGGTTTTTAACCAATCTTGTGCATCCAACAAGTGATTTTGTGTCATTGGTTGACATTTAGGTCATTTCCGTCCTCCCTAGGCTTATTCTAATCCGATTAGGGTTTTTAACCAACCTTGTGCATCCAATAAGTGATTTTGTGTCATTGGTTGAACATTTAGGTCATTTTCGTCATCTTTGGACTTATTCTAATTCAATTAGGCTTTTTAATCAATCTTCTGGATCCAACAAGTGATTTTGTGTCATTGGTTATACATTTAGGTCATTTTCGTCCTCCCTAGGCTTATTCTAATCCAATTAGGGTTTTTAACCAATCTTGTGCATCCAACAAGTGATTTTGTGTCATTGGTTGAACATTTAGGTCATTTTCATCCTCCTTAGGCTTATTCTAATCATATTAGGGTTTTTAACCAATCTTGTGCATCCAATAAGTGATTTTGTGTCATTGGTTTCATATTTTGCTCATTTTAGTCCTCCCTATGCTTATTCTAATCCAATTAGGGTTTTCAACCAATCTTATGCGTCCAATAAGTGATTTTGTGTCATTGGTTGAACATTTAGCTCATTTTCGCCCTCCCTAGGCTTATTCTAATCCAATTATGGATTTTAACCAATCTTATGCCTCCAATAAGTGATTTTGTGTCATTGGTTGAACATTTAGGTGATTTTCGTCCTCCCAAGGCTTATTCTAATCCAATTAGGGTTTTTAACCAATCTTGTACATCCAATAAGTGATTTTATGTCATTGGTTGAACATTTAGGTCATTTTCGTAATCCTTCGACTTATTCTAATCCAATTAGGGTTTTTAACCTATCTTGTGCATCCAATAAGTAATTTTGTGTCATTGGTTAAACATTTAGGGCTTTTTCGTCCTCCTTTGACTTATTCTAATCCAATTAGGGTTTTTAACCAATCTTGTGCCTCCAATAAGTGATTTTGTGTCCTTGGTTGAACATTTAGGTCATTTTCATCCTCCCTAGGCTTATTCTAATCCAATTAGGGTTTTAACCAATCTTACGCATCCAATAAGTGATTTTGTGTCATTGGTTGAACATTTATGTCATTTTCGTCCTCCCTAGGCTTATTCTAATCCAATTAGGGTTTTTAACCAATCTTATGCATCCAATACGTGATTTTGTGTCATTGGTTGAACATTTAGGTCATTTTCGTCTTCCTTGGACTTATTCTAATCCAATTAGGGTTTTTAAACAATATTGTGCATCCAATAAGTGATTTTATGTCATTGATTGAACATTTAGGTCATATTCGTCTACCTTGACTTATTCTAATACAATTAGGGTTTTTAACCAATCTTGTGCATCCAATAAGTGATTTTATGTCATTGGTTGAACATTTAGGTCATTTTCGTCCTCCTTAGGCTTATTTTAATCATATTTGGGTTTTTAACCAATCTTGTGCATCCGATAAGTGATTTTGTGTCATTGGTTGCACATTTTGGTCATTTTAGTCCTCCGTATGCTTATTCTAATCCACTTAGGGTTTTTAACCAATCTTATGCATCCAATAAGTGATTTTGTGTCATTGGTTGAACATTTAGGTCATTTTCGCCCTCCCTAGGCTTATTCTAATCAAATTAGGGATTTTAACCAATCTTATGCATCCAATAAGTGATTTTGTGTCATTGGTTGAACATTTAGGTCATTTTCACCTCCCTGGGCTTATTCTAATCCAATTAGAGTTTTTAACCAATCTTATGCATCCAATAAGTGATTTTGTTTCATTGGTTGAACATTTAGGTCATTTTCGTCATCCTTTGACTTATTCTAATATAATTAGGGTTTTTAACCAATCTTGTACATCCAATAAGTGATTTTATGTCATTGGTTGAACATTTAGGTCATTTTCGTCATCCTTCGACTTATTCTAATCCAATTAGGGTTTTTAACCTATCTTGTGCATCCAATAAGTAATTTTGTGTCATTGGTTAAACATTTAGGTCTTTTTCGTCCTCCTTCGACTTATTCTAATCCAATTAGGGTTTTTAACCAATCTTGTGCCTCCAATAAGTGATTTTGGGTCCTTGGTTGAACATTTAGGTCATTTTCATCCTCCCTAGGCTTATTCTAATCCAATTAGGGTTTTAACCAATCTTACGCATCCAATAAGTGATTTTGTGTCATTGGTTGAACATTTATGTCATTTTCGTCCTCCCTAGGCTTATTCTAATCCAATTAGGGTTTTTAACCAATCTTATGCATCCAATACGTGATTTTGTGTCATTGGTTGAACATTTAGGTCATTTTCGTCTTCCTTGGACTTATTCTAATCCAATTAGGGTTTTTAAACAATATTGTGCATCCAATAAGTGATTTTATGTCATTGATTGAACATTTAGGTCATATTCGTCTACCTTGACTTATTCTAATACAATTAGGGTTTTTAACCAATCTTGTGCATCCAATAAGTGATTTTATGTCATTGGTTGAACATTTAGGTCATTTTCGTCCTCCTTAGGCTTATTCTAATCATATTTGGGTTTTTAACCAATCTTGTGCATCCAATACGTGATTTTGTGTCATTGGTTGCACATTTTGGTCATTTTAGTCCTCCGTATGCTTATTCTAATCCACTTAGGGTTTTTAACCAATCTTATGCATCCAATAAGTGATTTTGTGTCATTGGTTGAACATTTAGGTCATTTTCGCCCTCCCTAGGCTTATTCTAATCAAATTAGGGATTTTAACCAATCTTATGCATCCAATAAGTGATTTTGTGTCATTGGTTGAACATTTAGGTCATTTTCACCTCCCTGGGCTTATTCTAATCCAATTAGAGTTTTTAACCAATCTTATGCATCCAATAAGTGATTTTGTTTCATTGGTTGAACATTTAGGTCATTTTCGTCATCCTTTGACTTATTCTAATATAATTAGGGTTTTTAACCAATCTTGTACATCCAATAAGTGATTTTATGTCATTGGTTGAACATTTAGGTCATTTTCGTCATCCTTCGACTTATTCTAATCCAATTAGGGTTTTTAACCTATCTTGTGCATCCAATAAGTAATTTTGTGTCATTGGTTAAACATTTAGGTCTTTTTCGTCCTCCTTCGACTTATTCTAATCCAATTAGGGTTTTTAACCAATCTTGTGCCTCCAATAAGTGATTTTGGGTCCTTGGTTGGACATTTAGGTCATTTTCATCCTCCCTAGGCTTATTCTAATCCAATTAGGGTTTTAACCAATCTTACGCATCCAATAAGTGATTTTGTGTCATTGGTTGAACATTTATGTCATTTTCGTCCTCCCTAGGCTTATTCTAATCCAATTAGGGTTTTTAACCAATCTTATGCATCCAATACGTGATTTTGTGTCATTGGTTGAACATTTAGGTCATTTTCGTCTTCCTTGGACTTATTCTAATCCAATTAGGGTTTTTAAACAATATTGTGCATCCAATAAGTGATTTTATGTCATTGATTGAACATTTAGGTCATATTCGTCTACCTTGACTTATTCTAATACAATTAGGGTTTTTAACCAATCTTGTGCATCCAATAAGTGATTTTATGTCATTGGTTGAACATTTAGGTCATTTTCGTCCTCCTTAGGCTTATTCTAATCATATTTGGGTTTTTAACCAATCTTGTGCATCCAATAAGTTATTTTGTGTCATTGGTTGCACATTTTGGTCATTTTTGTCCTCCGTATGCTTATTCTAATCCACTTAGGGTTTTTAACCAATCTTATGCATCCAATAAGTGATTTTGTGTCATTGGTTGAACATTTAGGTCATTTTCGCCCTCCCTAGGCTTATTCTAATCCAATTAGGGATTTTAACCAATCTTATGCATCCAATAAGTGATTTTGTGTCATTGGTTGAACTTTTAGGTGATTTTCGTCCTCCCTAGGCTTATTCTAATCCAATTAGGGTTTTTAACCAATCTTGTACATCCAATATGTGATTTTATGTCATTGGTTGAACATTTAGGTCATTTTCGTAATCCTTCGACTTATTCTAATCCAATTAGGGTTTTTAACCTATCTTGTGCATCCAATAAGTAATTTTGTGTCATTGGTTAAACATTTAGGGCTTTTTCGTCCTCCTTTGACTTATTCTAATCCAATTAGGGTTTTTAACCAATCTTGTGCCTCCAATAAGTGATTTTGTGTCCTTGGTTGAACATTTTGGTCATTTTCATCCTCCCTTGGTTTATTCTAATCCAATTAGGGTTTTAACCAATCTTACGCATCCAATAAGGGATTTTGTGTCATTGGTTGAACATTTATGTCATTTTCGTCCTCCCTAGGCTTATTCTAATCCAATTAGGGTTTTTAACCAATCTTATGCATCCAATAAGTAATTTTGTGTCATTGGTTGCACATTTTGGTCATTTTAGTCCTCCCTATGCTTATTCTAATCCAATTAGGGTTTTTAACCAATCTTATGCGTCCAATAAGTGATTTTGTGTCATTGGTTGAACATTTAGGTCATTTTCGCCGTCCCAAGGCTTATTCTAATCCAATTAGGGCTTTTAACCTATCTTATGCATCCAATAAGTGATTTTGTGTCATTGGTTGAACATTTAGGTCATTTTCGCCTCCCTGGGCTTATTCTAATCCAATTAGGGTTTTTAACCAATCTTATACATCCGATAAGTGAGTTTGTTTCATTGGTTGAACATTTAGGTCATTTTCGTCTTCCTTTTACATATTCCAATCCAATTAGGGTTTTTAACCAATCTTGTACATCCAATAAGTGATTTTATGCCATTGGTTGAACATTTAGGTCATTTTCGTCATCCTTCGACTTATTCTAATCCAATTAGGGTTTTTAACCAATCTTGTGCATCCAATAAGTAATTTTGTGTCATTGGTTGAACATTTAGGTCTTTTTCGTCCTCCATCGACTTATTCTAATCCAATTTGGGTTTTTAACCAATCTTGTGCCTCCAATAAGTGATTTTGTCTCCTTGGTTGAACATATAGGTCGTTTTCATCCTCCCTAGGCTTATTCTAATCCAATTAGGGTTTTAACCAATCTTACGCATCCAATAAGTGATTTTGTGTCATTGGTTGAACATTTAGGTCATTTTCATCCTCCCTAGGTTTATTCTAACCCAATTAGAGTTTTTAACCAATCTTGTGCATCCAATATGTGATTTTGTTTCATTTTGTGTCATTGGTTGAACATTTATGTCATTTTCGTCCTCCCTAGGCTTATTCTAATCCAATTAGGGTTTTTAACCAATCTTATGCATCCAATAAGTGATTTTGTGGCCTTGGTTGAACATTTAGGTCATTTTCGTCATCCTTGGACTTATTCTAGTTGAATTAGGGTTTTTAACCCATCTTGTGATCCAATAAGTGATTTTTTGTCATTGGTTGAACATTTAGGTCATTTTCGTCGTCCTTCGACTTATTCTAATCCAATTAGGGTTTACAACCAATCTTATGCATCCAATAAGTGATTTTGTGTCATTGGTTGAACATTTACGTCATTTTTTGTTATCCTTCGACTTATTCTAATCCAATTAGGGTTTTTAACCAATCTTGTGCATCAAATAAGTGATTTTGTGTCATTGGTTGAACATTTAGGTCATTTTCGTCCTCCTTCGACTTATTCTAATCCAATTAGGGTTTTTAATCAATCTTGTGCATCCAATAAGTGATTTTGTGTCATTGGTTGAACATTTAAGTCATTTTCGTCCTCCTTAGGCTTATTCTAATCATATTAGGGTTTTTAACCAATCTTGTGCATCCAATAAGTGATTTTGTGTCATTGGTTGCACATTTTGCTCATTTTAGTCCTCCTTATGCTTATTCTAATCCAATTAGAGTTTTTAACCAATCTTGTACATCCAATAAGTGATTTTATGCCATTGGTTGAACATTTAGGTCATTTTCGTCATCCTTCGACTTATTCTAATCCAATTAGGGTTTTTAACCAATCTTGTGCATCCAATAAGAGATTTTATGTCATTGGTTGAACATTTAGGTCATTTTCGTCCTCCTTAGGCTTATTCTAATCATATTAGGGTTTTTAACCAATCTTGTGCATCCAATAAGTGATTTTGTGTCATTGGTTGCACATTTTGGTCATTTTAGTCCTCCCTATGCTTATTCTAATCCACTTAGGGTTTTTAACCAATCTTATGCATCCAATAAGTGATTTTGTGTCATTGGTTGAACATTTAGGTCATTTTCGCCCTCCGTAGGCATATTCTAATCCAATTAGGTATTTTAACCAATCTTATGCATCCAATAAGTGATTTTGTGGCCTTGGTTCAACATGTAGGTCATTTTCGTCATCCTTGGACTTATTCTAGTTGAATTAGGGTTTTTAACCCATCTTGTGCATCCAATAAGTGATTTTGTGTCATTGGTTGAACATTTAGGTTATATTCGTCGTCCTTCGACTTATTCTAATCCAATTAGGGTTTTCAACCAATCTTATGCATCCAATAAGTGATTTTGTGTCATTGGTTGAACATTTACGTCATTTTTTGTCATCCTTCGACTTATTATAATCCAATTAGGGTTTTTAACCAATCTTGTGCATCAAATAAGTGATTTTGTGTCATTGGTTGAACATTTAGGTCATTTTCGTCCTCCTTCGACTTATTCTAATCCAATTAGGGTTTTTAACCAATCTTATGCGTCCAATAAGTGATTTTGTGTCATTGGTTGAACATTTAGCTCATTTTCGCCCTCCCTAGGCTTATTCTAATCTAATTAGGGTTTTAACCAATCTTACGCATCCAATAAGTGATTTTGTGTCATTGGTTGAACATTTATGTCATTTTCGTCCTCCCTAGGCTTATTCTAATCAAATTAGGGTTTTTAACCAATCTTATGCATCCAATAAGTGATTTTGTGTCATTGGTTGAACATTTAGGTCATTTTCGTCTTCCTTGGACTTATTCTAATCCAATTAGGGTTTTTAACCAATCTTGTGCATCCAATAAGTGATTTTATGTCATTGGTTGAACCTTTAGGTCATATTTGTCTTCCTTGACTTATTCTAATCCAATTAGGGTTATTAACCAATCTTGTGCATCCAATAAATGATTTTATGTCATTGGTTGAACATTTAGGTCATTTTCGTCCTCCTTAGGCATATTTTAATCATATTAGGGTTTTTAACCAATCTTGTGCATCCAATAAGTGATTTTGTGTCTTTGGTTGCACATTTTGGTCATTTTAGTCCTCCCTATGCTTATTCTAATCCACTTAGGGTTTTTAACCAATCTTATGCATCCAATAAGTGAATTTGTGTCATTGGTTGAACATTTAGGTCATTTTCGCCCTCCCTAGGCTTATTCTAATCCAATTAGGGATTTTAACCAATCGTATGCATCCAATAAGTGATTTTGTGTCATTGGTTGAACATTTAGGTCATTTTCGTCATCCTTTGACTTATTCTAATCAAATTAGGGTTTTTAACCAATCTTGTACATCCAATAAGTGATTTTATGTCTATGGTTGAACATTTAGGTCATTTTCGTCATCCTTCGATTTATTCTAATCCAATTAGGGTTTTTAACCAATCTTGTGCATCCAATAAGTAATTTTGTGTCATTGGTTGAACATTTAGGTCTTTTTCGTCCTCCTTCGACTTATTCTAATCCAATTAGGGTTTTTATCCAATCTTGTGCCTCCAATAAGTGATTTTGTGTCCTTGGTTGAACATTAGTTCATTTTCATCCTCCCTAGGCTTATTCTAATCCAATTAGGGTTTTAACCAATCTTACGCATCCAATAAGTGATTTTGTTTCATTGGTTGAACATTTATGTCATTTTCGTCCTCCCTTGGCTTATTCTAATCCAATTAGGGTTTTTAACCAATCTTATGCATCCAATAAGTGATTTTATGTCATTGGTTGAACATTTAGGTCATTTTCGTCAACCTTGGACTTATTCCAATCCAATTAGAGTTTTTAACCAATCTTGTGCATCCAATAAGTGATTTTATGTCATTGGTTGAACATTTAGATCATTTTCGTCATCCTTTTACATATTCCAATCCAATTAGGGTTTTTAACCAATCTTGTACATCCAATAAGTGATTTTATGCCATTGGTTGAACATTTAGGTCATTTTCGTCATCCTTCGACTTATTCTAATCCAATTAGGGTTTTTAACCAATCTTGTGCATCCAATAAGAGATTTTATGTCATTGGTTGAACATTTAGGTCATTTTCGTCCTCCTTAGGCTTATTCTAACCATATTAGGGTTTTTAACCAATCTTGTGCATCCAATAAGTGATTTTGTGTCATTGGTTGCACATTTTGGTCATTTTAGTCCTCCCTATGCTTATTCTAATCCACTTAGGGTTTTTAACCAATCTTATGCATCCAATAAGTGATTTTGTGTCATTGGTTGAACATTTAGGTCATTTTCGCCCTCCGTAGGCTTATTCTAATCCAATTAGGTATTTTAACCAATCTTATGCATCCAATAAGTGATTTTGTGGCCTTGGTTCAACATGTAGGTCATTTTCGTCATCCTTGGACTTATTCTAGTTGAATTAGGGTTTTTAACCCATCTTGTGCATCCAATAAGTGATTTTGTGTCATTGGTTGAACATTTAGGTTATATTCGTCGTCCTTCGACTTATTCTAATCCAATTAGGGTTTTCAACCAATCTTATGCATCCAATAAGTGATTTTGTGTCATTGGTTGAACATTTACGTCATTTTTTGTCATCCTTCGACTTATTATAATCCAATTAGGGTTTTTAACCAATCTTGTGCATCAAATAAGTGATTTTGTGTCATTGGTTGAACATTTAGGTCATTTTCGTCCTCCTTCGACTTATTCTAATCCAATTAGGGTTTTTAACCAATCTTGTGCATCCAATAAGTGATTTTATGTCATTGGTTGAACATTTAGGTCATTTTCATCATCCTTCGACTTATTCTAATCCAATTAGGGTTTTTAACCAATCTTGTGCATCAAATAAGTGCTTTTGTGTCATTGGTTGAACATTTAGGTCATTTTCGTCCTCCTTCGACTTATTCTAATCCAATTAGGGTTTTTAATCAATCTTGTGCATCCAATAAGTGATTTTGTGTCATTGGTTGAACATTTAGGTCATTTTCGTCCTCCTTAGGCTTATTCTAATCATATTAGGGTTTTTAACCAATCTTGTGCATCCAATAAGTGATTTTGTGTCATTGGTTGCACATTTTGCTCATTTTAGTCCTCCTTATGCTTATTCTAATCCAATTAGAGTTTTTAACCAATCTTGTACATCCAATAAGTGATTTTATGCCATTGGTTGAACATTTAGGTCATTTTCGTCATCCTTCGACTTATTCTAATCCAATTAGGGTTTTTAACCAATCTTGTGCATCCAATAAGAGATTTTATGTCATTGGTTGAACATTTAGGTCATTTTCGTCCTCCTTAGGCTTATTCTAATCATATTAGGGTTTTTAACCAATCTTGTGCATCCAATAAGTGATTTTGTGTCATTGGTTGCACATTTTGGTCATTTTAGTCCTCCCTATGCTTATTCTAATCCACTTAGGGTTTTTAACCAATCTTATGCATCCAATAAGTGATTTTGTG
>JBBPBQ010000002.1:30346652-30388484 GCA_037974755.1 Cicer yamashitae | reverse complement strand
CCTTCGACTTATTCTAATCCAATTAGGGTTTTTATCCAATCTTGTGCCTCCAATAAGTGATTTTGTGTCCTTGGTTGAACATTAGTTCATTTTCATCCTCCCTAGGCTTATTCTAATCCAATTAGGGTTTTAACCAATCTTACGCATCCAATAAGTGATTTTGTTTCATTGGTTGAACATTTATGTCATTTTCGTCCTCCCTTGGCTTATTCTAATCCAATTAGGGTTTTTAACCAATCTTATGCATCCAATAAGTGATTTTATGTCATTGGTTGAACATTTAGGTCATTTTCGTCAACCTTGGACTTATTCCAATCCAATTAGAGTTTTTAACCAATCTTGTGCATCCAATAAGTGATTTTATGTCATTGGTTGAACATTTAGATCATTTTCGTCATCCTTTTACATATTCCAATCCAATTAGGGTTTTTAACCAATCTTGTACATCCAATAAGTGATTTTATGCCATTGGTTGAACATTTAGGTCATTTTCGTCATCCTTCGACTTATTCTAATCCAATTAGGGTTTTTAACCAATCTTGTGCATCCAATAAGAGATTTTATGTCATTGGTTGAACATTTAGGTCATTTTCGTCCTCCTTAGGCTTATTCTAACCATATTAGGGTTTTTAACCAATCTTGTGCATCCAATAAGTGATTTTGTGTCATTGGTTGCACATTTTGGTCATTTTAGTCCTCCCTATGCTTATTCTAATCCACTTAGGGTTTTTAACCAATCTTATGCATCCAATAAGTGATTTTGTGTCATTGGTTGAACATTTAGGTCATTTTCGCCCTCCGTAGGCTTATTCTAATCCAATTAGGTATTTTAACCAATCTTATGCATCCAATAAGTGATTTTGTGGCCTTGGTTCAACATGTAGGTCATTTTCGTCATCCTTGGACTTATTCTAGTTGAATTAGGGTTTTTAACCCATCTTGTGCATCCAATAAGTGATTTTGTGTCATTGGTTGAACATTTAGGTTATTTTCGTCGTCCTTCGACTTATTCTAATCCAATTAGGGTTTTCAACCAATCTTATGCATCCAATAAGTGATTTTGTGTCATTGGTTGAACATTTACGTCATTTTTTGTCATCCTTCGACTTATTCTAATCCAATTAGGGTTTTTAACCAATCTTGTGCATCAAATAAGTGATTTTGTGTCATTGGTTGAACATTTAGGTCATTTTCGTCCTCCTTCGACTTATTCTAATCCAATTAGGGTTTTTAATCAATCTTGTGCATCCAATAAGTGATTTTGTGTCATTGGTTGAACATTTAGGTCATTTTCGTCCTCCTTAGGCTTATTCTAATCATATTAGGGTTTTTAACCAATCTTGTGCATCCAATAAGTGATTTTGTGTCATTGGTTGCACATTTTGCTCATTTTAGTCCTCCTTATGCTTATTCTAATCCAATTAGGGTTTTTAACCAATCTTATGCGTCCAATAAGTGATTTTGTGTCATTGGTTGAACATTTAGCTCATTTTCGCCCTCCCTAGGCTTATTCTAATCTAATTAGGGTTTTAACCAATCTTACGCATCCAATAAGTGATTTTGTGTCATTGGTTGAACATTTATGTCATTTTCGTCCTCCCTAGGCTTATTCTAATCAAATTAGGGTTTTTAACCAATCTTATGCATCCAATAAGTGATTTTGTGTCATTGGTTGAACATTTAGGTCATTTTCGTCTTCCTTGGACTTATTCTAATCCAATTAGGGTTTTTAACCAATCTTGTGCATCCAATAAGTGATTTTATGTCATTGGTTGAACCTTTAGGTCATATTCGTCTTCCTTGACTTATTCTAATCCAATTAGGGTTATTAACCAATCTTGTGCATCCAATAAGTGATTTTATGTCATTGGTTGAACATTTAGGTCATTTTCGTCCTCCTTAGGCTTATTCTAATCATATTAGGGTTTTTAACCAATCTTGTGCATCCAATAAGTGATTTTGTGTCATTGGTTGCACATTTTGGTCATTTTAGTCCTCCCTATGCTTATTCTAATCCACTTAGGGTTTTTAACCAATCTTATGCATCCAATAAGTGATTTTGTGGCATTGGTTGAACATTTAGGTCATTTTCGCCCTCCCTAGGCTTATTCTAATCCAATTAGGGATTTTAACCAATCTTATGCATCCAATAAGTGATTTTGTGTCATTGGTTGAACATTTAGGTCATTTTCGTCATCCTTTGACTTATTCTAATCAAATTAGGGTTTTTAACCAATCTTGTACATCCAATAAGTGATTTTATGTCTATGGTTGAACATTTTGGTCATTTTCGTCATCCTTCGATTTATTCTAATCCAATTAGGGTTTTTAACCAATCTTGTGCATCCAATAAGTAATTTTGTGTCATTGGTTGAACATTTAGGTCTTTTTCGTCCTCCTTCGACTTATTCTAATCCAATTAGGGTTTTTAACCAATCTTGTGCCTCCAATAAGTGATTTTGTGTCCTTGGTTGAACATTAGTTCATTTTCATCCTCCCTAGGCTTATTCTAATCCAATTAGGGTTTTAACCAATCTGACGCATCCAATAAGTGATTTTGTTTCATTGGTTGAACATTTATGTCATTTTCGTCCTCCCTAGGCTTATTCTAATCCAATTAGGGTTTTTAACCAATCTTATGCATCCAATAAGTGATTTTGTGTCATTGGTTGAACATTTAGGTCATTTTCGTCAACCTTGGACTTATTCCAATCCAATTAGGGTTTTTAACCAATCTTGTGCATCCAATAAGTGATTTTATGTCATTGGTTGAACATTTAGGTCATATTCGTCTTCCTTGACTTATTCTAATCCAATTAGGGTTTTTAACCAATCTTGTGCATCCAATAAGTGATTTTATGTCATTGGTTGAACATTTAGGTAATTTTCGTCCTCCTTAGGCTTATTCCAATCATATTAGGGTTTTTAACCAATCTTGTGCATCCAATAAGTGATTTTGTGTCATTGGTTGCACATTTTGGTCATTTTAGTCCTCCCTATGCTTATTCTAATCCACATTGGGTTTTTAACCAAACTTATGCATCCAATAAGTGATTTTGTGTCATTGGTTGAACATTTAGGTCATTTTCGCCCTCCCAAGGCTTATTCTAATCCAACTAGGGATTTTAACCAATCTTGTGCCTCCTATAAGTGATTTTGTGTCCATGGTTGATTAGTTAAGTCATTTTCATCCTCCCTAGGCTTATTCTAATCCAATTAGGGTTTTTAACCAATCTTATGCATCCAATAAGTGATTTTGTTTCATTGGTTGAACATTTAGGTCATTTTCGTCATCCTTTGACTTATTCTAATCCAATTAGGGTTTTTATCCAATCTTGTACATCCAATAAGTGATTTTATGTCATTGGTTGAACATTTAGGTCATTTTCGTCATCCTTCGACTTATTCTAATCCAATTAGGGTTTTTAACCAATCTTGTGCATCCAATAAGTGATTTTATGTCATTGGTTGAACATTTAGGTCATTTTCGTCCTCCTTAGGCTTATTTTAATCTTATTAGGGTTTTTAACCAATCTTGTGCATCCAATAAGTGATTTTGTGTCTTTGGTTGCACATTTTGGTCATTTTAGTCCTCCCTATGCTTATTCTAATCCACTTAGGGTTTTTAACCAATCTTATGCATCCAATAAGTGATTTTGTGTCATTGGTTGAACATTTAGGTCTTTTTCGTCCTCCTTCCACTTATTCTAATCCAATTAGGGTTTTTAACCAATCTTGTGCCTCCATTAAGTGATTTTGTGTCCTTGGTTGAACATTTAGGTCATTTTCATCCTCCCTAGGCTTATTCTAATCCAATTAGGGTTTTAACCAATCTTACGCATCCAATAAGTGATTTTGTGTCATTGGTTGAACATTTACGTCATTTTCATCCTCCCTAGGCTTATTCTAATCCAATTAGGGTTTTTAACCAATCTTATGCATCCAATAAGTGATTTTGTGTCATTGGTTGAACATTTAGGTCATTTTTGTCATCCTTTCACTTATTCTTATCCAATTAGGGTTTTTAACCAATCTTGTGCATCCAATAAGCGATTTTGTGTCATTGGTTGAACATTTAGGTCATTTTCGTCTTTCCTAGGCTTATTCTAATCATATTAGGGTTTTTAACCAATCTTGTGCATCCAATAAGTGATTTTGTGGCCTTGGTTGAACATTTAGGTCATTTTCGTCATCCTTGGACTTATTCTAGTTGAATAAGGGTTTTTAACCCATCTTTTGCATCCAATAAGTGATTTTTTGTCATTGGTTGAACATTTAGGTCATTTTCGTCGTCCTTCGACTTATTCTAATCCAATTAGGGTTTTCAACCAATCTTACGCATCCAATAAGTGATTTTGTGTCATTGGTTGAACATTTAGGTCATTTTCGTCTTTCCTAGGCTTATTCTAATCATATTAGGGTTTTTAACCAATCTTGTGCATCCAATAAGTGATTTTGTGGCCTTGGTTGAACATTTAGGTCATTTTCGTCATCCTTTGAGTTATTCTAGTTGAATAAGGGTTTTTAACCCATCTTTTGCATCCAATAAGTGATTTTGTGTCATTGGTTGATCATTTAGGTCATTTTCGTCGTCCTTCGACTTATTCTAATCCAATTAGGGTTTTCAACCAATCTTATGCATCCAATAAGTGATTTTGTATCATTGGTTGAACATTTACGTCATTTTTCATCATCCTTCGACTAATTCTAATCCAATTAGAGTTTTTAACCAATCTTGTGCCTCCAATAAGTGATTTTGTGTCCATGGTTGATTATTTAGGTCATTTTCATCCTCCCTAGGCTTATTCTAATCCAATTAGGGTTTTTAACCAATCTTATGCATCCAATCAGTGATTTTGTTTCATTGGTTGAACATTTAGATCATTTTCATCATCCTTTGACTTATTCTAATCCAATTAGGGTTTTTAACCAATCTTGTACATCCAATAAGTGATTTTATGTCATTGATTGAACATTTAGGTCATTTTCGTCATCCTGCGACTTATTCTAATCCAATTAGGGTTTTTAACCAATCTTGTGCATCCAATAAGTGATTTTGTGTCATTGGTTGAACATTTAGATCTTTTCCGTCCTCCTTCGACTTATTCTAATCCAATTAGGGTTTTTAACCAATCTTGTGCCTCCAATAAGTGATTTTGTGTCCTTGGTTGAGCATTTAGGTCATTTTCATCCTCCATAGGCTTATTCTAATCCAATTAGGGTTTTAACCAATCTTACGCATCCAATAAGTGATTTTGTGTCATTGGTTGAACATTTAGGTCATTTTCGTCCTCCCTAGGCTTATTCTAATCCAATTAGGGTTTTTAACCAATCTTATGCATCCAATTTGTGATTTTGTGTCATTGGTTGAACATTTAGGTCATTTTCGTCTTCCTTGGACTTATTCTAATTCAATTAGGGTTTTTAGCCAATCTTGTGCATCCATTAAGTGATTTTATGTCATTGGTTGAACATTTAGGTCATTTTCGTGATGCTTTGACTTATTCTAATCCAATTCGGGTTTTTAACCAATCTGGTGCATCCAATAAGTGATTTAATGTCATTGGTTGAACATTTAGGTCATTTTCATCATCCTTCGACTTATTCTAATCCAATTAGGGTTTTTAACAAATCTTGTGCATCAAATAAGTGATTTTGTGTCATTGGTTGAACATTTAGGTCTTTTCGTCCTCCCTAGGCTTATTCTAATCCAATTAGGGTTTTTAACCAATCTTATGCATCCAATAAGTGATTTTGTGTCATTGGTTAAACATTTAGGTCATTTTTGTCATCCTTTCACTTATTCTAATCCCATTAGGGTTTTTAACCAGTCTTGTGCATCCAATAAGTGATTTTATGTCATTGGTTGAACATTTAGGTCATATTCGTCATCCTTTGACTTATTGTAATCCAATTAGGGTTTAACCAATCTTGTGCAACCAATAAGTGATTTTGTGTTGTGGGTTGAACATTTAGGTCATTTTCGTCCTCCCTAGGCTTATTCTAATCCAATTAGAGTTTTTAACCAATCTTATGCATCCGATAAGTGATTTTGTTTCATTGGTTGAACATTTAGGTCATTTTCGTCATCCTTTGACTTATTCTAATCCAATTAGGGTTTTTAACCAATCTTGTGCATCCAATAAGTGATTTTGTGTCATTGGTTGAACATTTAGGTCATTTACGTCCTCCTTCGACTTATTCTAATCCAATTAGGGTTTTCAACCAATCTTATGCATCCAATAAGTGATTTTGTGTCATTGGTTGAACATTTAGGTCATTTTCGTCCTCCCTAGGCTTATTCTAATCCAATTAGGGTTTTTAACCAATCTTATGCATCCAATAAGTGATTTTGTGTCATTGGTTGAACATTTAGGTCATTTTCGTCTTCCTTGGACTTATTCTAATTCAATTAGGGTTTTTAACCAATCTTGTGCATCCAATAAGTGATTTTATGTCATTGGTTGAACATTTAGGTCATTTTCGTGCTGCTTTGACTTATTCTATTCCAGTTAGGGTTTTTAACCAATCTTGTGCATCCAATAAGTGATTTTATGTCATTGGTTGAACATTTAGGTCATTTTCATCATCCTTCGACTTATTCTAATCCAATTAGGGTTTTTAACCAATCTTGTGCATCCAATAAGTGATTTTGTGTCATTGGTTGAACATTTAGGTCATTTTCGTCCTCCTTCGACTTATTCTAATCATATTACGGTTTTTAACCAATCTTGTGCATCCAATAAGGGATTTTGTGTCATTGGTTCAACATTTAGGTCATTTTCACCCTCCCTAGGCTTATTCTAATCCAATTAGGGTTTTAACCAATCTTACGCATCCAATAATTGATTTTGTGTCATTGGTTGAACATTTAGGTCATTTTCGTCGTCCCTAGGCTTATTCTAATCCAATTAGGGTTTTTAACAAATCTTATGCATCCAATAAGTGATTTTGTGTCATTGGTTGAACATTTAGGTCATTTTCGTCTTCCTTGGACTTATTCTAATTCAATTAGGGTTTTTAACCAATCTTGTGCATCCAATAAGTGATTTTATGTCATTGGTTGAACATTTAGGTCATTTTCGTCTTCCTTGGACTTATTCTAATCCAATTAGGGTTTTTAACCAATCTTGTGCATCCAATAAGTGATTTTATGTCATTGGTTGAACATTTAGATCATTTTCATTATCCTTTGACTTATTCTAATCCAATTAGGGTTTTTAACCAATCTTGTGCATCCAATAAGTGATTTTGTGTCATTGATTGAACATTTAGGTGTTTTTCGTCCTCCTTCGACTTATTCTAATCCAATTAGGGTTTTTAACCAATCTTGTGCATCCAATAAGTGATTTTGTGTCATTGGTTGAACATTTAGGTCATTATCGCCCTCCGTAGGCTTATTCAAATCCAATTAGGGTTTTTAACCAATCTTATGCATCCAATAAGTGATTTTGTTTCATTGGTTGAACATTTAGGTCATTTTTGTCATCCTTTGACTTATTCCAATCCAATTAGGGTTTTTAACCAATCTTGTACATCCAATAAGTGATTTTATGTCATTGGTTGAACATTTAGGTCATTTTCGTCATCCTTCGACTTATTCTAATCCAATTAGGGTTTTTAACCAATCTTGTGCATCCAATAAGTGATTTTGTGTCATTGGTTGAACATTTAGGTCATTTTCGTCCTCCTTCGACTTATTCTAATCCAATTAGGGTTTTCAACCAATCTTATGCATCTAATAAGTGATTTTGTGTCATTGGTTGAATATTTAGGTCATTTTCGTCCTCCCTAGGCTTATTCTAATCCAATTAGGGTTTTTAACCAATCTTATGCATCCAATAAGTGATTTTGTGTCATTGGTTGAACATTTAGGTCATTTTCGTCTTCCTTGGACTTATTCTAATTCAATTAGGGTTTTTAACCAATCTTGTGCATCCAATAAGTGATTTTATGTCATTGGTTGAACATTTAGGTCATTTTCGTGATGCTTTCACTTATTCTAATCCAATTAGGGTTTTTAACCAATCTGGTGCATCCAATAAGTGATTTAATGTCATTGGTTGAACATTTAGGTCATTTTCATCATCCTTCGACTTATTCTAATCCAATTAGTGTTTTTAGCCAATCTTGTGCATCAAATAAGTGATTTTGTGTCATTGGTTGAACATTTAGGTCATTTTCGTGCTCCTTCGAGTTATTCAAATCCAATTAGGGTTTTTAATCAATCTTGTGAATCTAATAAGTGATTTTGTGTCATTGGTTGAACATTTAGGTCATTTTCGTCCTCCCTAGGGTTATTTTAATCATAATAGGGTTTTTAACCAATCTTGTGCATCCAATAAGTGATTTTGTGTACTTCGTTGAACATTTAGGTCATTTTCGTCATCGTTGGACTTATTCTAATCGAATTAGGGTTTTTAACGAATTTTGTGCATCAAAAAAGTGATTTTGTGTCCTTGGTTGAATATTTAGGTCATTTTCGTCATCCTTGGACTTATTCTAATTCAATTAGGGTTTTTAACCAAACTTGTGCATCCAATAAGTGATTTTATGTCAATGGTTGAACATTTAGGTCATTTTAGTGCTGCTTTGACTTATTCTAATCCAATTAGGGTTTTTAACCAATCTTGTGCATCCAATAAGTGATTTTATGTCATTGGTTGAACATTTAGGTCATTTTTATCATCCTTCGACTTATTCTAATCCAATTAGGGTTTTTAACAAATCTTGTCCATCAAATAAGTGATTTTCTGTCATTGGTTGAACATTTAGGTCTTTTCGTCCTCCCTAGGCTTATTCTAATCCAATTAGGGTTTTTAACCAATCTTATGCATCCAATAAGTGATTTTGTGTCATTGGTTGAACATTTAGGTCATTTTTGTCATCCTTGGACTTATTCTAATTCAATTAGGGTTTTTAGCCAATCTTGTGCATCCATTAAGTGATTTTATGTCATTGGTTGAACATTTAGGTCATTTTCGTGATGCTTTGATTTATTCTAATCCAATTAGGGTTTTTAACCAATCTGGTGCATCCAATAAGTGATTTAATGTCATTGGTTGAACATTTAGGTCATTTTCATCATCCTTCGACTTATTCTAATCCAATTAGGGTTTTTAACCAATCTTGTGCATCAAATAAACGATTTTGTGTCATTGGTTGAACATTTAGGTCTTTTAGTCCTCCCTAGGCTTATTCTAATCCAATTAGGGTTTTTAACCAATCTTATGCATCCAATAAGTGATTTTGTGTCATTGGTTAAACATTTAGGTCATTTTTGTCATCCTTTCACTTAATCTAATCCCATTAGGGTTTTTAACCAATCTTGTGCATCCAATAAGTGATTTTATGTCATTGGTTGAACATTTAGGTCATATTCGTCATCCTTTGACTTATTGTAATCCAATTAGGGTTTAACCAATCTTGTGCAACCAATAAGTGATTTTGTGTCGTTGGTTGAACATTTAGGTCATTTTCGTCCTCCCTAGGCTTATTCTAATCCAATTAGAGTTTTTAACCAATCTTAGGCATCCGATAAGTGATTTTGTTTCATTGGTTGAACATTTAGGTCATTTTCGTCATCCTTTGACTTATTCTAATCCAATTAGGGTTTTTAACCAATCTTGTGCATCCAATAAGTGATTTTGTGTCATTGGTTGAACATTTAGGTCATTTTCGTCCTCCTTCGACTTATTCTAATCCAATTAGGGTTTTCAACCAATCTTATGCATCCAATAAGTGATTTTGTGTCATTGGTTGAACATTTAGGTCATTTTCGTCCTCCCTAGGCTTATTCTAATCATATTAAGGTTTTTAATCAATCTTGTGCATCCAATAAGTGATTTTATGTCATTGGTTGAACATTTAGGTCATTTTCATCATCCCTCGACTTATTCTAATCATATTAGGGTTTTTAACCAATCTTGTGCATCCAATAAGTGATTTTGTGTCCTTTGTTGAACATTTAGGTAATTTTCGTCATCCTTGGACTTATTCTAATCGAACTAGGGTTTTTAACCAATCTTGTGCATCCAATAAGTGATTTTGTGTCATTGGTTGAACATTTAGGTCATTTTCGTCCTCCTTCGACTTATTCTAATCCAATTAGGGTTTTCAACCAATCTTATGCATCCAATAAGTGATT
Source organism: Cicer yamashitae (assembly GCA_037974755.1). Lineage (NCBI taxonomy): Eukaryota > Viridiplantae > Streptophyta > Magnoliopsida > Fabales > Fabaceae > Cicer > Cicer yamashitae. The sequence continues at coordinate 30,378,337 of JBBPBQ010000002.1, read as the reverse complement.
TTGTGTCATTGGTTGAACATTTAGGTCATTTTCGTCCTCCCTAGGCTTATTCTAATCCAATTAGGGTTTTTAACCAATCTTATGCATCCAATAAGTGATTTTGTGTCATTGGTTGAACATTTAGGTCATTTTCGTCTTCCTTGGACTTATTCTAATTCAATTAGGGTTTTTAACCAATCTTGTGCATCCAATAAGCGATTTTATGTCATTGGTTGAACATTTAGGTCATTTTCGTGATGCTTTGACTTATTCTAATCCAATTAGGGTTTTTAACCAATCTGGTGCATCCAATAAGTGATTTAATGTCATTGGTTGAACATTTAGGTCATTTTCATCATCCTTCGACTTATTCTAATCCAATTAGGGTTTTTAGCCAATCTTGTGCATCAAATAAGTGATTTTGTGTCATTGGTTGAACATTTAGGTCATTTTCGTGCTCCTTCGAGTTATTCAAATCCAATTAGGGTTTTTAATCAATCTTGTGAATCTAATAAGTGATTTTGTGTCATTGGTTGAACATTTAGGTCATTTTCGTCCTCCCTAGGGTTATTTTAATCATAATAGGGTTTTTAACCAATCTTGTGCATCCAATAAGTGATTTTGTGTACTTCGTTGAACATTTAGGTCATTTTCGTCATCGTTGGACTTATTCTAATCGAATTAGGGTTTTTAACGAATCTTGTGCATCAAAAAAGTGATTTTGTGTCCTTGGTTGAATATTTAGGTCATTTTCGTCATCCTTGGACTTATTCTAATTCAATTAGGGTTTTTAACCAAACTTGTGCATCCAATAAGTGATTTTATGTGAATGGTTGAACATTTAGGTCATTTTAGTGCTGCTTTGACTTATTCTAATCCAATTAGGGTTTTTAACCAATCTTGTGCATCCAATAAGTGATTTTATGTCATTGGTTGAACATTTAGGTCATTTTTTTCATCCTTCGACTTATTCTAATCCAATTAGGGTTTTTAACAAATCTTGTCCATCAAATAAGTAATTTTGTGTCATTGGTTGAACATTTAGGTCTTTTCGTCCTCCCTAGGCTTATTCTAATCCAATTAGGGTTTTTAACCAATCTTATGCATCCAATAAGTGATTTTGTGTCATTGGTTGAACATTTAGGTCATTTTTGTCATCCTTTCACTTATTCTAATCCAATTAGGGTTTTTAACCAATCTTGTGCATCCAATAAGTGATTTTATGTCATTGGTTGAACATTTAGGTCATATTCGTCATCCTTTGATTTATTCTAATCCAATTAGGGTTTTTAACCAATCTTGTGCATCCAATAAGTGATTTTGTGTCGTTGGTTGAACATTTAGGTCATTTTCGTCCTCCCTAGGCTTATTCTAATCCAATTAGAGTTTTTAACCAATCTTATGCATCCAATAAGTGATTTTGTGTCATCGGTTGAACATTTAGGTCATTTTTGTCATCCTTTGACTTATTCTAATCCAACTAGGGTTTTTAATCAATCATGTGAATCCAATAAGTGATTTTGTGTCATTGGTTGAACATTTAGGTCATTTTCGTCATCCTTCGACTTATTCTAATCCAATTAGGGTTTTTAACCAATCTTGTGCATCCAATAAGTGATTTTGTGTCATTAGTTGAACATTTCGGTCTTTTTCGTCCTCCTTCGACTTATTCTAATCCAATTAGGGTTTTTAACAAATGTTGTGCCTCCAATAAGTGATTTTGTGTCCTTGGTTGAACATTTAGGTCATTTTCATCCTCCCTAGGCTTATTCTAATCCAATTAGAGTTTTTAACCAATCTTATGCATCCAATAAGTGATTTTGTGTCATTGGTTGAACATTTAGGTCATTTTATCCTTTGACTTATTCTAATCGAATTAACGTTTTTAACCAATCTTGTACATCCAATAAGTGATTTTGTGTCATTGGTTGAACATTTAGGTCATTTTCATCCTCCCTAGGGTTATTCTAATCCAATTAGAGTTTTTAACCAATCTTATGCATCCAATAAGTGATTTTGTGTCATCGGTTGAACATTTAGGTCATTTTAGTCATCCTTTGACTTATTCTAGTCCAACTAGGGTTTTTAATCAATCATGTGAATCCAATAAGTGATTTTGTGTCATTGGTTGAACATTTAGGTCATTTTCGTCATCCTTCGACTTATTCTAATCCAATTAGGGTTTTTAACCAATCTTGTGCATCCAATAAGTGATTTTGTGTCATTGGTTGAACATTTCGGTCTTTTTCATACTCCTTCGACTTATTCTAATCCAATTAGGGTTTTTAACAAATGTTGTGCCTCCAATAAGTGATTTTGTGTCCTTATTTGAACATTTAGGTCATTTTCATCCTCCCTAGGCTTATTCTAATCCAATTAGAGTTTTTAACCAATCTTATGCATCCAATAAGTGATTTTGTGTCATTGGTTGAACATTTAGGTCATTTTTGTCATCCTTTGACTTATTCTAATCCAATTAAGGTTTTTAACCAATCTTGTACATCCAATAAGTGATTTTGTGTCATTGGTTGAACATTTAGGTCATTTTCATCCTCCCTAGGCTTATTCTAATCCAATTAGAGTTTTTAACCAATCTTATGCATCCAATAAGTGATTTTGTGTCATTGGTTGAACATTTAGGTCATTTTCGTCCTCCCTAGGCTTATTCTAATCCAATTAGGGTTTTTAACCAATCTTATGCATCCAATAAGTGATTTTGTTTCATTGGTTGAACATTTAGGTCAATTTCGTCATCCTTTTGACTTATTCTAATCCAATTAGGGTTTTTAACCAATCTTGTACATCCAATAAGTGATTTTATGTCATTGGTTGAACATTTAGGTCATTTTCGTCATCCTTCGACTTATTCTAATCCAATTAGGGTTTTTAAACAATCTTGTGCATCCAATAAGTAATTTTTTGTCATTGGATGAACATTTAGGTCTTTTTCGTCCTCCTTCGACTTATTCGAATCCAATTAGGGTTTTTAACCAATCTTATGCCTCCAATAAGTGATTTTTTGTCCTTGGTTGAACTTTAGGTCATTTTCATCCTCCCTAGGCTTATTCTAATCCAATTAGGGTTTTCACCAATCTTACGCATCCAATAAGTGATTTTGTGTCATTGGTTGAACATTTAGGTCATTTTCGTCCTCCTTAGGCTTATTCTAATCATATTAGGGTTTTTAACCAATCTTGTGCATCCAATAAGTGATTTTGTGTCATTGGTTGCACATTTTGGTCATTTTAGTCCTCCCTAGGCTTATTCTAATCCAATTAGGGTTTTTAACCAATCTTATGCATCCAATAAGTGATTTTGTGTCATTGGTTGAACATTTGGGTCATTTTCGCCCTCCCTAGGCTTTTTATAATTAAAAGAGGGATTTTAACCAATCTTATGCATCCAATAAGTGATTTTGTGTCATTGGTTGAACATTTAGGTCATTTTCGTCCTCCTTCGACTTATTCTAATCCAATTAGGGTTTTTAATCAATCTTGTGAATCCAATAAGTGATTTTGTGTCATTGGTTGAACATTTAGGTCATTTTTGTCCTCCCTAGGGTTATTTTAATCATATTAGGGTTTTTAACCAATCTTGTGCATCCAATAAGTGATTTTGTGTCCTTGGTTGAACATTTAAGTCATTTTCGTCATCCTTGGACTTATTCTAATCGAATTAGGGTTTTTAACCAATCTTGTGCATCAAATAAGTTATTTTGTGTCCTTGATTGAATATTTAGGTCATTTTCGTCCTCCCTAGGCTTATTCTAATCCAATTAGGGTTTTTAACCAATCTTATGCATCCAATAAGTGATTTTGTGTCATTGGTTGAACATTTAGGTCATTTTCGTCCTCCCTAGGCTTATTCTAATCCAATTAGAGTTTTTAACCAATCTTATGCATCCAATAAGTGATTCTGTGTCATTGGTTGAACATTTAGGTCATCTTTGTCATCCTTTGACTTATTCTAATCGAATTAGGGTTTTTAATCAATATTGTGAATCCAATAAGTGATTTTGTGTCATTGGTTGAACATTTAGGTCATTTTTGTCTTTCGTAGGCTTATTCTAATCATATTAGGGTTTTTAACCAATCTTATGCATCCAATAAGTGATTTTGTAGCCTTGGTTGAACATTTAGGTCATTTTCGTCATCCTTGGACTTATTCTAGTCGAATTAGGGTTTTTAACCCATCTTGTGCATCCAATAAGTGGTTTTGTGTCATTGGTTGAACATTTAGGTCATTTTTGTCATCCTTTGACTTATTCTAATCGAATTAGGGTTTTTAACCAATCTTAAGCATCCAATAAGTGATTCTGTGTCATTGGTTGAACATTTAGGTCATCTTTGTCATCCTTTGACTTATTCTAATCGAATTAGGGTTTTTAATCAATCTTGTGAATCCAATAAGTGATTTTGTGTCATTGGTTGAACATTTAGGTCATTTTTGTCTTTCGTAGGCTTATTCTAATCATATTAGGGTTTTTAACCAATCTTATGCATCCAATAAGTGATTTTGTGGCCTTGGTTGAACATTTAGGTCATTTTCGTCATCCTTGGACTTATTCTAGTCGAATTAGGGTTTTTAACCCATCTTGTGCATCCAATAAGTGGTTTTGTGTCATTGGTTGAACATTTAGGTCATTTTCATCCTCCCTAGGCTTATTCAAATCCAGTTAGGGTTTTAACCAATCTTACGCATCCAATAAGTAATTTTGTGTCATTGGTTGAACATTTAGGTCATTTTTGTCCTCCCTAGGCTTATTCTAATCCAATTAGGGTTTTTAACCAATCTTATGCATTCAATAAGTGATTTTGTGTCATTGGTTGAACATTTAGGTCATTTTCGTCCTCCCTAGGCTTATTCTAATCCAATTAGAGTTTTTAACCAATCTTATGCATCCAATAAGTGATTCTGTGTCATTGGTTGAACATTTAGGTCATTTTTGTCCTCCCTAGGCTTATTCTAATCCAATTAGGGTTTTTAACCAATCTTATGCATCCAATAAGTGATTTTGTGTCATTGGTTGAACATTTAGGTCATTTTCGTCCTCCCTAGGCTTATTCTAATCCAATTAGAGTTTTTAACCAATCTTATGCATCCAATAAGTGATTCTGTGTCATTGGTTGAACATTTAGGTCATCTTTGTCATCCTTTGACTTATTCTAATCCAATTAGGGTTGTTAATCAATCTTGTGAATCCAATAAGTGATTTTGTGTCATTGGTTGAACATTTAGGTCATTTTTGTCTTTCCTAGGCTTATTCTAATCATATTAGGGTTTTTAACCAATCTTGTGCATCCAATAAGTGATTTTGCGGCCTTGGTTGAACATTTAGGTTATTTTCGTCATCCTTGGACTTGTTCTAGTCGAATTAGGGTTTTTAACCCATCTTATGCATCCAATAAGTGATTTTGTGTCGTTGGTTGAACATTTAGGTCATTTTGGTCATCCTTTGACTTATTCTAATCCAATTAGGGTTTTTAACCAATCTTGTGCATCCAATAAGTGATTTTGTGTCCTTGGTTGAACATTTAAGTCATTTTCGTCATCCTTGGACTTATTCTAATCGAATTAGGGTTTTTAACCAATCTTGTGCATCAAATAAGTTATTTTGTGTCCTTGATTGAATATTTAGGTCATTTTCGTCCTCCCTAGGCTTATTCTAATCCAATTAGGGTTTTTAACCAATCTTATGCATCCAATAAGTGATTTTGTTTCATTGGTTGAACATTTAGGTCATTTTCGTCCTCCCTAGGCTTATTCTAATCCAATTAGAGTTTTTAACCAATCTTATGCATCCAATAAGTGATTCTGTGTCATTGGTTGAACATTTAGGTCATCTTTGTCATCCTTTGACTTATTCTAATCCAATTAGGGTTTTTAATCAATCTTGTGAATCCAATAAGTGATTTTGTGTCATTGGTTGAACATTTAGGTCATTTTTGTCTTTCCTAGGCTTATTCTAATCATATTAGGGTTTTTAACCAATCTTGTGCATCCAATAAGTGATTTTGTGGCCTTGGTTGAACATTTAGGTCATTTTCGTCAACCTAGGACTTATTCTAGTCGAATTAGGGTTTTTAACCCATCTTGTGCATCCAATAAGTGGTTTTGTGTCATTGGTTGAACATTTAGGTCATTTTTGTCATCCTTTGACTTATTCTAATCCAATTAGGGTTTTTAACCAATCTTGTGCATCCAATAAGTGATTTTATGTCATTGGTTGAACATTTAGGTCATTTTCGTCATCCTTCGACTTATTCTAATCCAATTAGGGTTTTTAACCAATCTTGTGCATCAAATAAGTGATTTTGTGTCATTGGTTGAACATTTAGGTCATTTTTGTCTTCCTTCGACTTATTCTAATCCAATTAGGGTTTTTAATCAATCTTGTGCATCCAATAAGTGATTTTGTGTCATTGGTTGAACATTTAGGTCATTTTCGTCCTCCTTAGGCTTATTCTAATCATATTAGGGTTTTTAACCAATCTTGTGCATCCAATAAGTGATTTTGTGTCATTGGTTGCACATTTTGGTCATTTTAGTCCTCCCTAGGCTTATTCTAATCCAATTAGGGTTTTTAACCAATCTTATGCATCCAATAAGTGATTTTGTGTCATTGGTTGAACATTTGGGTCATTTTCGCCCTCCCTAGGCTTTTTATAATTCAAATAGGGATTTTAACCAATCTTATGCATCCAATAAGTGATTTTGTGTCAATTGTTGAACATTTAGGTCATTTTCGTCCTCCTTCGACTTATTCTAATCCAATTAGGGTTTTTAATCAATCTTGTGAATCCAATAAGTGATTTTGTGTCATTGGTTGAACATTTAGGTCATTTTCGTCCTCCCTAGGGTTATTTTAATCATATTAGGGTTTTTAACCAATCATGTGCATCCAATAAGTGATTTTGTGTCCTTGGTTGAACATTTAAGTCATTTTCGTCATCCTTGGACTTATTCTAATCGAATTAGGGTTTTTAACCAATCTTGTGCATCAAATAAGTTATTTTGTGTCCTTGATTGAATATTTAGGTCATTTTCGTCCTCCCTAGGCTTATTCTAATCCAATTAGGGTTTTTAACCAATCTTATGCATCCAATAAGTGATTTTGTTTCATTGGTTGAACATTTAAGTCATTTTCGTCCTCCCTAGGCTTATTCTAATCCAATTAGGGTTTTTAACCAATCTTATGCATCCAATAAGTGATTTTGTGTCATTGGTTGAACATTTAGGTCATTTTCGTCCTTCCTAGGCTTATTCTAATCCAATTAGAGTTTTTAACCAATCTTATGCATCCAATAAGTGATTCTGTGTCATTGGTTGAACATTTAGGTCATCTTTGTCATCATTTGACTTATTCTAATCCAATTAGGGTTTTTAATCAATCTTGTGAATCCAATAAGTGATTTTGTGTCATTGGTTGAACATTTAGGTCATTTTTGTCTTTCCTAGGCTTATTCTAATCATATTAGGGTTTTTAACCAATCTTGTGCATCCAATAAGTGATTTTGCGGCCTTGGTTGAACATTTAGGTTATTTTCGTCATCCTTGGACTTGTTCTAGTCGAATTAGGGTTTTTAACCCATCTTATGCATCCAATAAGTGATTTTGTGTCGTTGGTTGAACATTTAGGTCTTTTTGGTCATCCTTTGACTTATTCTAATCCAATTAGGGTTTTTAATCAATCTTGTGCATCCAATAAGTGATTTTGTGTCCTTGGTTGAACATTTAAGTCATTTTCGTCATCCTTGGACTTATTCTAATCGAATTAGGGTTTTTAACCAATCTTGTGCCTCCAATAAGTGATTTTGTGTCCTTGGTTGAACATTTAGGTCATTTTCATCCTCCCTAGGCTTATTCTAATCCAGTTAGGGTTTTAACCAATCTTACGCATCCAATAAGTAATTTTGTGTCATTGGTTGAACATTTAGGTCATTTTCGTCCTCCCTAGGCTTATTCTAATCCAATTAGGGTTTTATACCAATCTTATGCATCCAATAAGTGATTTTGTGTCATTGGTTGAACATTTAGGTCATTTTCGTCCTCCCTAGGCTTATTCTAATCCAATTAGAGTTTTTAACCAATCTTATGCATCCAATAAGTGATTCTGTGTCATTGGTTGAACATTTAGGTCATCTTTGTCATCCTTTGACTTATTCTAATCCAATTAGGGTTTTTAATCAATCTTGTGAATCCAATAAGTGATTTTGTGTCATTGGTTGAACATTTAGGTCATTTTTGTCTTTCCTAGGCTTATTCTAATCATATTAGGGTTTTTAACCAATCTTGTGCATCCAATAAGTGATTTTGCGGCCTTGGTTGAACATTTAGGTTATTTTCGTCATCCTTGGACTTGTTCTAGTCGAATTAGGGTTTTTAACCCATCTTATGCATCCAATAAGTGATTTTGTGTCATTGGTTGAACATTTAGGTCATTTTCATCCTCCCTAGGCTTATTCTAATCCAGTTAGGGTTTTAACCAATCTTACGCATCCAATAAGTAATTTTGTGTCATTGGTTGAACATTTAGGTCATTTTCGTCCTCCCTAGGCTTATTCTAATCCAATTAGGGTTTTTAACCAATCTTATGCATCCAATAAGTGATTTTGTGTCATTGGTTGAACATTTAGGTCATTTTCGTCCTCCCTAGGCTTATTCTAATCCAATTAGAGTTTTTAACCAATCTTATGCATCCAATAAGTGATTCTGTGTCATTGGTTGAACATTTAGGTCATCTTTGTCATCCTTTGACTTATTCTAATCGAATTAGGGTTTTTAATCAATATTGTGAATCCAATAAGTGATTTTGTGTCATTGGTTGAACATTTAGGTCATTTTTGTCTTTCGTAGGCTTATTCTAATCATATTAGGGTTTTTAACCAATCTTATGCATCCAATAAGTGATTTTGTAGCCTTGGTTGAACATTTAGGTCATTTTCGTCATCCTTGGACTTATTCTAGTCGAATTAGGGTTTTTAACCCATCTTGTGCATCCAATAAGTGGTTTTGTGTCATTGGTTGAACATTTAGGTCATTTTTGTCATCCTTTGACTTATTCTAATCGAATTAGGGTTTTTAACCAATCTTAAGCATCCAATAAGTGATTCTGTGTCATTGGTTGAACATTTAGGTCATCTTTGTCATCCTTTGACTTATTCTAATCGAATTAGGGTTTTTAATCAATCTTGTGAATCCAATAAGTGATTTTGTGTCATTGGTTGAACATTTAGGTCATTTTTGTCTTTCGTAGGCTTATTCTAATCATATTAGGGTTTTTAACCAATCTTATGCATCCAATAAGTGATTTTGTGGCCTTGGTTGAACATTTAGGTCATTTTCGTCATCCTTGGACTTATTCTAGTCGAATTAGGGTTTTTAACCCATCTTGTGCATCCAATAAGTGGTTTTGTGTCATTGGTTGAACATTTAGGTCATTTTCATCCTCCCTAGGCTTATTCAAATCCAGTTAGGGTTTTAACCAATCTTACGCATCCAATAAGTAATTTTGTGTCATTGGTTGAACATTTAGGTCATTTTTGTCCTCCCTAGGCTTATTCTAATCCAATTAGGGTTTTTAACCAATCTTATGCATTCAATAAGTGATTTTGTGTCATTGGTTGAACATTTAGGTCATTTTCGTCCTCCCTAGGCTTATTCTAATCCAATTAGAGTTTTTAACCAATCTTATGCATCCAATAAGTGATTCTGTGTCATTGGTTGAACATTTAGGTCATTTTTGTCCTCCCTAGGCTTATTCTAATCCAATTAGGGTTTTTAACCAATCTTATGCATCCAATAAGTGATTTTGTGTCATTGGTTGAACATTTAGGTCATTTTCGTCCTCCCTAGGCTTATTCTAATCCAATTAGAGTTTTTAACCAATCTTATGCATCCAATAAGTGATTTTGTGTCATTGGTTGAACATTTAGGTCATTTTTGTCATCCTTTGACTTATTCTAATCCAATTAGGGTTTTTAACCAATCTTGTGCATCCAATAAGTGATTTTGTGTCATTGGTTGAACATTTAGGTCATTTTCGTCCTCCTTCGACTTATTCTAATCCAATTAGGGTTTTCAACCAATCTTATGCATCCAATAAGTGATTTTGTGTCATTGGTTGAACATTTAGGTCATTTTCGTCCTCCCTAGGCTTATTCTAATCATATTAAGGTTTTTAACCAATCTTGTGCATCCAATAAGTGATTTTGTTTGATTGGTTGAACATTTAGGTCATTTTCATCATCCTTGGACTTATTCTAATCGAATTAGGGTTTTTAACCAATCTTGTGCATCCAATAAGTGATTTTGTGTCATTGGTTGAACATTTAGGTCATTTTTGTCCTGCTTCGACTTATTCTAATCCAATTAGGGTTTTTAACCAATCTTGTGCATCCAATAAGTGATTTTATGTCATTGGTTGAACATTTAGGTCATTTTCGTCATCCTTCGACTTATTCTAATCCAATTAGGGTTTTTAACCAATCTTGTGCATCCAATAAGTGATTTTGTGTCATTGGTTGAACATTTAGGTCATTTTCGTCCTCCCTAGGCTTATTCTAATCCAATTAGGGTTTTTAACCAATCTTATGCATCCAATAAGTGATTTTGTTTCATTGGTTTAACATTTAGGTCATTTTCGTCATCCTTTGACTGATTCTAATCCAATTAGGGTTTTTAACCAATCTTGTGCCTCCAATAAGTGATTTTGTGTCCTTGGTAGAACATTTAGGTCATTTTCGTCCTCCCTAGGCTTATTCTAATCCAATTAGGGTTTTTAACCAATCTTATGCATCCAATAAGTGATTTTGTGTCATTGGTTGAACATTTAGGTCATTTTCGTCCTCCTTCGACTTATTCTAATCCAATTAGGGTTTTTAATCAATCTTGTGAATCCAATAAGTGATTTTGTGTCATTGGTTGAACATTTAGGTCATTTTCGTCCTCCCTAGGGTTATTTTAATCATATTAGGGTTTTTAACCAATCTTGTGCATCCAATAAGTGATTTTGTGTCCTTGGTTGAACATTTAAGTCATTTTCGTCATCCTTGGACTTATTCTAGTCGAATTAGGGTTTTTAACCCATCTTGTGCATCCAATAAGTGGTTTTGTGTCATTGGTTGAACATTTAGGTCATTTTTGTCATCCTTTGACTTATTCTAATCCAATTAGGGTTTTTAACCAATCTTGTGTATCCAATAAGTGATTTTGTGTCATTGGTTGAACATTTAGGTCATTTTCGTTCTCCTTCGACTTATTCTAATCCAGTTAGGGTTTTTAATCAATCTTGTGAATCCAATAAGTGATTTTGTGTCATTGGTTGAACATTTAGGTCATTTTCGTCCTCCCTAGGGTTATTTTAATCATATTAGGGTTTTTAACCAATCTTGTGCATCCAATAAGTGATTTTGTGTCCTTGGTTGAACATTTAAGTCATTTTCGTCATCCTTGGACTTATTCTAATCGAATTAGGGTTTTTAACCAATCTTGTGCATCAAATAAGTTATTTTGTGTCCTTGATTGAATATTTAGGTCATTTTCGTCCTCCCTAGGCTTATTCTAATCCAATTAGGGTTTTTAACCAATCTTATGCATCCAATAAGTGATTTTGTGTCATTGGTTGAACATTTAGGTCATTTTCGTCCTCCCTAGGCTTATTCTAATCCAATTAGGGTTTTTAACCAATCTTATGCATCCAATAAGTGATTTTATTTCATTGGTTTAACATTTAGGTCATTTTCGTCATCCTTTGACTTATTCTAATCCAATTAGGGTTTTTAACCAATCTTGTGCCTCCAATAAGTGATTTTGTGTCATTGGTTGAACATTTAGGTCATTTTCGTTATCCTTTGACTTAATCTAATCCAATTAGGGTTTTTAACCAATCTTGTGCCTCCAATAAGTGATTTTGTGTCCTTGGTAGAACATTTAGGTCATTTTCGTCCTCCCTAGGCTTATTCTAATCCAATTAGGGTTTTTAACCAATCTTATGCATCCAATAAATGATTTTGTGTCATTGGTTGAACATTTAGGTCTTTTTCGTCCTCCTTCGACTTATTCTAATCCAATTAGGGTTTTTAATCAATCTTGTGCATCCAATAAGTGATTTTGTGTCATTGGTTGAACATTTAGGTCATTTTCGTCCTCCCTAGGCTTATTCTAATCGTATTAGGGTTTTAAACCAATCTTATGCATCCAATAAGTGATTTTGTTTCATTGGTTTAACATTTAGGTCATTTTCGTCGTCCTTTAACTTATTCTAATCCAATTAGGGTTTTTAACCAATCTTGTGCCTCCAATAAGTGATTTTGTGTCCTTGGTAGAACATTTAGGTCATTTTCGTCCTTTCTAGGCTTATTCTAATCCAATTAGGGTTTTCAACCAATCTTATGCATCCAATAAGTGATTTTGTGTCATTGGTTGAACATTTAGGTCATTTTCGTCCTCCCTAGGCTTATTCTAATCCAATTAGGGTTTTTAACCAATCTTATGCATCCAATAAGTGATTCTGTGTCATTGGTTGAACATTTAGGTCATCTTTGTCATCCTTTGACTTATTCTAATCCAATTAGGGTTTTTAATCAATCTTGTGAATCCAATAAGTGATTTTGTGTCATTGGTTGAACATTTAGGTCATTTTTGTCTTTCCTAGGCTTATTCTAATCATATTAGGGTTTTTAACCAATCTTGTGCATCCAATAAGTGATTTTGTGGCCTTGGTTGAACATTTAGGTCATTTTCGTCAACCTAGGACTTATTCTAGTCGAATTAGGGTTTTTAACCCATCTTGTGCATCCAATAAGTGGTTTTGTGTCATTGGTTGAACATTTAGGTCATTTTTGTCATCCTTTGACTTATTCTAATCCAATTAGGGTTTTTAACCAATCTTGTGCATCCAATAAATGATTTTATGGCCTTGGTTGAACATTTAGGTCATTTTCGTCATCCTTGGACTTATTCTAGTCGAATTAGGGTTTTTAACCCATCTTGTGCATCCAATAAGTGGTTTTGTGTCATTGGTTGAACATTTAGGTCATTTTCATCCTCCCTAGGCTTTTTCAAATCCAGTTAGGGTTTTAACCAATCTTACGCATCCAATAAGTAATTTTGTGTCATTGGTTGAACATTTAGGTCATTTTCGTCCTCCCTAGGCTTATTCTAATCCAATTAGGGTTTTTAACCAATCTTATGCATTCAATAAGTGATTTTGTGTCATTGGTTGAACATTTAGGTCATTTTCGTCCTCCCTAGGCTTATTCTAATCCAATTAGAGTTTTTAACCAATCTTATGCATCCAATAAGTGATTCTGTGTCATTGGTTGAACATTTAGGTCATCTTTGTCATCCTTTGACTTATTCTAATCCAATTAGGGTTTTTAACCAATCTTATGCATCCAATAAGTGATTTTGTGTCATTGGTTGAACATTTGGGTCATTTTCGCCCTCCCTAGGCTTTTTATAATTCAAATAGGGATTTTAACCAATCTTATGCATCCAATAAGTGATTTTGTGTCATTGGTTGAACATTTAGGTCATTTTCGTCCTCCTTCGACTTATTCTAATCCAATTAGGGTTTTTAATCAATCTTGTGAATCTAATAAGTGATTTTGTGTCATTGGTTGAACATTTAGGTCATTTTCGTCCTATCTAGGGTTATTTTAATCATATTAGGGTTTTTAACCAATCTTGTGCATCCAATAAGTGATTTTGCGGCCTTGGTTGAACATTTAGGTTATTTTCGTCATCCTTGGACTTGTTCTAGTCGAATTAGGGTTTTTAACCCATCTTATGCATCCAATAAGTGATTTTGTGTCGTTGGTTGAACATTTAGGTCATTTTGGTCATCCTTTGACTTATTCTAATCCAATTAGGGTTTTTAACCAATCTTGTGCATCCAATAAGTGATTTTGTGTCCTTGGTTGAACATTTAAGTCATTTTCGTCATCCTTGGACTTATTCTAATCGAATTAGGGTTTTTAACCAATCTTGTGCCTCCAATAAGTGATTTTGTGTCCTTGGTTGAACATTTAGGTCATTTTCATCCTCCCTAGGCTTATTCTAATCCAGTTAGGGTTTTAACCAATCTTACGCATCCAATAAGTAATTTTGTGTCATTGGTTGAACATTTAGGTCATTTTTGTCCTCCCTAGGCTTATTCTAATCCAATTAGGGTTTTTAACCAATCTTATGCATTCAATAAGTGATTTTGTGTCATTGGTTGAACATTTAGGTCATTTTCGTCCTCCCTAGGCTTATTCTAATCCAATTAGAGTTTTTAACCAATCTTATGCATCCAATAAGTGATTCTGTGTCATTGGTTGAACATTTAGGTCATCTTTGTCATCCTTTGACTTATTCTAATCCAATTAGGGTTTTTAATCAATCTTGTGAATCCAATAAGTGATTTTGTGTCATTGGTTGAACATTTAGGTCATTTTTGTCTTTCCTAGGCTTATTCTAATCATATTAGGGTTTTTAACCAATCTTGTGCATCCAATAAGTGATTTTGCGGCCTTGGTTGAACATTTAGGTTATTTTCGTCATCCTTGGACTTGTTCTAGTCGAATTAGGGTTTTTAACCCATCTTATGCATCCAATAAGTGATTTTGTGTCATTGGTTGAACATTTAGGTCATTTTCATCCTCCCTAGGCTTATTCTAATCCAGTTAGGGTTTTAACCAATCTTACGCATCCAATAAGTAATTTTGTGTCATTGGTTGAACATTTAGGTCATTTTCGTCCTCCCTAGGCTTATTCTAATCCAATTAGGGTTTTTAACCAATCTTATGCATCCAATAAGTGATTTTGTGTCATTGGTTGAACATTTAGGTCATTTTCGTCCTCCTTCGACTTATTCTAATCCAATTAGGGTTTTTAATCAATCTTGTGAATCCAATAAGTGATTTTGTGTCATTGGTTGAACATTTAGGTCATTTTCGTCCTCCCTAGGGTTATTTTAATCATATTAGGGTTTTTAACCAATCTAGTGCATCCAATAAGTGATTTTGTGTCCTTGGTTGAACATTTAAGTCATTTTCGTCATCCTTGGACTTATTCTAATCGAATTAGGGTTTTTAACCAATCTTGTGCCTCCAATAAGTGATTTTGTGTCCTTGGTTGAACATTTAGGTCATTTTCGTCCTCCCCAGGCTTATTCTAATCCAATTAGAGTTTTTAACCAATCTTATGCATCTAATAAGTGATTCTGTGTCATTGGTTGAACATTTAGGTCATCTTTGTCATCCTTTGACTTATTCTAATCCAATTAGGGTTTTTAATCAATCTTTTGAATCCAATAAGTGATTTTGTGTCATTGGTTGAACATTTAGATCATTTTTGTCTTTCCTAGGCTTATTCTAATCATATTAGGGTTTTTAACCAATCTTGTGCATCCAATAAGTGATTTTGTTGCCTTGGTTGAACATTTAGGTCAATTTCGTCATCTTAGGACTTATTCTAGTCGAATTAGGGTTTTTAACCCATCTTGTGCATCCAATAAGTGGTTTTGTGTCATTGGTTGAACATTTAGGTCATTTTCGTCCTCCCTAGGCTTATTCTAATCCAATTAGAGTTTTTAACCAATCTTATGCATCCAATAAGTGATTATGTGTCATTGGTTGAATATTTAGGTCATCTTTATCATCCTTTGACTTATTCTAATCCAATTAGGGTTTTTAATCAATCTTGTGAATCCAATAAGTGATTTTGTGTCATTGGTTGAACATTTAGGTCATTTTTGTCTTTCCTAGGCTTATTCTAATCATATTAGGCTTTTTAACCAATCTTGTGCATCCAATAAGTGATTTTGTGGCCTTGGTTGAACATTTAGGTCATTTTCGTCATCCTTGGACTTATTCTAGTCGAATTAGGGTTTTTAACCCATCTTGTGCATCCAATAAGTGATTTTTTGTCATTGGTTGAACATTTAGGTCATTTTCGTCATCCTTTGACTTATTCTAATCCAATTAGGGTTTTTAACCAATCTTGTGCATCCAATAAGTGATTTTGTGTCATTGGTTGGACATTTAGGTCATTTTCGTCCTCCTTCGACTTATTCTAATCCAATTAGGGTTTTTAATCAATCTTGTGAATCCAATAAGTGATTTTGTGTCATTGGTTGAACATTTAGGTCATTTTCGTCCTCCCTAGGGTTATTTTAATCATATTAGGGTTTTTAACCAATCTTGTGCATCCAATGAGTGATTTTGTGTCCTTGGCTGAACATTTAAGTCATTTTCGTCATCTTTGGACTTATTCTAATCGAATTAGGGTTTTTAACCAATCTTGTGCATCAAATAAGTGATTTTGTGTCCATTGTTGAACATTTAGGTCTTTTTCGTCATCCTTGGACTTATTCTAATTCAATTAGGGTTTTTAACCAATCTTGTGCATCCAATAAGTGATTTTATGTCATTGGTTGAACATTTAGGTCATTTTCGTGCTGCTTTGACTTATTCTAATCCAATTAGGGTTTCTAACCAATCTTGTGCATCCAATAAGTGATTTTGTGTCATTGGTTGAACATTTAGGTCATTTTCGTCCTCCCTAGGGTTATTTTAATTATATTAGGGTTTTTAACCAATCTTGTGCATCCAATAAGTGATTTTGTGTCCTTGGTTGAACATTTAAGTCATTTTCGTCATCCTTGGACTTATTCTAATCGAATTAGGGTTTTTAACCAATCTTGTGCCTCCAATAAGTGATTTTGTGTCCTTGGTTGAACATTTAGGTCATTTTCATCCTCCCTAGGCTTATTCTAATCCAATTAGGGTTTTTAATCAATCTTGTGAATCCAATAAGTGATTTTGTGTCATTGGTTGAACATTTAGGTCATTTTTGTCTTTCCTAGGCTTATTCTAATCATATTAGGGTTTTTAACCAATCTTGTGCATCCAATAAGTGATTTTGTGGCCTTGGTTGAACATTTAGGTCATTTTCGTCATCCTTGGACTTATTCTAGTCGAATTAGGGTTTTTAACCCATCTTGTGCATCCAATAAGTGGTTTTGTGTCATTGGTTGAACATTTAGGTCATTTTCATCCTCCCTAGGCTTTTTCAAATCCAGTTAGGGTTTTAACCAATCTTACGCATCCAATAAGTAATTTTGTGTCATTGGTTGAACATTTAGGTCATTTTCGTCCTCCCTAGGCTTATTCTAATCCAATTAGGGTTTTTAACCAATCTTATGCATTCAATAAGTGATTTTGTGTCATTGGTTGAACATTTAGGTCATTTTCGTCCTCCCTAGGCTTATTCTAATCCAATTAGAGTTTTTAACCAATCTTATGCATCCAATAAGTGATTCTGTGTCATTGGTTGAACATTTAGGTCATCTTTGTCATCCTTTGACTTATTCTAATCCAATTAGGGTTTTTAACCAATCTTATGCATCCAATAAGTGATTTTGTGTCATTGGTTGAACATTTGGGTCATTTTCGCCCTCCCTATGCTTTTTATAATTCAAATAGGGATTTTAACCAATCTTATGCATCCAATAAGTGATTTTGTGTCATTGGTTGAACATTTAGGTCATTTTCGTCCTCCTTCGACTTATTCTAATCCAATTAGGGTTTTTAATCAATCTTGTGAATCCAATAAGTGATTTTGTGTCATTGGTTGAACATTTAGGTCATTTTCGTCCTCCCTAGGGTTATTTTAATCATATTAGGGTTTTTAACCAATCTTGTGCATCCAATAAGTGATTTTGTGTCCTTGGTTGAACATTTAAGTCATTTTCGTCATCCTTGGACTTATTCTAATCGAATTAGGGTTTTTAACCAATCTTGTGCCTCCAATAAGTGATTTTGTGTCCTTGGTTGAACATTTAGGCCATTTTCATCCTCCCTAGGCTTATTCTAATCCAATTAGGGTTTTAACCAATCTTACGCATCCAATAAGTAATTTTGTGTCATTGGTTGAACATTTAGGTCATTTTCGTCCTCCCTAGGCTTATTCTAATCCAATTAGGGTTTTTAACCAATCTTATGCATCCAATAAGTGATTTTGTTTCATTGGTTGAACATTTAGGTCAATTTCGTCATCCTTTGACTTATTCTAATCCAATTAGGGTTTTTAACCAATCTTGTACATCCAATAAGTGATTTTATGTTATTGGTTGAACATTTAGGTCATTTTCGTCATCCTTTGACTTATTCTAATCCAATTAGGGTTTTTAAACAATCTTGTGCATCCAATAAGTAATTTTTTGTCATTGGATGAACATTTAGGTCTTTTTCGTCCTCCTTCGACTTATTCGAATCCAATTAGGGTTTTTAACCAATCTTATGCCTCCAATAAGTGATTTTTTGTCCTTGGTTGAACTTTAGGTCATTTTCATACTCCCTATGCTTATTCTAATCCAATTAGGGTTTTAACCAATCTTACGCATCCCATAAGTGATTTTGTGTCATTGGTTGAACATTTAGGTCATTTTCGTCCTCCTTAGGCTTATTCTAATCATATTAGGGTTTTTAACCAATCTTGTGCATCCAATAAGTGATTTTGTGTCATTGGTTGCACATTTTGGTCATTTTAGTCCTCCCTAGGCTTATTCTAATCCAATTAGGGTTTTTAACCAATCTTATGCATCCAATAAGTGATTTTGTGTCATTGGTTGAACATTTGGGTCATTTTCGCCCTCCCTAGGCTTTTTATAATTCAAATAGGGATTTTAACCAATCTTATGCATCCAATAAGTGATTTTGTGTCAATTGTTGAACATTTAGGTCATTTTCGTCCTCCTTCGACTTATTCTAATCCAATTAGGGTTTTTAATCAATCTTGTGAATCCAATAAGTGATTTTGTGTCATTGGTTGAACATTTAGGTCATTTTCGTCCTCCCTAGGGTTATTTTAATCATATTAGGGTTTTTAACCAATCATGTGCATCCAATAAGTGATTTTGTGTCCTTGGTTGAACATTTAAGTCATTTTCGTCATCCTTGGACTTATTCTAATCGAATTAGGGTTTTTAACCAATCTTGTGCATCAAATAAGTTATTTTGTGTCCTTGATTGAATATTTAGGTCATTTTCGTCCTCCCTAGGCTTATTCTAATCCAATTAGGGTTTTTAACCAATCTTATGCATCCAATAAGTGATTTTGTGTCATTGGTTGAACATTTAGGTCATTTTCGTCCTCCCTAGGCTTATTCTAATCCAATTAGAGTTTTTAACCAATCTTATGCATCCAATAAGTGATTCTGTGTCATTGGTTGAACATTTAGGTCATCTTTGTCATCCTTTGACTTATTCTAATCCAATTAGGGTTGTTAATCAATCTTGTGAATCCAATAAGTGATTTTGTGTCATTGGTTGAACATTTAGGTCATTTTTGTCTTTCCTAGGCTTATTCTAATCATATTAGGGTTTTTAACCAATCTTGTGCATCCAATAAGTGATTTTGCGGCCTTGGTTGAACATTTAGGTTATTTTCGTCATCCTTGGACTTGTTCTAGTCGAATTAGGGTTTTTAACCCATCTTATGCATCCAATAAGTGATTTTGTGTCGTTGGTTGAACATTTAGGTCATTTTGGTCATCCTTTGACTTATTCTAATCCAATTAGGGTTTTTAACCAATCTTGTGCATCCAATAAGTGATTTTGTGTCCTTGGTTGAACATTTAAATCATTTTCGTCATCCTTGGACTTATTCTAATCGAATTAGGGTTTTTAACCAATCTTGTGCCTCCAATAAGTGATTTTGTGTCCTTGGTTGAACATTTAGGTCATTTTCATCCTCCCTAGGCTTATTCTAATCCAGTTAGGGTTTTAACCAATCTTACGCATCCAATAAGTAATTTTGTGTCATTGGTTGAACATTTATGTCATTTTCGTCCTCCCTAGGCTTATTCTAATCCAATTAGGGTTTTATACCAATCTTATGCATCCAATAAGTGATTTTGTGTCATTGGTTGAACATTTAGGTCATTTTCGTCCTCCCTAGGCTTATTCTAATCCAATTAGAGTTTTTAACCAATCTTATGCATCCAATAAGTGATTCTGTGTCATTGGTTGAACATTTAGGTCATCTTTGTCATCCTTTGACTTATTCTAATCCAATTAGGGTTTTTAATCAATCTTGTGAATCCAATAAGTGATTTTGTGTCATTGGTTGAACATTTAGGTCATTTTTGTCTTTCCTAGGCTTATTCTAATCATATTAGGGTTTTTAACCAATCTTGTGCATCCAATAAGTGATTTTGCGGCCTTGGTTGAACATTTAGGTTATTTTCGTCATCCTTGGACTTGTTCTAGTCGAATTAGGGTTTTTAACCCATCTTATGCATCCAATAAGTGATTTTGTGTCGTTGGTTGAACATTTAGGTCATTTTGGTCATCCTTTGACTTATTCTAATCCAATTAGGGTTTTTAACCAATCTTGTGCATCCAATAA
This sequence comes from Cicer yamashitae, assembly GCA_037974755.1. Classification (NCBI taxonomy): domain Eukaryota; kingdom Viridiplantae; phylum Streptophyta; class Magnoliopsida; order Fabales; family Fabaceae; genus Cicer; species Cicer yamashitae. Next base: position 30,357,961 of record JBBPBQ010000002.1, on the reverse strand, counting down.
GTGATTTTGTGTCCTTGGTTGAACATTTAAGTCATTTTCGTCATCCTTGGACTTATTCTAATCGAATTAGGGTTTTTAACCAATCTTGTGCATCAAATAAGTTATTTTGTGTCCTTGATTGAATATTTAGGTCATTTTCGTCCTCCCTAGGCTTATTCTAATCCAATTAGGGTTTTTAACCAATCTTATGCATCCAATAAGTGATTTTGTTTCATTGGTTGAACATTTAGGTCATTTTCGTCCTCCCTAAGCTTATTCTAATCCAATTAGGGTTTTTAACCAATCTTATGCATCCAATAAGTGATTTTGTGTCATTGGTTGAACATTTAGGTCATTTTCGTCCTCCCTAGGCTTATTCTAATCCAATTAGAGTTTTTAACCAATCTTATGCATCCAATAAGTGATTCTGTGTCATTGGTTGAACATTTAGGTCATCTTTGTCATCCTTTGACTTATTCTAATCCAATTAGGGTTTTTAACCAATCTTATGCATCCAATAAGTGATTTTGTGTCATTGGTTGAACATTTGGGTCATTTTCGCCCTCCCTAGGCTTTTTATAATTCAAATAGGGATTTTAACCAATCTTATGCATCCAATAAGTGATTTTGTGTCATTGGTTGAACATTTAGGTCATTTTCGTCCTCCTTCGACTTATTCTAATCCAATTAGGGTTTTTAATCAATCTTGTGAATCCAATAAGTGATTTTGTGTCATTGGTTGAACATTTAGGTCATTTTCGTCCTCCCTAGGGTTATTCTAATCATATTAGGGTTTTTAACCAATCTTGTGCATCCAATAAGTGATTTTGTGTCCTTGGTTGAACATTTAGGTCATTTTCGTCATCGTTGGACTTATTCTAATCGAATTAGGGTTTTTAACCAATCTTGTGCATCCAATAAGTGATTTTATGTCATTGGTTGAACATTTAGGTCATTTTCGTGCTGCTTTGACTTATTCTAATCCAATTAGGGTTTTTAACCAATCTTGTGCATCCAATAAGTGATTTTATGTCATTGGTTGAACATTTAGGTCATTTTCATCATCCTTCGACTTATTCTAATCCAATTAGGGTTTTTAACCAATCTTGTGCATCCAATAAGTGATTTTGTGTCATTGGTTGAACATTTAGGTCATTTTCGTCCTCCCTAGGCTTATTCTAATCCAATTAGGGTTTTTAACCAATCTTATGCATCCAATAAGTGATTTTGTTTCATTGGTTGAACATTTAGGTCATTTTCGTCCTCCCTAGGCTTATTCTAATCCAATTAGAGTTTTTAACCAATCTTATGCATCCAATAAGTGATTCTGTGTCATTGGTTGAACATTTAGGTCATCTTTGTCATCCTTTGACTTATTCTAATCGAATTAGGGTTTTTAATCAATCTTGTGAATCCAATAAGTCATTTTGTGTCATTGGTTGAACATTTAGGTCATTTTTGTCTTTCGTATGCTTATTCTAATCATATTAGGGTTTTTAACCAATCTTATGCATCCAATAAGTGATTTTGTGGCCTTGGTTGAACATTTAGGTCATTTTCGTCATCCTTGGACTTATTCTAGTCGAATTAGGGTTTTTAACCCATCTTGTGCATCCAATAAGTGGTTTTGTGTCATTGGTTGAACATTTAGGTCATTTTTGTCATCCTTTGACTTATTCTAATCCAATTAGGGTTTTTAACCAATCTTGTGCATCCAATATTTGATTTTGTGTCATTGGTTGAACATTTAGGTCATTTTCGTTCTCCCTAGGCTTATTCTAATCCAATTAGGGTTTTTAACCAATCTTGTGCATCCAATATGTGATTTTGTGTCATTTTGTGTCATTGGTTGAACATTTAGTTCATTTTCGTCCTCCCTAGGCTTATTCTAATCCAATTAGGGTTTTTAACCAATCTTGTGCATATAATAAGTGATTTTTTGTCATTGGTAATCCAATTAGGTCATTTTCGTCCTCGCTAGGCTTATTCTAATCCAATTAGGGTTTTTAACCAATCTTGTGCATCCAATATGTGATTTTGTGTCATTGGTTGAACATTTAGGTCATTTTCGTCCTCCCTAGTCTTATTCTAATCCAATTAGGGTTTTTAACCAATCTTGTGCATCCTATATGTGATTTTGTGTCATTGGTTGAACATTTAGGTCATTTTCGTCCTCCCTAGGCTTATTCTAATCCAATTAGGGTTTTTAACCAATCTTGTGCATCCAATAAGTGATTTTGTGTCATTGGTTGAACATTTAGGTCATTTTCGTCCTCCTTCGACTTATTCTAATCCAATTAGGGTTTTCAACCAATCTTATGCATCCAATAAGTGATTTTGTGTCATTGGTTGAACATTTAGGTCATTTTCGTCCTCCCTAGGCTTATTCTAATCCAATTAGGGTTTTTAACCAATCTTATGCATCCAATAAGTGATTCTGTGTCATTGGTTGAACATTTAGGTCATCTTTGTCATCCTTTGACTTATTCTAATCCAATTAGGGTTTTTAATCAATCTTGTGAATCCAATAAGTGATTTTGTGTCATTGGTTGAACATTTAGGTCATTTTTGTCTTTCCTAGGCTTATTCTAATCATATTAGGGTTTTTAACCAATCTTGTGCATCCAATAAGTGATTTTGTGGCCTTGGTTGAACATTTAGGTCATTTTCGTCATCCTTCGACTTATTCTAATCCAATTAGGGTTTTTAACCAATCTTGTGCATCCAATAAGTAATTTTGTGTCATTGGTTGAACATTTAGGTCTTTTTCGTCCTCCTTCGACTTATTCTAATCCAATTAGGGTTTTTAACCAATCTTGTGACTCCAATAAGTGATTTTGTGTCCTTGGTTGAACATTTAGGTCATTTTCATCCTCCCTAGGCTTATTCTAATCCAATTAGGGTTTTAACCAATCTTACGCATCCAATAAGTGATTTTGTGTCATTGGTTGAACATTTAGGTCATTTTCGTCCTCCTTCGACTTATTCTAATCCAATTAGGGTTTTTAATCAATCTTGTGAATCCAATAAGTGATTTTGTGTCATTGGTTGAACATTTAGGTCATTTTTGTCTTTCCTAGGCTTATTCTAATCATATTAGGCTTTTTAACCAATCTTGTGCATCCAATAAGTGATTTTGTGGCCTTGGTTGAACATTTAGGTCATTTTCGTCATCCTTGGACTTATTCTAGTCGAATTAGGGTTTTTAACCCATCTTGTGCATCCAATAAGTGATTTTTTGTCATTGGTTGAACATTTAGGTCATTTTCGTCATCCTTTGACTTATTCTAATCCAATTAGGGTTTTTAACCAATCTTGTGCATCCAATAAGTGATTTTGTGTCATTGGTTGGACATTTAGGTCATTTTCGTCCTCCTTCGACTTATTCTAATCCAATTAGGGTTTTTAATCAATCTTGTGAATCCAATAAGTGATTTTGTGTCATTGGTTGAACATTTAGGTCATTTTCGTCCTCCCTAGGGTTATTTTAATCATATTAGGGTTTTTAACCAATCTTGTGCATCCAATGAGTGATTTTGTGTCCTTGGCTGAACATTTAAGTCATTTTCGTCATCTTTGGACTTATTCTAATCGAATTAGGGTTTTTAACCAATCTTGTGCATCAAATAAGTGATTTTGTGTCCATTGTTGAACATTTAGGTCTTTTTCGTCATCCTTGGACTTATTCTAATTCAATTAGGGTTTTTAACCAATCTTGTGCATCCAATAAGTGATTTTATGTCATTGGTTGAACATTTAGGTCATTTTCGTGCTGCTTTGACTTATTCTAATCCAATTAGGGTTTCTAACCAATCTTGTGCATCCAATAAGTGATTTTGTGTCATTGGTTGAACATTTAGGTCATTTTCGTCCTCCCTAGGGTTATTTTAATTATATTAGGGTTTTTAACCAATCTTGTGCATCCAATAAGTGATTTTGTGTCCTTGGTTGAACATTTAAGTCATTTTCGTCATCCTTGGACTTATTCTAATCGAATTAGGGTTTTTAACCAATCTTGTGCCTCCAATAAGTGATTTTGTGTCCTTGGTTGAACATTTAGGTCATTTTCATCCTCCCTAGGCTTATTCTAATCCAGTTAGGGTTTTAACCAATCTTACGCATCCAATAAGTCATTTTGTGTCATTGGTTGAACATTTAGGTCATTTTCGTCCTCCCTAGGCTTATTCTAATCCAATTAGGGTTGTATACCAATCTTATGCATCCAATAAGTGATTTTGTGTCATTGGTTGAACATTTAGGTCATCTTTGTCATCCTTTGACTTATTCTAATCCAATTAGGGTTTTTAACCAATCTTATGCATCCAATAAGTGATTTTGTGTCATTGGTTGAACATTTGGGTCATTTTCGCCCTCCCTAGGCTTTTTATAATTCAAATAGGGATTTTAACCAATCTTATGCATCCAATAAGTGATTTTGTGTCATTGGTTGAACATTTAGGTCATTTTCGTCCTCCTTCGACTTATTCTAATCCAATTAGGGTTTTTAATCAATCTTGTGAATCCAATAAGTGATTTTGTGTCATTGGTTGAACATTTAGGTCATTTTCGTCCTCCCTAGGGTTATTTTAATCATATTAGGGTTTTTAACCAATCTTGTGCATCCAATAAGTGATTTTGTGTCCTTGGTTGAACATTTAGGTCATTTTTGTCATCCTTTGACTTATTCTAATCCAATTAGGGTTTTTAACCAATCTTGTGCATCCAATAAATGATTTTGTGGCCTTGGTTGAACATTTAGGTCATTTTCGTCATCCTTGGACTTATTCTAGTCGAATTAGGGTTTTTAACCCATCTTGTGCATCCAATAAGTGGTTTTGTGTCATTGGTTGAACATTTAGGTCATTTTCATCCTCCCTAGGCTTATTCAAATCCAGTTAGGGTTTTAACCAATCTTACGCATCCAATAAGTAATTTTGTGTCATTGGTTGAACATTTAGGTCATTTTTGTCCTCCCTAGGCTTATTCTAATCCAATTAGGGTTTTTAACCAATCTTATGCATTCAATAAGTGATTTTGTGTCATTGGTTGAACATTTAGGTCATTTTCGTCCTCCCTAGGCTTATTCTAATCCAATTAGAGTTTTTAACCAATCTTATGCATCCAATAAGTGATTCTGTGTCATTGGTTGAACATTTAGGTCATTTTTGTCCTCCCTAGGCTTATTCTAATCCAATTAGGGTTTTTAACCAATCTTATGCATCCAATAAGTGATTTTGTGTCATTGGTTGAACATTTAGGTCATTTTCGTCCTCCCTAGGCTTATTCTAATCCAATTAGAGTTTTTAACCAATCTTATGCATCCAATAAGTGATTTTGTGTCATTGGTTGAACATTTAGGTCATTTTTGTCATCCTTTGACTTATTCTAATCCAATTAGGGTTTTTAACCAATCTTGTGCATCCAATAAGTGATTTTGTGTCATTGGTTGAACATTTAGGTCATTTTCGTCCTCCTTCGACTTATTCTAATCCAATTAGGGTTTTTAATCAATCTTGTGAATCCAACAAGTGATTGTGTGTCATTGGTTGAACATTTAGGTCATTTTCGTCCTCCCTAGGGTTATTTTAATCATATTAGGGTTTTTAACCAATCTTGTGCATCCAATAAGTGATTTTGTGTCCTTGGTTGAACATTTAAGTCATTTTCGTCATCCTTGGACTTATTCTAATCGAATTAGGGTTTTTAACCAATCTTGTGCCTCCAATAAGTGATTTTGTGTCCTTGGTTGAACATTTAGGTCATTTTCATCCTCCCTAGGCTTATTCTAATCCAGTTAGGGTTTTAACCAATCTTACGCATCCAATAAGTAATTTTGTGTCATTGGTTGAACATTTAGGTCATTTTTGTCCTCCCTAGGCTTATTCTAATCCAATTAGGGTTTTTAACCAATCTTATGCATTCAATAAGTGATTTTGTGTCATTGGTTGAACATTTAGGTCATTTTCGTCCTCCCTAGGCTTATTCTAATCCAATTAGAGTTTTTAACCAATCTTATGCATCCAATAAGTGATTCTGTGTCATTGGTTGAACATTTAGGTCATCTTTGTCATCCTTTGACTTATTCTAATCCAATTAGGGTTTTTAATCAATCTTGTGAATCCAATAAGTGATTTTGTGTCATTGGTTGAACATTTAGGTCATTTTTGTCTTTCCTAGGCTTATTCTAATCATATTAGGGTTTTTAACCAATCTTGTGCATCCAATAAGTGATTTTGCGGCCTTGGTTGAACATTTAGGTTATTTTCGTCATCCTTGGACTTGTTCTAGTCGAATTAGGGTTTTTAACCCATCTTATGCATCCAATAAGTGATTTTGTGTCATTGGTTGAACATTTAGGTCATTTTCATCCTCCCTAGGCTTATTCTAATCCAGTTAGGGTTTTAACCAATCTTACGCATCCAATAAGTAATTTTGTGTCATTGGTTGAACATTTAGGTCATTTTCGTCCTCCCTAGGCTTATTCTAATCCAATTAGGGTTTTTAACCAATCTTATGCATCCAATAAGTGATTTTGTGTCATTGGTTGAACATTTAGGTCATTTTCGTCCTCCCTAGGCTTATTCTAATCCAATTAGGGTTTTTAACCAATCTTATGCATCCAATAAGTGATTTTGTTTCATTGGTTGAACATTTAGGTCATTTTCGTCCTCCCTAGGCTTATTCTAATCCAATTAGGGTTTTTAACCAATCTTATGCATCCAATAAGTGATTTTGTGTCATTGGTTGAACATTTAGGTCATCTTTGTCATCCTTTGACTTATTCTAATCGAATTAGGGTTTTTAATCAATCTTGTGAATCCAATAAGTGATTTTGTGTCATTGGTTGAACATTTAGGTCATTTTTGTCTTTCGTAGGCTTATTCTAATCATATTAGGGTTTTTAACCAATCTTATGCATCCAATAAGTGATTTTATGGCCTTGGTTGAACATTTAGGTCATTTTCGTCATCCTTGGACTTATTCTAGTCGAATTAGGGTTTTTAACCCATCTTGTGCATCCAATAAGTGATTTTGTGTCATTGGTTGAACATTTAGGTCATTTTCGTCATCCTTTGACTTATTCTAATCCAATTAGGGTTTTTAACCAATCTTGTGCATCCAATAAGTGATTTTGTGTCCTTGGTTGAACATTTAGGTCATTTTCGTCATCCTTGGACTTATTCTAATCGAATTAGGGTTTTTAACCAATCTTGTGCATCCAATAAGTGATTTTGTGTCATTGGTTGAACATTTAGGTCATTTTCGTCATCCTTCGACTTATTCTAATCCAATTAGGGTTTTTAACCAATCTTGTGCATCCAATAAGTGATTTTATGTCATTGGTTGAACGTATAGGTCATTTTTCGTCATCCTTCGACTTAGTCTAATCCAATTAGGGTTTTTAACCAATCTTGTGCATCCAACAGGTAATTTTGTGTCATTGGTTGAACATTTAGATTATTTCCATCCTCCTTTGGCTAATTTTAATCCAATTAGGGTTTTTAACCAATCTTGTGCATCCAATAAGTGATTTTGTGTCATTGGTTGAACATTTAGGTCATTTTCGTACTCCCATGGCCTATTCTAATCCAATTAGGGATTTTAACCAATCTTGTGCATCCAATAAGTGATTTTGTGTCATTGGTTGAACATTTAGGTCATTTTCGTCATCCTTCGACTTATTCTAATCCAATTAGGGTTTTTAACCAATCTTGTGCATCCAATAAGTGATTTTGTGTCATTGGTTGAACATTTAGGTCATTTTCGTCCTCCTTCGACTTATTCTAATCCAATTAGGGTTTTTAATCAATCTTGTGAATCCAATAAGTGATTTTGTGTCATCGGTTGAACATTTAGGTCATTTTCGTCCTCCCTAGGGTTATTTTAATCATATTAGGGTTTTTAACCAATCTTGTGCATCCAATAAGTGATTTTGTGTCCTTGGTTGAACATTTAAGTCATTTTCGTCATCCTTGGACTTATTCTAGTCGAATTAGGGTTTTTAACCCATCTTGTGCATCCAATAAGTGGTTTTGTGTCATTGGTTGAACATTTAGGTCATTTTTGTCATCCTTTGACTTATTCTAATCCAATTAGGGTTTTTAACCAATCTTGTGCATCCAATAAGTGATTTTATGTCATTGGTTGAACATTTAGGTCATTTTCGTCATCCTTTGACTTATTCTAATCCAATTAGGGTTTTTAACCAATCTTATGCATCCAATAAGTGATTTTGTGTCATTGGTTGAACATTTAGGTCATTTTCGTCCTCCTTCGACTTATTCTAATCCAATTAGGGTTTTTAATCAATCTTGTGAATCCAATAAGTGATTTTGTGTCATTGGTTGAACATTTAGGTCATTTTCGTCCTCCCTAGGGTTATTTTAATCATATTAGGGTTTTTAACCAATCTTGTGCATCCAATGAGTGATTTTGTGTCCTTGGCTGAACATTTAAGTCATTTTCGTCATCTTTGGACTTATTCTAATCGAATTAGGGTTTTTAACCAATCTTGTGCATCAAATAAGTGATTTTGTGTCCATTGTTGAACATTTAGGTCTTTTTCGTCATCCTTGGACTTATTCTAATTCAATTAGGGTTTTTAACCAATCTTGTGCATCCAATAAGTGATTTTATGTCATTGGTTGAACATTTAGGTCATTTTCGTGCTGCTTTGACTTATTCTAATCCAATTAGGGTTTCTAACCAATCTTGTGCATCCAATAAGTGATTTTGTGTCATTGGTTGAACATTTAGGTCATTTTCGTCCTCCCTAGGGTTATTTTAATTATATTAGGGTTTTTAACCAATCTTGTGCATCCAATAAGTGATTTTGTGTCCTTGGTTGAACATTTAAGTCATTTTCGTCATCCTTGGACTTATTCTAATCGAATTAGGGTTTTTAACCAATCTTGTGCCTCCAATAAGTGATTTTGTGTCCTTGGTTGAACATTTAGGTCATTTTCATCCTCCCTAGGCTTATTCTAATCCAATTAGGGTTTTTAATCAATCTTGTGAATCCAATAAGTGATTTTGTGTCATTGGTTGAACATTTAGGTCATTTTTGTCTTTCCTAGGCTTATTCTAATCATATTAGGGTTTTTAACCAATCTTGTGCATCCAATAAGTGATTTTGTGGCCTTGGTTGAACATTTAGGTCATTTTCGTCATCCTTGGACTTATTCTAGTCGAATTAGGGTTTTTAACCCATCTTGTGCATCCAATAAGTGGTTTTGTGTCATTGGTTGAACATTTAGGTCATTTTCATCCTCCCTAGGCTTATTCAAATCCAGTTAGGGTTTTAACCAATCTTACGCATCCAATAATTAATTTTGTGTCATTGGTTGAACATTTAGGTCATTTTTGTCCTCCCTAGGCTTATTCTAATCCAATTAGGGTTTTTAACCAATCTTATGCATTCAATAAGTGATTTTGTGTCATTGGTTGAACATTTAGGTCATTTTCGTCCTCCCTAGGCTTATTCTAATCCAATTAGAGTTTTTAACCAATCTTATGCATCCAATAAGTGATTCTGTGTCATTGGTTGAACATTTAGGTCATCTTTGTCATCCTTTGACTTATTCTAATCCAATTAGGGTTTTTAATCAATCTTGTGAATCCAATAAGTGATTTTGTGTCATTGGTTGAACATTTAGGTCATTTTTGTCTTTCCTAGGCTTATTCTAATCATATTAGGGTTTTTAACCAATCTTGTGCATCCAATAAGTGATTTTGCGGCCTTGGTTGAACATTTAGGTTATTTTCGTCATCTTTGGACTTGTTCTAGTCGAATTAGGGTTTTTAACCCATCTTATGCATCCAATAAGTGATTTTGTGTCGTTGGTTGAACATTTAGGTCATTTTGGTCATCCTTTGACTTATTCTAATCCAATTAGGGTTTTTAACCAATCTTGTGCATCCAATAAGTGATTTTGTGTCCTTGGTTGAACATTTAAGTCATTTTCGTCATCCTTGGACTTATTCTAATCGAATTAGGGTTTTTAACCAATCTTGTGCCTCCAATAAGTGATTTTGTGTCCTTGGTTGAACATTTAGGTCATTTTCATCCTCCCTAGGCTTATTCTAATCCAGTTAGGGTTTTAACCAATCTTACGCATCCAATAAGTAATTTTGTGTCATTGGTTGAACATTTAGGTCATTTTCGTCCTCCCTAGGCTTATTCTAATCCAATTAGGGTTTTATACCAATCTTATGCATCCAATAAGTGATTTTGTGTCATTGGTTGAACATTTAGGTCATTTTCGTCTTCCCTAGGCTTATTCTAATCCAATTAGAGTTTTTAACCAATCTTATGCATCCAATAAGTGATTCTGTGTCATTGGTTGAACATTTAGGTCATCTTTGTCATCCTTTGACTTATTCTAATCCAATTAGGGTTTTTAATCAATCTTGTGAATCCAATAAGTGATTTTGTGTCATTGGTTGAACATTTAGGTCATTTTTGTCTTTCCTAGGCTTATTCTAATCATATTAGGGTTTTTAACCAATCTTGTGCATCCAATAAGTGATTTTGCGGCCTTGGTTGAACATTTAGGTTATTTTCGTCATCCTTGGACTTGTTCTAGTCGAATTAGGGTTTTTAACCCATCTTATGCATCCAATAAGTGATTTTGTGTCGTTGGTTGAACATTTAGGTCATTTTGGTCATCCTTTGACTTATTCTAATCCAATTAGGGTTTTTAACCAATCTTGTGCATCCAATAAATGATTTTGTGGCCTTGGTTGAACATTTAGGTCATTTTCGTCATCCTTGGACTTATTCTAGTCGAATTAGGGTTTTTAACCCATCTTGTGCATCCAATAAGTGGTTTTGTGTCATTGGTTGAACATTTAGGTCATTTTCATCCTCCCTAGGCTTATTCAAATCCAGTTAGGGTTTTAACCAATCTTACGCATCCAATAAGTAATTTTGTGTCATTGGTTGAACATTTAGGTCATTTTTGTCCTCCCTAGGCTTATTCTAATCCAATTAGGGTTTTTAACCAATCTTATGCATTCAATAAGTGATTTTGTGTCATTGGTTGAACATTTAGGTCATTTTCGTCCTCCCTAGGCTTATTCTAATCCAATTAGAGTTTTTAACCAATCTTATGCATCCAATAAGTGATTCTGTGTCATTGGTTGAACATTTAGGTCATTTTTGTCCTCCCTAGGCTTATTCTAATCCAATTAGGGTTTTTAACCAATCTTATGCATCCAATAAGTGATTCTGTGTCATTGGTTGAACATTTAGGTCATCTTTGTCATCCTTTGACTTATTCTAATCCAATTAGGGTTTTTAATCAATCTTGTGAATCCAATAAGTGATT
>JBBPBQ010000002.1:30328888-30346642 GCA_037974755.1 Cicer yamashitae | reverse complement strand
GTCATCCTTTGACTTATTCTAATCCAATTAGGGTTTTTAACCAATCTTGTGCATCCAATAAATGATTTTGTGGCCTTGGTTGAACATTTAGGTCATTTTCGTCATCCTTGGACTTATTCTAGTCGAATTAGGGTTTTTAACCCATCTTGTGCATCCAATAAGTGGTTTTGTGTCATTGGTTGAACATTTAGGTCATTTTCATCCTCCCTAGGCTTATTCAAATCCAGTTAGGGTTTTAACCAATCTTACGCATCCAATAAGTAATTTTGTGTCATTGGTTGAACATTTAGGTCATTTTTGTCCTCCCTAGGCTTATTCTAATCCAATTAGGGTTTTTAACCAATCTTATGCATTCAATAAGTGATTTTGTGTCATTGGTTGAACATTTAGGTCATTTTCGTCCTTCCTAGGCTTATTCTAATCCAATTAGAGTTTTTAACCAATCTTATGCATCCAATAAGTGATTCTGTGTCATTGGTTGAACATTTAGGTCATCTTTGTCATCCTTTGACTTATTCTAATCCAATTAGGGTTTTTAATCAATCTTGTGAATCCAATAAGTGATTTTGTGTCATTGGTTGAACATTTAGGTCATTTTTGTCTTTCCTAGGCTTATTCTAATCATATTAGGGTTTTTAACCAATCTTGTGCATCCAATAAGTGATTTTGCGGCCTTGGTTGAACATTTAGGTTATTTTCGTCATCCTTGGACTTGTTCTAGTCGAATTAGGGTTTTTAACCCATCTTATGCATCCAATAAGTGATTTTGTGTCGTTGGTTGAACATTTAGGTCATTTTGGTCATCCTTTGACTTATTCTAATCCAATTAGGGTTTTTAACCAATCTTGTGCATCCAATAAGTGATTTTGTGTCCTTGGTTGAACATTTAAGTCATTTTCGTCATCCTTGGACTTATTCTAATCGAATTAGGGTTTTTAACCAATCTTGTGCATCAAATAAGTTATTTTGTGTCCTTGATTGAATATTTAGGTCATTTTCGTCCTCCCTAGGCTTATTCTAATCCAATTAGGGTTTTTAACCAATCTTATGCATCCAATAAGTGATTTTGTTTCATTGGTTGAACATTTAGGTCATTTTCGTCCTCCCTAAGCTTATTCTAATCCAATTAGGGTTTTTAACCAATCTTATGCATCCAATAAGTGATTTTGTGTCATTGGTTGAACATTTAGGTCATTTTCGTCCTCCCTAGGCTTATTCTAATCCAATTAGAGTTTTTAACCAATCTTATGCATCCAATAAGTGATTCTGTGTCATTGGTTGAACATTTAGGTCATCTTTGTCATCCTTTGACTTATTCTAATCCAATTAGGGTTTTTAACCAATCTTATGCATCCAATAAGTGATTTTGTGTCATTGGTTGAACATTTGGGTCATTTTCGCCCTCCCTAGGCTTTTTATAATTCAAATAGGGATTTTAACCAATCTTATGCATCCAATAAGTGATTTTGTGTCATTGGTTGAACATTTAGGTCATTTTCGTCCTCCTTCGACTTATTCTAATCCAATTAGGGTTTTTAATCAATCTTGTGAATCCAATAAGTGATTTTGTGTCATTGGTTGAACATTTAGGTCATTTTCGTCCTCCCTAGGGTTATTTTAATCATATTAGGGTTTTTAACCAATCTTGTGCATCCAATAAGTGATTTTGTGTCCTTGGCTGAACATTTAAGTCATTTTCGTCATCTTTGGACTTATTCTAATCGAATTAGGGTTTTTAACCAATCTTGTGCATCAAATAAGTGATTTTGTATCCATTGTTGAACATTTAGGTCTTTTTCGTCATCCTTGGACTTATTCTAATTCAATTAGGGTTTTTAACCAATCTTGTGCATCCAATAAGTGATTTTATGTCATTGGTTGAACATTTAGGTCATTTTCGTGCTGCTTTGACTTATTCTAATCCAATTAGGGTTTCTAACCAATCTTGTGCATCCAATAAGTGATTTTGTGTCATTGGTTGAACATTTAGGTCATTTTCGTCCTCCCTAGGGTTATTTTAATTATATTAGGGTTTTTAACCAATCTTGTGCATCCAATAAGTGATTTTGTGTCCTTGGTTGAACATTTAAGTCATTTTCGTCATCCTTGGACTTATTCTAATCGAATTAGGGTTTTTAACCAATCTTGTGCCTCCAATAAGTGATTTTGTGTCCTTGGTTGAACATTTAGGTCATTTTCATCCTCCCTAGGCTTATTCTAATCCAATTAGGGTTTTAACCAATCTTATGCATCCAATAAGTAATTTTGTGTCATTGGTTGAACATTTAGGTCATTTTCGTCCTCCCTAGGCTTATTCTAATCCAATTAGGGTTTTTAACCAATCTTATGCATCCAATAAGTGATTTTGTGTCATTGGTTGAACATTTAGGTCATTTTCGTCCTCCCTAGGCTTATTCTAATCCAATTAGGGTTTTTAACCAATCTTATGCATCCAATAAGTGATTCTGTGTCATTGGTTGAACATTTAGGTCATCTTTGTCATCCTTTGACTTATTCTAATCCAATTAGGGTTTTTAATCAATCTTGTGAATCCAATAAGTGATTCTGTGTCATTGGTTGAACATTTAGGTCATTTTTGTCTTTCCTAGGCTTATTCTAATCATATTAGGGTTTTTAACCAATCTTGTGCATCCAATAAGTGATTTTGTGGCCTTGGTTGAACATTTAGGTCATTTTCGTCAACCTAGGACTTATTCTAGTCGAATTAGGGTTTTTAACCCATCTTGTGCATCCAATAAGTGGTTTTGTGTCATTGGTTGAACATTTAGGTCATTTTTGTCATCCTTTGACTTATTCTAATCCAATTAGGGTTTTTAACCAATCTTGTGCATCCAATAAATGATTTTGTGGCCTTGGTTGAACATTTAGGTCATTTTCGTCATCCTTTGACTTATTCTAATCCAATTAGGGTTTTTAACCAATCTTGTGCATCCAATAAATGATTTTGTGGCCTTGGTTGAACATTTAGGTCATTTTCGTCATCCTTGGACTTATTCTAGTCGAATTAGGGTTTTTAACCCATCTTGTGCATCCAATAAGTGGTTTTGTGTCATTGGTTGAACATTTAGGTCATTTTCATCCTCCCTAGGCTTATTCAAATCCAGTTAGGGTTTTAACCAATCTTACGCATCCAATAAGTAATTTTGTGTCATTGGTTGAACATTTAGGTCATTTTTGTCCTCCCTAGGCTTATTCTAATCCAATTAGGGTTTTTAACCAATCTTATGCATTCAATAAGTGATTTTGTGTCATTGGTTGAACATTTAGGTCATTTTCGTCCTTCCTAGGCTTATTCTAATCCAATTAGAGTTTTTAACCAATCTTATGCATCCAATAAGTGATTCTGTGTCATTGGTTGAACATTTAGGTCATCTTTGTCATCCTTTGACTTATTCTAATCCAATTAGGGTTTTTAATCAATCTTGTGAATCCAATAAGTGATTTTGTGTCATTGGTTGAACATTTAGGTCATTTTTGTCTTTCCTAGGCTTATTCTAATCATATTAGGGTTTTTAACCAATCTTGTGCATCCAATAAGTGATTTTGCGGCCTTGGTTGAACATTTAGGTTATTTTCGTCATCCTTGGACTTGTTCTAGTCGAATTAGGGTTTTTAACCCATCTTATGCATCCAATAAGTGATTTTGTGTCGTTGGTTGAACATTTAGGTCATTTTGGTCATCCTTTGACTTATTCTAATCCAATTAGGGTTTTTAACCAATCTTGTGCATCCAATAAGTGATTTTGTGTCCTTGGTTGAACATTTAAGTCATTTTCGTCATCCTTGGACTTATTCTAATCGAATTAGGGTTTTTAACCAATCTTGTGCCTCCAATAAGTGATTTTGTGTCCTTGGTTGAACATTTAGGTCAATTTCATCCTCCCTAGGCTTATTCTAATCCAGTTAGGGTTTTAACCAATCTTACGCATCCAATAAGTAATTTTGTGTCATTGGTTGAACATTTATGTCATTTTCGTCCTCCCTAGGCTTATTCTAATCCAATTAGGGTTTTATACCAATCTTATGCATCCAATAAGTGATTTTGTGTCATTGGTTGAACATTTAGGTCATTTTCGTCCTCCCTAGGCTTATTCTAATCCAATTAGAGTTTTTAACCAATCTTATGCATCCAATAAGTGATTCTGTGTCATTGGTTGAACATTTAGGTCATCTTTGTCATCCTTTGACTTATTCTAATCCAATTAGGGTTTTTAATCAATCTTGTGAATCCAATAAGTGATTTTGTGTCATTGGTTGAACATTTAGGTCATTTTTGTCTTTCCTAGGCTTATTCTAATCATATTAGGGTTTTTAACCAATCTTGTGCATCCAATAAGTGATTTTGCGGCCTTGGTTGAACATTTAGGTTATTTTCGTCATCCTTGGACTTGTTCTAGTCGAATTAGGGTTTTTAACCCATCTTATGCATCCAATAAGTGATTTTGTGTCATTGGTTGAACATTTAGGTCATTTTCATCCTCCCTAGGCTTATTCTAATCCAGTTAGGGTTTTAACCAATCTTACGCATCCAATAAGTAATTTTGTGTCATTGGTTGAACATTTAGGTCATTTTCGTCCTCCCTAGGCTTATTCTAATCCAATTAGGGTTTTATACCAATCTTATGCATCCAATAAGTGATTTTGTGTCATTGGTTGAACATTTAGGTCATTTTCGTCCTCCCTAGGCTTATTCTAATCCAATTAGAGTTTTTAACCAATCTTATGCATCCAATAAGTGATTCTGTGTCATTGGTTGAACATTTAGGTCATCTTTGTCATCCTTTGACTTATTCTAATCCAATTAGGGTTTTTAACCAATCTTATGCATCCAATAAGTGATTTTGTGTCATTGGTTGAACATTTGGGTCATTTTCGCCCTCCCTAGGCTTTTTATAATTCAAATAGGGATTTTAACCAATCTTATGCATCCAATAAGTGATTTTGTGTCATTGGTTGAACATTTAGGTCATTTTCGTCCTCCTTCGACTTATTCTAATCCAATTAGGGTTTTTAATTAATCTTGTGAATCCAATAAGTGATTTTGTGTCATTGGTTGAACATTTAGGTCATTTTCGTCCTCCCTAGGGTTATTTTAATCATATTAGGGTTTTTAACCAATCTTGTGCATCCAATAAGTGATTTTGTGTCCTTGGTTGAACATTTAAGTCATTTTCGTCATCCTTGGACTTATTCTAATCGAATTAGGGTTTTTAACCAATCTTGTGCCTCCAATAAGTGATTTTGTGTCCTTGGTTGAACATTTAGGTCATTTTCATCCTCCCTAGGCTTATTCTAATCCAATTAGGGTTTTAACCAATCTTACGCATCCAATAAGTAATTTTGTGTCATTGGTTGAACATTTAGGTCATTTTCGTTCTCCCTAGGCTTATTCTAATCCAATTAGGGTTTTTAACCAATCTTATGCATCCAATAAGTGATTTTGTGTCATTGGTTGAACATTTAGGTCATTTTCGTCCTCCCCAGGCTTATTCTAATCCAATTAGAGTTTTTAACCAATCTTATGCATCCAATAAGTGATTCTGTGTCATTGGTTGAACATTTAGGTCATCTTTGTCATCCTTTGGCTTATTCTAATCCAATTAGGGTTTTTAAGCAATCTTGTGAATCCAATAAGTGATTTTGTGTCATTGGTTGAACATTTAGGTCATTTTTGTCTTTCCTAGGCTTATTCTAATCATATTAGCGTTTTTAACCAATCTTGTGCATCCAATAAGTGATTTTGGTGCCTTGGTTGAACATTTAGGTCATTTTCGTCATCCTAGGACTTATTCTAGTCGAATTAAGGTTTTTAACCCATCTTGTGCATCCAATAAGTGGTTTTGTGTCATTGGTTGAACATTTAGGTCATTTTTGTCATCCTTTGACTTATTCTAATCCAATTAGGGTTTTTAACCAATCTTGTGCATCCAATAAATGATTTTGTGGCCTTGGTTGAACATTTAGGTCATTTTCGTCATCCTTGGTCTTATTCTAGTTGAATTAGGGTTTTTAACCCATCTTGTGCATCCAATAAGTGATTTTGTGTCCTTGGATGAACATTTATGTCATTTTCATCATCCTTGGACTTATTCTAATCGAATTAGGGTTTTTAACCAATCTTGTACATCCAATAAGTGATTTTATGTCATTGGTTGAACATTTAGGTCATTTTCGTCATCCTTCGACTTATTCTAATCCAATTAGGGTTTTTAAACAATCTTGTGCATCCAATAAGTAATTTTTTGTCATTGGATGAACATTTAGGTCTTTTTCGTCCTCCTTCGACTTATTCGAATCCAATTAGGGTTTTTAACCAATCTTATGCCTCCAATAAGTGATTTTTTGTCCTTGGTTGAACTTTAGGTCATTTTCATCCTCCCTAGGCTTATTCTAATCCAATTAGGGTTTTCACCAATCTTACGCATCCAATAAGTGATTTTGTGTCATTGGTTGAACATTTAGGTCATTTTCGTCCTCCTTAGGCTTATTCTAATCATATTAGGGTTTTTAACCAATCTTGTGCATCCAATAAGTGATTTTGTGTCATTGGTTGCACATTTTGGTCATTTTAGTCCTCCCTAGGCTTATTCTAATCCAATTAGGGTTTTTAACCAATCTTATGCATCCAATAAGTGATTTTGTGTCATTGGTTGAACATTTGGGTCATTTTCGCCCTCCCTAGGCTTTTTATAATTAAAAGAGGGATTTTAACCAATCTTATGCATCCAATAAGTGATTTTGTGTCATTGGTTGAACATTTAGGTCATTTTCGTCCTCCTTCGACTTATTCTAATCCAATTAGGGTTTTTAATCAATCTTGTGAATCCAATAAGTGATTTTGTGTCATTGGTTGAACATTTAGGTCATTTTTGTCCTCCCTAGGGTTATTTTAATCATATTAGGGTTTTTAACCAATCTTGTGCATCCAATAAGTGATTTTGTGTCCTTGGTTGAACATTTAAGTCATTTTCGTCATCCTTGGACTTATTCTAATCGAATTAGGGTTTTTAACCAATCTTGTGCATCAAATAAGTTATTTTGTGTCCTTGATTGAATATTTAGGTCATTTTCGTCCTCCCTAGGCTTATTCTAATCCAATTAGGGTTTTTAACCAATCTTATGCATCCAATAAGTGATTTTGTTTCATTGGTTGAACATTTAAGTCATTTTCGTCCTCCCTAGGCTTATTCTAATCCAATTAGGGTTTTTAACCAATCTTATGCATCCAATAAGTGATTTTGTGTCATTGGTTGAACATTTAGGTCATTTTCGTCCTTCCTAGGCTTATTCTAATCCAATTAGAGTTTTTAACCAATCTTATGCATCCAATAAGTGATTCTGTGTCATTGGTTGAACATTTAGGTCATCTTTGTCATCCTTTGACTTATTCTAATCCAACTAGGGTTTTTAATCAATCTTGTGAATCCAATAAGTGATTTTGTGTCATTGGTTGAACATTTAGGTCATTTTTGTCTTTCCTAGGCTTATTCTAATCATATTAGGGTTTTTAACCAATCTTGTGCATCCAATAAGTGATTTTGCGGCCTTGGTTGAACATTTAGGTTATTTTCGTCATCCTTGGACTTGTTCTAGTCGAATTAGGGTTTTTAACCCATCTTATGCATCCAATAAGTGATTTTGTGTCGTTGGTTGAACATTTAGGTCATTTTGGTCATCCTTTGACTTATTCTAATCCAATTAGGGTTTTTAACCAATCTTGTGCATCCAATAAGTGATTTTGTGTCCTTGGTTGAACATTTAAGTCATTTTCGTCATCCTTGGACTTATTCTAATCGAATTAGGGTTTTTAACCAATCTTGTGCATCAAATAAGTTATTTTGTGTCCTTGATTGAATATTTAGGTCATTTTCGTCCTCCCTAGGCTTATTCTAATCCAATTAGGGTTTTTAACCAATCTTATGCATCCAATAAGTGATTTTGTTTCATTGGTTGAACATTTAGGTCATTTTCGTCCTCCCTAGGCTTATTCTAATCCAATTAGGGTTTTTAACCAATCTTATGCATCCAATAAGTGATTTTGTGTCATTGGTTGAAGATTTAGGTCATTTTCGTCCTCCCTAGGCTTATTCTAATCCAATTAGAGTTTTTAACCAATCTTATGCATCCAATAAGTGATTCTGTGTCATTGGTTGAACATTTAGGTCATCTTTGTCATCCTTTGACTTATTCTAATCCAATTAGGGTTTTTAATCAATCTTGTGAATCCAATAAGTGATTTTGTGTCATTGGTTGAACATTTAGGTCATTTTTGTCTTTCCTAGGCTTATTCTAATCATATTAGGGTTTTTAACCAATCTTGTGCATCCAATAAGTGATTTTGCGGCCTTGGTTGAACATTTAGGTTATTTTCGTCATCCTTGGACTTGTTCTAGTCGAATTAGGGTTTTTAACCCATCTTATGCATCCAATAAGTGATTTTGTGTCATTGGTTGAACATTTAGGTCATTTTCATCCTCCCTAGGCTTATTCTAATCCAGTTAGGGTTTTAACCAATCTTACGCATCCAATAAGTAATTTTGTGTCATTGGTTGAACATTTAGGTCATTTTCGTCCTCCCTAGGCTTATTCTAATCCAATTAGGGTTTTTAACCAATCTTATGCATCCAATAAGTGATTTTGTGTCATTGGTTGAACATTTAGGTCATTTTCGTCCTCCCTAGGCTTATTCTAATCCAATTAGAGTTTTTAACCAATCTTATGCATCCAATAAGTGATTCTGTGTCATTGGTTGAACATTTAGGTCATCTTTGTCATCCTTTGACTTATTCTAATCGAATTAGGGTTTTTAATCAATATTGTGAATCCAATAAGTGATTTTGTGTCATTGGTTGAACATTTAGGTCATTTTTGTCTTTCGTAGGCTTATTCTAATCATATTAGGGTTTTTAACCAATCTTATGCATCCAATAAGTGATTTTGTAGCCTTGGTTGAACATTTAGGTCATTTTCGTCATCCTTGGACTTATTCTAGTCGAATTAGGGTTTTTAACCCATCTTGTGCATCCAATAAGTGGTTTTGTGTCATTGGTTGAACATTTAGGTCATTTTTGTCATCCTTTGACTTATTCTAATCGAATTAGGGTTTTTAACCAATCTTAAGCATCCAATAAGTGATTCTGTGTCATTGGTTGAACATTTAGGTCATCTTTGTCATCCTTTGACTTATTCTAATCGAATTAGGGTTTTTAATCAATCTTGTGAATCCAATAAGTGATTTTGTGTCATTGGTTGAACATTTAGGTCATTTTTGTCTTTCGTAGGCTTATTCTAATCATATTAGGGTTTTTAACCAATCTTATGCATCCAATAAGTGATTTTGTGGCCTTGGTTGAACATTTAGGTCATTTTCGTCATCCTTGGACTTATTCTAGTCGAATTAGGGTTTTTAACCCATCTTGTGCATCCAATAAGTGGTTTTGTGTCATTGGTTGAACATTTAGGTCATTTTTGTCATCCTTTGACTTATTCTAATCCAATTAGGGTTTTTAACCAATCTTGTGCATCCAATATTTGATTTTGTGTCATTGGTTGAACATTTAGGTCATTTTCGTTCTCCCTAGGCTTATTCTAATCCAATTAGGGTTTTTAACCAATCTTGTGCATCCAATATGTGATTTTGTGTCATTTTGTGTCATTGGTTGAACATTTAGGTCATTTTCGTCCTCCCTAGGCTTATTCTAATCCAATTAGGGTTTTTAACCAATCTTGTGAATCCAATATGTGATTTTGTGTCATTGGTTGAACATTTAGGTCATTTTCGTCCTCCTTGGGCTTATTCTAATCCAATTAGGGTTTTTAAACAATCTTGTGGATCGAATATGTCATTTTGTGTCATTGGTTGAACATTTGGGTCATTTTCGTCTTCCCTAGGCTTATTCTAATCCAATTAGGGTTTTTAACCAATCTTGTGCATCCAATATGTGATTTTGTGTCATTTTGTGTCATTGGTTGAACATTTAGGTCATTTTCGTCCTCCCTTGGCTTATTCTAATCCAATTAGGGTTTTTAACCAATCTTGTGCATCCAATATGTGATTTTGTGTCATTGGTTGAACATTTAGGTCATTTTCGTCCTCCCTTGGCTTATTCTAATCCAATTAGGGTTTTTAACCAATCTTGTGCATCCAATAAGTGATTTTGTGTCATTGGTTGAACATTTAGGTCATTTTCGTCCTCCCTAGGCTTATTCTAATCCAATTAGGGTTTTTAACCAATCTTATGCATCCAATAAGTGATTTTGTTTCATTGGTTGAACATTTAGGTCATTTTCGTCCTCCCTAGGCTTATTCTAATCCAATTAGGGTTTTTAACCAATCTTGTGCATCCAATAAGTGATTTTGTGTCATTGGTTGAACATTTAGGTCATTTTCGTCCTCCTTCGACTTATTCTAATCCAATTAGGGTTTTTAATCAATCTTGTGAATCCAATAAGTGATTTTGTGTCATTGGTTGAACATTTAGGTCATTTTCGTCCTCCCTAGGGTTATTTTAATCATATTAGGGTTTTTAACCAATCTTGTGCATCCAATAAGTGATTTTGTGTCCTTGGTTGAACATTTAAGTCATTTTCGTCATCCTTGGACTTATTCTAATCGAATTAGGGTTTTTAACCAATCTTGTGCATCAAATAAGTGATTTTGTGTCCTTGGTATTTTTAGGTCATTTTCGTTCTCCCTAGGCTTATTCTAATCCAATTAGGGTTTTTAACCAATCTTGTGCATCAAATATGTGATTTTGTGTCCTTGGTTGAATATTTAGGTCATTTTCGTCCTCCCTAGGCTTATTCTAATCCAATTAGGGTTTTTAACCAATCTTATGCATCCAATAAGTGATTTTGTTTCATTGGTTGAACATTTAGGTCACTTTCGTCCTCCCTAGGCTTATTCTAATCCAATTAGGGTTTTTAACCAATCTTATGCATCCAATAAATGATTTTGTGTCATTGGTTGAACATTTAGGTCATTTTCGTCCTCCCTAGGCTTATTCTAATCCAATTAGAGTTTTTAACCAATCTTATGCATCCAATAAGTGATTCTGTGTCATTGGTTGAACATTTAGGTCATCTTTGTCATCCTTTGACTTATTCTAATCGAATTACGGTTTTTAATCAATCTTGTGAATCCAATAAGTGTTTTTGTGTCATTGGTTGAACATTTAGGTCATTTTTGTCTTTCGTAGGCTTATTCTAATCATATTAGGGTTTTTAACCAATCTTATGCATCCAATAAGTGATTTTGTGGCCTTGGTTGAACATTTAGGTCATTTTCGTCATCCTTGGACTTATTCTAGTCGAATTAGGGTTCTTAACCCATCTTGTGCATCCAATAAGTGATTTTGTGTCATTGGTTGAACATTTAGGTCATTTTCGTCATCCTTTGACTTATTCTAATCCAATTAGTGTTTTTAACCAATCTTGTGCATCCAATAAGTGATTTTGTGTCATTGGTTGAAAATTTAGGTCATTTTCATCCTCCGTCGACTTATTCTAATCCAATTAGGGTTTTTAATCTATCTTGTGAATCCAATAAGTGATTTTGTGTCATTGGTTAAACTTTTAGGTCATTTTCGTCCTCCCTAGGGTTATTTTAATCATAATAGGGTTTTTAACCAATCTTGTGCATCCAATAAGTGATTTTGTGTCCTTGGTTGAACATTTAAGTCATTTTCGTCATCCTTGGACTTATTCTAGTCGAATTAGGGTTTTTAACCCATCTTGTGCATCCAATAAGTGGTTTTGTGTCATTGGTTGAACATTTAGGTCATTTTTGTCATCCTTTGACTTATTCTAATCCAATTAGGGTTTTTAACCAATCTTGTGCATCCAATAAATGATTTTGTGGCCTTGGTTGAACATTTAGGTCATTTTCGTCATCCTTGGACTTATTCTAGTCGAATTAGGGTTTTTAACCCATCTTGTGCATCCAATAAGTGGTTTTGTGTCATTGGTTGAACATTTAGGTCATTTTCATCCTCCCTAGGCTTATTCAAATCCAGTTAGGGTTTTAACCAATCTTACGCATCCAATAATTAATTTTGTGTCATTGGTTGAACATTTAGGTCATTTTTGTCCTCCCTAGGCTTATTCTAATCCAATTAGGGTTTTTAACCAATCTTATGCATTCAATAAGTGATTTTGTGTCATTGGTTGAACATTTAGGTCATTTTCGTCCTCCCTAGGCTTATTCTAATCCAATTAGAGTTTTTAACCAATCTTATGCATCCAATAAGTGATTCTGTGTCATTGGTTGAACATTTAGGTCATTTTTGTCCTCCCTAGGCTTATTCTAATCCAATTAGGGTTTTTAACCAATCTTATGCATCCAATAAGTGATTTTGTGTCATTGGTTGAACATTTAGGTCATTTTCGTCCTCCCTAGGCTTATTCTAATCCAATTAGAGTTTTTAACCAATCTTATGCATCCAATAAGTGATTCTGTGTCATTGGTTGAATATTTAGGTCATCTTTATCATCCTTTGACTTATTCTAATCCAATTAGGGTTTTTAATCAATCTTGTGAATCCAATAAGTGATTTTGTGTCATTGGTTGAACATTTAGGTCATTTTTGTCTTTCCTAGGCTTATTCTAATCATATTAGGGTTTTTAACCAATCTTGTGCATCCAATAAGTGATTTTGTGGCCTTGGTTGAACATTTAGGTCATTTTCGTCATCCTTGGACTTATTCTAGTCGAATTAGGGTTTTTAACCCATCTTGTGCATCCAATAAGTGATTTTATGTCATTGGTTGAACATTTAGGTCATTTTCGTCATCCTTTGACTTATTCTAATCCAATTAGGGTTTTTAACCAATCTTGTGCATCCAATAAGTGATTTTGTGTCATTGGTTGAACATTTAGGTCATTTTCGTCATCCTTTGACTTATTCTAATCCAATTAGGGTTTTTAACCAATCTTGTGCATCCAATAAGTGATTTTGTGTCATTGGTTGAAAATTTAGGTCATTTTCGTCCTCCTTCGACTTATTCTAATCCAATTAGGGTTTTTAATCTATCTTGTGAATCCAATAAGTGATTTTGTGTCATTGGTTGAACATTTAGGTCATTTTCGTCCTCCCTAGGGTTATTTTAATCATATTAGGGTTTTTAACCAATCTTGTGCATCCAATAAGTGATTTTGTGTCCTTGGTTGAACATTTAAGTCATTTTCGTCATCCTTGGACTTATTCTAATCGAATTAGGGTTTTTAACCAATCTTGTGCATCAAATAAGTGATTTTGTGTCCTTGGTATTTTTAGGTCATTTTCGTTCTCCCTAGGCTTATTCTAATCCAATTAGGGTTTTTAACCAATCTTGTGCATCAAATATGTGATTTTGTGTCCTTGGTTGAATATTTAGGTCATTTTCGTCCTCCCTAGGCTTATTCTAATCCAATTAGGGTTTTTAACCAATCTTATGCATCCAATAAGTGATTTTGTTTCATTGGTTGAACATTTAGGTCATTTTCGTCCTCCCTAGGCTTATTCTAATCCAATTAGGGTTTTTAACCAATCTTATGCATCCAATAAATGATTTTGTGTCATTGGTTGAACATTTAGGTCATTTTCGTCCTCCCTAGGCTTATTCTAATCCAATTAGAGTTTTTAACCAATCTTATGCATCCAATAAGTGATTCTGTGTCATTGGTTGAACATTTAGGTCATCTTTGTCATCCTTTGACTTATTCTAATCCAATTAGGGTTTTTAATCAATCTTGTGAATCCAATAAGTGATTTTGTGTCATTGGTTGAACATTTAGGTCATTTTTGTCTTTCCTAGGCTTATTCTAATCATATTAGGGTTTTTAACCAATCTTGTGCATCCAATAAGTGATTTTGCGGCCTTGGTTGAACATTTAGGTTATTTTCGTCATCCTTGGACTTGTTCTAGTCGAATTAGGGTTTTTAACCCATCTTATGCATCCAATAAGTGATTTTGTGTCATTGGTTGAACATTTAGGTCATTTTCATCCTCCCTAGGCTTATTCTAATCCAGTTAGGGTTTTAACCAATCTTACGCATCCAATAAGTAATTTTGTGTCATTGGTTGAACATTTAGGTCATTTTCGTCCTCCCTAGGCTTATTCTAATCCAATTAGGGTTTTTAACCAATCTTATGCATCCAATAAGTGATTTTGTGTCATTGGTTGAACATTTAGGTCATTTTCGTCCTCCCTAGGCTTATTCTAATCCAATTAGGGTTTTTAACCAATCTTATGCATCCAATAAGTGATTTTGTGTCATTGGTTGAACATTTAGGTCATTTTCGTCCTCCCTAGGCTTATTCTAATCATATTAGGGTTTTTAACCAATCTTGTGCATCCAATAAGTGATTTTGTTTTATTGGTTGAACATTTAGGTCATTTTGATCATCCCTGGACTTATTCTAATCGAATTAGGGTTTTTAACCAATCTTGTGCATCCAATAAGTGATTTTGTGTCATTGGTTGAACATTTAGGTCATTTGGTTCGTCCCTAGGCTTATTTTAATCATATTAGGGTTTTTAACCAATCTAGTGCATCCAATAAGTGATTTTGTGTCCTTTGTTGAACATTTAGGTAATTTTCGTCATCCTTGGACTTATTCTAATCGAATTAGGGTTTTTAACCAATCTTGTGCATCCAATAAGTGATTTTGTGTCATTGGTTGAACATTTAGGTCATTTTCGTCCTCCCTAGGCTTATTCTAATCCAATTAGGGTTTTTAACCAATCTTATGCATCCAATAAGTGATTTTGTTTCATTGGTTGAACATTTAGGTCATTTTCGTCCTCCCTAGGCTTATTCTAATCCAATTAGGGTTTTTAACCAATCTTATGCATCCAATAAGTGATTCTGTGTCATTGGTTGAACATTTAGGTCATCTTTGTCATCCTTTGACTTATTCTAATCCAATTAGGGTTTTTAATCAATCTTGTGAATCCAATAAGTGATTTTGTGTCATTGGTTGAACATTTAGGTCATTTTTGTCTTTCCTAGGCTTATTCTAATCATATTAGGGTTTTTAACCAATCTTGTGCATCCAATAAGTGATTTTGTGGCCTTGGTTGAACATTTAGGTCATTTTCGTCAACCTAGGACTTATTCTAGTCGAATTAGGGTTTTTAACCCATCTTGTGCATCCAATAAGTGGTTTTGTGTCATTGGTTGAACATTTAGGTCATTTTTGTCATCCTTTGACTTATTCTAATCCAATTAGGGTTTTTAACCAATCTTGTGCATCCAATAAATGATTTTGTGGCCTTGGTTGAACATTTAGGTCATTTTCGTCATCCTTGGACTTATTCTAGTCGAATTAGGGTTTTTAACCCATCTTGTGCATCCAATAAGTGGTTTTGTGTCATTGGTTGAACATTTAGGTCATTTTCATCCTCCCTAGGCTTATTCAAATCCAGTTAGGGTTTTAACCAATCTTACGCATCCAATAATTAATTTTGTGTCATTGGTTGAACATTTAGGTCATTTTTGTCCTCCCTAGGCTTATTCTAATCCAATTAGGGTTTTTAACCAATCTTATGCATTCAATAAGTGATTTTGTGTCATTGGTTGAACATTTAGGTCATTTTCGTCCTCCCTAGGCTTATTCTAATCCAATTAGAGTTTTTAACCAATCTTATGCATCCAATAAGTGATTCTGTGTCATTGGTTGAACATTTAGGTCATCTTTGTCATCCTTTGACTTATTCTAATCCAATTAGGGTTTTTAACCAATCTTATGCATCCAATAAGTGATTTTGTGTCATTGGTTGAACATTTGGGTCATTTTCGCCCTCCCTAGGCTTTTTATAATTCAAATAGGGATTTTAACCAATCTTATGCATCCAATAAGTGATTTTGTGTCATTGGTTGAACATTTAGGTCATTTTCGTCCTCCTTCGACTTATTCTAATCCAATTAGGGTTTTTAATTAATCTTGTGAATCCAATAAGTGATTTTGTGTCATTGGTTGAACATTTAGGTCATTTTCGTCCTCCCTAGGGTTATTTTAATCATATTAGGGTTTTTAACCAATCTTGTGCATCCAATAAGTGATTTTGTGTCCTTGGTTGAACATTTAAGTCATTTTCGTCATCCTTGGACTTATTCTAATCGAATTAGGGTTTTTAACCAATCTTGTGCCTCCAATAAGTGATTTTGTGTCCTTGGTTGAACATTTAGGTCATTTTCATCCTCCCTAGGCTTATTCTAATCCAATTAGGGTTTTAACCAATCTTACGCATCCAATAAGTAATTTTGTGTCATTGGTTGAACATTTAGGTCATTTTCGTCCTCCCTAGGTTTATTCTAATCCAATTAGGGTTTTTAAGCAATCTTATGCATCCAATAAGTGATTTTGTGTCATTGGTTGAACATTTAGGTCATTTTCGTCCTCCCCAGGCTTATTCTAATCCAATTAGAGTTTTTAACCAATCTTATGCATCCAATAAGTGATTCTGTGTCATTGGTTGAACATTTAGGTCATCTTTGTCATCCTTTGGCTTATTCTAATCCAATTAGGGTTTTTAAGCAATCTTGTGAATCCAATAAGTGATTTTGTGTCATTGGTTGAACATTTAGGTCATTTTTGTCTTTCCTAGGCTTATTCTAATCATATTAGCGTTTTTAACCAATCTTGTGCATCCAATAAGTGATTTTGGTGCCTTGGTTGAACATTTAGGTCATTTTCGTCATCCTAGGACTTATTCTAGTCGAATTAAGGTTTTTAACCCATCTTGTGCATCCAATAAGTGGTTTTGTGTCATTGGTTGAACATTTAGGTCATTTTTGTCATCCTTTGACTTATTCTAATCCAATTAGGGTTTTTAACCAATCTTGTGCATCCAATAAATGATTTTGTGGCCTTGGTTGAACATTTAGGTCATTTTCGTCATCCTTGGTCTTATTCTAGTTGAATTAGGGTTTTTAACCCATCTTGTGCATCCAATAAGTGATTTTGTGTCCTTGGATGAACATTTATGTCATTTTCATCATCCTTGGACTTATTCTAATCGAATTAGGGTTTTTAACCAATCTTGTACATCCAATAAGTGATTTTATGTCATTGGTTGAACATTTAGGTCATTTTCGTCATCCTTCGACTTATTCTAATCCAATTAGGGTTTTTAAACAATCTTGTGCATCCAATAAGTAATTTTTTGTCATTGGATGAACATTTAGGTCTTTTTCGTCCTCCTTCGACTTATTCGAATCCAATTAGGGTTTTTAACCAATCTTATGCCTCCAATAAGTGATTTTTTGTCCTTGGTTGAACTTTAGGTCATTTTCATCCTCCCTAGGCTTATTCTAATCCAATTAGGGTTTTAACCAATCTTACGCATCCAATAAGTGATTTTGTGTCATTGGTTGAACATTTAGGTCATTTTCGTCCTCCTTAGGCTTATTCTAATCATATTAGGGTTTTTAACCAATCTTGTGCATCCAATAAGTGATTTTGTGTCATTGGTTGCACATTTTGGTCATTTTAGTCCTCCCTAGGCTTATTCTAATCCAATTAGGGTTTTTAACCAATCTTATGCATCCAATAAGTGATTTTGTGTCATTGGTTGAACATTTGGGTCATTTTCGCCCTCCCTAGGCTTTTTATAATTCAAATAGGGATTTTAACCAATCTTATGCATCCAATAAGTGATTTTGTGTCATTGGTTGAACATTTAGGTCATTTTCGTCCTCCTTCGACTTATTCTAATCCAATTAGGGTTTTTAATCAATCTTGTGAATC
>JBBPBQ010000002.1:30290825-30328878 GCA_037974755.1 Cicer yamashitae | reverse complement strand
TGTGCATCCAATAAGTGATTTTGTGTCCTTGGTTGAACATTTAAGTCATTTTCGTCATCCTTGGACTTATTCTAATCGAATTAGGGTTTTTAACCAATCTTGTGCATCAAATAAGTTATTTTGTGTCCTTGATTGAATATTTAGGTCATTTTCGTCCTCCCTAGGCTTATTCTAATCCAATTAGGGTTTTTAACCAATCTTATGCATCCAATAAGTGATTTTGTGTCATTGGTTGAACATTTAGGTCATTTTCGTCCTCCCTAGGCTTATTCTAATCCAATTAGAGTTTTTAACCAATCTTATGCATCCAATAAGTGATTCTGTGTCATTGGTTGAACATTTAGGTCATCTTTGTCATCCTTTGACTTATTCTAATCGAATTAGGGTTTTTAATCAATATTGTGAATCCAATAAGTGATTTTGTGTCATTGGTTGAACATTTAGGTCATTTTTGTCTTTCGTAGGCTTATTCTAATCATATTAGGGTTTTTAACCAATCTTATGCATCCAATAAGTGATTTTGTAGCCTTGGTTGAACATTTAGGTCATTTTCGTCATCCTTGGACTTATTCTAGTCGAATTAGGGTTTTTAACCCATCTTGTGCATCCAATAAGTGGTTTTGTGTCATTGGTTGAACATTTAGGTCATTTTTGTCATCCTTTGACTTATTCTAATCGAATTAGGGTTTTTAACCAATCTTAAGCATCCAATAAGTGATTCTGTGTCATTGGTTGAACATTTAGGTCATCTTTGTCATCCTTTGACTTATTCTAATCGAATTAGGGTTTTTAATCAATCTTGTGAATCCAATAAGTGATTTTGTGTCATTGGTTGAACATTTAGGTCATTTTTGTCTTTCGTAGGCTTATTCTAATCATATTAGGGTTTTTAACCAATCTTATGCATCCAATAAGTGATTTTGTGGCCTTGGTTGAACATTTAGGTCATTTTCGTCATCCTTGGACTTATTCTAGTCGAATTAGGGTTTTTAACCCATCTTGTGCATCCAATAAGTGGTTTTGTGTCATTGGTTGAACATTTAGGTCATTTTTGTCATCCTTTGACTTATTCTAATCCAATTAGGGTTTTTAACCAATCTTGTGCATCCAATATTTGATTTTGTGTCATTGGTTGAACATTTAGGTCATTTTCGTTCTCCCTAGGCTTATTCTAATCCAATTAGGGTTTTTAACCAATCTTGTGCATCCAATATGTGATTTTGTGTCATTTTGTGTCATTGGTTGAACATTTAGGTCATTTTCGTCCTCCGTAGGCTTATTCTAATCCAATTAGGGTTTTTAACCAATCTTGTGCATCCAATATGTGATTTTGTGTCATTTTGTGTCATTGGTTGAACATTTAGGTCATTTTCGTCCTCCCTAGGCTTATTCTAATCCAATTAGGGTTTTTAACCAATCTTGTGCATCTAATATGTGATTTTTGTCATTTTGTGTCATCGGTTGAACATTTTGGTCATTTTCGTCCTCCCTAGGCTTATTCTAATCCAATTAGGGTTTTTAACCAATCTTGTGCATCCAATATGTGATTTTGTGTCATTGGTTGAACATTTAAGTCATTTTCGTCCTCCCTAAGCTTATTCTAATACAATTACGGTTTTTAACCAATCTTGTGCAACCAATATGTGATTTTGTGTCATTGGTTGAACATTTAGGTCATTTTCGTCCTCCCTTGGCTTATTCTAATCTAATTAGGGTTTTTAACCAATCTTGTGCATCCAATATGTGATTTTGTGTCATCAGTTGAACATTTTGGTCATTTTCGTCCTCCCTAGGCTTATTCTAATCCAATTAGGGTTTTTAACCAATCTTGTGCATCCAATATGTGATTTGGTGTCATTGGTTGAACATTTAGGTCATTTTCATCCTCCCTAGGCTTATTCTAATCCAATTAGGGTTTTTAACCAATCTTGTGCATCCAATATGTGATTTTGTGTCATTTTGTGTCATTGGTTGAACATTTAAGTCATTTTCGTCCTCCCTAAGCTTATTCTAATACAATTACGGTTTTTAACCAATCTTGTGCATCCAATATGTGATTTTTTGTCATTGGTTGAACATTTAGGTCATTTTCGTCCTCCCTAGGGTTATTCTAATCTAATTAGGGTTTTTAACCAATCTTGTGCATCCAATATGTGATTTTGTGTCATTTTGTGTCATTGGTTGAACATTTAGGTCATTTTCGTCCTCCCTAGGCTTATTCTAATCCAATTAGGGTTTTTAACCAATCTTGTCCATCCAATATGTGATTTTGTGTCATTTTGTGTCATTTGTTGAACATTTAGGTCATTTTCGTCCTCCCTAGGCTTATTCTAATCCAATTAGGGTTTTTAACCAATCTTGTGCATCCAATATGTGATTTTGTGTCATTTTGTGTCATTGGTTGAACATTTAGGTCATTTTCGTCCTCCCTAGGCTTATTCTAATCCAATTAGAGTTTTTAACCAATCTTGTGCATCCAATACGTGATTTTGTGTCATTTGTTGAACATTTAGGTCATTTTCGTCATCGCTATGCTTATTCTAATCCAATTAGGGTTTTTAACCAATCTTGTGCATCCAATATGTGATTTTGTGTCATTTTGTGTCATTGGTTGAACATTTAGGTCATTTTCGTCCTCCCTAGGCTTATTCTAATCCAATTAGGGTTTTTAACCAATCTTGTGCATCCAATATGTGATTTTGTGTCATTTTGTGTCATTGGTTGAACATTTAGGATATTTTCGTCCACTTTAGGCTTATTCTAATCCAATTAGGGTTTTTAACCAATCTTGTGCATCCAATATGTGATTTTGTGTCATTGGTTGAACATTTAGGTCATTTTCGTCCTCCCTAGGCTTATTCTAATCCAATTAGGGTTTTTAACCAGTCTTGTGCATCCAATAAGTGATTTTGTGTCATTGGTTGAACATTTAGGTCATTTTCGTCCTCCCTAGGCTTATTCTAATCCAATTAGGGTTTTTAACCAATCTTGTGCATCCAATAAGTGATTTTGTGTCCTTGGTTGAACATTTAAGTCATTTTCGTCATCCTTGGACTTATTCTAATCGAATTAGGGTTTTTAACCAATCTTGTGCCTCCAATAAGTGATTTTGTGTCCTTGGTTGAACATTTAGGTCATTTTCATCCTCCCTAGGCTTATTCTAATCCAATTAGGGTTTTAACCAATCTTACGCATCCAATAAGTAATTTTGTGTCATTGGTTGAACATTTAGGTCATTTTCGTTCTCCCTAGGCTTATTCTAATCCAATTAGGGTTTTTAACCAATCTTATGCATCCAATAAGTGATTTTGTGTCATTGGTTGAACATTTAGGTCATTTTCGTCCTCCCCAGGCTTATTCTAATCCAATTAGAGTTTTTAACCAATCTTATGCATCCAATAAGTGATTCTGTGTCATTGGTTGAACATTTAGGTCATCTTTGTCATCCTTTGACTTATTCTAATCCAATTAGGGTTTTTAATCAATCTTGTGAATCCAATAAGTGATTTTGTGTCATTGGTTGAACATTTAGGTCATTTTTGTCTTTCCTAGGCTTATTCTAATCATATTAGGGTTTTTAACCAATCTTGTGCATCCAATAAGTGATTTTGTGGCCTTGGTTGAACATTTAGGTCATTTTCGTCAACCTAGGACTTATTCTAGTCGAATTAGGGTTTTTAACCCATCTTGTGCATCCAATAAGTGGTTTTGTGTCATTGGTTGAACATTTAGGTCATTTTTGTCATCCTTTGACTTATTCTAATCCAATTAGGGTTTTTAACCAATCTTGTGCATCCAATAAATGATTTTGTGGCCTTGGTTGAACATTTAGGTCATTTTCGTCATCCTTGGACTTATTCTAGTCGAATTAGGGTTTTTAACCCATCTTGTGCATCCAATAAGTGGTTTTGTGTCATTGGTTGAACATTTAGGTCATTTTCATCCTCCCTAGGCTTATTCAAATCCAGTTAGGGTTTTAACCAATCTTACGCATCCAATAAGTAATTTTGTGTCATTGGTTGAACATTTAGGTCATTTTTGTCCTCCCTAGGCTTATTCTAATCCAATTAGGGTTTTTAACCAATCTTATGCATTCAATAAG
This sequence comes from Cicer yamashitae, assembly GCA_037974755.1. Taxonomy (NCBI): domain Eukaryota; kingdom Viridiplantae; phylum Streptophyta; class Magnoliopsida; order Fabales; family Fabaceae; genus Cicer; species Cicer yamashitae. The sequence continues at coordinate 30,324,776 of JBBPBQ010000002.1, read as the reverse complement.
TGATTTTGTGTCATTGGTTGAACATTTAGGTCATTTTCGTCCTTCCTAGGCTTATTCTAATCCAATTAGAGTTTTTAACCAATCTTATGCATCCAATAAGTGATTCTGTGTCATTGGTTGAACATTTAGGTCATCTTTGTCATCCTTTGACTTATTCTAATCCAATTAGGGTTTTTAATCAATCTTGTGAATCCAATAAGTGATTTTGTGTCATTGGTTGAACATTTAGGTCATTTTTGTCTTTCCTAGGCTTATTCTAATCATATTAGGGTTTTTAACCAATCTTGTGCATCCAATAAGTGATTTTGCGGCCTTGGTTGAACATTTAGGTTATTTTCGTCATCCTTGGACTTGTTCTAGTCGAATTAGGGTTTTTAACCCATCTTATGCATCCAATAAGTGATTTTGTGTCGTTGGTTGAACATTTAGGTCATTTTGGTCATCCTTTGACTTATTCTAATCCAATTAGGGTTTTTAACCAATCTTGTGCATCCAATAAGTGATTTTGTGTCCTTGGTTGAACATTTAAGTCATTTTCGTCATCCTTGGACTTATTCTAATCGAATTAGGGTTTTTAACCAATCTTGTGCATCAAATAAGTTATTTTGTGTCCTTGATTGAATATTTAGGTCATTTTCGTCCTCCCTAGGCTTATTCTAATCCAATTAGGGTTTTTAACCAATCTTATGCATCCAATAAGTGATTTTGTTTCATTGGTTGAACATTTAGGTCATTTTCGTCCTCCCTAAGCTTATTCTAATCCAATTAGGGTTTTTAACCAATCTTATGCATCCAATAAGTGATTTTGTGTCATTGGTTGAACATTTAGGTCATTTTCGTCCTCCCTAGGCTTATTCTAATCCAATTAGAGTTTTTAACCAATCTTATGCATCCAATAAGTGATTCTGTGTCATTGGTTGAACATTTAGGTCATCTTTGTCATCCTTTGACTTATTCTAATCCAATTAGGGTTTTTAATCAATCTTGTGAATCCAATAAGTGATTTTGTGTCATTGGTTGAACATTTAGGTCATTTTTGTCATCCTTTGACTTATTCTAATCCAATTAGGGTTTTTAACCAATCTTGTGCATCCAATAAATGATTTTGTGGCCTTGGTTGAACATTTAGGTCATTTTCGTCATCCTTGGACTTATTCTAATCGAATTAGGGTTTTTAACCAATCTTGTGCATCAAATAAGTTATTTTGTGTCCTTGATTGAATATTTAGGTCATTTTCGTCCTCCCTAGGCTTATTCTAATCCAATTAGGGTTTTTAACCAATCTTATGCATCCAATAAGTGATTTTGTGTCATTGGTTGAACATTTAGGTCATTTTCGTCCTCCCTAGGCTTATTCTAATCCAATTAGAGTTTTTAACCAATCTTATGCATCCAATAAGTGATTCTGTGTCATTGGTTGAACATTTAGGTCATCTTTGTCATCCTTTGACTTATTCTAATCCAATTAGGGTTGTTAATCAATCTTGTGAATCCAATAAGTGATTTTGTGTCATTGGTTGAACATTTAGGTCATTTTTGTCTTTCCTAGGCTTATTCTAATCATATTAGGGTTTTTAACCAATCTTGTGCATCCAATAAGTGATTTTGCGGCCTTGGTTGAACATTTAGGTTATTTTCGTCATCCTTGGACTTGTTCTAGTCGAATTAGGGTTTTTAACCCATCTTATGCATCCAATAAGTGATTTTGTGTCGTTGGTTGAACATTTAGGTCATTTTGGTCATCCTTTGACTTATTCTAATCCAATTAGGGTTTTTAACCAATCTTGTGCATCCAATAAGTGATTTTGTGTCCTTGGTTGAACATTTAAGTCATTTTCGTCATCCTTGGACTTATTCTAATCGAATTAGGGTTTTTAACCAATCTTGTGCATCAAATAAGTTATTTTGTGTCCTTGATTGAATATTTAGGTCATTTTCGTCCTCCCTAGGCTTATTCTAATCCAATTAGGGTTTTTAACCAATCTTATGCATCCAATAAGTGATTTTGTTTCATTGGTTGAACATTTAGGTCATTTTCGTCCTCCCTAAGCTTATTCTAATCCAATTAGGGTTTTTAACCAATCTTATGCATCCAATAAGTGATTTTGTGTCATTGGTTGAACATTTAGGTCATTTTCGTCCTCCCTAGGCTTATTCTAATCCAATTAGAGTTTTTAACCAATCTTATGCATCCAATAAGTGATTCTGTGTCATTGGTTGAACATTTAGGTCATCTTTGTCATCCTTTGACTTATTCTAATCCAATTAGGGTTTTTAATCAATCTTGTGAATCCAATAAGTGATTTTGTGTCATTGGTTGAACATTTAGGTCATTTTTGTCTTTCCTAGGCTTATTCTAATCATATTAGGGTTTTTAACCAATCTTGTGCATCCAATAAGTGATTTTGCGGCCTTGGTTGAACATTTAGGTTATTTTCGTCATCCTTGGACTTGTTCTAGTCGAATTAGGGTTTTTAACCCATCTTATGCATCCAATAAGTGATTTTGTGTCATTGGTTGAACATTTAGGTCATTTTCATCCTCCCTAGGCTTATTCTAATCCAGTTAGGGTTTTAACCAATCTTACGCATCCAATAAGTAATTTTGTGTCATTGGTTGAACATTTAGGTCATTTTCGTCCTCCCTAGGCTTATTCTAATCCAATTAGGGTTTTTAACCAATCTTATGCATCCAATAAGTGATTTTGTGTCATTGGTTGAACATTTAGGTCATTTTCGTCCTCCCTAGGCTTATTCTAATCCAATTAGGGTTTTTAACCAATCTTATGCATCCAATAAGTGATTTTGTTTCATTGGTTGAACATTTAGGTCATTTTCGTCCTCCCTAGGCTTATTCTAATCCAATTAGGGTTTTTAACCAATCTTATGCATCCAATAAGTGATTCTGTGTCATTGGTTGAACATTTAGGTCATCTTTGTCATCCTTTGACTTATTCTAATCCAATTAGGGTTTTTAATCAATCTTGTGAATCCAATAAGTGATTTTGTGTCATTGGTTGAACATTTAGGTCATTTTTGTCTTTCCTAGGCTTATTCTAATCATATTAGGGTTTTTAACCAATCTTGTGCATCCAATAAGTGATTTTGTGGCCTTGGTTGAACATTTAGGTCATTTTCGTCAACCTAGGACTTATTCTAGTCGAATTAGGGTTTTTAACCCATCTTGTGCATCCAATAAGTGGTTTTGTGTCATTGGTTGAACATTTAGGTCATTTTTGTCATCCTTTGACTTATTCTAATCCAATTAGGGTTTTTAACCAATCTTGTGCATCCAATAAATGATTTTGTGGCCTTGGTTGAACATTTAGGTCATTTTCGTCATCCTTGGACTTATTCTAGTCGAATTAGGGTTTTTAACCCATCTTGTGCATCCAATAAGTGGTTTTGTGTCATTGGTTGAACATTTAGGTCATTTTCATCCTCCCTAGGCTTATTCAAATCCAGTTAGGGTTTTAACCAATCTTACGCATCCAATAATTAATTTTGTGTCATTGGTTGAACATTTAGGTCATTTTTGTCCTCCCTAGGCTTATTCTAATCCAATTAGGGTTTTTAACCAATCTTATGCATTCAATAAGTGATTTTGTGTCATTGGTTGAACATTTAGGTCATTTTCGTCCTCCCTAGGCTTATTCTAATCCAATTAGAGTTTTTAACCAATCTTATGCATCCAATAAGTGATTCTGTGTCATTGGTTGAACATTTAGGTCATCTTTGTCATCCTTTGACTTATTCTAATCCAATTAGGGTTTTTAACCAATCTTATGCATCCAATAAGTGATTTTGTGTCATTGGTTGAACATTTGGGTCATTTTCGCCCTCCCTAGGCTTTTTATAATTCAAATAGGGATTTTAACCAATCTTATGCATCCAATAAGTGATTTTGTGTCATTGGTTGAACATTTAGGTCATTTTCGTCCTCCTTCGACTTATTCTAATCCAATTAGGGTTTTTAATCAATCTTGTGAATCTAATAAGTGATTTTGTGTCATTGGTTGAACATTTAGGTCATTTTCGTCCTATCTAGGGTTATTTTAATCATATTAGGGTTTTTAACCAATCTTGTGCATCCAATAAGTGATTTTGCGGCCTTGGTTGAACATTTAGGTTATTTTCGTCATCCTTGGACTTGTTCTAGTCGAATTAGGGTTTTTAACCCATCTTATGCATCCAATAAGTGATTTTGTGTCGTTGGTTGAACATTTAGGTCATTTTGGTCATCCTTTGACTTATTCTAATCCAATTAGGGTTTTTAACCAATCTTGTGCATCCAATAAGTGATTTTGTGTCCTTGGTTGAACATTTAAGTCATTTTCGTCATCCTTGGACTTATTCTAATCGAATTAGGGTTTTTAACCAATCTTGTGCCTCCAATAAGTGATTTTGTGTCCTTGGTTGAACATTTAGGTCAATTTCATCCTCCCTAGGCTTATTCTAATCCAGTTAGGGTTTTAACCAATCTTACGCATCCAATAAGTAATTTTGTGTCATTGGTTGAACATTTATGTCATTTTCGTCCTCCCTAGGCTTATTCTAATCCAATTAGGGTTTTATACCAATCTTATGCATCCAATAAGTGATTTTGTGTCATTGGTTGAACATTTAGGTCATTTTCGTCCTCCCTAGGCTTATTCTAATCCAATTAGAGTTTTTAACCAATCTTATGCATCCAATAAGTGATTCTGTGTCATTGGTTGAACATTTAGGTCATCTTTGTCATCCTTTGACTTATTCTAATCCAATTAGGGTTTTTAATCAATCTTGTGAATCCAATAAGTGATTTTGTGTCATTGGTTGAACATTTAGGTCATTTTTGTCTTTCCTAGGCTTATTCTAATCATATTAGGGTTTTTAACCAATCTTGTGCATCCAATAAGTGATTTTGTGGCCTTGGTTGAACATTTAGGTCATTTTCGTCAACCTAGGACTTATTCTAGTCGAATTAGGGTTTTTAACCCATCTTGTGCATCCAATAAGTGGTTTTGTGTCATTGGTTGAACATTTAGGTCATTTTCGTCCTCCCTAGGCTTATTCTAATCCAATTAGAGTTTTTAACCAATCTTATGCATCCAATAAGTGATTCTGTGTCATTCGTTGAACATTTAGGTCATCTTTGTCATCCTTTGACTTATTCTAATCCAATTAGGGTTTTTAACCAATCTTATGCATCCAATAAGTGATTTTGTGTCATTGGTTGAACATTTGGGTCATTTTCGCCCTCCCTAGGCTTTTTATAATTCAAATAGGGATTTTAACCAATCTTATGCATCCAATAAGTGATTTTGTGTCATTGGTTGAACATTTAGGTCATTTTCTTCCTCCCTAGGGTTATTTTAATCATATTAGGGTTTTTAACCAATCTTGTGCATCCAATAAGTGATTTTGTGTCCTTGGTTGAACATTTAAGTCATTTTCGTCATCCTTGGACTTATTCTAATCGAATTAGGGTTTTTAACCAATCTTGTGCCTCCAATAAGTGATTTTGTGTCCTTGGTTGAACATTTAGGTCATTTTCATCCTCCCTAGGCTTATTCTAATCCAGTTAGGGTTTTAACCAATCTTACGCATCCAATAAGTAATTTTGTGTCATTGGTTGAACATTTAGGTCATTTTTGTCCTCCCTAGGCTTATTCTAATCCAATTAGGGTTTTTAACCAATCTTATGCATTCAATAAGTGATTTTGTGTCATTGGTTGAACATTTAGGTCATTTTCGTCCTCCCTAGGCTTATTCTAATCCAATTAGAGTTTTTAACCAATCTTATGCATCCAATAAGTGATTCTGTGTCATTGGTTGAACATTTAGGTCATCTTTGTCATCCTTTGACTTATTCTAATCCAATTAGGGTTTTTAATCAATCTTGTGAATCCAATAAGTGATTTTGTGTCATTGGTTGAACATTTAGGTCATTTTTGTCTTTCCTAGGCTTATTCTAATCATATTAGGGTTTTTAACCAATCTTGTGCATCCAATAAGTGATTTTGCGGCCTTGGTTGAACATTTAGGTTATTTTCGTCATCCTTGGACTTGTTCTAGTCGAATTAGGGTTTTTAACCCATCTTATGCATCCAATAAGTGATTTTGTGTCATTGGTTGAACATTTAGGTCATTTTCATCCTCCCTAGGCTTATTCTAATCCAGTTAGGGTTTTAACCAATCTTACGCATCCAATAAGTAATTTTGTGTCATTGGTTGAACATTTAGGTCATTTTCGTCCTCCCTAGGCTTATTCTAATCCAATTAGGGTTTTTAACCAATCTTATGCATCCAATAAGTGATTTTGTGTCATTGGTTGAACATTTAGGTCATTTTCGTCCTCCCTAGGCTTATTCTAATCCAATTAGAGTTTTTAACCAATCTTATGCATCCAATAAGTGATTCTGTGTCATTGGTTGAACATTTAGGTCATCTTTGTCATCCTTTGACTTATTCTAATCGAATTAGGGTTTTTAATCAATATTGTGAATCCAATAAGTGATTTTGTGTCATTGGTTGAACATTTAGGTCATTTTTGTCTTTCGTAGGCTTATTCTAATCATATTAGGGTTTTTAACCAATCTTATGCATCCAATAAGTGATTTTGTAGCCTTGGTTGAACATTTAGGTCATTTTCGTCATCCTTGGACTTATTCTAGTCGAATTAGGGTTTTTAACCCATCTTGTGCATCCAATAAGTGGTTTTGTGTCATTGGTTGAACATTTAGGTCATTTTTGTCATCCTTTGACTTATTCTAATCGAATTAGGGTTTTTAACCAATCTTAAGCATCCAATAAGTGATTCTGTGTCATTGGTTGAACATTTAGGTCATCTTTGTCATCCTTTGACTTATTCTAATCGAATTAGGGTTTTTAATCAATCTTGTGAATCCAATAAGTGATTTTGTGTCATTGGTTGAACATTTAGGTCATTTTTGTCTTTCGTAGGCTTATTCTAATCATATTAGGGTTTTTAACCAATCTTATGCATCCAATAAGTGATTTTGTGGCCTTGGTTGAACATTTAGGTCATTTTCGTCATCCTTGGACTTATTCTAGTCGAATTAGGGTTTTTAACCCATCTTGTGCATCCAATAAGTGGTTTTGTGTCATTGGTTGAACATTTAGGTCATTTTTGTCATCCTTTGACTTATTCTAATCCAATTAGGGTTTTTAACCAATCTTGTGCATCCAATATTTGATTTTGTGTCATTGGTTGAACATTTAGGTCATTTTCGTTCTCCCTAGGCTTATTCTAATCCAATTAGGGTTTTTAACCAATCTTGTGCATCCAATATGTGATTTTGTGTCATTTTGTGTCATTGGTTGAACATTTAGGTCATTTTCGTCCTCCCAAGGCTTATTCCAATCCAATTAGGGTTTTTAACCAATCCTGTGCATCCAATATGTGATTTTGTGTCATTTTGTGTCATTGGTTAAACATTTAGGTCATTTTCGACCGCCCTAGGCTTATTCTAATCCAATTAGGGTTTTTAACCAATCTTGTGCATCCAATATGTGAATTTGTGTCATTTTGTGTCATTGGTTGAACATTTAGGTCATTTTCGTCCTCCCTAGGCTTATTCTAATCCAATTAGGGTTTTTAACCAATCTTGTGCATCCAATATGTGATTTTGTGTCATTTTGTGTCATTGGTTGAACATTTAGGTCATTTTCGTCCTCCCTAGGCTTATTCTAATCCAATTAGGGTTTTTAACCAATCTTGTGCATCCAATATGTGATTTGGTGTCATTGGTTGAAAATTTAGGTCATTTTCGTCCTCCCTAGGCTTATTCTAATCCAATTAGCGTTTTTAACCAATCTTGTGCGTCCAATATGTGATTTTGTGTCATTGGTTGAACATTTAGGTCATTTTCGTCCTCCACAGGCTTATTCTAATCCAATTAGGGTTTTTAACCAATCTTGTGCATCCAATATGTGATTATGTGTTGTTTTGTGTCATTGGTTGAACATTTAGGTCATTTTCGTCCTCCCTAGGCTTATTCTAATCCAATTAGGGTTTTTAACCAATCTTGTGCATCCAATATGTGATTTTGTGTCATTTTGTGTCATTGGTTGAACATTTAGGTCATTTTCGTCCTCCCTAGGCTTATTCTAATCCAATTAGGGTTTTTAACCAATCTTGTGCATCCAATATGTGATTTTGTGTCATTATGTGTCATTGGTTGAACATTTAGGTCATTTTGGTCCTCCCTAGGCATATTCTAATCCAATTAGGGTTTTTAACCAATCTTGTGCATCCAATATGTGATTTTGTGTCATTTTGTGTCATTGGTTGAACATTTAGGTCATTTTCGTCCTCCCTAGGCTTATTCTAATCCAATTAGGGTTTTTAACCAATCTTGTGCATCCAATAAGTGATTTTGTGTCATTGGTTGAACATTTAGGTCATTTTCGTCCTCCTTCGACTTATTCTAATCCAATTAGGGTTTTTAATCAATCTTGTGCATCCAATAAGTGATTTTGTGTCATTGGTTGAACATTTAGGTCATTTTCGTCCTCCCTAGGCTTATTCTAATCGTATTAGGGTTTTAAACCAATCTTATGCATCCAATAAGTGATTTTGTTTCATTGGTTTAACATTTAGGTCATTTTCGTCGTCCTTTAACTTATTCTAATCCAATTAGGGTTTTTAACCAATCTTGTGCCTCCAATAAGTGATTTTGTGTCCTTGGTAGAACATTTAGGTCATTTTCGTCCTTTCTAGGCTTATTCTAATCCAATTAGGGTTTTCAACCAATCTTATGCATCCAATAAGTGATTTTGTGTCATTGGTTGAACATTTAGGTCATTTTCGTCCTCCCTAGGCTTATTCTAATCCAATTAGGGTTTTTAACCAATCTTATGCATCCAATAAGTGATTCTGTGTCATTGGTTGAACATTTAGGTCATCTTTGTCATCCTTTGACTTATTCTAATCCAATTAGGGTTTTTAATCAATCTTGTGAATCCAATAAGTGATTTTGTGTCATTGGTTGAACATTTAGGTCATTTTTGTCTTTCCTAGGCTTATTCTAATCATATTAGGGTTTTTAACCAATCTTGTGCATCCAATAAGTGATTTTGTGGCCTTGGTTGAACATTTAGGTCATTTTCGTCAACCTAGGACTTATTCTAGTCGAATTAGGGTTTTTAACCCATCTTGTGCATCCAATAAGTGGTTTTGTGTCATTGGTTGAACATTTAGGTCATTTTTGTCATCCTTTGACTTATTCTAATCCAATTAGGGTTTTTAACCAATCTTGTGCATCCAATAAGTGATTTTGTGTCATTGGTTGAACATTTAGGTCATTTTCGTCCTCCTTCGACTTATTCTAATCCAATTAGGGTTTTCAACCAATCTTATGCATCCAATAAGTGATTTTGTGTCATTGGTTGAACATTTAGGTCATTTTTCGTCATCCTTCAACTTATTCTAATCCAATTAGGGTTTTTAACCAATCTTGTGCCTCCAAAAAGTGATTTTGTGTCCTTGGTTGAACATTTAGGTCATTTTCATCCTCACTAGGCTTTTTATTATCCAATTAGGGTTTTTAACCAATCTTGTGCATCCAATAAGTGATTTTATGTCATTGGTTGAACATTTAGGTCATTTTCGTCATCCTTTGACTTATTCTAATCCAGTTAGGGTTTTTAACCAATCTTGTGCATCCAATAAGTGATTTTGTGTCATTGGTTGAACATTTAGGTCATTTTCGTCCTCCTTCGACTTATTCTAATCCAATTTGGGTTTTTAATCAATCTTGTGAATCCAATAAGTGATTTTGTGTCATTGGTTGAATATTTAGGTCATTTTCGTCCTCCCTAGGGGTATTTTAATCATATTAGGGTTTTTAACCAATCTTGTGCATCCAATAAGTGATTTTGTGTCCTTGGCTGAACATTTAAGTCATTTTCGTCATCTTTGGACTTATTCTAATCGAATTAGGGTTTTTAACCAATCTTGTGCATCAAATAAGTGATTTTGTGTCCATTGTTGAACATTTAGGTCTTTTTCGTCATCCTTGGACTTATTCTAATTCAATTAGGGTTTTTAACCAATCTTGTGCATCCAATAAGTGATTTTATGTCATTGGTTGAACATTTAGGTCATTTTCGTGCTGCTTTGACTTATTCTAATCCAATTAGGGTTTCTAACCAATCTTGTGCATCCAATAAGTGATTTTGTGTCATTGGTTGAACATTTAGGTCATTTTCGTCCTCCCTAGGGTTATTTTAATTATATTAGGGTTTTTAACCAATCTTGTGCATCCAATAAGTGATTTTGTGTCCTTGGTTGAACATTTAAGTCATTTTCGTCATCCTTGGACTTATTCTAATCGAATTAGGGTTTTTAACCAATCTTGTGCCTCCAATAAGTGATTTTGTGTCCTTGGTTGAACATTTAGGTCATTTTCATCCTCCCTAGGCTTATTCTAATCCAATTAGGGTTTTAACCAATCTTACGCATCCAATAAGTAATTTTGTGTCATTGGTTGAACATTTAGGTCATTTTCGTCCTCCCAAGGTTTATTCTAATCCAATTAGGGTTTTTAAGCAATCTTATGCATCCAATAAGTGATTTTGTGTCATTGGTTGAACATTTAGGTCATTTTCGTCCTCCCCAAGCTTATTCTAATCCAATTAGAGTTTTTAACCAATCTTATGCATCCAATAAGTGATTCTGTGTCTTTGGTTGAACATTTAGGTCATCTTTGTCATCCTTTGGCTTATTCTAATCCAATTAGGGTTTTTAAGCAATCTTGTGAATCCAATAAGTGATTTTGTGTCATTGGTTGAACATTTAGGTCATTTTTGTTTTTCCTAGGCTTATTCTAATCATATTAGGGTTTTTAACCAATCTTGTGCATCCAATAAGTGATTTTGTTGCCTTGGTTGAACATTTAGGTCATTTTCGTCATCCTAGGACTTATTCTAGTCGAATTAAGGTTTTTAACCCATCTTGTGCATCCAATAAGTGGTTTTGTGTCATTGGTTGAACATTTAGGTCATTTTTGTCATCCTTTGACTTATTCTAATCCAATTAGGGTTTTTAACCAATCTTGTGCATCCAATAAATGATTTTGTGGCCTTGGTTGAACATTTAGGTCATTTTCGTCATCCTTGGTCTTATTCTAGTTGAATTAGGGTTTTTAACCCATCTTGTGCATCCAATAAGTGATTTTGTGTCCTTGGTTGAACATTTATGTCATTTTCATCAAACTTGGACTTATTCTAATCGAATTAGGGTTTTTAACCAATCTTGTGCCTCCAATAAGTGATTTTGTGTCCTTGGTTGAACATTTAGGTCATTTTCATCCTCCCTAGGCTTATTCTAATCCAATTAGGGTTTTAACCAATCTTACGCATCCAATAAGTAATTTTGTGTTATTGGTTGAACATTTAGGTCATTTTCGTCCTCCCTAGGCTTATTCTAATCCAATTAGGGTTTTTGACCAATCTTATGCATCCAATAAGTGATTTTGTGTCATTGGTTGAACATTTAGGTCATTTTTGTCTTTCCTAGGCTTATTCTAATCATATTAGGGTTTTTAACCAATCTTGTGCATCCAATAAGTGATTTTGTGGCCTTGGTTGAACATTTAGGTCATTTTCGTCATCCTTGGACTTATTCTAGTCGAATTAGGGTTTTTAACCCATCTTGTGCATCCAATAAGTGATTTTATGTTATTGGTTGAACATTTAGGTCATTTTCGTCATCCTTTGACTTATTCTAATCCAATTAGGGTTTTTAACCAATCTTGTGCATCCAATAAGTTATTTTGTGTCATTGGTTGAACATTTAGGTCATTTTTGTCCTCCTTCGACTTATTCTAATCCAATTAGGGTTTTTAATCAATCTTGCGAATCCAATAAGTGATTTTGTGTCATTGGTTGAACATTTAGGTCATTTTCGTCCTCCCTAGGGTTATTTTAATCGTATTAGGGTTTTTAACCAATCTTGTGCATCCAATAAGTGATTTTGTGTCCTTTGTTGAACATTTAAGTCATTTTCGTCATCCTTGGACTTATTCTAAACCAATTAGGGTTTTTAACCAATCTTGTGCCTCCAATAAGTGATTTTGTGTCCTTGGTTGAACATTTAGGTCATTTTCATCCTCCCTAGGCTTATTCTAATCCAATTAGGGTTTTAACCAATCTTATGCATCCAATAAGTAATTTTGTGTCATTGGTTAAACATTTAGGTCATTTTCGTCCTCCCTAGGCTTATTCTAATCCAATTAGGGTTTTTAACCAATCTTATGCATCCAATAAGTGATTTTGTGTCATTGGTTGAACATTTAGGTCATTTTCGTCCTCCCTAGGCTTATTCTAATCCAATTAGAGTTTTTAACCAATCTTATGCATCCAATAAGTGATTCTGTGTCATTGGTTGAATATTTAGGTCATCTTTATCATCCTTTGACTTATTCTAATCCAATTAGCGTTTTTAATCAATCTTGTGAATCCAATAAGTGATTTTGTGTCATTGGTTGAACATTTAGGTCATTTTTGTCTTTCCTAGGCTTATTCTAATCCAATTAGGGTTTTTAACCAATCTTGTGCATCCAATAAGTGATTTTGTGTCCTTGGTTGAACATTTACGTCATTTTCGTCATCCTTGGACTTATTCTAATCGAATTAGGGTTTTTAACCAATCTTGTGCCTCCAATAAGTGATTTTGTGTCCTTGGTTGAACATTTAGGTCATTTTCATCCTCCCTAGGCTTATTCTAATCCAATTAGGGTTTTAACCAATCTTACGCATCCAATAAGTAATTTTGTGTCATTGGTTGAACATTTAGGTCATTTTCGTCCTCCCTAGGCTTATTGTAATCCAATTACGGTTTTTAAGCAATCTTATGCATCCAATAAGTAATTGTGTCATTGGTTGAACGTTTAGGTCATTTTCGTCCTCCCCAGGCTTATTCTAATCCAATTAGAGTTTTTAACCAATCTTATGCATCCAATAAGTGATTCTGTGTCATTGGTTGAACATTTAGGTCATCTTTGTCATCCTTTGACTTATTCTAATCCAATTAGGGTTTTTAATCAATCTTGTGAATCCAATAAGTGATTTTGTGTCCTTGGTTGAACATTTAGGTCATTTTCATCCTCCCTAGGCTTATTCTAATCCAATTAGGGTTTTAACCAATCTTACGCATCCAATAAGTTATTTTGTGTTATTGGTTGAACATTTAGGTCATTTTCGTCCTCCCTAGGCTTATTCTAATCCAATTAGGGTTTTTAACCAATCTTATGCATCCAATAAGTGATTTTGTGTCGTTGGTTGAACATTTAGGTCATTTTTGTCTTTCCTAGGCTTATTCTAATCATATTAGGGTTTTTAACCAATCTTGTGCATCCAATAAGTGATTTTGTGGCCTTGGTTGAACATTTAGGTCATTTTCGTCATCCTTGGACTTATTCTAGTCGAATTAGGGTTTTTAACCCATCTTGTGCATCCAATAAGTGATTTTCTGTTATTGGTTGAACATTTAGGTCATTTTCGTCATCCTTTGACTTATTCTAAACCAATTAGGGTTTTTAACCAATCTTGTGCATCCAATAAGTGATTTTGTGTCATTGGTTGAACATTTAGGTCATTTTCGTCCTCCTTCGACTTATTCTAATCCAATTAGGGTTTTTAATCAATCTTGTGAATCCAATAAGTGATTTTGTGTCATCGGTTGAACATTTAGGTCATTTTCGTCCTCCCTAGGGTTATTTTAATCATATTAGGGTTTTTAACCAATCTTGTGCATCCAATAAGTGATTTTGTGTCCTTGGTTGAACATTTAAGTCATTTTCGTCATCCTTGGACTTATTCTAATCGAATTAGGGTTTTTAACCAATCTTGTGCCTCCAATAAGTGATTTTGTGTCCTTGGTTGAACATTTAGGTCATTTTCATCCTCCCTAGGCTTATTCTAATCCAGTTAGGGTTTTAACCAATCTTACGCATCCAATAAGTAATTTTGTGTCATTGGTTGAACATTTAGGTCATTTTTGTCCTCCCTAGGCTTATTCTAATCCAATTAGGGTTTTTAACCAATCTTATGCATTCAATAAGTGATTTTGTGTCATTGGTTGAACATTTAGGTCATTTTCGTCCTCCCTAGGCTTATTCTAATCCAATTAGAGTTTTTAACCAATCTTATGCATCCAATAAGTGATTCTGTGTCATTGGTTGAACATTTAGGTCATCTTTGTCATCCTTTGACTTATTCTAATCCAATTAGGGTTTTTAACCAATCTTATGCATCCAATAAGTGATTTTGTGTCATTGGTTGAACATTTGGGTCATTTTCGCCCTCCCTAGGCTTTTTATAATTCAAATAGGGATTTTAACCAATCTTATGCATCCAATAAGTGATTTTGTGTCATTGGTTGAACATTTAGGTCATTTTCGTCCTCCTTCGACTTATTCTAATCCAATTAGGGTTTTTAATCAATCTTGTGAATCCAATAAGTGATTTTGTGTCATTGGTTGAACATTTAGGTCATTTTCGTCCTCCCTAGGGTTATTTTAATCATATTAGGGTTTTTAACCAATCTAGTGCATCCAATAAGTGATTTTGTGTCCTTGGTTGAACATTTAAGTCATTTTCGTCATCCTTGGACTTATTCTAATCGAATTAGGGTTTTTAACCAATCTTGTGCCTCCAATAAGTGATTTTGTGTCCTTGGTTGAACATTTAGGTCATTTTCGTCCTCCCCAGGCTTATTCTAATCCAATTAGAGTTTTTAACCAATCTTATGCATCTAATAAGTGATTCTGTGTCATTGGTTGAACATTTAGGTCATCTTTGTCATCCTTTGACTTATTCTAATCCAATTAGGGTTTTTAATCAATCTTTTGAATCCAATAAGTGATTTTGTGTCATTGGTTGAACATTTAGATCATTTTTGTCTTTCCTAGGCTTATTCTAATCATATTAGGGTTTTTAACCAATCTTGTGCATCCAATAAGTGATTTTGTTGCCTTGGTTGAACATTTAGGTCAATTTCGTCATCTTAGGACTTATTCTAGTCGAATTAGGGTTTTTAACCCATCTTGTGCATCCAATAAGTGGTTTTGTGTCATTGGTTGAACATTTAGGTCATTTTCGTCCTCCCTAGGCTTATTCTAATCCAATTAGAGTTTTTAACCAATCTTATGCATCCAATAAGTGATTATGTGTCATTGGTTGAATATTTAGGTCATCTTTATCATCCTTTGACTTATTCTAATCCAATTAGGGTTTTTAATCAATCTTGTGAATCCAATAAGTGATTTTGTGTCATTGGTTGAACATTTAGGTCATTTTTGTCTTTCCTAGGCTTATTCTAATCATATTAGGCTTTTTAACCAATCTTGTGCATCCAATAAGTGATTTTGTGTCCTTGGTTGAACATTTAGGTCATTTTCGTCATCCTTGGACTTATTCTAGTCGAATTAGGGTTTTTAACCCATCTTGTGCATCCAATAAGTGATTTTATGTCATTGGTTGAACATTTAGGTCATTTTCGTCATCCTTTGACTTATTCTAATCCAATTAGGGTTTTTAACCAATCTTGTGCATCCAATAAGTGATTTTGTGTCATTGGTTGAACATTTAGGTCATTTTCGTCCTCCTTCGACTTATTCTAATCCAATTAGGGTTTTTAATCAATCTTGTGCATCCAATAAGTGATTTTGTGTCATTGGTTGAACATTTAGGTCATTTTCGTCCTCCCTAGGCTTATTCTAATCCAATTAGGGTTTTTAACCAATCTTATGCATCCAATAAGTGATTTTGTGTCATTGGTTGAACATTTAGGTCATTTTCGTCCTCCCTAGGCTTATTCTAATCCAATTAGGGTTTTTAACCAATCTTGTGCATCCAATATGTGATTTTGTGTCATTTTGTGTCATTGGTTGAACATTTAGGTCATTTTCATCCTCCCTAGGCTTATTCTAATCCAATTAGGGTTTTTAACCAATCTTGTGCATCAAATATGTGATTTTGTGTCATTGGTTGAACGTTTAGGTCATTTTCGTCCTCAGTAGGCTTATTTTAATCCAATTAGGGTTTTTAACCAATCTTGTCCATCCAATATGTGATTTTGTGTCATTTTGTGTCATTGGTTGAACATTTAGGTCATTTTCGTCCTCCCTAGGCTTATTCTCATGCAATTAGGGTTTTTAACCAATCTTGTGCATCCAATATGTGATTTTGTGTCATTTTGTGTCATTGGTTGAACATTTAGGTCATTTTCGTCCTCCCTAGGCTTATTCTAATCCAATTAGGGTTTTTAACCAATCTTGTGCATCCGATATGTGATTTTGTGTCATTGGTTGAACATTTAGGTCATTTTTGTCCTCCCTAGGCTTATTCTAATCCAATTAGGGTTTTTAACCAATCTTGTGCATCCAATATGTGATTTTGTGTCATTGGTTGAACATTTAGGTCATTTTCTTCCTCCCTAGGCTTATTCTAATCCAATTAGGGTTTTTATCCAATCTTGTGCATCCAATATGTGATTTTGTGTCATTGGTTGAACATTTAGGTCATTTTCGTCCTCCCTAGGATTATTCTAATCCAATTAGGGTTTTTAACCAATCTTGTGCATCCAATATGTGATTTTGTGTCATTTTGTGTCATTGGTTGAACATTTAGGTCATTTTCGTCCTCCCTAGGCTTATTCTAATCCAATTAGGGTTTTTAACCAATCTTGTGCATCCAATATGTGATTTTATGTCATTGGTTGAACATTTAGGTCATTTTCGTCCTCCCTAGGCTTATTCTAATCCAATTAGGGTTTTTAACCAATCTTGTGCATGCAATATGTGATATTGTGTCATTGGTTGAACATTTAGGTCATTTTCGTCCTCCCTAGGCTTATTCTAATCCAATTAGGGTTTTTAACCAATCTTGTGCATCCAATATGTGATTTTGTGTCATTGGTTGCACATTTAGGTCATTTTCGTCCTCCCTAGGCTTATTCTAATCCAATTAGGGTTTTTAACCAATCTTGTGCATCCAATATGTGATTTTGTGTCATTTTGTGTCATTGGTTGAACATTTAGGTCATTTTCGTCCTCCCTAGGCATATTCCAATCCAATTAGGGTTTTTAACCAATCCTGTGCATCCAATATGTGTTTTTGTGTCATTTTGTGTCATTGGTTGAACATTTAGGTCATTTTCGTTCTCCATAGGCTTATTCTAATCCAATTAGGGTTTTTAACCAATCTTGTGCATCCAATATGTGATTTTGTGTCATTTTGTGTCATTGGTTGAACATTTAGGTCATTTTCGTCCTCCCTAGGCTTATTCTAATCCAATTAGGGTTTTTAACCAATCTTGTGCATCCAATATGTGATTTTGTGTCATTTTGTGTCATTGGTTGAACATTTAGGTCATTTTCGTCCTCCCTGGGCTTATTCTAATCCAATTAGGGTTTTTAACCAATCTTGTGCATCCAATATGTGATTTTGTGTCATTTTGTGTCATTGGTTGAACATTTAGGTCATTTTCGTCCTCCCTAGGCTTATTCTAATCCAATTAGGGTTTTTAACCAATCTTGTGCATCCAATATGTGATTTTGTGTCATTTTGTGTCATTGGTTGAACATTTGGGTCATTTTCGTCCTCCCTCGGCTTATTCTAATCCAATTAGGGTTTTTAACCAATCTTGTGCATCCAATATGTGATTTTGTGTCATTTTGTGTCATT
This sequence comes from Cicer yamashitae, assembly GCA_037974755.1. Taxonomy (NCBI): domain Eukaryota; kingdom Viridiplantae; phylum Streptophyta; class Magnoliopsida; order Fabales; family Fabaceae; genus Cicer; species Cicer yamashitae. Next base: position 30,307,083 of record JBBPBQ010000002.1, on the reverse strand, counting down.
GGTTGAACATTTAGGTCATTTTCGTCCTCCCTAGGCTTATTCTAATCCAATTAGGGTTTTTAACCAATCTTGTGCATCCAATATTGATTTTGTGTCATTTTGTGTCACTGGTTGAACATTTAGGTCATTTTCGTCCTCCCTAGGCTTATTCTAATCCAATTAGGGTTTTTAACCAATCTTGTGCATCCAATATGTGATTTTGTGTCATTGGTTGAACATTTAGTTCATTTTCGTCCTCCCTAGGCTTATTCTAATCCAATTAGGGTTTTTAACCAATCTTGTGCATCCAATAAGTGATTTTGTGTCATTGGTTGAACATTTGGGTCATTTTCGTCCTCCTTCGACTTATTCTAATCCAATTAGGGTTTTTAATCAATCTTGTGAATCCAATAAGTGATTTTGTGTCATTGGTTGAACATTTAGGTCATTTTCGTCCTCCCTAGGGTTATTTTAATCATATTAGGGTTTTTAACCAATCTTGTGCATCCAATGAGTGATTTTGTGTCCTTGGCTGAACATTTAAGTCATTTTCGTCATCTTTGGACTTATTCTAATCGAATTAGGGTTTTTAACCAATCTTGTGCATCAAATAAGTGATTTTGTGTCCATTGTTGAACATTTAGGTCTTTTTCGTCATCCTTGGACTTATTCTAATTCAATTAGGGTTTTTAACCAATCTTGTGCATCCAATAAGTGATTTTATGTCATTGGTTGAACATTTAGGTCATTTTCGTGCTGCTTTGACTTATTCTAATCCAATTAGGGTTTCTAACCAATCTTGTGCATCCAATAAGTGATTTTGTGTCATTGGTTGAACATTTAGGTCATTTTCGTCCTCCCTAGGGTTATTTTAATTATATTAGGGTTTTTAACCAATCTTGTGCATCCAATAAGTGATTTTGTGTCCTTGGTTGAACATTTAAGTCATTTTCGTCATCCTTGGACTTATTCTAATCGAATTAGGGTTTTTAACCAATCTTGTGCCTCCAATAAGTGATTTTGTGTCCTTGGTTGAACATTTAGGTCATTTTCATCCTCCCTAGGCTTATTCTAATCCAATTAGGGTTTTAACCAATCTTACGCATCCAATAAGTAATTTTGTGTCATTGGTTGAACATTTAGGTCATTTTCGTTCTCCCTAGGCTTATTCTAATCCAATTAGGGTTTTTAACCAATCTTATGCATCCAATAAGTGATTTTGTATCATTGGTTGAACATTTAGGTCATTTTCGTCCTCCCCAGGCTTATTCTAATCCAATTACAGTTTTTAACCAATCTTATGCATCCAATAAGTGATTCTGTGTCATTGGTTGAACATTTAGGTCATCTTTGTCATCCTTTGACTTATTCTAATCCAATTAGGGTTTTTAATCAATCTTTTGAATCCAATAAGTGATTTTGTGTCATTGGTTGAACATTTAGGTCATTTTTGTCTTTCCTAGGCTTATTCTAATCCAATTAGGGTTTTTAACCAATCTTGTGCATCCAATAAGTGATTTTGTGTCCTTGGTTGAACATTTACGTCATTTTCGTCATCCTTGGACTTATTCTAATCGAATTAGGGTTTTTAACCAATCTTGTGCCTCCAATAAGTGATTTTGTGTCCTTGGTTGAACATTTAGGTCATTTTCATCCTCCCTAGGCTTATTCTAATCCAATTAGGGTTTTAACCAATCTTACGCATCCAATAAGTAATTTTGTGTCATTGGTTGAACATTTAGGTCATTTTCGTCCTCCCTAGGCTTATTCTAATCCAATTACGGTTTTTAAGCAATCTTATGCATCCAATAAGTGATTTTGTGTCATTGGTTGAACGTTTAGGTCATTTTCGTCCTCCCCAGGCTTATTCTAATCCAATTAGAGTTTTTAACCAATCTTATGCATCCAATAAGTGATTCTGTGTCATTGGTTGAACATTTAGGTCATCTTTGTTATCCTTTGACTTATTCTAATCCAATTAGGGTTTTTAATCAATCTTGTGAATCCAATAAGTGATTTTGTGTCCTTGGTTAAACATTTAGGTCATTTTCATCCTCCCTAGGCTTATTCTAATCCAATTAGGGTTTTAACCAATCTTACGCATCCAATAAGTAATTTTGTGTTATTGGTTGAACATTTAGGTCATTTTCGTCCTCCCTAGGCTTATTCTAATCCAATTAGGGTTTTTAACCAATCTTATGCATCCAATAAGTGATTTTGTGTCGTTGGTTGAACATTTAGGTCATTTTTGTCTTTCCTAGGCTTATTCTAATCATATTAGGGTTTTTAACCAATCTTGTGCATCCAATAAGTGATTTTGTGGCCTTGGTTGAACATTTAGGTCATTTTCGTCATCCTTGGACTTATTCTAGTCGAATTAGGGTTTTTAACCCATCTTGTGCATCCAATAAGTGATTTTCTGTTATTGGTTGAACATTTAGGTCATTTTCGTCATCCTTTGACTTATTCTAAACCAATTAGGGTTTTTAACCAATCTTGTGCATCCAATAAGTGATTTTGTGTCATTGGTTGAACATTTAGGTCATTTTCGTCCTCCTTCGACTTATTCTAATCCAATTAGGGTTTTTAATCAATCTTGTGAATCCAATAAGTGATTTTGTGTCATCGGTTGAACATTTAGGTCATTTTCGTCCTCCCTAGGGTTATTTTAATCATATTAGGGTTTTTAACCAATCTTGTGCATCCAATAAGTGATTTTGTGTCCTTGGTTGAACATTTAAGTCATTTTCGTCATCCTTGGACTTATTCTAATCGAATTAGGGTTTTTAACCAATCTTGTGCCTCCAATAAGTGATTTTGTGTCCTTGGTTGAACATTTAGGTCATTTTCATCCTCCCTAGGCTTATTCTAATCCAGTTAGGGTTTTAACCAATCTTACGCATCCAATAAGTAATTTTGTGTCATTGGTTGAACATTTAGGTCATTTTTGTCCTCCCTAGGCTTATTCTAATCCAATTAGGGTTTTTAACCAATCTTATGCATTCAATAAGTGATTTTGTGTCATTGGTTGAACATTTAGGTCATTTTCGTCCTCCCTAGGCTTATTCTAATCCAATTAGAGTTTTTAACCAATCTTATGCATCCAATAAGTGATTCTGTGTCATTGGTTGAACATTTAGGTCATCTTTGTCATCCTTTGACTTATTCTAATCCAATTAGGGTTTTTAACCAATCTTATGCATCCAATAAGTGATTTTGTGTCATTGGTTGAACATTTGGGTCATTTTCGCCCTCCCTAGGCTTTTTATAATTCAAATAGGGATTTTAACCAATCTTATGCATCCAATAAGTGATTTTGTGTCATTGGTTGAACATTTAGGTCATTTTCGTCCTCCTTCGACTTATTCTAATCCAATTAGGGTTTTTAATCAATCTTGTGAATCCAATAAGTGATTTTGTGTCATTGGTTGAACATTTAGGTCATTTTCGTCCTCCCTAGGGTTATTTTAATCGTATTAGGGTTTTTAACCAATCTTGTGCATCCAATAAGTGATTTTGTGTCCTTGGTTGAACATTTAAGTCATTTTCGTCATCCTTGGACTTATTCTAAATGAATTAGGGTTTTTAACCAATCTTGTGCCTCCAATAAGTGATTTTGTGTCCTTGGTTGAACATTTAGGTCATTTTTGTCTTTCCTAGGCTTATTCTAATCATATTAGGGTTTTTAACCAATCTTGTGCATCCAATAAGTGATTTTGTGGCCTTGGTTGAACATTTAGGGCATTTTCGTCATCCTTGGACTTATTCTAGTCGAATTAGGGTTTTTAACCCATCTTGTGCATCCAATAAGTGATTTTATGTCATTGGTTGAACATTTAGGTCATTTTCGTCATCCTTTGACTTATTCTAATCCAATTAGGGTTTTTAACCAATCTTGTGCATCCAATAAGTGATTTTGTGTCATTGGTTGAACATTTAGGTCATTTTCGTCCTCCTTCGACTTATTCTAATCCAATTAGGGTTTTTAATCAATCTTGTGAATCCAATAAGTGATTTTGTGTCATCGGTTGAACATTTAGGTCATTTTCGTCCTCCCTAGGGTTATTTTAATCATATTAGGGTTTTTAACCAATCTTGTGCATCCAATAAGAGATTTTGTGTCCTTGGTTGAGCATTTAAGTCATTTTCGTCATCCTTGGACTTATTCTAATCGAATTAGGGTTTTTAACCAATCTTGTGCCTCCAATAAGTGATTTTGTGTCCTTGGTTGAACATTTTGGTCATTTTCATCCTCCCTAGGCTTATTCTAATCCAATTAGGGTTTTAACCAATCTTACGCATCCAATAAGTAATTTTGTGTCATTGGTTGAACATTTAGGTCATTTTCGTTCTCCCTAGGCTTATTCTAATCCAATTAGGGTTTTTAACCAATCTTATGCATCCAATAAGTGATTTTGTGTCATTCGTTGAACATTTAGGTCATTTTCGTCCTTCCTAGGCTTATTCTAATCCAATTAGTGTTTTTAACCAATCTTATGCATCCAATAAGTGATTCTGTGTCATTGGTTGAACATTTAGGTCATCTTTGTCATCCTTTGACTTATTCTAATCCAATTAGGGTTTTTAATCAATCTTTTGAATCCAATAAGTGATTTTGTGTCATTGGTTGAACATTTAGGTCATTTTTGTCTTTCCTAGGCTTATTCTAATCCAATTAGGGTTTTTAACCAATCTTGTGCATCCAATAAGTGATTTTGTGTCCTTGGTTGAACATTTACGTCATTTTCGTCATCCTTGGACTTATTCTAATCGAATTAGGGTTTTTAACCAATCTTGTGCCTCCAATAAGTGATTTTGTGTCCTTGGCTGAACATTTAGGTCATTTTCATCCTCCTAGGCTTATTCTAATCCAATTAGGGTTTTAACCAATCTTACGCATCCAATAAGTAATTTTGTGTCATTGGTTGAACATTTAGGTCATTTTCGTCCTCCCTAGGCTTATTCTGATCCAATTACGGTTTTTAAGCAATCTTATGCATCCAATAAGTGATTTTGTGTCATTGGTTGAACGTTTAGGTCATTTTCGTCCTCCCCAGGCTTATTCTAATCCAATTAGAGTTTTTAACCAATCTTATGCATCCAATAAGTGATTCTGTGTCATTGGTTGAACATTTAGGTCATCTTTGTCATCCTTTGACTTATTCTAATCCAATTAGGGATTTTAATCAATCTTGTGAATCCAATAAGTGATTTTGTGTCCTTGGTTGAACATTTAGGTCATTTTCATCCTCCCTAGGCTTATTCTAATCCAATTAGGGTTTTAACCAATCTTACGCATCCAATAAGTAATTTTGTGTTATTGGTTGAACATTTAGGTCATTTTCGTCCTCCCTAGGCTTATTCTAATCCAATTAGGGTTTTTAACCAATCTTATGCATCCAATAAGTGATTTTGTGTCGTTGGTTGAACATTTAGGTCATTTTTGTCTTTCCTAGGCTTATTCTAATCATATTAGGGTTTTTAACCAATCTTGTGCATCCAATAAGTGGCCTTGGTTGAACATTTAGGTCATTTTCGTCATCCTTGGACTTATTCTAGTCGAATTAGGGTTTTTAACCCATCTTGTGCATCCAATAAGTGATTTTCTATTATTGGTTGAACATTTAGGTCATTTTCGTCATCCTTTGACTTATTCTAATCCAATTAGGGTTTTTAACCAATCTTGTGCATCCAATAAGTGATTTTGTGTCATTGGTTGAACATTTAGGTCATTTTCGTCCTCCCTAGGGTTATTTTAATCGTATTAGGGTTTTTAACCAATCTTGTGCATCCAATAAGTGATTTTGTGTCCTTGGTTGAACATTTAAGTCATTTTCGTCATCCTTGGACTTATTCTAATTGAATTAGGGTTTTTAACCAATCTTGTGCCTCCAATAAGTGATTTTGTGTCCTTGGTTGAACATTTAGGTCATTTTCATCCTCCCTAGGCTTATTCTAATCCAATTAGGGTTTTAACCAATCTTATGCATCCAATAAGTAATTTTGTGTCATTGGTTGAACATTTATGTCATTTTCGTCCTCCCTAGGCCTATTCTAATCCAATTAGGGTTTTTAACCAATCTTATGCATCCAATAAGTTATTTTGTGTCATTGGTTGAACATTTAGGTCATTTTCGTCCACCCCAGGCTTATTCTAATCCAATTAGAGTTTTTAACCAATCTTATGCATCCAATAAGTGATTATGTGTCATTGGTTGAATATTTAGGTCATCTTTATCATCCTTTGACTTATTCTAATCCAATTAGGGTTTTTAATCAATCTTGTGAATCCAATAAGTGATTTTGTGTCATTGGTTGAACATTTAGGTCATTTTTGTCTTTCCTAGGCTTATTCTAATCATATTAGGCTTTTTAACCAATCTTGTGCATCCAATAAGTGATTTTGTGGCCTTGGTTGAACATTTAGGTCATTTTCGTCATCCTTGGACTTATTCTAGTCGAATTAGGGTTTTTAACCCATCTTGTGCATCCAATAAGTGATTTTATGTCATTGGTTGAACATTTAGGTCATTTTCGTCATCCTTTGACTTATTCTAATCCAATTAGGGTTTTTAACCAATCTTGTGCATCCAATAAGTGATTATGTGTCATTGGTTGGACATTTAGGTCATTTTCGTCCTCCTTCGACTTATTCTAATCCAATTAGGGTTTTTAATCAATCTTGTGAATCCAATAAGTGATTTTGTGTCATCGGTTGAACATTTAGGTCATTTTCGTCCTCCCTAGGGTTATTTTAATCATATTAGGGTTTTTAACCAATCTTGTGCATCCAATAAGTGATTTTGTGTCCTTGGTTGAACATTTAAGTCATTTTCGTCATCCTTGGACTTATTCGAATCGAATTAGGGTTTTTAACCAATCTTGTGCCTCCAATAAGTGATTTTGTGTCCTTGGTTGAACATTTAGGTCATTTTCATCCTCCCTAGGCTTATTCTAATCCAATTAGGGTTTTAACCAATCTTACGCATCCAATAAGTAATTTTGTGTCATTGGTTGAACATTTAGGTCATTTTCGTTCTCCCTAGGCTTATTCTAATCCAATTAGGGTTTTTAACCAATCTTATGCATCCAATAAGTGATTTTGTGTCATTGGTTGAACATTTAGGTCTATTTCGTCCTCCCCAGGCTTATTCTAATCCAATTAGAGTTTTTAACCAATCTTATGCATCCAATAAGTGATTCTGTGTCATTGGTTGAACATTTAGGTCATCTTTGTCATCCTTTGACTTATTCTAATCCAATTAGGGTTTTTAATCAATCTCTTGAATCCAATAAGTGATTTTGTGTCATTGGTTGAACATTTAGGTCATTTTTGTCTTTCCTAGGCTTATTCTAATCATATTAGGGTTTTTAACCAATCTTGTGCATCCAATAAGTGATTTTGTTGCCTTGGTTGAACATTTAGGTCATTTTCGTCATCCTAGGACTTATTCTAGTCGAATTAGGGTTTTTAACCCATCTTGTGCATCCAATACGTGGTTTTGTGTCATTGGTTGAACATTTAGGTCATTTTGGTCATCCTTTGACTTATTCTAATCCAATTAGGGTTTTTAACCAATCTTGTGCATCCAATAAGTGATTTTATGTCATTGGTTGAACATTTACGTCATTTTCGTCATCCTTTGACTTATTCTAATCCAATTAGAGTTTTTAACCAATCTTATGCATCCAATAAGTGATTCTGTGTCATTGGTTGAATATTTAGGTCATCTTTATCGTCCTTTGACTTATTCTAATCCAATTAGGGTTTTTAATCAATCTTGTGAATCCAATAAGTGATTTTGTGTCATTGGTTGAACATTTAGGTCATTTTTGTCTTTCCTAGGCTTATTCTAATCATATTAGGCTTTTTAACCAATCTTGTGCATCCAATAAGTGATTTTGTGGCCTTGGTTGAACATTTAGGTCATTTTCGTCATCCTTGGACTTATTCTAGTCGAATTAGGGTTTTTAACCCATCTTGTGCATCCAATAAGTGATTTTTTGTCATTGGTTGAACATTTAGGTCATTTTCGTCATCCTTTGACTTATTCTAATCCAATTAGGGTTTTTAACCAATCTTGTGCATCCAATAAGTGATTTTGTGTCATTGGTTGGACATTTAGGTCATTTTCGTCCTCCTTCGACTTATTCTAATCCAATTAGGGTTTTTAATCAATCTTGTGAATCCAATAAGTGATTTTGTGTCATTGGTTGAACATTTAGGTCATTTTCGTCCTCCCTAGGGTTATTTTAATCATATTAGGGTTTTTAACCAATCTTGTGCATCCAATGAGTGATTTTGTGTCCTTGGCTGAACATTTAAGTCATTTTCGTCATCTTTGGACTTATTCTAATCGAATTAGGGTTTTTAACCAATCTTGTGCATCAAATAAGTGATTTTGTGTCCATTGTTGAACATTTAGGTCTTTTTCGTCATCCTTGGACTTATTCTAATTCAATTAGGGTTTTTAACCAATCTTGTGCATCCAATAAGTGATTTTATGTCATTGGTTGAACATTTAGGTCATTTTCGTGCTGCTTTGACTTATTCTAATCCAATTAGGGTTTCTAACCAATCTTGTGCATCCAATAAGTGATTTTGTGTCATTGGTTGAACATTTAGGTCATTTTCGTCCTCCCTAGGGTTATTTTAATCATATTAGGGTTTTTAACCAATCTTGTGCATCCAATAAGTGATTTTGTGTCCTTGGCTGAACATTTAAGTCATTTTCGTCATCTTTGGACTTATTCTAATCGAATTAGGGTTTTTAACCAATCTTGTGCATCAAATAAGTGATTTTGTGTCCATTGTTGAACATTTAGGTCTTTTTCGTCATCCTTGGACTTATTCTAATTCAATTAGGGTTTTTAACCAATCTTGTGCATCCAATAAGGGAATTTATGTCATTGGTTGAACATTTAGGTCATTTTCGTGCTGCTTTGACTTATTCTAATCCTATTAGGGTTTCTAACCAATCTTGTGCATCCAATAAGTGATTTTATGTCATTGGTTGAACATTTAGGTCATTTTCATCATCCTTCGACTTATTCTAATCCAATTACGGTTTTTAACTAATATTGTGCATCAAATAAGTGATTTTGTGTCATTGGTTGAACATTTAGGTCTTGTCGTCCTCCCTAGGCTTATTCTAATCCAATTAGGGTTTTTAACCAATCTTATGCATCCAATAAGTGATTTTGTGTCATTGGTTGAACATTTAGGTCATTTTTGTCATCCTTTGACTTATTCTAATCCAATTAGGGTTTTTAACCAATCTTGTGCATCCAACAAGTGATTTTGTGTCATTGGTTGAACATTTAGGTCATTTTCGTCCTCCTTCGACTTATTCTAATCCAATCAGGGTTTTTAATCAATCTTGTGAATCCAATAAGTGATTTTGTGTCATTGGTTGAACATTTAGGTCATTTTCGTCCTCCCTAGGGTTATTTTAATTATATTAGGGTTTATAACCAATCTTTTGCATCCAATAAGTGATTTTGTGTCCTTGGTTGAACATTTAAGTCATTTTCGTCATCCTTGGACTTATTCTAATCGAATTAGGGTTTTTAACCAATCTTGTGCCTCCAATAAGTGATTTTGTGTCCTTGGTTGAACATTTAGGTCATTTTCATCCTCCCTAGGCTTATTCTAATCCAATTAGGGTTTTAACCAATCTTATGCATCCAATAAGTAATTTTGTGTCATTGGTTGAACATTTAGGTCATTTTCGTCCTCCCTAGGCTTATTCTAATCCAATTAGGGTTTTTAACCAATCTTATGCATCCAATAAGTGATTTTGTGTCATTGGTTGAACATTTAGGTCATTTTCGTCCTCCCTAGGCTTATTCTAATCCAATTAGTGTTTTTAACCAATCTTATGCATCCAATAAGTGATTTTGTTTCATTGGTTTAACATTTAGGTCATTTTCGTCATCCTTTGACTTATTCTAATCCAATTAGGGTTTTTAACCAATCTTGTGCATCCAATAAGTGATTTTGTGTCATTGGTTGAACATTTAGGTCATTTTCGTCCTCCTTCGACTTATTCTAATCCAATTAGGGTTTTTAATCAATCTTGTGAATCCAATAAGTGATTTTGTGTCATCGGTTGAACATTTAGGTCATTTTCGTCCTCCCTAGGGTTATTTTAATCATATTAGGGTTTTTAACCAATCTTGTGCATCCAATAAGTGATTTTGTGTCCTTGGTTGAACATTTAAGTCATTTTCGTCATCCTTGGACTTATTCTAATCGAATTAGGGTTTTTAACCAATCTTGTGCCTCCAATAAGTGATTTTGTGTCCTTGGTTGAACATTTAGGTCATTTTCATCCTCCCTAGGCTTATTCTAATCCAGTTAGGGTTTTAACCAATCTTACGCATCCAATAAGTAATTTTGTGTCATTGGTTGAACATTTAGGTCATTTTTGTCCTCCCTAGGCTTATTCTAATCCAATTAGGGTTTTTAACCAATCTTATGCATTCAATAAGTGATTTTGTGTCATTGGTTGAACATTTAGGTCATTTTCGTCCTCCCTAGGCTTATTCTAATCCAATTAGAGTTTTTAACCAATCTTATGCATCCAATAAGTGATTCTGTGTCATTGGTTGAACATTTAGGTCATCTTTGTCATCCTTTGACTTATTCTAATCCAATTAGGGTTTTTAATCAATCTCTTGAATCCAATAAGTGATTTTGTGTCATTGGTTGAACATTTAGGTCATTTTTGTCTTTCCTAGGCTTATTCTAATCATATTAGGGTTTTTAACCAATCTTGTGCATCCAATAAGTGATTTTGTTGCCTTGGTTGAACATTTAGGTCATTTTCGTCATCCTAGGACTTATTCTAGTCGAATTAGGGTTTTTAACCCATCTTGTGCATCCAATACGTGGTTTTGTGTCATTGGTTGAACATTTAGGTCATTTTGGTCATCCTTTGACTTATTCTAATCCAATTAGGGTTTTTAACCAATCTTGTGCATCCAATAAGTGATTTTATGTCATTGGTTGAACATTTAGGTCATTTTCGTCATCCTTTGACTTATTCTAATCCAATTAGGGTTTTTAACCAATCTTGTGCATCCAACAAGTGATTTTGTGTCATTGGTTGAACATTTAGGTCATTTTCGTCCTCCTTCGACTTATTCTAATCCAATTAGGGTTTTTAATCAATCTTGTGAATCCAATAAGTGATTTTGTGTCATTGGTTGAACATTTAGGTCATTTTCGTCCTCCCTAGGGTTATTTTAATCATATTAGGGTTTTTAACCAATCTAGTGCATCCAATAAGTGATTTTGTGTCCTTGGTTGAACATTTAAGTCATTTTCGTCATCCTTGGACTTATTCTAATCGAATTAGGGTTTTTAACCAATCTTGTGCCTCCAATAAGTGATTTTGTGTCCTTGGTTGAACATTTAGGTCATTTTCGTCCTCCCCAGGCTTATTCTAATCCAATTAGAGTTTTTAACCAATCTTATGCATCTAATAAGTGATTCTGTGTCATTGGTTGAACATTTAGGTCATCTTTGTCATCCTTTGACTTATTCTAATCCAATTAGGGTTTTTAATCAATCTTTTGAATCCAATAAGTGATTTTGTGTCATTGGTTGAACATTTAGATCATTTTTGTCTTTCCTAGGCTTATTCTAATCATATTAGGGTTTTTAACCAATCTTGTGCATCCAATAAGTGATTTTGTTGCCTTGGTTGAACATTTAGGTCAATTTCGTCATCTTAGGACTTATTCTAGTCGAATTAGGGTTTTTAACCCATCTTGTGCATCCAATAAGTGGTTTTGTGTCATTGGTTGAACATTTAGGTCATTTTCGTCCTCCCTAGGCTTATTCTAATCCAATTAGAGTTTTTAACCAATCTTATGCATCCAATAAGTGATTATGTGTCATTGGTTGAATATTTAGGTCATCTTTATCGTCCTTTGACTTATTCTAATCCAATTAGGGTTTTTAATCAATCTTGTGAATCCAATAAGTGGTTTTGTGTCATTGGTTGAACATTTAGGTCATTTTCGTCCTCCCCAGGCTTATTCTAATCCAATTAGAGTTTTTAACCAATCTTATGCATCCAATAAGTGATTATGTGTCATTGGTTGAATATTTAGGTCATCTTTATCATCCTTTGACTTATTCTAATCCAATTAGGGTTTTTAATCAATCTTGTGAATCCAATAAGTGATTTTGTGTCATTGGTTGAACATTTAGGTCATTTTTGTCTTTCCTAGGCTTATTCTAATCATATTAGGCTTTTTAACCAATCTTGTGCATCCAATAAGTGATTTTGTGGCCTTGGTTGAACATTTAGGTCATTTTCGTCATCCTTGGACTTATTCTAGTCGAATTAGGGTTTTTAACCCATCTTGTGCATCCAATAAGTGATTTTATGTCATTGGTTGAACATTTAGGTCATTTTCGTCATCCTTTGACTTATTCTAATCCAATTAGGGTTTTTAACCAATCTTGTGCATCCAATAAGTGATTTTGTGTCATTGGTTGAACATTTAGGTCATTTTCGTCCTCCTTCGACTTATTCTAATCGAATTAGGGTTTTTAATCAATCTTGTGCATCCAATAAGTGATTTTGTGTCATTGGTTGAACATTTAGGTCATTTTCATCCTCCCTAGGCTTATTCTAATCCAATTAGGGTTTTTAACCAATCTTATGCATCCAATAAGTGATTTTGTGTCATTGGTTGAACATTTAGGTAATTTTTGTCATCCTTTCACTTATTCTAATCCAATTTGGGTTTTTAACCAATCTTGTGCATCCAATAAGTGATTTTATGTCATTGGTTGAACATTTAGGTCATTTTTGTCATCCTTCGACTTATTCTAATCCAATTAGGGTTTTTAACCAATCTTGTGCATCCAATAAGTGATTTTGTGTCATTGGTTGAACATTTAGGTCATTTTCATTCCCCTTCGATTTATTCTAATCCAATTAGGGTTTTTAATCAATCTTGTGCATCCAATAAGTGATTTTGTGTCATTGGTTGAACATTTAGGTCATTTTCGTCCTCCCTAGGCTTATTCTAATCATATTAGGGTTTTTAACCAATCTTGTGCATCCAATAAGTGATTTTATGACATTGGTTGAACATTTAGGTAATTTTCGTCATCCTTTGACTTATTCTAATCCAATAAGGGTTTTTAACCAATCTTGTGCATCCAATAAGTGATTTTGTGTCATTGGTTGAACATTTAGGTCATTTTCGTCCTCCTTCGACTTATTCTAATCCAATTAGGGTTTTTAATCAATCTTGTGCATCCAATAAGTGATTTTGTGTCATTGGTTGAACATTTAGGTCATTTTTGTCCTCCATAGGCTTATTCTAATCCAATTAGGGTTTTTAACCAATCTTATGCATCCAATAAGTGATTTTGTGTCATTGGTTGAACATTTAGGTAATTTTTGTCATCCTTTCACTTATTCTAATCTAATTTGGGTTTTTAACCAATCTTGTGCATCCCATAAGTGATTTTATGTCATTGGTTGAACATTTAGGTCATTTTCGTCATCCTTCGACTTATTCTAATCCAATTAGGGTTTTTAACCAATCTTGTGCATCCAATAAGTGATTTTGTGTCATTGGTTGAACATTTAGGTCATTTTCGTCCTCCTTCGACTTATTCTAATCCAATTAGGGTTTTTAATCAATCTTGTGAATCCAATAAGTGATTTTGTGTCATCGGTTGAACATTTAGGTCATTTTCGTCCTCCCTAGGGTTATTTTAATCATATTAGGGTTTTTAACCAATCTTGTGCATCCAATAAGTGATTTTGTGTCCTTGGTTGAACATTTAAGTCATTTTCGTCATCCTTGGACTTATTCTAATCGAATTAGGGTTTTTAACCAATCTTGTGCCTCCAATAAGTGATTTTGTGTCCTTGGTTGAACATTTAGGTCATTTTCATCCTCCCTAGGCTTATTCTAATCCAGTTAGGGTTTTAACCAATCTTACGCATCCAATAAGTAATTTTGTGTCATTGGTTGAACATTTAGGTCATTTTTGTCCTCCCTAGGCTTATTCTAATCCAATTAGGGTTTTTAACCAATCTTATGCATTCAATAAGTGATTTTGTGTCATTGGTTGAACATTTAGGTCATTTTCGTCCTCCCTAGGCTTATTCTAATCCAATTAGAGTTTTTAACCAATCTTATGCATCCAATAAGTGATTCTGTGTCATTGGTTGAACATTTAGGTCATCTTTGTCATCCTTTGACTTATTCTAATCGAATTAGGGTTTTTAATCAATCTTGTGAATCCAATAAGTCATTTTGTGTCATTGGTTGAACATTTAGGTCATTTTTGTCTTTCGTATGCTTATTCTAATCATATTAGGGTTTTTAACCAATCTTATGCATCCAATAAGTGATTTTGTGGCCTTGGTTGAACATTTAGGTCATTTTCGTCATCCTTGGACTTATTCTAGTCGAATTAGGGTTTTTAACCCATCTTGTGCATCCAATAAGTGGTTTTGTGTCATTGGTTGAACATTTAGGTCATTTTTGTCATCCTTTGACTTATTCTAATCCAATTAGGGTTTTTAACCAATCTTGTGCATCCAATATTTGATTTTGTGTCATTGGTTGAACATTTAGGTCATTTTCGTTCTCCCTAGGCTTATTCTAATCCAATTAGGGTTTTTAACCAATCTTGTGCATCCAATATGTGATTTTGTGTCATTGGTTGCACATTTAGGTCATTTTCGTACTCCCTAGGCTTATTCTAATCCAATTAGGGTTTTTAACCAATCTTGTACATCCAATATGTGGTTTTGTGTCATTGGTTGAACATTTAGGTCATTTTCGTCCTCCCTAGGCTTATTCTAATCCAATTAGGGTTTTTAACCAATCTTGTGCATCCAATAAGTGATTTTGTGTCATTGGTTGAACATTTAGGTCATTTTCGTCCTCCTTCGACTTATTCTAATCCAATTAGGGTTTTCAACCAATCTTATGCATCCAATAAGTGATTTTGTGTCATTGGTTGAACATTTAGGTCATTTTTCGTCATCCTTCAACTTATTCTAATCCAATTAGGGTTTTTAACCAATCTTGTGCCTCCAAAAAGTGATTTTGTGTCCTTGGTTGAACATTTAGGTCATTTTCATCCTCACTAGGCTTTTTATTATCCAATTAGGGTTTTTAACCAATCTTGTGCATCCAATAAGTGATTTTATGTCATTGGTTGAACATTTAGGTCATTTTCGTCATCCTTTGACTTATTCTAATCCAGTTAGGGTTTTTAACCAATCTTGTGCATCCAATAAGTGATTTTGTGTCATTGGTTGAACATTTAGGTCATTTTCGTCCTCCTTCGACTTATTCTAATCCAATTTGGGTTTTTAATCAATCTTGTGAATCCAATAAGTGATTTTGTGTCATTGGTTGAATATTTAGGTCATTTTCGTCCTCCCTAGGGGTATTTTAATCATATTAGGGTTTTTAACCAATCTTGTGCATCCAATAAGTGATTTTGTGTCCTTGGCTGAACATTTAAGTCATTTTCGTCATCTTTGGACTTATTCTAATCGAATTAGGGTTTTTAACCAATCTTGTGCATCAAATAAGTGATTTTGTGTCCATTGTTGAACATTTAGGTCTTTTTCGTCATCCTTGGACTTATTCTAATTCAATTAGGGTTTTTAACCAATCTTGTGCATCCAATAAGTGATTTTATGTCATTGGTTGAACATTTAGGTCATTTTCGTGCTGCTTTGACTTATTCTAATCCAATTAGGGTTTCTAACCAATCTTGTGCATCCAATAAGTGATTTTGTGTCATTGGTTGAACATTTAGGTCATTTTCGTCCTCCCTAGGGTTATTTTAATTATATTAGGGTTTTTAACCAATCTTGTGCATCCAATAAGTGATTTTGTGTCCTTGGTTGAACATTTAAGTCATTTTCGTCATCCTTGGACTTATTCTAATCGAATTAGGGTTTTTAACCAATCTTGTGCCTCCAATAAGTGATTTTGTGTCCTTGGTTGAACATTTAGGTCATTTTCATCCTCCCTAGGCTTATTCTAATCCAATTAGGGTTTTAACCAATCTTATGCATCCAATAAGTAATTTTGTGTCATTGGTTGAACATTTAGGTCATTTTCGTCCTCCCTAGGCTTATTCTAATCCAATTAGAGTTTTTAACCAATCTTATGCATCCAATAAGTGATTATGTGTCATTGGTTGAATATTTAGGTCATCTTTATCATCCTTTGACTTATTCTAATCCAATTAGGGTTTTTAATCAATCTT
>JBBPBQ010000002.1:30259579-30290626 GCA_037974755.1 Cicer yamashitae | reverse complement strand
GCATCCAATAAGTAATTTTGTGTCATTGGTTGAACATTTAGGTCATTTTCGTCCTCCCTAGGCTTATTCTAATCCAATTAGAGTTTTTAACCAATCTTATGCATCCAATAAGTGATTATGTGTCATTGGTTGAATATTTAGGTCATCTTTATCATCCTTTGACTTATTCTAATCCAATTAGGGTTTTTAATCAATCTTATGAATCCAATAAGTGATTTTGTGTCATTGGTTGAACATTTAGGTCATTTTTGTCTTTCCTAGGCTTATTCTAATCATATTAGGCTTTTTAACCAATCTTGTGCATCCAATAAGTGATTTTGTGGCCTTGGTTGAACATTTAGGTCATTTTCGTCATCCTTGGACTTATTCTAGTCGAATTAGGGTTTTTAACCCATCTTGTGCATCCAATAAGTGATTTTATGTCATTGGTTGAACATTTAGGTCATTTTCGTCATCCTTTGACTTATTCTAATCCAATTAGGGTTTTTAACCAATCTTGTGCATCCAGTAAGTGATTTTGTGTCATTGGTTGGACATTTAGGTCATTTTCGTCCTCCTTCGACTTATTCTAATCCAATTAGGGTTTTTAATCAATCTTGTGAATCCAATAAGTGATTTTGTGTCATCGGTTGAACATTTAGGTCATTTTCGTCCTCCCTAGGGTTATTTTAATCATATTAGGGTTTTTAACCAATCTTGTGCATCCAATAAGTGATTTTGTGTCCTTGGTTGAACATTTAAGTCATTTTCGTCATCCTTGGACTTATTCTAATCGAATTAGGGTTTTTAACCAATCTTGTGCCTCCAATAAGTGATTTTGTGTCCTTGGTTGAACATTTAGGTCATTTTCATCCTCCCTAGGCTTATTCTAATCCAGTTAGGGTTTTAACCAATCTTACGCATCCAATAAGTAATTTTGTGTCATTGGTTGAACATTTAGGTCATTTTTGTCCTCCCTAGGCTTATTCTAATCCAATTAGGGTTTTTAACCAATCTTATGCATTCAATAAGTGATTTTGTGTCATTGGTTGAACATTTAGGTCATTTTCGTCCTCCCTAGGCTTATTCTAATCCAATTAGAGTTTTTAACCAATCTTATGCATCCAATAAGTGATTCTGTGTCATTGGTTGAACATTTAGGTCATCTTTGTCATCCTTTGACTTATTCTAATCCAATTAGGGTTTTTAATCAATCTCTTGAATCCAATAAGTGATTTTGTGTCATTGGTTGAACATTTAGGTCATTTTTGTCTTTCCTAGGCTTATTCTAATCATATTAGGGTTTTTAACCAATCTTGTGCATCCAATAAGTGATTTTGTTGCCTTGGTTGAACATTTAGGTCATTTTCGTCATCCTAGGACTTATTCTAGTCGAATTAGGGTTTTTAACCCATCTTGTGCATCCAATACGTGGTTTTGTGTCATTGGTTGAACATTTAGGTCATTTTGGTCATCCTTTGACTTATTCTAATCCAATTAGGGTTTTTAACCAATCTTGTGCATCCAATAAGTGATTTTATGTCATTGGTTGAACATTTAGGTCATTTTCGTCATCCTTTGACTTATTCTAATCCAATTAGGGTTTTTAACCAATCTTGTGCATCCAACAAGTGATTTTGTGTCATTGGTTGAACATTTAGGTCATTTTCGTCCTCCTTCGACTTATTCTAATCCAATTAGGGTTTTTAATCAATCTTGTGAATCCAATAAGTGATTTTGTGTCATTGGTTGAACATTTAGGTCATTTTCGTCCTCCCTAGGGTTATTTTAATCATATTAGGGTTTTTAACCAATCTAGTGCATCCAATAAGTGATTTTGTGTCCTTGGTTGAACATTTAAGTCATTTTCGTCATCCTTGGACTTATTCTAATCGAATTAGGGTTTTTAACCAATCTTGTGCCTCCAATAAGTGATTTTGTGTCCTTGGTTGAACATTTAGGTCATTTTCGTCCTCCCCAGGCTTATTCTAATCCAATTAGAGTTTTTAACCAATCTTATGCATCTAATAAGTGATTCTGTGTCATTGGTTGAACATTTAGGTCATCTTTGTCATCCTTTGACTTATTCTAATCCAATTAGGGTTTTTAATCAATCTTTTGAATCCAATAAGTGATTTTGTGTCATTGGTTGAACATTTAGATCATTTTTGTCTTTCCTAGGCTTATTCTAATCATATTAGGGTTTTTAACCAATCTTGTGCATCCAATAAGTGATTTTGTTGCCTTGGTTGAACATTTAGGTCAATTTCGTCATCTTAGGACTTATTCTAGTCGAATTAGGGTTTTTAACCCATCTTGTGCATCCAATAAGTGGTTTTGTGTCATTGGTTGAACATTTAGGTCATTTTCGTCCTCCCTAGGCTTATTCTAATCCAATTAGAGTTTTTAACCAATCTTATGCATCCAATAAGTGATTATGTGTCATTGGTTGAATATTTAGGTCATCTTTATCATCCTTTGACTTATTCTAATCCAATTAGGGTTTTTAATCAATCTTGTGAATCCAATAAGTGATTTTGTGTCATTGGTTGAACATTTAGGTCATTTTTGTCTTTCCTAGGCTTATTCTAATCATATTAGGCTTTTTAACCAATCTTGTGCATCCAATAAGTGATTTTGTGGCCTTGGTTGAACATTTAGGTCATTTTCGTCATCCTTGGACTTATTCTAGTCGAATTAGGGTTTTTAACCCATCTTGTGCATCCAATAAGTGATTTTTTGTCATTGGTTGAACATTTAGGTCATTTTCGTCATCCTTTGACTTATTCTAATCCAATTAGGGTTTTTAACCAATCTTGTGCATCCAATAAGTGATTTTGTGTCATTGGTTGGACATTTAGGTCATTTTCGTCCTCCTTCGACTTATTCTAATCCAATTAGGGTTTTTAATCAATCTTGTGAATCCAATAAGTGATTTTGTGTCATCGGTTGAACATTTAGGTCATTTTCGTCCTACCTAGGGTTATTTTAATCATATTAGGGTTTTTAACCAATCTTGTGCATCCAATAAGTGATTTTGTGTCCTTGGTTGAACATTTAAGTCATTTTCGTCATCCTTGGACTTATTCTAATCGAATTAGGGTTTTTAACCAATCTTGTGCCTCCAATACGTGATTTTGTGTCCTTGGTTGAACATTTAGGTCATTTTCATCCTCCCTAGGCTTATTCTAATCCAATTAGGGTTTTAACCAATCTTACGCATCCAATAAGTAATTTTGTGTCATTGGTTGAACATTTAGGTCATTTTCGTTCTCCCTAGGCTTATTCTAATCCAATTAGGGTTTTTAACCAATCTTATGCATCCAATAAGTGATTTTGTGTCATTGGTTGAACATTTAGGTCATTTTCGTCCTCCCCAGGCTTATTCTAATCCAATTAGAGTTTTTAACCAATCTTATGCATCCAATAAGTGATTCTGTGTCATTGGTTGAACATTTAGGTCATCTTTGTCATCCTTTGACTTATTCTAATCCAATTAGGGTTTTTAATCAATCTCTTGAATCCAATAAGTGATTTTGTGTCATTGGTTGAACATTTAGGTCATTTTTGTCTTTCCTAGGCTTATTCTAATCATATTAGGCTTTTTAACCAATCTTGTGCATCCAATAAGTGATTTTGTGGCCTTGGTTGAACATTTAGGTCATTTTCGTCATCCTTGGACTTATTCTAGTCGAATTAGGGTTTTTAACCCATCTTGTGCATCCAATAAGTGATTTTTTGTCATTGGTTGAACATTTAGGTCATTTTCGTCATCCTTTGACTTATTCTAATCCAATTAGGGTTTTTAACCAATCTTGTGCATCCAATAAGTGATTTTGTGTCATTGGTTGGACATTTAGGTCATTTTCGTCCTCCTTCGACTTATTCTAATCCAATTAGGGTTTTTAATCAATCTTGTGAATCCAATAAGTGATTTTGTGTCATCGGTTGAACATTTAGGTCATTTTCGTCCTCCCTAGGGTTATTTTAATCATATTAGGGTTTTTAACCAATCTTGTGCATCCAATAAGTGATTTTGTGTCCTTGGTTGAACATTTAAGTCATTTTCGTCATCCTTAACCTTATTCTAATCGAATTAGGGTTTTTAACCAATCTTGTGCCTCCAATAAGTGATTTTGTGTCCTTGGATGAACATTTAGGTCATTTTCATCCTCCCTAGGCTTATTCTAATCCAATTAGGGTTTTAACCAATCTTACGCATCCAATAAGTAATTTTGTGTCATTGGTTGAACATTTAGGTCATTTTCGTCCTCCCTAGGCTTATTCTAATCCAATTAGAGTTTTTAACCAATCTTATGCATCCAATAAGTGATTATGTGTCATTGGTTGAATATTTAGGTCATCTTTATCATCCTTTGACTTATTCTAATCCAATTAGGGTTTTTAATCAATCTTGTGAATCCAATAAGTGATTTTGTGTCATTGGTTGAACATTTAGGTCATTTTTGTCTTTCCTAGGCTTATTCTAATCATATTAGGCTTTTTAACCAATCTTGTGCATCCAATAAGTGATTTTGTGGCCTTGGTTGAACATTTAGGTCATTTTCGTCATCCTTGGACTTATTCTAGTCGAATTAGGGTTTTTAACCCATCTTGTGCATCCAATAAGTGATTTTTTGTCATTGGTTGAACATTTAGGTCATTTTCGTCATCCTTTGACTTATTCTAATCCAATTAGGGTTTTTAACCAATCTTGTGCATCCAATAAGTGATTTTGTGTCATTGGTTGGACATTTAGGTCATTTTCGTCCTCCTTCGACTTATTCTAATCCAATTAGGGTTTTTAATCAATCTTGTGAATCCAATAAGTGATTTTGTGTCATCGGTTGAACATTTAGGTCATTTTCGTCCTACCTAGGGTTATTTTAATCATATTAGGGTTTTTAACCAATCTTGTGCATCCAATAAGTGATTTTGTGTCCTTGGTTGAACATTTAAGTCATTTTCGTCATCCTTGGACTTATTCTAATCGAATTAGGGTTTTTAACCAATCTTGTGCCTCCAATACGTGATTTTGTGTCCTTGGTTGAACATTTAGGTCATTTTCATCCTCCCTAGGCTTATTCTAATCCAATTAGGGTTTTAACCAATCTTACGCATCCAATAAGTAATTTTGTGTCATTGGTTGAACATTTAGGTCATTTTCGTTCTCCCTAGGCTTATTCTAATCCAATTAGGGTTTTTAACCAATCTTATGCATCCAATAAGTGATTTTGTGTCATTGGTTGAACATTTAGGTCATTTTCGTCCTCCCCAGGCTTATTCTAATCCAATTAGAGTTTTTAACCAATCTTATGCATCCAATAAGTGAATCTGTGTCATTGGTTGAACATTTAGGTCATCTTTGTCATCCTTTCACTTATTCTAATCCAATTAGGGTTTTTAATCAATCTCTTGAATCCAATAAGTGATTTTGTGTCATTGGTTGAACATTTAGGTCATTTTTGTCTTTCCTAGGCTTATTCTAATCATATTAGGGTTTTTAACCAATCTTGTGCATCCAATAAGTGATTTTGTTGCCTTGGTTGAACATTTAGGTCATTTTCGTCATCCTAGGACTTATTCTAGTCGAATTAGGGTTTTTAACCCATCTTGTGCATCCAATACGTGGTTTTGTGTCATTGGTTGAACATTTAGGTCATTTTGGTCATCCTTTGACTTATTCTAATCCAATTAGGGTTTTTAACCAATCTTGTGCATCCAATAAGTGATTTTATGTC
Source organism: Cicer yamashitae (assembly GCA_037974755.1). Taxonomy (NCBI): domain Eukaryota; kingdom Viridiplantae; phylum Streptophyta; class Magnoliopsida; order Fabales; family Fabaceae; genus Cicer; species Cicer yamashitae. Next base: position 30,284,906 of record JBBPBQ010000002.1, on the reverse strand, counting down.
ATTGGTTGAACATTTAGGTCATTTTCGTCATCCTTTGACTTATTCTAATCCAATTAGGGTTTTTAACCAATCTTGTGCATCCAACAAGTGATTTTGTGTCATTGGTTGAACATTTAGGTCATTTTCGTCCTCCTTCGACTTATTCTAATCCAATTAGGGTTTTTAATCAATCTTGTGAATCCAATAAGTGATTTTGTGTCATTGGTTGAACATTTAGGTCATTTTCGTCCTCCCTAGGGTTATTTTAATCATATTAGGGTTTTTAACCAATCTAGTGCATCCAATAAGTGATTTTGTGTCCTTGGTTGAACATTTAAGTCATTTTCGTCATCCTTGGACTTATTCTAATCGAATTAGGGTTTTTAACCAATCTTGTGCCTCCAATAAGTGATTTTGTGTCCTTGGTTGAACATTTAGGTCATTTTCGTCCTCCCCAGGCTTATTCTAATCCAATTAGAGTTTTTAACCAATCTTATGCATCTAATAAGTGATTCTGTGTCATTGGTTGAACATTTAGGTCATCTTTGTCATCCTTTGACTTATTCTAATCCAATTAGGGTTTTTAATCAATCTTTTGAATCCAATAAGTGATTTTGTGTCATTGGTTGAACATTTAGATCATTTTTGTCTTTCCTAGGCTTATTCTAATCATATTAGGGTTTTTAACCAATCTTGTGCATCCAATAAGTGATTTTGTTGCCTTGGTTGAACATTTAGGTCAATTTCGTCATCTTAGGACTTATTCTAGTCGAATTAGGGTTTTTAACCCATCTTGTGCATCCAATAAGTGGTTTTGTGTCATTGGTTGAACATTTAGGTCATTTTCGTCCTCCCTAGGCTTATTCTAATCCAATTAGAGTTTTTAACCAATCTTATGCATCCAATAAGTGATTATGTGTCATTGGTTGAATATTTAGGTCATCTTTATCATCCTTTGACTTATTCTAATCCAATTAGGGTTTTTAATCAATCTTGTGAATCCAATAAGTGATTTTGTGTCATTGGTTGAACATTTAGGTCATTTTTGTCTTTCCTAGGCTTATTCTAATCATATTAGGCTTTTTAACCAATCTTGTGCATCCAATAAGTGATTTTGTGTCCTTGGTTGAACATTTAGGTCATTTTCGTCATCCTTGGACTTATTCTAGTCGAATTAGGGTTTTTAACCCATCTTGTGCATCCAATAAGTGATTTTATGTCATTGGTTGAACATTTAGGTCATTTTCGTCATCCTTTGACTTATTCTAATCCAATTAGGGTTTTTAACCAATCTTGTGCATCCAATAAGTGATTTTGTGTCATTGGTTGAACATTTAGGTCATTTTCGTCCTCCTTCGACTTATTCTAATCCAATTAGGGTTTTTAATCAATCTTGTGAATCCAATAAGTGATTTTGTGTCATCGGTTGAACATTTAGGTCATTTTCGTCCTCCCTAGGGTTATTTTAATCATATTAGGGTTTTTAACCAATCTTGTGCATCCAATAAGTGATTTTGTGTCCTTGGTTGAACATTTAAGTCATTTTCGTCATCCTTGGACTTATTCTAATCGAATTAGGGTTTTTAACCAATCTTGTGCCTCCAATAAGTGATTTTGTGTCCTTGGTTGAACATTTAGGTCATTTTCATCCTCCCTAGGCTTATTCTAATCCAGTTAGGGTTTTAACCAATCTTACGCATCCAATAAGTAATTTTGTGTCATTGGTTGAACATTTAGGTCATTTTTGTCCTCCCTAGGCTTATTCTAATCCAATTAGGGTTTTTAACCAATCTTATGCATTCAATAAGTGATTTTGTGTCATTGGTTGAACATTTAGGTCATTTTCGTCCTCCCTAGGCTTATTCTAATCCAATTAGAGTTTTTAACCAATCTTATGCATCCAATAAGTGATTCTGTGTCATTGGTTGAACATTTAGGTCATCTTTGTCATCCTTTGACTTATTCTAATCGAATTAGGGTTTTTAATCAATCTTGTGAATCCAATAAGTGATTTTGTGTCATTGGTTGAACATTTAGGTCATTTTTGTCTTTCGTAGGCTTATTCTAATCATATTAGGGTTTTTAACCAATCTTATGCATCCAATAAGTGATTTTATGGCCTTGGTTGAACATTTAGGTCATTTTCGTCATCCTTGGACTTATTCTAGTCGAATTAGGGTTTTTAACCCATCTTGTACATCCAATAAGTGATTTTGTGTCATTGGTTGAACATTTAGGTCATTTTCGTCATCCTTTGACTTATTCTAATCCAATTAGGGTTTTTAACCAATCTTGTGCATCCAATAAGTGATTTTGTGTCATTGGTTGAACATTTAGGTCATTTTCCGTTCTCGCTAGGCTTATTCTAATCCAATTAGGGTTTTTAACCAATCTTGTGCTTCCAATAAGTGATTTTGTGTCATTGGTTGAACATTTAGGTCATTTTCGTCCTCCCTAGGCTTATTCTAATGCAATTAGGATTTTTAACCAATCTTGTGGATCCAATAGGTAATTTTGTGTCATTGGTTGAACATTTAGGTCATTTTCGTCCTCCCTTAGCTTATTCTAATCCAATTAGGGTTTTTAACCAATCTTGTGCATCCAAAAAGTGCGTTTGTGTCATTGGTTGAACATTTAGGTCATTTTCGTCATCCTTCGACTTATTCTAATCCAATTAGGGTTTTTAACCAATCTTGTGCATCCAATAAGTGATTTTGTGTCATTGGTTGAACATTTAGGTCATTTTCGTCCTCCCTAGGCTTATTCTAATCCAATTAGGGTTTTTAACCAATCTTGTGCATCCAATATGTGATTTTGTGTCATTGGTTGAACATTTAAGTTATTTTCGTCCTCCCTAGGCTTATTCTAATCCAATTAGGGTTTTTAACCAATCTTGTGCATCCAATATGTGATTTTGTGTCATTTTGTGTCATTGGTTGAACATTTAGGTCATTTTCGTCCTCCCTAGGCTTATTCTAATCCAATTAGGGTTTTTAACCAATCTTGTGCATCCAATATGTGATTTTGTGTCATTATGTGTCATTGGTTGAACATTTAGGTCATTTTGGTCCTCCCTAGGCATATTCTAATCCAATTAGGGTTTTTAACCAATCTTGTGCATCCAATATGTGATTTTGTGTCATTTTGTGTCATTGGTTGAACATTTAGGTCATTTTCGTCCTCCCTAGGCTTATTCTAATCCAATTAGGGTTTTTAACCAATCTTGTGCATCCAATATATGATTTTGTGTCATTATGTGTCATTGGTTGAACATTTAGGTCATTTTCGTCCTCCCTAGGCTTATTCTAATCCAATTAGGGTTTTTAAGCAATCTTGTGCATCCAATATGTGATTTTGTGTCATTTTGTGTCATTGGTTGAACATTTAGGTCATTTTCGTCCTCCCTAGGCTTATTCTAATCCAATTAGGGTTTTTAACCAATCTTGTGCATCTAATATGTGATTTTTTGTCATTGGTTGAACATTTAGGTCATTTTCGTCCTCCCTAGACTTATTCTAATCCAATTAGGGTTTTTAACCAATCTTGTGCATCCAATATGTGATTTTGTGTCATTTTGTGTCATTGGTTGAACATTTAGGTCATTTTCGTCCTACCTAGACTTATTCTAATCCAATTAGGGTTTTTAACCAATCTTGTGCATCCAATATGTGATTTTGTGTCATTGGTTGAACATTTAGGTCATTTTCGTCCTCCCTAGGCTTATTCTAATCCAATTAGGGTTTTTAACCAATCTTGTACATCCAATATGTGGTTTTGTGTCATTGGTTGAACATTTAGGTCATTTTCGTCCTCCCTAGGCTTATTCTAATCCAATTAGGGTTTTTAACCAATCTTGTGCATCCAATAAGTGATTTTGTGTCATTGGTTGAACATTTAGGTCATTTTCGTCCTCCTTCGACTTATTCTAATCCAATTAGGGTTTTCAACCAATCTTATGCATCCAATAAGTGATTTTGTGTCATTGGTTGAACATTTAGGTCATTTTTCGTCATCCTTCAACTTATTCTAATCCAATTAGGGTTTTTAACCAATCTTGTGCCTCCAAAAAGTGATTTTGTGTCCTTGGTTGAACATTTAGGTCATTTTCATCCTCACTAGGCTTTTTATTATCCAATTAGGGTTTTTAACCAATCTTGTGCATCCAATAAGTGATTTTATGTCATTGGTTGAACATTTAGGTCATTTTCGTCATCCTTTGACTTATTCTAATCCAGTTAGGGTTTTTAACCAATCTTGTGCATCCAATAAGTGATTTTGTGTCATTGGTTGAACATTTAGGTCATTTTCGTCCTCCTTCGACTTATTCTAATCCAATTAGGGTTTTTAATCAATCTTGTGAATCCAATAAGTGATTTTGTGTCATTGGTTGAACATTTAGGTCATTTTCGTCCTCCCTAGGGTTATTCTAATCATATTAGGGTTTTTAACCAATCTTGTGCATCCAATAAGTGATTTTGTGTCCTTGGTTGAACATTTAGGTCATTTTCGTCATCGTTGGACTTATTCTAATCGAATTAGGGTTTTTAACCAATCTTGTGCATCCAATAAGTGATTTTATGTCATTGGTTGAACATTTAGGTCATTTTCGTGCTGCTTTGACTTATTCTAATCCAATTAGGGTTTTTAACCAATCTTGTGCATCCAATAAGTGATTTTATGTCATTGGTTGAACATTTAGGTCATTTTCGTCATCCTTTGACTTATTCTAATCCAATTAGGGTTTTTAACCAATCTTGTGCATCCAACAAGTGATTTTGTGTCATTGGTTGAACATTAAGGTCATTTTCGTCCTCCTTCGACTTATTCTAATCCAATTAGGGTTTTTAATCAATCTTGTGAATCCAATAAGTGATTTTGTGTCATTGGTTGAACATTTAGGTCATTTTCGTCCTCCCTAGGGTTATTTTAATCATATTAGGGTTTTTAACCAATCTTGTGCATCCAATGAGTGATTTTGTGTCCTTGGCTGAACATTTAAGTCATTTTCGTCATCTTTGGACTTATTCTAATCGAATTAGGGTTTTTAACCAATCTTGTGCATCAAATAAGTGATTTTGTGTCCATTGTTGAACATTTAGGTCTTTTTCGTCATCCTTGGACTTATTCTAATTCAATTAGGGTTTTTAACCAATCTTGTGCATCCAATAAGGGAATTTATGTCATTGGTTGAACATTTAGGTCATTTTCGTGCTGCTTTGACTTATTCTAATCCTATTAGGGTTTCTAACCAATCTTGTGCATCCAATAAGTGATTTTATGTCATTGGTTGAACATTTAGGTCATTTTCATCATCCTTCGACTTATTCTAATCCAATTACGGTTTTTAACTAATATTGTGCATCAAATAAGTGATTTTGTGTCATTGGTTGAACATTTAGGTCTTGTCGTCCTCCCTAGGCTTATTCTAATCCAATTAGGGTTTTTAACCAATCTTATGCATCCAATAAGTGATTTTGTGTCATTGGTTGAACATTTAGGTCATTTTTGTCATCCTTTGACTTATTCTAATCCAATTAGGGTTTTTAACCAATCTTGTGCATCCAATAAGTGATTTTATGTCATTGGTTGAACATTTAGGTCATTTTCGTCATCCTTTGACTTATTCTAATCCAATTAGGGTTTTTAACCAATCTTGTGCATCCAACAAGTGATTTTGTGTCATTGGTTGAACATTTAGGTCATTTTCGTCCTCCTTCGACTTATTCTAATCCTATTAGGGTTTTTAATCAATCTTGTGAATCCAATAAGTGATTTTGTGTCATTGGTTGAACATTTAGGTCATTTTCGTCCTCCCTAGGGTTATTTTAATCATATTAGGGTTTTTAACCAATCTAGTGCATCCAATAAGTGATTTTGTGTCCTTGGTTGAACATTTAAGTCATTTTCGTCATCCTTGGACTTATTCTAATCGAATTAGGGTTTTTAACCAATCTTGTGCCTCCAATAAGTGATTTTGTGTCCTTGGTTGAACATTTAGGTCATTTTCGTCCTCCCCAGGCTTATTCTAATCCAATTAGAGTTTTTAACCAATCTTATGCATCTAATAAGTGATTCTGTGTCATTGGTTGAACATTTAGGTCATCTTTGTCATCCTTTGACTTATTCTAATCCAATTAGGGTTTTTAATCAATCTTTTGAATCCAATAAGTGATTTTGTGTCATTGGTTGAACATTTAGATCATTTTTGTCTTTCCTAGGCTTATTCTAATCATATTAGGGTTTTTAACCAATCTTGTGCATCCAATAAGTGATTTTGTTGCCTTGGTTGAACATTTAGGTCATTTTCCTCATCCTAGGACTTATTCTAGTCGAATTAGGGTTTTTAACCCATCTTGTGCATCCAATAAGTGGTTTTGTGTCATTGGTTGAACATTTAGGTCATTTTCGTCCTCCCTAGGCTTATTCTAATCCAATTAGAGTTTTTAACCAATCTTATGCATCCAATAAGTGATTATGTGTCATTGGTTGAATATTTAGGTCATCTTTATCGTCCTTTGACTTATTCTAATCCAATTAGGGTTTTTAATCAATCTTGTGACTCCAATAAGTGGTTTTGTGTCATTGGTTGAACATTTAGGTCATTTTCGTCCTCCCCAGGCTTATTCTAATCCAATTAGAGTTTTTAACCAATCTTATGCATCCAATAAGTGATTATGTGTCATTGGTTGAATATTTAGGTCATCTTTATCATCCTTTGACTTATTCTAATCCAATTAGGGTTTTTAACCAATCTTGTGCATCCAATAAGTGATTTTGTGTCATTGGTTGGACATTTAGGTCATTTTCGTCCTCCTTCGACTTATTCTAATCCAATTAGGGTTTTTAATCAATCTTGTGAATCCAATAAGTGATTTTGTGTCATCGGTTGAACATTTAGGTCATTTTCGTCCTCCCTAGGGTTATTTTAATCATATTAGGGTTTTTAACCAATCTTGTGCATCCAATAAGTGATTTTGTGTCCTTGGTTGAACATTTAAGTCATTTTCGTCATCCTTGGACTTATTCTAATCGAATTAGGGTTTTTAACCAATCTTGTGCCTCCAATAAGTGATTTTGTGTCCTTGGTTGAACATTTAGGTCATTTTCGTCCTCCCCAGGCTTATTCTAATCCAATTAGAGTTTTTAACCAATCTTATGCATCTAATAAGTGATTCTGTGTCATTGGTTGAACATTTAGGTCATCTTTGTCATCCTTTGACTTATTCTAATCCAATTAGGGTTTTTAATCAATCTTTTGAATCCAATAAGTGATTTTGTGTCATTGGTTGAACATTTAGGTCATTTTTGTCTTTCCTAGGCTTATTCTAATCATATTAGGGTTTTTAACCAATCTTGTGCATCCAATAAGTGATTTTGTTGCCTTGGTTGAACATTTAGGTCATTTTCGTCATCCTAGGACTTATTCTAGTCGAATTAGGGTTTTTAACCCATCTTGTGCATCCAATAAGTGGTTTTGTGTCATTGGTTGAACATTTAGGTCATTTTCGTCCTCCCTAGGCTTATTCTAATCCAATTAGAGTTTTTAACCAATCTTATGCATCCAATAAGTGATTATGTGTCATTGGTTGAATATTTAGGTCATCTTTATCGTCCTTTGACTTATTCTAATCCAATTAGGGTTTTTAATCAATCTTGTGAATCCAATAAGTGATTTTGTGTCATTGGTTGAACATATAGGTCTTTTTTGTCTTTCCTAGGCTTATTCTAATCATATTAGGCTTTTTAACCAATCTTGTGCATCCAATAAGTGATTTTGTGGCCTTGGTTGAACATTTAGGTCATTTTCGTCATCCTTGGACTTATTCTAGTCGAATTAGGGTTTTTAACCCATCTTGTGCATCCAATAAGTGATTTTATGTCATTGGTTGAACATTTAGGTCATTTTTGTCATCCTTTGACTTATTCTGATCCAATTAGGGTTTTTAACCAATCTTGTGCATCCAATAAGTGATTTTGTGTCATTGGTTGAACATTTAGGTCATTTTCGTCATCCTTTGACTTATTCTAATCCAGTTAAGGTTTTTAACCAATCTTGTGCATCCAATAAGTGATTTTGTGTCATTGGTTGAACATTTAGGTCATTTTCGTCCTCCTTCGACTTATTCTAATCCAATTTGGGTTTTTAATCAATCTTGTGAATCCAATAAGTGATTTTGTGTAATTGGTTGAACATTTAGGTCATTTTCGTCCTCCCTAGGGTTATTTTAATCATATTAGGGTTTTTAACCAATCTTGTGCATCCAATGAGTGATTTTGTGTCCTTGGCTGAACATTTAAGTCATTTTCGTCATCTTTGGACTTATTCTAATCGAATTAGGGTTTTTAACCAATCTTGTGCATCAAATAAGTGATTTTGTGTCCATTGTTGAACATTTAGGTCTTTTTCGTCATCCTTGGACTTATTCTAATTCAATTAGGGTTTTTAACCAATCTTGTGCATCCAATAAGGGAATTTATGTCATTGGTTGAACATTTAGGTCATTTTCGTGCTGCTTTGACTTATTCTAATCCTATTAGGGTTTCTAACCAATCTTGTGCATCCAATAAGTGATTTTATGTCATTGGTTGAACATTTAGGTCATTTTCATCATCCTTCGACTTATTCTAATCCAATTACGGTTTTTAACTAATATTGTGCATCAAATAAGTGATTTTGTGTCATTGGTTGAACATTTAGGTCTTGTCGTCCTCCCTAGGCTTATTCTAATCCAATTAGGGTTTTTAACCAATCTTATGCATCCAATAAGTGATTTTGTGTCATTGGTTGAACATTTAGGTCATTTTTGTCATCCTTTGACATATTCTAATCCAATTAGGGTTTTTAACCAATCTTGTGCATCCAAAAAGTGATTTTGTGTCATTGATTGAATATTTAGGTCATTTTCGTCCTCCTTCGACTTATTCTAATCCAATTAGGGTTTTTAATCAATCTTGTGAATCCAATAAGTGATTTTGTGTCATTGGTTGAACATTTAGGTCATTTTCGTCCTCCCTATGGTTATTTTAATTATATTAGGGTTTATAACCAATCTTGTGCATCCAATAAGTGATTTTGTGTCCTTGGTTGAACATTTAAGTCATTTTCGTCATCCTTGGACTTATTCTAATCGAATTAGGGTTTTTAACCAATCTTGTGCCTCCAATAAGTGATTTTGTGTCCTTGGTTGAACATTTAGGTCATTTTCATCCTCCCTAGGCTTATTCTAATCCAATTAGGGTTTTTAATCAATCTTGTGAATCCAATAAGTGATTTTGTGTCATTGGTTGAACATTTAGGTCATTTTTGTCTTTCCTAGGCTTATTCTAATCATATTAGGGTTTTTAACCAATCTTGTGCATCCAATAAGTGATTTTGTGGCCTTGGTTGAACATTTAGGTCATTTTCGTCATCCTAGGTCTTATTCTTGTCGAATTAGGGTTTTTAACCCATCTTGTGCATCCAATAAGTGGTTTTGTGTCATTTGTTGAACATTTAGGTCATTTTTGTCATCCTTTGACTTATTCTAATCCGATTAGGATTTTTAACCAATCTTGTGCATCCAATAAGTGATTTTATGTCATTGGTTGAACATTTAGGTCATTTTCGTCATCCTTTGACTTATTCTAATCCAGTTAGGGTTTTTAACCAATCTTGTGCATCCAATAAGTGATTTTGTGTCATTGGTTGAACATTTAGGTCATTTTCGTCCTCCCTAGAGTTATTTTAATCATATTAGGGTTTTTAACCAATCTTGTGCATCCAATAAGTGATTTTGTGTCCTTGGCTGAACATTTAAGTCATTTTCGTCATCTTTGGACTTATTCTAATCGAATTAGGGTTTTTAACCAATCTTGTGCATCAAATAAGTGATTTTGTGTCCATTGTTGAACATTTAGGTCTTTTTCGTCATCCTTGGACTTATTCTATTTCAATTAGGGTTTTTAACCAATCTTTAGCATCCAATAAGTGAATTTATGTCATTGGTTGAACATTTAGGTCATTTTCGTGCTGCTTTGACTTATTCTAATCCAATTAGGGTTTCTAACCAATCTTGTGCATCCAATAAGTGATTTTATGTCATTGGTTGAACATTTAGGTCATTTTCATCATCCTTCGACTTATTCTAATCCAATTACGGTTTTTAACTAATATTGTGCATCAAATAAGTGATTTTGTGTCATTGGTTGAACATTTAGGTCTTTTCGTCCTCCCTAGGCTTATTCTAATCCAATTAGGGTTTTTAACCAATCTTATGCATCCAATAAGTGATTTTGTGTCATTGGTTGAACATTTAGGTCATTTTTGTCATCCTTTGACTTATTCTAATCCAATTAGGGTTTTTAACCAATCTTGTGCATCCAACAAGTGATTTTGTGTCATTGGTTGAACATTTAGGTCATTTTCGTCCTCCTTCAACTTATTCTAATCCAATTAGGGTTTTTAATCAATCTTGTGAATCCAATAAGTGATTTTGTGTCATTGGTTGAACATTTAGGTCATTTTCGTCCTCCCTAGGGTTATTTTAATCATATTAGGGTTTTTAACCAATCTTGTGCATCCAATGAGTGATTTTGTGTCCTTGGCTGAACATTTAAGTCATTTTCGTCCTCCTTCGACTTATTCTAATCCAATTAGGGTTTTTAATCAATCTTGTGAATCCAATAAGTGATTTTGTGTCATTGGTTGAAAATTTAGGTCATTTTCGTCCTCCCTAGGGTTATTTTAATTATATTAGGGTTTATAACCAATCTTGTGCATCCAATAAGTGATTTTGTGTCCTTGGTTGAACATTTAAGTCATTTTCGTCATCCTTGGACTTATTCTAATCGAATTAGGGTTTTTAACCAATCTTGTGCCTCCAATAAGTGATTTTGTGTCCTTGGTTGAACATTTAGGTCATTTTCATCCTCCCTAGGCTTATTCTAATCCAATTAGGGTTTTTAATCAATCTTGTGAATCCAATAAGTGATTTTGTGTCATTGGTTGAACATTTAGGTCATTTTTGTCTTTCCTAGGCTTATTCTAATCATATTAGGGTTTTTAACCAATCTTGTGCATCCAATAAGTGATTTTGTGGCCTTGGTTGAACATTTAGGTCATTTTCGTCATCCTAGGTCTTATTCTTGTCGAATTAGGGTTTTTAACCCATCTTGTGCATCCAATAAGTGGTTTTGTGTCATTTGTTGAACATTTAGGTCATTTTTGTCATCCTTTGACTTATTCTAATCCGATTAGGATTTTTAACCAATCTTGTGCATCCAATAAGTGATTTTATGTCATTGGTTGAACATTTAGGTCATTTTCGTCATCCTTTGACTTATTCTAATCCAGTTAGGGTTTTTAACCAATCTTGTGCATCCAATAAGTGATTTTGTGTCATTGGTTGAACATTTAGGTCATTTTCGTCCTCCTTCGACTTATTCTAATCCAATTTGGGTTTTTAATCAATCTTGTGAATCCAATAAGTGATTTTGTGTCATTGGTTGAACATTTAGGTCATTTTCGTCCTCCCTAGAGTTATTTTAATCATATTAGGGTTTTTAACCAATCTTGTGCATCCAATAAGTGATTTTGTGTCCTTGGCTGAACATTTAAGTCATTTTCGTCATCTTTGGACTTATTCTAATCGAATTAGGGTTTTTAACCAATCTTGTGCATCAAATAAGTGATTTTGTGTCCATTGTTGAACATTTAGGTCTTTTTCGTCATCCTTGGACTTATTCTATTTCAATTAGGGTTTTTAACCAATCTTGTGCATCCAATAAGTGAATTTATGTCATTGGTTGAACATTTAGGTCATTTTCGTGCTGCTTTGACTTATTCTAATCCAATTAGGGTTTCTAACCAATCTTGTGCATCCAATAAGTGATTTTATGTCATTGGTTGATCATTTAGGTCATTTTTATCATCCTTCGACTTATTCTAATCCAATTACGGTTTTTAACTAATATTGTGCATCAAATAAGTGATTTTGTGTCATTGGTTGAACATTTAGGTCTTTTCGTCCTCCCTAGGCTTATTCTAATCCAATTAGGGTTTTTAACCAATCTTATGCATCCAATAAGTGATTTTGTGTCATTGGTTGAACATTTAGGTCATTTTTGTCATCCTTTGACTTATTCTAATCCAATTAGGGTTTTTAACCAATCTTGTGCTCCAACAAGTGATTTTGTGTCATTGGTTGAACATTTAGGTCATTTTCGTCCTCCTTCGACTTATTCTAATCCAATTAGGGTTTTTAATCAATCTTGTGAATCCAATAAGTGATTTTGTGTCATTGGTTGAACATTTAGGTCATTTTCGTCCTCCCTAGGGTTATTTTAATCATATTAGGGTTTTTAACCAATCTTGTGCATCCAATGAGTGATTTTGTGTCCTTGGCTGAACATTTAAGTCATTTTCGTCATCTTTGGACTTATTCTAATCGAATTAGGGTTTTTAACCAATCTTGTGCATCAAATAAGTGATTTTGTGTCCATTGTTGAACATTTAGGTCTTTTTCGTCATCCTTGGACTTATTCTAATTCAATTAGGGTTTTTAACCAATCTTGTGCATCCAATAAGGGAATTTATGTCATTGGTTGAACATTTAGGTCATTTTCGTGCTGCTTTGACTTATTCTAATCCTATTAGGGTTTCTAACCAATCTTGTGCATCCAATAAGTGATTTTATGTCATTGGTTGAACATTTAGGTCATTTTCATCATCCTTCGACTTATTCTAATCCAATTACGGTTTTTAACTAATATTGTGCATCAAATAAGTGATTTTGTGTCATTGGTTGAACATTTAGGTCTTGTCGTCCTCCCTAGGCTTATTCTAATCCAATTAGGGTTTTTAACCAATCTTATGCATCCAATAAGTGATTTTGTGTCATTGGTTGAACATTTAGGTCATTTTTGTCATCCTTTGACTTATTCTAATCCAATTAGGGTTTTTAACCAATCTTGTGCATCCAACAAGTGATTTTGTGTCATTGGTTGAACATTTAGGTCATTTTCGTCCTCCTTCGACTTATTCTAATCCAATTAGGGTTTTTAATCAATCTTGTGAATCCAATAAGTGATTTTGTGTCATTGGTTGAACATTTAGGTCATTTTCGTCCTCCCTAGGGTTATTTTAATCATATTAGGGTTTTTAACCAATCTAGTGCATCCAATAAGTGATTTTGTGTCCTTGGTTGAACATTTAAGTCATTTTCGTCATCCTTGGACTTATTCTAATCGAATTAGGGTTTTTAACCAATCTTGTGCCTCCAATAAGTGATTTTGTGTCCTTGGTTGAACATTTAGGTCATTTTCGTCCTCCCCAGGCTTATTCTAATCCAATTAGAGTTTTTAACCAATCTTATGCATCTAATAAGTGATTCTGTGTCATTGGTTGAACATTTAGGTCATCTTTGTCATCCTTTGACTTATTCTAATCCAATTAGGGTTTTTAATCAATCTTTTGAATCCAATAAGTGATTTTGTGTCATTGGTTGAACATTTAGATCATTTTTGTCTTTCCTAGGCTTATTCTAATCATATTAGGGTTTTTAACCAATCTTGTGCATCCAATAAGTGATTTTGTTGCCTTGGTTGAACATTTAGGTCATTTTCGTCATCCTAGGACTTATTCTAGTCGAATTAGGGTTTTTAACCCATCTTGTGCATCCAATAAGTGGTTTTGTGTCATTGGTTGAACATTTAGGTCATTTTCGTCCTCCCTAGGCTTATTCTAATCCAATTAGAGTTTTTAACCAATCTTATGCATCCAATAAGTGATTATGTGTCATTGGTTGAATATTTAGGTCATCTTTATCATCCTTTGACTTATTCTAATCCAATTAGGGTTTTTAATCAATCTTGTGAATCCAATAAGTGATTTTGTGTCATTGGTTGAACATTTAGGTCATTTTTGTCTTTCCTAGGCTTATTCTAATCATATTAGGCTTTTTAACCAATCTTGTGCATCCAATAAGTGATTTTGTGGCCTTGGTTGAACATTTAGGTCATTTTCGTCATCCTTGGACTTATTCTAGTCGAATTAGGGTTTTTAACCCATCTTGTGCATCCAATAAGTGATTTTTTGTCATTGGTTGAACATTTAGGTCATTTTCGTCATCCTTTGACTTATTCTAATCCAATTAGGGTTTTTAACCAATCTTGTGCATCCAATAAGTGATTTTGTGTCATTGGTTGGACATTTAGGTCATTTTCGTCCTCCTTCGACTTATTCTAATCCAATTAGGGTTTTTAATCAATCTTGTGAATCCAATAAGTGATTTTGTGTCATTGGTTGAACATTTAGGTCATTTTCGTCCTCCCTAGGGTTATTTTAATCATATTAGGGTTTTTAACCAATCTTGTGCATCCAATGAGTGATTTTGTGTCCTTGGCTGAACATTTAAGTCATTTTCGTCATCTTTGGACTTATTCTAATCGAATTAGGGTTTTTAACCAATCTTGTGCATCAAATAAGTGATTTTGTGTCCATTGTTGAACATTTAGGTCTTTTTCGTCATCCTTGGACTTATTCTAATTCAATTAGGGTTTTTAACCAATCTTGTGCATCCAATAAGGGAATTTATGTCATTGGTTGAACATTTAGGTCATTTTCGTGCTGCTTTGACTTATTCTAATCCTATTAGGGTTTCTAACCAATCTTGTGCATCCAATAAGTGATTTTGTGTCCTTGGTTGAACATTTAGGTCTTTTTCGTCATCCTTGGACTTATTCTATTTCAATTAGGGTTTTTAACCAATCTTGTGCATCCAATAAGTGAATTTATGTCATTGGTTGAACATTTAGGTCATTTTCGTGCTGCTTTGACTTATTCTAATCCAATTAGGGTTTCTAACCAATCTTGTGGATCCAATAAGTGATTTTATGTCATTGGTTGATCATTTAGGTCATTTTTATCATCCTTCGACTTATTCTAATCCAATTACGGTTTTTAACTAATATTGTGCATCAAATAAGTGATTTTGTGTCATTGGTTGAACATTTAGGTCTTGTCGTCCTCCCTAGGCTTATTCTTATCCAATTAGGGTTTTTAACCAATCTTATGCATCCAATAAGTGATTTTGTGTCATTGGTTGAACATTTAGGTCATTTTTGTCATCCTTTGACTTATTCTAATCCAATTAGGGTTTTTAACCAATCTTGTGCATCCAACAAGTGATTTTGTGTCATTGGTTGAACATTTAGGTCATTTTCGTCCTCCTTCGACTTATTCTAATCCAATTAGGGTTTTTAATCAATCTTGTGAATCCAATAAGTGATTTTGTGTCATTGGTTGAACATTTAGGTCATTTTCGTCCTCCCTAGGGTTATTTTAATCATATTAGGGTTTTTAACCAATCTAGTGCATCCAATAAGTGATTTTGTGTCCTTGGTTGAACATTTAAGTCATTTTCGTCATCCTTGGACTTATTCTAATCGAATTAGGGTTTTTAACCAATCTTGTGCCTCCAATAAGTGATTTTGTGTCCTTGGTTGAACATTTAGGTCATTTTCGTCCTCCCCAGGCTTATTCTAATCCAATTAGAGTTTTTAACCAATCTTATGCATCTAATAAGTGATTCTGTGTCATTGGTTGAACATTTAGGTCATCTTTGTCATCCTTTGACTTATTCTAATCCAATTAGGGTTTTTAATCAATCTTTTGAATCCAATAAGTGATTTTGTGTCATTGGTTGAACATTTAGATCATTTTTGTCTTTCCTAGGCTTATTCTAATCATATTAGGGTTTTTAACCAATCTTGTGCATCCAATAAGTGATTTTGTTGCCTTGGTTGAACATTTAGGTCATTTTCGTCATCCTAGGACTTATTCTAGTCGAATTAGGGTTTTTAACCCATCTTGTGCATCCAATAAGTGGTTTTGTGTCATTGGTTGA
Organism: Cicer yamashitae; assembly: GCA_037974755.1. Lineage (NCBI taxonomy): Eukaryota > Viridiplantae > Streptophyta > Magnoliopsida > Fabales > Fabaceae > Cicer > Cicer yamashitae. Next base: position 30,269,043 of record JBBPBQ010000002.1, on the reverse strand, counting down.
ACATTTAGGTCATTTTCGTCCTCCCTAGGCTTATTCTAATCCAATTAGAGTTTTTAACCAATCTTATGCATCCAATAAGTGATTATGTGTCATTGGTTGAATATTTAGGTCATCTTTATCATCCTTTGACTTATTCTAATCCAATTAGGGTTTTTAATCAATCTTGTGAATCCAATAAGTGATTTTGTGTCATTGGTTGAACATTTAGGTCATTTTTGTCTTTCCTAGGCTTATTCTAATCATATTAGGCTTTTTAACCAATCTTGTGCATCCAATAAGTGATTTTGTGGCCTTGGTTGAACATTTAGGTCATTTTCGTCATCCTTGGACTTATTCTAGTCGAATTAGGGTTTTTAACCCATCTTGTGCATCCAATAAGTGATTTTTTGTCATTGGTTGAACATTTAGGTCATTTTCGTCATCCTTTGACTTATTCTAATCCAATTAGGGTTTTTAACCAATCTTGTGCATCCAATAAGTGATTTTGTGTCATTGGTTGGACATTTAGGTCATTTTCGTCCTCCTTCGACTTATTCTAATCCAATTAGGGTTTTTAATCAATCTTGTGAATCCAATAAGTGATTTTGTGTCATCGGTTGAACATTTAGGTCATTTTCGTCCTACCTAGGGTTATTTTAATCATATTAGGGTTTTTAACCAATCTTGTGCATCCAATAAGTGATTTTGTGTCCTTGGTTGAACATTTAAGTCATTTTCGTCATCCTTGGACTTATTCTAATCGAATTAGGGTTTTTAACCAATCTTGTGCCTCCAATAAGTGATTTTGTGTCCTTGGTTGAACATTTAGGTCATTTTCATCCTCCCTAGGCTTATTCTAATCCAGTTAGGGTTTTAACCAATCTTACGCATCCAATAAGTAATTTTGTGTCATTGGTTGAACATTTAGGTCATTTTTGTCCTCCCTAGGCTTATTCTAATCCAATTAGGGTTTTTAACCAATCTTATGCATTCAATAAGTGATTTTGTGTCATTGGTTGAACATTTAGGTCATTTTCGTCCTCCCTAGGCTTATTCTAATCCAATTAGAGTTTTTAACCAATCTTATGCATCCAATAAGTGATTCTGTGTCATTGGTTGAACATTTAGGTCATCTTTGTCATCCTTTGACTTATTCTAATCCAATTAGGGTTTTTAATCAATCTTGTGAATCCAATAAGTGATTTTGTGTCATTGGTTGAACATTTAGGTCATTTTTGTCTTTCCTAGGCTTATTCTAATCATATTAGGGTTTTTAACCAATCTTGTGCATCCAATAAGTGATTTTGTGGCCTTGGTTGAACATTTAGGTCATTTTCGTCATCCTTCGACTTATTCTAATCCAATTAGGGTTTTTAACCAATCTTGTGCATCCAATAAGTAATTTTGTGTCATTGGTTGAACATTTAGGTCTTTTTCGTCCTCCTTCGACTTATTCTAATCCAATTAGGGTTTTTAACCAATCTTGTGACTCCAATAAGTGATTTTGTGTCCTTGGTTGAACATTTAGGTCATTTTCATCCTCCCTAGGCTTATTCTAATCCAATTAGGGTTTTAACCAATCTTACGCATCCAATAAGTGATTTTGTGTCATTGGTTGAACATTTAGGTCATTTTCGTCCTCCCTAGGCTTATTCTAATCCAATTAGGGTTTTTAACCAATCTTATGCATCCAATAAGTGATTTTGTGTCATTGGTTGAACATTTAGGTCATTTTCGTCATCCTTCGTCTTATTCTAATCCAATTAGGGTTTTTAACCAATCTTGTACATCCAATAAGTGATTTTATATCATTGGTTGAACATTTAGGTCATTTTTGTCGTCCTTTCACTTATTCTAATCCAATTAGGGTTTTTAACCAATCTTGTGCATCCAATAAGTGATTTTATGTCATTGGTTGAACATTTAGGTCATATTCGTCATCCTTCGACTTATTCTAATCCAATTAGGGTATTTAACCAATCTTGTGCATCCAATACGTGATTTTGTGTCATTGGTTGAACATTTAGGTCATTTTCGTCCTCCTTAGGCTTATTCTAATCCAATTAGAGTTTTTAACCAATCTTATGCATCCAATAAGTGATTTTGTGTCATTGGTTGAACATTTAGGTCATTTTTGTCATCCTTTGACTTATTCTAATCCAATTAGGGTTTTTAATCAATCTTGTAAATACAATAAGTGATTTTGTGTCATTGGTTGAACATTTAGGTCATTTTCGTCTTTCCTAGGCTTATTCTAATCATATTAGGGTATTTAACCAATAATGTGCATCCAATAAGTGATTTTGTGGCCTTGGTTGAACATTTAGGTCATTTTCGTCATCCTTGGACTTATTCTAGTCGAATTAGGGTTTTTAACCCATCTTGTGCATCCAATAAGTGATTTTGTGTCATCGGTTGAACATTTAGGTCATTTTCATCGTCCTACGACTTATTCTAATCCAATTAGGGTTTTCAACCAATCTTATGCATCCAATAAGTGATTTTGTGTCATTGGTTGAACATTTACGTCAGTTTTCGTCATCCTTCGACTTATTCTAATCCAATTAGGGTTTTTAACCAATCTTGTGCCTCCAATAATTAATTTTCTTTACGTGGTTGAACACTTAGGTCATTTTCATCCTCCCTAGACTTATTCTAATCCAAGTAGGGTTTTTAACCAATCTTGTGCATCCAATAAGTAATTTTGTGTCATTGGTTGAACATTTAGGTCTTTTTCGTCCTCCTTCGACTTATTCTAATCCAATTAGGGTTTTTAACCAATCTTGTGCCTTCAATAAGTGATTTTGTGTCCTTGGTTGAACATTTAGGTCATTTTCATCCTCCCTAGGCTTATTCTAATCCAATTAGGGTTTTAACCAATCTTACGCATCCAATAAGTGATTTTGTGTCATTGGTTGAACATTTAGGTCATTTTCGTCCTCCCTAGGCTTATTCTAATCCAATTAGGGTTTTTAACCAATCTTATGCATCCAATAAGTTATTTTGTGTCATTGGTTGAACATTTAGGTCATTTTCGTCATCCTTCGTCTTATTCTAATCCAATTAGGGTTTTTAACCAATCTTGTACATCCAATAAGTGATTTTATGTCATTGGTTGAACATTTAGGTCATTTTTGTCATCCTTTGACTTATTCTAATCGAATTAGGGTTTTTAACCAATCTTGCGCATCCAATAAATGATTTTATGTCATTGGTTGAACATTTAGGTCATTTTCGTCATCCTTTGACTTATTCTATTCCAGTTAGGGTTTTTAACCTATCTTGTGCATCCAATAAGTGATTTTGTGTCATTGGTTGAACATTTAGGTCATTTTCGTCCTCCTTCGACTTATTCTAATCCAATTAGGGTTTTTAATCTATCTTGTGAACCCAATAAGTGATTTTGTGTCATTGGTTGAACATTTAGGTCATTTTCGTCCTCCCTAGGGTTATTTTAATCATATTTGGATTTTTAACCAATCTTGTGAATCCAATAAGTGATTTTGTGTCCTTGGTTGATCATTTATGTCATTTTCATCATCGTTGGACTTATTCTAATCGAATTAGGGCTTTTAACCAATCTTGTGCATCCAACAAGTGATTTTGTGTCCTTGGTTGAACATTCAGGTCATTTTCGTCATCCTTGGACTTATTCTAATTCAATTAGGGTTTTTAACCAATCTTGTGCATCCAATAAGTGATTTTATGTCATTGGTTGAACATTTAGGTCATTTTCGTCATCCTTGGAGTTATTCTAATCGAATTAGGGTTTTTAACCAATCTTGTGCATCCAATAAGTGATTTTATGTCATTGGTTGAACATTTAGGTCATTTTCGTGGTGCTTTGACTTATTCTAATCCAATTTGGGTTTTTATCCAATCTTGTGCATTCAATAAGTGATTTTATGTCATTAGTTGAACATTTAGGTCATTTTCGTCATCCTTGGAGTTATTCTAATCGAATTAGGGTTTTTAACCAATCTTGTGCATCCAACAAGTGATTTTTTGTCATTGGTTGAACATTTAGGTCATTTTCGTCCTCCCTAGGCTTATTCTAATCCAATTAGAGTTTTTAACCAATCTAAATCATCCAATAAGTCATTCTGTGTCATTGGTTGAACATTTAGATCATCTTTGTCATCCTTTGACTTATTATAATCATATTAGGGTTTTTAACCAATCTTGTGCATCCAATAAGTGATTTTGTGGCCTTGGTTGAACATTTAGGTCATTTTCGTCATCCTTGGACTTATTCAAGTCGAATTAGGGTTTTTAACCCATCTTGTGCATCCAATAAGTGGTTTTGTGTCATTGGTTGAACATTTAGGTCATTATTGTCATCCTTTGACTTATTCTAATCCAATTAGGGTTTTTAACCAATCTTGTGCGTCCAATAAGTGATTTTATGTCATTGGTTGAACATTTAGGTCATTTTCGTGCTGCTTTGACTTATTCTAATCCAATTAGGGTTTTTAACCAATGTTGTGCATCCAATAAGTGATTTTATGTCATTGGTTGCACATTATGGTCATTTTAGTCCTCCCTAGGCTTATTCTAATCCGATTAGGGTTTTTAACCAATCTTATGCATCGAATAAGTGATTTTGTGTCATTGGTTGAACATGTGGGTCATTTTCGCCCTCCCTAGGCTTTTTCTAATCCAATTAGGGATTTTAACCAATCTTATGCATCCAATAAGTGATTTTGTGTCATTGGTTGAACATTTAGGTCATTTTTTTCATCCTTTGACTTATTCTAATCCAATTAGGGTTTTTAATCAATCTTGTAAATACAATAAGTGATTTTGTGTCATTGGTTGAACATTTAGGTCATTTTCGTCTTTCCTAGGCTTATTCTAATCATATTAGGGTTTTTAACCAATCTAGTGCATCCAATAAGTGATTTTGTGGCCTTGGTTGAACATTTAGGTCATTTTCGTTATCCTTGGACTTATTCTAGTCGAATTAGGGTTTTTAACCCATCTTGTGCATCCAATAAGTGATTTTGTGTCATTGGTTGAACATTTAGGTCATTTTCATCGTCCTACGACTTATTCTTATCCAATTAGGGTTTTCAACCAATCTTATGCATCCAATAAGTGATTTTGTGTCATTGGTTGAACATTTACGTCAGTTTTCGTCATTCTTCGACTTATTCTAATCCAATTAGGGTTTTTAACCAATCTTGTGCATCCAATAATTGATTTTCTTTACATGGTTGAACACTTAGGTCATTTTCATCCTCCCTAGACTTATTCTAATCCAATTAGGGTTTTTAACCAATCTTGTGCATCCAATAAGTAATTTTGTGTTCTTGGTTGAACATTTAGGTCTTTTTCGTCCTCCTTCGACTTATTCTAATCCAATTAGGGTTTTTAACCAATCTTGTGCCTCCAATAAGTGATTTTGTGTCCTTGGTTGAACATTTAGGTCATTTTCATCCTCCCTAGGCTTATTCTAATCCAATTAGGGTTTTAACCAATCTTACGCATCCAATAAGTGATTTTGTGTCATTGGTTGAACATTTAGGTCATTTTCGTCCTCCTTCGACTTATTCTAATCCAATTAGGGTTTTTAATCAATCTTGTGAATCCAATAAGTGATTTTGTGTCATTGGTTGAACATTTAGGTCATTTTCGTCCTCCCTAGGGTTATTCTAATCATATTAGGGTTTTTAACCAATCTTGTGCATCCAATAAGTGATTTTGTGTCCTTGGTTGAACATTTAGGTCATTTTCGTCATCGTTGGACTTATTCTAATCGAATTAGGGTTTTTAACCAATCTTGTGCATCCAATAAGTGATTTTATGTCATTGGTTGAACATTTAGGTCATTTTCGTCATCCTTGGACTTATTCTAAATCAATTAGGGTTTTTAACCAATCTTGTGCATCCAATAAGTGATTTTATGTCATTGGTTGAACATTTAGGTCATTTTCGTGCTGCATTGACTTATTCTAATCCAATTAGGGTTTTTAACCAATCTTGTGCATCCAATAAGTGATTTTATGTCATTGGTTGATCATTTAGGTCATTTTTGTCATCCTTTGACTTATTCTAATCCAATTAGGGTTTTTAACCAATCTTGTGCATCCAATAAGTGATTTTATGTCATTGGTTGAACATTTAGGTCATTTTCGTCATCCTTTGACTTATTCTAATCCAATTAGGGTTTTTAACCAATCTTGTGCATCCAACAAGTGATTTTGTGTCATTGGTTGAACATTTAGGTCATTTTCGTCCTCCTTCGACTTATTCTAATCCTATTAGGGTTTTTAATCAATCTTGTGAATCCAATAAGTGATTTTGTGTCATTGGTTGAACATTTAGGTCATTTTCGTCCTCCCTAGGGTTATTTTAATCATATTAGGGTTTTTAACCAATCTAGTGCATCCAATAAGTGATTTTGTGTCCTTGGTTGAACATTTAAGTCATTTTCGTCATCCTTGGACTTATTCTAATCGAATTAGGGTTTTTAACCAATCTTGTGCCTCCAATAAGTGATTTTGTGTCCTTGGTTGAACATTTAGGTCATTTTCGTCCTCCCCAGGCTTATTCTAATCCAATTAGAGTTTTTAACCAATCTTATGCATCTAATAAGTGATTCTGTGTCATTGGTTGAACATTTAGGTCATCTTTGTCATCCTTTGACTTATTCTAATCCAATTAGGGTTTTTAATCAATCTTTTGAATCCAATAAGTGATTTTGTGTCATTGGTTGAACATTTAGATCATTTTTGTCTTTCCTAGGCTTATTCTAATCATATTAGGGTTTTTAACCAATCTTGTGCATCCAATAAGTGATTTTGTTGCCTTGGTTGAACATTTAGGTCATTTTCGTCATCCTAGGACTTATTCTAGTCGAATTAGGGTTTTTAACCCATCTTGTGCATCCAATAAGTGGTTTTGTGTCATTGGTTGAACATTTAGGTCATTTTCGTCCTCCCTAGGCTTATTCTAATCCAATTAGAGTTTTTAACCAATCTTATGCATCCAATAAGTGATTATGTGTCATTGGTTGAATATTTAGGTCATCTTTATCATCCTTTGACTTATTCTAATCCAATTAGGGTTTTTAATCAATCTTGTGAATCCAATAAGTGATTTTGTGTCATTGGTTGAACATTTAGGTCATTTTTGTCTTTCCTAGGCTTATTCTAATCATATTAGGCTTTTTAACCAATCTTGTGCATCCAATAAGTGATTTTGTGGCCTTGGTTGAACATTTAGGTCATTTTCGTCATCCTTGGACTTATTCTAGTCGAATTAGGGTTTTTAACCCATCTTGTGCATCCAATAAGTGATTTTATGTCATTGGTTGAACATTTAGGTCATTTTCGTCATCCTTTGACTTATTCTAATCCAATTAGGGTTTTTAACCAATCTTGTGCATCCAATAAGTGATTTTGTGTCATTGGTTGGACATTTAGGTCATTTTCGTCCTCCTTCGACTTATTCTAATCCAATTAGGGTTTTTAATCAATCTTGTGAATCCAATAAGTGATTTTGTGTCATCGGTTGAACATTTAGGTCATTTTCGTCCTCCCTAGGGTTATTTTAATCATATTAGGGTTTTTAACCAATCTTGTGCATCCAATAAGTGATTTTGTGTCCTTGGTTGAACATTTAAGTCATTTTCGTCATCCTTGGACTTATTCTAATCGAATTAGGGTTTTTAACCAATCTTGTGCATCAAATAAGTGATTTTGTGTCCTTGGTTGAATATTTAGGTCATTTTCGTTCTCCCTAGGCTTATTCTAATCCAATTAGGGTTTTTAACCAATCTTGTGCATCAAATATGTGATTTTGTGTCCTTGGTTGAATATTTAGGTCATTTTCGTCCTCCCTAGGCTTATTCTAATCCAATTAGGGTTTTTAACCAATCTTATGCATCCAATAAGTGATTTTGTTTCATTGGTTGAACATTTAGGTCACTTTCGTCCTCCCTAGGCTTATTCTAATCCAATTAGGGTTTTTAACCAATCTTATGCATCCAATAAATGATTTTGTGTCATTGGTTGAACATTTAGGTCATTTTCGTCCTCCCTAGGCTTATTCTAATCCAATTAGAGTTTTTAACCAATCTTATGCATCCAATAAGTGATTCTGTGTCATTGGTTGAACATTTAGGTCATCTTTGTCATCCTTTGACTTATTCTAATCCAATTAGGGTTTTTAATCAATCTTGTGAATCCAATAAGTGATTTTGTGTCATTGGTTGAACATTTAGGTCATTTTTGTCTTTCCTAGGCTTATTCTAATCATATTAGGGTTTTTAACCAATCTTGTGCATCCAATAAGTGATTTTGCGGCCTTGGTTGAACATTTAGGTTATTTTCGTCATCCTTGGACTTGTTCTAGTCGAATTAGGGTTTTTAACCCATCTTATGCATCCAATAAGTGATTTTGTGTCGTTGGTTGAACATTTAGGTCATTTTGGTCATCCTTTGACTTATTCTAATCCAATTAGGGTTTTTAACCAATCTTGTGCATCCAATAAGTGATTTTGTGTCCTTGGTTGAACATTTAAGTCATTTTCGTCATCCTTGGACTTATTCTAATCGAATTAGGGTTTTTAACCAATCTTGTGCCTCCAATAAGTGATTTTGTGTCCTTGGTTGAACATTTAGGTCATTTTCATCCTCCCTAGGCTTATTCTAATCCAATTAGGGTTTTTAATCAATCTTGTGAATCCAATAAGTGATTTTGTGTCATTGGTTGAACATTTAGGTCATTTTTGTCTTTCCTAGGCTTATTCTAATCATATTAGGGTTTTTAACCAATCTTGTGCATCCAATAAGTGATTTTGTGGCCTTGGTTGAACATTTAGGTCATTTTCGTCATCCTTGGACTTATTCTAGTCGAATTAGGGTTTTTAACCCATCTTGTGCATCCAATAAGTGGTTTTGTGTCATTGGTTGAACATTTAGGTCATTTTCATCCTCCCTAGGCTTATTCAAATCCAGTTAGGGTTTTAACCAATCTTACGCATCCAATAAGTAATTTTGTGTCATTGGTTGAACATTTAGGTCATTTTTGTCCTCCCTAGGCTTATTCTAATCCAATTAGGGTTTTTAACCAATCTTATGCATTCAATAAGTGATTTTGTGTCATTGGTTGAACATTTAGGTCATTTTCGTCCTCCCTAGGCTTATTCTAATCCAATTAGAGTTTTTAACCAATCTTATGCATCCAATAAGTGATTCTGTGTCATTGGTTGAACATTTAGGTCATTTTTGTCCTCCCTAGGCTTATTCTAATCCAATTAGGGTTTTTAACCAATCTTATGCATCCAATAAGTGATTTTGTGTCATTGGTTGAACATTTAGGTCATTTTCGTCCTCCCTAGGCTTATTCTAATCCAATTAGAGTTTTTAACCAATCTTATGCATCCAATAAGTGATTTTGTGTCATTGGTTGAACATTTAGGTCATTTTTGTCATCCTTTGACTTATTCTAATCCAATTAGGGTTTTTAATCAATCTTGT
>JBBPBQ010000002.1:30235876-30259569 GCA_037974755.1 Cicer yamashitae | reverse complement strand
AACATTTAGGTCTTTTTCGTCCTCCTTCGACTTATTCTAATCCAATTAGGGTTTTTAACCAATCTTGTGCCTCCAATAAGTGATTTTGTGTCCTTGGTTGAACATTTAGGTCATTTTCATCCTCCCTAGGCTTATTCTAATCCAATTAGGGTTTTAACCAATCTTACGCATCCAATAAGTGATTTTGTGTCATTGGTTGAACATTTAGGTCATTTTCGTCCTCCCTAGGCTTATTCTAATCCAATTAGGGTTTTTAACCAATCTTATGCATCCAATAAGTGATTTTGTGTCATTGGTTGAACATTTAGGTCATTTTCGTCATCCTTCGGCTTATTCTAATACAATTAGGGTTTTTAACCAATCTTGTACATCCAATAAGTGATTTTATGTCATTGGTTGAACATTTAGGTCATATTCGTCATCCTTCGACTTATTCTAATCCAATTAGGGTATTTAACCAATCTTGTGCATCCAATAAGTGATTTTGTGTCATTGGTTGAACATTTAGGTCATTTTCTTCCTCCTTAGGCTTATTCTAATCCAATTAGAGTTTTTAACCAATCTTATGCATCCAATAAGTGATTTTGTGTCATTGGTTGAACATTTAGGTCATTTTTGTCATCCTTTGACTTATTCTAATCCAATTAGGGTTTTTAATCAATCTTGTAAATACAATAAGTGATTTTGTGTCATTGGTTGAACATTTAGGTCATTTTCGTCTTTCCTAGGCTTATTCTAATCATATTAGGGTTTTTAACCAATCCTGTGCATCCAATAAGTGATTTTGTGGCCTTGGTTGAACATTTAGGTCATTTTCGTCATCCTTGGACTTATTCTAGTCGAATTAGGGTTTTTAACCCATCTTGTGCATCCAATAAGTGATTTTGTGTCATTGGTTGAACATTTAGGTCATTTTCATCGTCCTACGACTTATTCTAATCCAATTAGGGTTTTCAACCAATCTTATGCATCCAATAAGTGATTTTGTGTCATTGGTTGAACATTTACGTCAGTTTTCGTCATCCTTTGACTTATTCTAATCCAATTAGGGTTTTTAACCAATCTTGTGCCTCCAATAATTGATTTTCTTTACATGGTTGAACACTTAGGTCATTTTCATCCTCCCTAGACTTATTCTAATCCAATTAGGGTTTTTAACCAATCTTGTGCATCCAATAAGTAATTTTGTGTCATTGGTTGAACATTTAGGTCTTTTTCGTCCTCCTTCGACTTATTCTAATCCAATTAGGGTTTTTAACCAATCTTGTGCCTCCAATAAGTGATTTTGTGTCCTTGGTTGTACATTTAGGTCATTTTCATCCTCCCTAGGCTTACTCTAATCCAATTAGGGTTTTAACCAATCTTACGCATCCAATAAGTGATTTTGTGTCATTGGTTGAACATTTAGGTCATTTTCGTCCTCCCTAGGCTTATTCTAATCCAGTTAGGGTTTTTAACCAATCTTATGCATCCAATAAGTGATTTTGTGTCATTGGTTGAACATTTAGGTCATTTTCGTCATCCTTCGTCTTATTCTAATCCAATTAGGGTTTATAACCAATCTTGTACATCCAATAAGTGATTTTATGTCATTGGTTGAACATTTAGGTCATTTTTGTCATCCTTTGACTTATTCTAATCGAATTAGGGTTTTTAACCAATCTTGTGCATCCAATAAGTGATTTTATGTCATTGGTTGAACATTTAGGTCATTTTCGTCACCCTTTGACTTATTCTAATCCAGTTAGGGTTTTTAACCAATCTTGTGCATCCAATAAGTGATTTTGTGTCATTGGTTGAACATTTAGGTCATTTTCGTCCTCCTTCGACTTATTCTAATCCAATTAGGGTTTTTAATCAATCTTGTGAATCCAATAAGTGATTTTGTGTCATTGGTTGAACATTTAGGTCATTTTCGTCCTCCCTAGGGTTATTTTAATCATATTTGGATTTTTAACCAATCTTGTGAATCCAATAAGTGATTTTGTGTCCTTGGTTGAACATTTATGTTATTTTCATCATCGTTGGACTTATTCTAATCGAATTAGGGTTTTTAACCAATCTTGTGCATCCAATAAGTGATTTTTTGTCCTTGGTTGAACATTCTGGTCATTTTCGTCATCCTTGGACTTATTCTAATTCAATTAGGGTTTTTAACCAATCTTGTGCATCCAATAAGTGATTTTATGTCATTGGTTGAACATTTAGGTCATTTTCGTCATCCTTGGAGTTATTCTAATCGAATTAGGGTTTTTAACCAATCTTGTGCATCCAATAAGTGATTTTATGTCATTGGTTGAACATTTAGGTCATTTTCGTGGTGCTTTGACTTATTCTAATCCAATTTGGGTTTTTATCCAATCTTGTGCATTCAATAAGTGATTTTATGTCATTAGTTGAACATTTAGGTCATTTTCGTCATCCTTGGAGTTATTCTAATCGAATTAGGGTTTTTAACCAATCTTGTGCATCCAACAAGTGATTTGGTGTCATTGGTTGAACATTTAGGTCATTTTCGTCATCCCTAGGCTTATTCTAATCCAATTAGAGTTTTTAACCAATCTAATGCATCCAATAAGTCATTATGTGTCATTGCTTGAACATTTAGGTCATCTTTGTCATCCTTTGACTTATTATAATCATATTAGGGTTTTTAACCAATCTTGTGCATCCAATAAGTGATTTTGTGGCCTTGGTTGAACATTTAGGTCATTTTCGTCATCCTTGGACTTATTCTAGTCGAATTAGGGTTTTTAACCCATCTTGTGCATCCAATAAGTGGTTTTGTGTCATTGGTTGAACATTTAGGTCATTTTCATCGTCCTACGACTTATTCTAATCCAATTAGGGTTTTCAACGAATCTTATGCATCCAATAAGTGATTTTGTGTCATCGGTTGAACATTTACGTCAGTTTTCGTCATCCTTCGACTTATTCTAATCCAATTAGGGTTTTTAACCAATCTTGTGCCTCCAATAATTGATTTTCTTTACATGGTTGAACACTTAGGTCATTTTCATCCTCCCTAGACTTATTCTAATCCAATTAGGGTTTTTAACCAATCTTGTGCATCCAATAAGTAATTTTGTGTCATTGGTTGAACATTTAGGTCTTTTTCGTCCTCCTTCGACTTATTCTAATCCAATTAGGGTTTTTAACCAATCTTGTGCCTCCAATAAGTGATTTTGTGTCCTTGGTTGTACATTTAGGTCATTTTCATCCTCCCTAGGCTTACTCTAATCCAATTAGGGTTTTAACCAATCTTACGCATCCAATAAGTGATTTTGTGTCATTGGTTGAACATTTAGGTCATTTTCGTCCTCCCTAGGCTTATTCTAATCCAGTTAGGGTTTTTAACCAATCTTATGCATCCAATAAGTGATTTTGTGTCATTGGTTGAACATTTAGGTCATTTTCGTCATCCTTCGTCTTATTCTAATCCAATTAGGGTTTATAACCAATCTTGTACATCCAATAAGTGATTTTATGTCATTGGTTGAACATTTAGGTCATTTTTGTCATCCTTTGACTTATTCTAATCGAATTAGGGTTTTTAACCAATCTTGTGCATCCAATAAGTGATTTTATGTCATTGGTTGAACATTTAGGTCATTTTCGTCACCCTTTGACTTATTCTAATCCAGTTAGGGTTTTTAACCAATCTTGTGCATCCAATAAGTGATTTTGTGTCATTGGTTGAACATTTAGGTCATTTTCGTCCTCCTTCGACTTATTCTAATCCAATTAGGGTTTTTAATCAATCTTGTGAATCCAATAAGTGATTTTGTGTCATTGGTTGAACATTTAGGTCATTTTCGTCCTCCCTAGGGTTATTTTAATCATATTTGGATTTTTAACCAATCTTGTGAATCCAATAAGTGATTTTGTGTCCTTGGTTGAACATTTATGTTATTTTCATCATCGTTGGACTTATTCTAATCGAATTAGGGTTTTTAACCAATCTTGTGCATCCAATAAGTGATTTTTTGTCCTTGGTTGAACATTCTGGTCATTTTCGTCATCCTTGGACTTATTCTAATTCAATTAGGGTTTTTAACCAATCTTGTGCATCCAATAAGTGATTTTATGTCATTGGTTGAACATTTAGGTCATTTTCGTCATCCTTGGAGTTATTCTAATCGAATTAGGGTTTTTAACCAATCTTGTGCATCCAATAAGTGATTTTATGTCATTGGTTGAACATTTAGGTCATTTTCGTGGTGCTTTGACTTATTCTAATCCAATTTGGGTTTTTATCCAATCTTGTGCATTCAATAAGTGATTTTATGTCATTAGTTGAACATTTAGGTCATTTTCGTCATCCTTGGAGTTATTCTAATCGAATTAGGGTTTTTAACCAATCTTGTGCATCCAACAAGTGATTTGGTGTCATTGGTTGAACATTTAGGTCATTTTCGTCATCCCTAGGCTTATTCTAATCCAATTAGAGTTTTTAACCAATCTAATGCATCCAATAAGTCATTATGTGTCATTGCTTGAACATTTAGGTCATCTTTGTCATCCTTTGACTTATTATAATCATATTAGGGTTTTTAACCAATCTTGTGCATCCAATAAGTGATTTTGTGGCCTTGGTTGAACATTTAGGTCATTTTCGTCATCCTTGGACTTATTCTAGTCGAATTAGGGTTTTTAACCCATCTTGTGCATCCAATAAGTGGTTTTGTGTCATTGGTTGAACATTTAGGTCATTTTCATCCTCCCTAGGCTTATTCAAATCCAGTTAGGGTTTTAACCAATCTTACGCATCCAATAAGTAATTTTGTGTCATTGGTTGAACATTTAGGTCATTTTTGTCCTCCCTAGGCTTATTCTAATCCAATTAGGGTTTTTAACCAATCTTATGCATTCAATAAGTGATTTTGTGTCATTGGTTGAACATTTAGGTCATTTTCGTCCTCCCTAGGCTTATTCTAATCCAATTAGAGTTTTTAACCAATCTTATGCATCCAATAAGTGATTCTGTGTCATTGGTTGAACATTTAGGTCATCTTTGTCATCCTTTGACTTATTCTAATCCAATTAGGGTTTTTAATCAATCTTGTGAATCCAATAAGTGATTTTGTGTCATTGGTTGAACATTTAGGTCATTTTTGTCTTTCCTAGGCTTATTCTAATCATATTAGGGTTTTTAACCAATCTTGTGCATCCAATAAGTGATTTTGTGGCCTTGGTTGAACATTTAGGTCATTTTCGTCATCCTTCGACTTATTCTAATCCAATTAGGGTTTTTAACCAATCTTGTGCATCCAATAAGTAATTTTGTGTCATTGGTTGAACATTTAGGTCTTTTTCGTCCTCCTTCGACTTATTCTAATCCAATTAGGGTTTTTAACCAATCTTGTGACTCCAATAAGTGATTTTGTGTCCTTGGTTGAACATTTAGGTCATTTTCATCCTCCCTAGGCTTATTCTAATCCAATTAGGGTTTTAACCAATCTTACGCATCCAATAAGTGATTTTGTGTCATTGGTTGAACATTTAGGTCATTTTCGTCCTCCCTAGGCTTATTCTAATCCAATTAGGGTTTTTAACCAATCTTGTGCATCCAATAAGTGACTTTGTGTCATTGGTTGAACATTTAGGTCATTTTCGTCCTCCTTCGACTTATTCTAATCGAATTAGGGTTTTAACCAATCTTGTGCATCCAATAAGTGATTTTGTGTGATTGGTTGAACATTTAGCTCATTTTCGTCATCCTTGGACTTATTCTAATTCAATTAGGGTTTTTAACCAATCTTGTGCATCCAATAAGTGATTTTATGTCATTGGTTGAACATTTAGGTCATTTTCGTGCTCCTTTGACTTATTCTAATCTAATTAGGGTTTTTAATCAATCTTGTGCATCCAATAAGTGATTTTGTGTCATTGGTTAAACATTTAGGTCATTTTCGTCCTCCCTAGGCTTCTTCTAATCATATTTGGGTTTTTAACCAATCTTGTGGATCCAATAAGTGATTTTGTGGCCTTGGTTGAACACTTAGGTCATTTTCGTCATCCTTGAACTTATTCTAATCGAATTAGGGTTTTTAACCAATCTTGTGCATCCAATAAGTGATTTTGTGTCATTGGGTGAACATTTAGGTCATTTTCCTCCTCCTTCGACTTATTCTAATCCAATTAGGGTTTTCAACCAATCTTATGCATCCAATAAGTGATTTTGTGTCATTGGTTGAACATTTAGGTCATTTTTCGTCATCCTTCGACTTATTCTAATCCAATTAGGGTTTTTAACCAATCTTGTGCATCCAATAAGTAATTTTGTGTCATTGGTTGAACATTTAGGTCATTTTCGTCCTCCTTCGACTTATTCTAATCGAATTAGGGTTTTTAATCAATCTTGTGCATCCAATAAGTGATTTTGTGTCATTGGTTAAACATTTAGGTCATTTTCGTCCTCCCTAGGCTTCTTCTAATCATTTTAGGGTTTTTAACCAATCTTGTGCTTCCAATAAGTGATTTTGTGTCTTTGGGTGAACGTTTAGGTTATTTTCGTCCTCCTTCGACTTATTCTAATCCAATAAGGGTTTGTAACCAATCTTATGCATCCAATAAGTGATTTTGTGTCATTGGTTGAACATTTAGGTCATTTTTGTCATCATTTCACTTATTCTAATCCAATTAGGGTTTTTGACCAATCTTGTGCATCCAATAAGTGATTTTATGTCATTGGTTGAACATTTAGGTCATTTTCGTCATCCTTGGACTTATTCTAATTCAATTAGGGTTTTTAACCAATCTTGTGCATCCAATAAGTGATTTTATGTCATTGGTTGAACATTTAGGTCATTTTCGTGCTGCTTTGACTTATTCTAATCCAATTAGGGTTTTTAACCAATCTTGTGCATCCAATAAGTGATCTTATGTCATTGGTTGAACATTTAGGTCATTTTCATCATCGTTGGACTTATTCTAATCGAATTAGGGTTTTTAACCACTCTTGTGCATCCAATAAGTGATTTTGTGTCATTGGTTGAACATTTAGGTCATTTTCTTCCTCTTTGGACTTATTCTAATCCAATTAAGGTTTTTTATCAATCTTGTGCATCCAATAAGTGATTTTGTGTCATTGGTTGAACATTTAGGTCATTTTCGTCCTTCCTAGGGTTATTCTAATCATATTAGGGTTTTTAACCAATCTTGTGCATCCAATAAGTGATTTTGTGTCATTGGTTGAACATTTAGGTCATTTTAGTCGTCCTTCGACTTATTCTAATCCAATTAGGGTTTTCAACCAATCTTATGCATCCAATAAGTGATTTTGTGTCATTGGTTGAACATTTACGTCAGTTTTCGTCATCCTTCGACTTATTCTAATCCAATTAGGGTTTTTAACCAATCTTGTGCCTCCAATAATTAATTTTCTTTACGTGGTTGAACACTTAGGTCATTTTCATCCTCCCTAGACTTATTCTAATCCAAGTAGGGTTTTTAACCAATCTTGTGCATCCAATAAGTAATTTTGTGTCATTGGTTGAACATTTAGGTCTTTTTCGTCCTCCTTCGACTTATTCTAATCCAATTAGGGTTTTTAACCAATCTTGTGCCTTCAATAAGTGATTTTGTGTCCTTGGTTGAACATTTAGGTCATTTTCATCCTCCCTAGGCTTATTCTAATCCAATTAGGGTTTTAACCAATCTTACGCATCCAATAAGTGATTTTGTGTCATTGGTTGAACATTTAGGTCATTTTCGTCCTCCCTAGGCTTATTCTAATCCAATTAGGGTTTTTAACCAATCTTATGCATCCAATAAGTGATTTTGTGTCATTGGTTGAACATTTAGGTCATTTTCGTCATCCTTCATCTTATTCTAATCCAATTGGGGTTTTTAACCAATCTTGTACATCCAATAAGTGATTTTATGTCATTGGTTGAACATTTAGGTCATTTTTGTTATCCTTTGACTTATTCTAATCAAATAGGGTTTTTAACCAATCTTGTGCATCCAATAAGTGATTTTATGTCATTGGTTGAACATTTAGGTCATTTTCGTCATCCTTGGACTTATTCTAATTCAATTAGGGTTTTTAACCAATCTTGTGCATCCAATAAGTGATTTTATGTCATTGGTTGAACATTTAGGTCATTTTCGTCATCCTTGGAGTTATTCTAATCGAATTACGGTTTTTAACCAATCTTGTGCATCCAATAAGTGATTTTATGTCATTGGTTGAACATTTAGGTCATTTTCGTGGTGCTTTGACTTATTCTAATCCAATTTGGGTTTTTATCCAATCTTGTGCATTCAATAAGTGATTTTATGTCATTAGTTGAACATTTAGGTCATTTTCGTCATCCTTGGAGTTATTCTAATCGAATTAGGGTTTTTAACCAATCTTGTGCATCCAAAAAGTGATTTTGTGTCATTGGTTGAACATTTAGGTCATTTTCGTCCTCCCTAGGCTTATTCTAATCCAATTAGAGTTTTTAACCAATCTAATGCATCCAATAAGTCATTCTGTGTCATTGGTTGAACATTTAGGTCATCTTTGTCATCCTTTGACTTATTATAATCATATTAGGGTTTTTAACCAATCTTGTGCATCCAATAAGTGATTTTGTGGCTTTGGTTGAACATTTAGGTCATTTTCGTGCTGCTTTGACTTTTTCTAATCCAATTAGGGTTTTTAACCAATGTTGTGCATCCAATAAGTGATTTTATGTCATTGGTTGCACATTTTGGTCATTTTAGTCCTCACTAGGCTTATTCTAATCCGATTAGGGTTTTTAACCATTCTTATGCATCGAATAAGTGATTTTGTGTCATTGGTTGAACATTTGGGTCATTTTCGCCCTCCCTAGGCTTTTTCTAATCCAATTAGGGATTTTAACCAATCTTATGCATCCAATAAGTGATTTTGTGTCATTGGTTGAACATTTAGTTCATTTTTGTCCTCCCTAGGCTTATTCTTATCAAATTAGGGTTTTTAACCAATCTTATGCATCCAATAAGTGATTTTGTTTCATTGGTTGAACATTTAGGTCATTTTCGTCATCGTTTGACTTATTCTAATCCAATTAGGGTTTTTAACCAATCTTGTACATCCAGTAAGTGATTTTATGTCATTGGTTGAACATTTAGGTCATTTTCGTCATCCTTAGACTTATTCTAATCCAATTAGGGTTTTTAACCAATCTTGTGCATCCAATAAGTGATTTTGTGTCCTTGGTTGAACATTTAAGTCATTTTCGTCATCCTTGGACTTATTCTAATCGAATTAGGGTTTTTAACCAATCTTGTGCATCAAATAAGTGATTTTGTGTCCTTGGTTGAATATTTAGGTCATTTTCGTCCTCCCTAGGCTTATTCTAATCCAATTACGGTTTTTAACCAATCTTATGCATCCAATAAGTGATTTTGTTTCATTGGTTGAACATTTAGGTCATTTTCGTCCTCCCTAGGCTTATTCTAATCCAATTAGGGTTTTTAACCAATCTTATGCATCCAATAAGTGATTTTGTGTCATTGGTTGAACATTTAGGTCATTTTTGTCATCCTTCGTCTTATTCTAATCCAATTAGGGTTTTTAACCAATCTTGTACATCCAATAAGTGATTTTGTGTCCTTGGTTGAACATTTAGGTCATTTTCATCCTCCCTAGGCTTATTCTAATCCAATTAGGGTTTTAACCAATCTTATGCATCCAATAAGTAATTTTATGTCATTGGTTGAACATTTAGGTCATTTTCGTCCTCCCAAGGGTTATTTTAATCATATTAGGGTTTTTAACCGATCTTGTGCATCCACTAAGTGATTTTGTGTCCTTGGTTGAACATTTAAGTCATTTTCGTCATCCTTGGACTTATTCTAATTGAATTAGGGATTTTAACCAATCTTGTGCCTCCAATAAGTGACTTTGTGTCCTTGGTTGAACATTTATGTCATTTTCATCCTCCCTAGGCTTATTCTAATCCAATTAGGGTTTTCACTAATCTTATGCATCCAATAAGTGATTTTGTGTCATTGGTTGAACATTTAGGTCATTTTCGTCCTCCCTAGGCTTATTCTAATCCAATTAGAGTTTTTAACCAATCTTATGCATCCAATAAGTGATTCTGTGTCATTGGTTGAATATTTAGGTCATCTTTATCATCCTTTGACTTATTCTAATCCAATTAGGGTTTTTAATCAATCTTGTGAATCCAATAAGTGATTTTGTGTCATTGGTTGAACATTTAGGTCATTTTTGTCTTTCCTAGGCTTATTCTAATCATATTAGGGTTTTTAACCAATCTTGTGCATCCAATAAGTGATTTTGTGGCCTTGGTTGAACATTTAGGTCATTTTCGTCATCCTTGGACTTATTCTAGTCGAATTAGGGTTTTTAACCCATCTTGTGCATCCAATAAGTGATTTTATGTCATTGGTTGAACATTTAGGTCATTTTCGTCATCCTTTGACTTATTCTAATCCAATTAGGGTTTTTAACCAATCTTGTGCATCCAATAAGTGATTTTGTGTCATTGGTTGAACATTTAGGTCATTTTCGTCCTCCTTCGACTTATTCTAATCCAATTAGGGTTTTTAATCAATCTTGTGAATCCAACAAGTGATTGTGTGTCATTGGTTGAACATTTAGGTCATTTTCGTCCTCCCTAGGGTTATTTTAATCATATTAGGGTTTTTAACCAATCTTGTGCATCCAATAAGTAATTTTGTGTCCTTGGTTGAACATTTAAGTCATTTTCGTCATCCTTGGACTTATTCTAATCGAATTAGGGTTTTTAACCAATCTTGTGCCTCCAATAAGTGATTTTGTGTCCTTGGTTGAACATTTAGGTCATTTTCATCCTCCCTAGGCTTATTCTAATCCAATTAGGGTTTTAACCAATCTTACGCATCCAATAAGTAATTTTGTGTCATTGGTTGAACATTTAGGTCATTTTCGTCCTCCCTAGGCTTATTCTAATCCAATTAGGGTTTTTAACCAATCTTATGCATCCAATAAGTGATTTTGTGTCATTGGTTGAACATTTAGGTCATTTTCATCCTCCCTAGGCTTATTCTAATCCAATTAGGGTTTTAACCAATCTTATGCATCCAATAAGTAATTTTGTGTCATTGGTTGAACATTTAGGTCATTTTCGTCCTCCCTAGGCTTATTCTAATCCAATTAGGGTTTTTAACCAATCTTATGCATCCAATAAGTGATTTTGTGTCATTGGTTGAACATTTAGGTCATTTTCGTCCTCCATAGGCTTATTCTAATCCAATTAGGGTTTTTAACCAATCTTGTGCATCCAACAAGTGATTTTGTGTCATTGGTTGAACATTTAGGTCATTTTCGTCCTTCTTCGACTTATTCTAATCCAATTAGGGTTTTTAACCAATCTTGTGCCTCCAATAAGTGATTTTGTGTCCTTGGTTGAACATTTAGGTCATTTTCATCCTCCCTAGGCTTATTCTAATCCAATTAGGGTTTTAACCAATCTTACGCATCCAATAAGTAATTTTGTGTCATTGGTTGAACATTTAGGTCATTTTCGTCCTCCCTAGGCTTATTCTAATCCAATTAGGGTTTTTAACCAATCTTATGCATCCAATAAGTGATTATGTGTCATTGGTTGAACATTTAGGTCATTTTCTTCCCCCCTAGGCTTATTCTAATCCAATTAGAGTTTTTAACCAATCTTATGCATCCAATAAGTGATTCTGTGTCATTGGTTGAACAATTAGGTCATCTTTGTCATCCTTTGACTTATTCTAATCCAATTAGGGTTTTTAATCAATCTTGTGAATCCAATAAGTGATTTTGTGTCATTGGTTGAACATTTAGGTCATTTTTGTCCTCCCTAGGGTTATTTTAATTATATTAGGGTTTTTAACCAATCTTGTGCATCCAATAACTGATTTTGTGTCCTTGGTTGAACATTTAAGTCATTTTCGTCATCCTTGGACTTATTCTAATCGAATTAGGGTTTTTAACCAATCTTGTGCCTCCAATAAGTGATTTTGTGTCCTTGGTTGAACATTTAGGTCATTTTCATCCTCCCTAGGCTTATTCTAATCCAATTAGGGTTTTTAATCAATCTTGTGAATCCAATAAGTGATTTTGTGTCATTGGTTGAACATTTAGGTCATTTTTGTCTTTCCTAGGCTTATTCTAATCATATTAGGGTTTTTAACCAATCTTGTGCATCCAATAAGTGATTTTGTGGCCTTGGTTGAACATTTAGGTCATTTTCGTCATCCTTGGACTTATTCTAGTCGAATTAGGGTTTTTAACCCATCTTGTGCATCCAATAAGTGATTTTATGTCATTGGTTGAACATTTAGGTCATTTTCGTCATCCTTTGACTTATTCTAATCCAATTAGGGTTTTTAACCAATCTTGTGCATCCAATAAGTGATTTTGTGTCATTGGTTGAACATTTAGGTCATTTTCGTCCTCCTTCGACTTATTCTAATCGAATTAGGGTTTTTAATCAATCTTGTGCATCCAATAAGTGATTTTGTGTCATTGGTTGAACATTTAGGTCATTTTCATCCTCCCTAGGCTTATTCTAATCCAATTAGGGTTTTTAACCAATCTTATGCATCCAATAAGTGATTTTGTGTCATTGGTTGAACATTTAGGTAATTTTTGTCATCCTTTCACTTATTCTAATCCAATTTGGGTTTTTAACCAATCTTGTGCATCCAATAAGTGATTTTATGTCATTGGTTGAACATTTAGGTCATTTTTGTCATCCTTCGACTTATTCTAATCCAATTAGGGTTTTTAACCAATCTTGTGCATCCAATAAGTGATTTTGTGTCATTGGTTGAACATTTAGGTCATTTTCATTCCCCTTCGATTTATTCTAATCCAATTAGGGTTTTTAATCAATCTTGTGCATCCAATAAGTGATTTTGTGTCATTGGTTGAACATTTAGGTCATTTTCGTCCTCCCTAGGCTTATTCTAATCATATTAGGGTTTTTAACCAATCTTGTGCATCCAATAAGTGATTTTGTGTCATTGGTTGAACATTTAGGTCATTTTCGTCATCCTTGGACTTATTCTAATCGAATTAGGGTTTTTAACCAATCTTGTGCATCCAATAAGTGATTTTGTGTCATTGGTTGAACATTTAGGTCATTTTCGTCCTCCTTCGACTTATTCTAATCCAATTAGGGTTTTTAATCAATCTTGTGCATCCAATAAGTGATTTTGTGTCATTGGTTGAACATTTAGGTCATTTGGTTCGTCCTTAGGCTTATTCTAATCATATTAGGGTTTTAAACCAATCTTGTGCATCCAATAAGTTATTTTGTATCCTTTGTTGAACATTTAGGTCATTTTGGTCATCCTTGGACTTATTCTAATCGAATTAGTGTTTTTAACCAATCTTGTGCATCCAATAAGTGATTTTGTGTCCTTGGTAGAACATTTAGGTCATTTTCGTCCTCCCTAGGCTTATTCTAATCCAATTAGGGTTTTTAACCAATCTTATGCATCCAATAAATGATTTTGTGTCATTGGTTGAACATTTAGGTCTTTTTCGTCATCCTTTGACTTATTCTAATCCAATTAGGGTTTTTAACCAATCTTATGCATCCAATAAATGATTTTGTGTCATTGGTTGAACATTTAGGTCTTTTTCGTCCTCCTTCGACTTATTCTAATCCAATTAGGGTTTTTAATCAATCTTTTGCATCCAATAAGTGATTTTGTGTCATTGGTTGAACATTTAGGTCATTTGGTTCGTCCTTAGGCTTATTCTAATCATATTAGGGTTTTAAACCAATCTTGTGCATCCAATAAGTTCTTTTGTATCCTTTGTTGAACATTTAGGTCATTTTGGTCATCCTTGGACTTATTCTAATCGAATTGGTGTTTTTAACCAATCTTGTGCATCCAATAAGTGATTTTGTGTCATTGGTTGAACATTTAGGTCATTTTGTTCGTCCTTAGGCTTATTTTAATCATATTAGGGTTTTAAACCAATCTTGTGCATCCAATAAGTTCTTTTGTATCCTTTGTTGAACATTTAGGTCATTTTGGTCATCCTTGGACTTATTCTAATCGAATTAGTGTTTTTAACCAATCTTATGCATCCAATAAGTGATTTTGTGTCATTGGTTGAACATTTAGTTCAGTTCTGACATCCTTCGACTTATTCTAATCCAATTAGGGTTTTTAACCAATCTTGTGCCTCCAGTAAGTGATTTTGTGTCCTTGGTTGAACATTTAGGTCTTCTTCGTCCTCCCTAGGCTTCTTCTAATCCAATTAGGGTTTTTAACCAATCTTGTGCATCCAATAAATGATTTTGTGTCATTGGTTGAACATTTAGGTCTTTTTCGTCCTCCTTCGACTTATTCTAATCCAATTAGGGTTTTTAATCAATCTTGTGCATCCAATAAGTGATTTTGTGTCATTGGTTGAACATTTAGGTCATTTTGTTTGTCCCTAGGCTTATTCTAATCATATTAGGGTTTTAAACCAATCTTGTGCATCCAATAAGTTATTTTGTGTCCTTTGTTAAACATTTAGGTCATTTTGGTCATCCTTGGACTTATTCTAATCAAATTAGGGTTTTTAACCAATCTTGTGCCTCCAATAAGTGATTGTGTGTCCTTGGTTGAACATTTAGGTCTTTTTCGTCCTCCCTAGGCTTATTCTAATCCAATTAGGGTTTTTAACCAATCTTATGCATCCAATAACTGATTTTGTGTCATTGGTTGAACGTTTAGGTCATTTTCGTCCTCCCTAGGCTTATTCTAATCCAATTAGGGTTTTTAACCAATCTTATGCATCCAATAAGTGATTTTGTTTCATTGGTTTAACATTTAGGTCATTTTCGTCATCCTTTGACTGATTCTAATCCAATTACGGTTTTTAACCAATCTTGTGCCTCCAATAAGTGATTTTGTGTCCTTGGTAGAACATTTAGGTCTTTTTCGTCCTCCCTAGGCTTATTCTAATCCAATTAGGGTTTTTAACCAATCTTATGCATCCAATAAGTAATTTTGTGTCATTGGTTGAACATTTAGGTCATTTTCGTCCTCCCTAGGCTTATTCTAATCCAATTAGGGTTTTTAACCAATCTTATGCATCCAATAAGTGATTTTGTGTCATTGGTTGAACATTTAGGTCATTTTCGTCATCCTTTGACTTATTCTAATCCAATTAGGGTTTTTAACCAATCTTGTGCATCCAACAAGTGATATTGTGTCATTGGTTGAACATTTAGGTCATCTTTATCATCCTTTGACTTATTCTAATCCAATTAGGGTTTTTAATCAATCTTTTGAATCCAATAAGTGATTTTGTGTCATTGGTTGAACATTTAGGTCATTTTCGTCCTCCCTAGGGTTATTGTAATTATATTAGGGTTTTTAACCAATCTTGTGCATCCAATAAGTGATTTTGTGTCCTTGGTTGAACATTTAAGTCATTTTCATCCTCCCTAGGCTTATTCTAATCCAATTTGGGTTTTAACCAATCTTACGCATCCAATAAGTAATTTTGTGTCATTGGTTGAACATTTAGGTCATTTTCGTCCTCCCTAGGCTTATTCTAATCCAATTAGGGTTTTTAACCAATCTTATGCATCCAATAAGTGATTTTGTGTCATTGGTTGAACATTTAGGTCATTTTCATCCTCCCTAGGCTTATTCTAATCCAATTAGGGTTTTAACCAATCTTATGCATCCAATAAGTAATTTTGTGTCATTGGTTGAACATTTAAGTCATTTTCATCCTCCCTAGGCTTATTCTAATCCAATTAGGGTTTTTAACCAATCATATGCATCCAATAAGTGATATTGTGTCATTGGTTGAACATTTAGGTCATTTTCGTCCTCCCTAGGCTTATTCTAATCCAATTAGAGTTTTTAACCAATCTTATGCATCACATAAGTGATTCTGTGTCATTGGTTGAATATTTAGGTCATCTTTATCATCATTTGACTTATTCTAATCCAATTAGGGTTTTTAATCAATCTTGTGAATCCAATAAGTGATTTTGTGTCATTGGTTGAACATTTAGGTCATTTTTGTCTTTCCTAGGCTTATTCTAATCATATTAGGGTTTTTAACCAATCTTGGTCATGCAATAAGTGATTTTGTTTCCTTGGTTGAACATTTAGGTCATTTTCGTCATCCTAGGACTTATTCTAGTCGAATTAGGGTTTTTAACCCATCTTGTGCATCCAATAAGTGGTTTTGTGTCATTGGTTGAACATTTAGGTCATTTTCGTCATCCTTTGACTTATTCTAATCCAATTAGGGTTTTTAACCAATCTTGTACATCCAACAAGTGATTTTGTGTCATTGGTTGTACATTTAGGTCATCTTTATCATCCTTTGACTTATTCTAATCCAATTAGGGTTTTTAATCAATCTTTTGAATCCAATAAGTGATTTTGTGTCATTGGTTGAACATTTAGGTCATTTTCGTCCTCCCTAGGGTTATTGTAATTATATTAGGGTTTTTAACCAATCTTGTGCATCCAATAAGTGATTTTGTGTCCTTGGTTGAACATTTAAGTCATTTTCGTCATCCTTGGACTTATTCTAATCGAATTACGGTTTTTAACCAATCTTGTGCCTCCAATAAGTGATTTTCTGTCCTTGGTTGAACATTTAAGTCATTTTCATCCTCCCTAGGCTTATTCTAATCCAATTAGGGTTTTAACCAATCTTACGCATCCAATAAGTAATTTTGTGTCATTGGTTGAACATTTAGGTCATTTTCGTCCTCCCTAGGCTTATTCTAATCCAATTAGGGTTTTTAATCAATCTTGTGAATCCAATAAGTGATTTTGTGTCATTGGTTGAACATTTAGGTCATTTTTGTCTTTCCTAGGCTTATTCTAATCATATTAGGGTTTTTAACCAATCTTGTGCATCCAATAAGTGATTTTGTTGCCTTGGTTGAACATTTAGGTCATTTTCGTCATCCTAGGACTTATTCTAGTCGAATTAGGGTTTTTAACCCATCTTGTGCATCCAATAAGTGGTTTTGTGTCATTGGTTGAACATTTAGGTCATTTTGGTCACCCTTTGACTTATTCTAATCCAATTAGGGTTTTTAACCAATCTTGTGCATCCAATAAGTGATTTTATGTCATTGGTTGAACATTTAGGTCATTTTCGTCATCCTTTGACATATTCTAATCCAATTAGGGTTTTTAACCAATCTTGTGCATCCAACAAGTGATTTTGTGTCATTTGTTGAACATTTAGGTCATTTTCGTCCTCCTTCGACTTATTCTAATCCAATTAGGGTTTTTAATCAATCTTGTGAATCCAATAAGTGATTTTGTGTCATTGGTTGAACATTTAGGTCATTTTCGTCCTCCCTAGGGTTATTGTAATTATATTAGGGTTTTTAACCAATCTTGTGCATCCAATAAGTGATTTTGTGTCCTTGGTTGAACATTTAAGTCATTTTCGTCATCCTTGGACTTATTCTAATCGAATTAGGGTTTTTAACCAATCTTGTGCCTCCAATAAGTGATTTTGTGTCCTTGGTTGAACATTTAAGTCATTTTCATCCTCCCTAGGCTTATTCTAATCCAATTAGGGTTTTAACCAATCTTACGCATCCAATAAGTAATTTTGTGTCATTGGTTGAACATTTAAGTCATTTTCATCCTCCCTAGGCTTATTCTAATCCAATTAGGGTTTTTAACCAATCATATGCATCCAATAAGTGATTTTGTGTCATTGGTTGAACATTTAGGTCATTTTCGTCCTCCCTAGGCTTATTCTAATCCAATTAGAGTTTTTAACCAATCTTATGCATCCAATAAGTGATTCTGTGTCATTGGTTGAATATTTAGGTCATCTTTATCATCATTTGACTTATTCTAATCCAATTAGGGTTTTTAATCAATCTTGTGAATCCAATAAGTGATTTTGTGTCATTGGTTTAACATTTAGGTCATTTTTGTCTTTCCTAGGCTTATTCTAATCATATTAGGGTTTTTAACCAATCTTGTGCATCCAATAAGTGATTTTATGGCCTTGGTTGAACATTTAGGTCATTTTCGTCATCCTTGGACTTATTCTAGTCGAATTAGGGTTTTTAACCAATCTTGTGCATCCAATAAGTGATTTTATGTCATTGGTTGAACATTTAGGTCATTTTCGTCATCCTTTGACTTATTCTAATCCAATTAGGGTTTTTAACCAATCTTGTGCATCCAATAAGTGATTTTGTGTCATTGGTGGAATATTTAGGTCATTTTCGTCCTCCCTAGGCTTATTCTAATCCAATTAGAGTTTTTAACCAATCTTATGCATCCAATAAGTGATTCTGTGTCATTGGTTGAACATTTAAGTCATCTTTGTCATCCTTTGACTTATTCTAATCCAATTAGGGTTTTTAATCACTCTTGTGAATCCAATAAGTGATTTTGTGTCATTGGTTGAACATTTAGGTCGTTTTCGTCCTCCTTCGACTTATTCAAATCCAATTAGGGTTTTTAATCAATCTTGTGAATCCAATAAGTGATTTTGTGTCCTTGGTTTAACATTTAGGTCATTTTCATCCTCCCTAGGCTTATTCTAATCCAATTAGGGTTTTAACGAATCTTACGCATCCAATAAGTAATTTTGTGTCATTGGTTGAACATTTAGGTCATTTACGTCCTCCCTAGGCTTATTCTAATCCAATTAGGGTTTTTAACCAATCTTATGCATCCAATAAGTGATTATGTGTCATTGGTTGAACATTTAGGTCATTTTCGTCCTCCCTAGGCTTATTCTAATCCAATTAGAGTTTTTAACCAATCTTATGCATCCAATAAGTGATTCTGTGTCATTGGTTGAACAATTAGGTCATCTTTGTCATCCTTTGACTTATTCTAATCCAATTAAGGTTTTTAATCAATCTTGTGAATCCAATAAGTGATTTTGTGTCATTGGTTGAACATTTAGGTCATTTTCGTCCTCCCTAGGGTTATTTTAATCATATTAGGGTTTTTAACCAATCTTGTGCATCCAATAAGTGATTTTGTGTCCTTGGCTGAACATTTAAGTCATTTTCGTCATCTTTGGACTTATTCTAATCGAATTAGGGTTTTTAACCAATCTTGTGCATCAAATAAGTGATTTTGTATCCATTGTTGAACATTTAGGTCTTTTTCGTCATCCTTGGACTTATTCTAATTCAATTAGGGTTTTTAACCAATCTTGTGCATCCAATAAGTGATTTTATGTCATTGGTTGAACATTTAGGTCATTTTCGTGCTGCTTTGACTTATTCTAATCCAATTAGGGTTTCTAACCAATCTTGTGCATCCAATAAGTGATTTTGTGTCATTGGTTGAACATTTAGGTCATTTTCGTCCTCCCTAGGGTTATTTTAATTATATTAGGGTTTTTAACCAATCTTGTGCATCCAATAAGTGATTTTGTGTCCTTGGTTGAACATTTAAGTCATTTTCGTCATCCTTGGACTTATTCTAATCGAATTAGGGTTTTTAACCAATCTTGTGCCTCCAATAAGTGATTTTGTGTCCTTGGTTGAACATTTAGGTCATTTTCATCCTCCCTAGGCTTATTCTAATCCAATTAGGGTTTTTAATCAATCTTGTGAATCCAATAAGTGATTTTGTGTCATTGGTTGAACATTTAGGTCATTTTTGTCTTTCCTAGGCTTATTCTAATCATATTAGGGTTTTTAACCAATCTTGTGCATCCAATAAGTGATTTTGTGGCCTTGGTTGAACATTTAGGTCATTTTCGTCATCCTTGGACTTATTCTAGTCGAATTAGGGTTTTTAACCCATCTTGTGCATCCAATAAGTGATTTTATGTCATTGGTTGAACATTTAGGTCATTTTCGTCATCCTTTGACTTATTCTAATCCAATTAGGGTTTTTAACCAATCTTGTGCATCCAATAAGTGATTTTGTGTCATTGGTTGAACATTTAGGTCATTTTCGTCCTCCTTCGACTTATTCTAATCGAATTAGGGTTTTTAATCAATCTTGTGCATCCAATAAGTGATTTTGTGTCATTGGTTGAACATTTAGGTCATTTTCATCCTCCCTAGGCTTATTCTAATCCAATTAGGGTTTTTAACCAATCTTATGCATCCAATAAGTGATTTTGTGTCATTGGTTGAACATTTAGGTAATTTTTGTCATCCTTTCACTTATTCTAATCCAATTTGGGTTTTTAACCAATCTTGTGCATCCAATAAGTGATTTTATGTCATTGGTTGAACATTTAGGTCATTTTTGTCATCCTTCGACTTATTCTAATCCAATTAGGGTTTTTAACCAATCTTGTGCATCCAATAAGTGATTTTGTGTCATTGGTTGAACATTTAGGTCATTTTCATTCCCCTTCGATTTATTCTAATCCAATTAGGGTTTTTAATCAATCTTGTGCATCCAATAAGTGATTTTGTGTCATTGGTTGAACATTTAGGTCATTTTCGTCCTCCCTAGGCTTATTCTAATCATATTAGGGTTTTTAACCAATCTTGTGCATCCAATAAGTGATTTTGTGTCATTGGTTGAACATTTAGGTCATTTTCGTCATCCTTGGACTTATTCTAATCGAATTAGGGTTTTTAACCAATCTTATGCATCCAATAAGTGATTTTGTGTCATTGGTTGAACATTTAGGTCATTTTTGTCATCCTTTGACTTATTCTAATCCAATTAGGGTTTTTAACCAATCTTGTGCATCCAATAAGTGATTTTGTGTCATTGGTTGAACATTTAGGTCATTTTCGTCCTCCTTCGACTTATTCTAATCCAATTAGGGTTTTTAATCAATCTTGTGAATCCAACAAGTGATTGTGTGTCATTGGTTGAACATTTAGGTCATTTTCGTCCTCCCTAGGGTTATTTTAATCATATTAGGGTTTTTAACCAATCTTGTGCATCCAATAAGTGATTTTGTGTCCTTGGTTGAACATTTAAGTCATTTTCGTCATCCTTGGACTTATTCTAATCGAATTAGGGTTTTTAACCAATCTTGTGCATCAAATAAGTGATTTTGTGTCCTTGGTGGAATATTTAGGTCATTTTCGTCCTCCCTAGGCTTATTCTAATCCAATTAGGGTTTTTAACCAATCTTATGCAACCAATAAGTGATTTTGTTTCATTGGTTGAACATTTAGGTCATTTTCGTCCTCCCTAGGCTTATTCTAATCCAATTAGGGGTTTTAACCAATCTTATGCATCCAATAAGTGATTTTGTGTCATTGGTTGAACATTAAGGTCATTTTCGTCCTCCCTAGGCTTATTCTAATCCAATTAGAGTTTTTAACCAATCTTATGCATCCAATAAGTGATTCTGTGTCATTGGTTCAACATTTAGGTCATCTTTGTCATCCTTTGACTTATTCTAATCCAATTAGGGTTTTTAATCACTCTTGTGAATCCAATAAGTGATTTTGTGTCATTGGTTGAACATTTAGGTCGTTTTCGTCCTCCTTCGACTTATTCTAATCCAATTAGGGTTTTTAATCAATCTTGTGAATCCAATAAGTGATTTTGTGTCCTTGGTTGAACATTTAGGTCATTTTCATCCTCCCTAGGCTTATTCTAATCCAATTTGGGTTTTAACCAATCTTACGCATCCAATAAGTAATTTTGTGTCATTGGTTGAACATTTAGGTCATTTTCGTCCTCCCTAGGCTTATTCTAATCCAATTAGGGTTTTTAACCAATCTTATGCATCCAATAAGTGATTTTGTGTCATTGGTTGAACATTTAGGTCATTTTCGTCCTCCCTAGGCTTATTCTAATCCAATTAGAGTTTTTAACCAATCTTATGCATCCAATAAGTGATTCTGTGTCATTGGTTGAACATTTAGGTCATCTTTGTCATCCTTTGACTTATTCTAATCGAATTAGGGTTTTTAATCAATATTGTGAATCCAATAAGTGATTTTGTGTCATTGGTTGAACATTTAGGTCATTTTTGTCTTTCGTAGGCTTATTCTAATCATATTAGGGTTTTTAACCAATCTTATGCATCCAATAAGTGATTTTGTAGCCTTGGTTGAACATTTAGGTCATTTTCGTCATCCTTGGACTTATTCTAGTCGAATTAGGGTTTTTAACCCATCTTGTGCATCCAATAAGTGGTTTTGTGTCATTGGTTGAACATTTAGGTCATTTTTGTCATCCTTTGACTTATTCTAATCGAATTAGGGTTTTTAACCAATCTTAAGCATCCAATAAGTGATTCTGTGTCATTGGTTGAACATTTAGGTCATCTTTGTCATCCTTTGACTTATTCTAATCGAATTAGGGTTTTTAATCAATCTTGTGAATCCAATAAGTGATTTTGTGTCATTGGTTGAACATTTAGGTCATTTTTGTCTTTCGTAGGCTTATTCTAATCATATTAGGGTTTTTAACCAATCTTATGCATCCAATAAGTGATTTTGTGGCCTTGGTTGAACATTTAGGTCATTTTCGTCATCCTTGGACTTATTCTAGTCGAATTAGGGTTTTTAACCCATCTTGTGCATCCAATAAGTGGTTTTGTGTCATTGGTTGAACATTTAGGTCATTTTCATCCTCCCTAGGCTTATTCAAATCCAGTTAGGGTTTTAACCAATCTTACGCATCCAATAAGTAATTTTGTGTCATTGGTTGAACATTTAGGTCATTTTTGTCCTCCCTAGGCTTATTCTAATCCAATTAGGGTTTTTAACCAATCTTATGCATTCAATAAGTGATTTTGTGTCATTGGTTGAACATTTAGGTCATTTTCGTCCTCCCTAGGCTTATTCTAATCCAATTAGAGTTTTTAACCAATCTTATGCATCCAATAAGTGATTCTGTGTCATTGGTTGAACATTTAGGTCATTTTTGTCCTCCCTAGGCTTATTCTAATCCAATTAGGGTTTTTAACCAATCTTATGCATCCAATAAGTGATTTTGTGTCATTGGTTGAACATTTAGGTCATTTTCGTCCTCCCTAGGCTTATTCTAATCCAATTAGAGTTTTTAACCAATCTTATGCATCCAATAAGTGATTCTGTGTCATTGGTTGAATATTTAGGTCATCTTTATCATCATTTGACTTATTCTAATCCAATTAGGGTTTTTAATCAATCTTGTGAATCCAATAAGTGATTTTGTGTCATTGGTTTAACATTTAGGTCATTTTTGTCTTTCCTAGGCTTATTCTAATCATATTAGGGTTTTTAACCAATCTTGTGCATCCAATAAGTGATTTTATGGCCTTGGTTGAACATTTAGGTCATTTTCGTCATCCTTGGACTTATTCTAGTCGAATTAGGGTTTTTAACCCATCTTGTG
The DNA here is from genome assembly GCA_037974755.1 of Cicer yamashitae. Classification (NCBI taxonomy): domain Eukaryota; kingdom Viridiplantae; phylum Streptophyta; class Magnoliopsida; order Fabales; family Fabaceae; genus Cicer; species Cicer yamashitae. The sequence continues at coordinate 30,236,316 of JBBPBQ010000002.1, read as the reverse complement.
CATCCAATAAGTGATTTTATGTCATTGGTTGAACATTTAGGTCATTTTCGTGGTGCTTTGACTTATTCTAATCCAATTTGGGTTTTTATCCAATCTTGTGCATTCAATAAGTGATTTTATGTCATTAGTTGAACATTTAGGTCATTTTCGTCATCCTTGGAGTTATTCTAATCGAATTAGGGTTTTTAACCAATCTTGTGCATCCAAAAAGTGATTTTGTGTCATTGGTTGAACATTTAGGTCATTTTCGTCCTCCCTAGGCTTATTCTAATCCAATTAGAGTTTTTAACCAATCTAATGCATCCAATAAGTCATTCTGTGTCATTGGTTGAACATTTAGGTCATCTTTGTCATCCTTTGACTTATTATAATCATATTAGGGTTTTTAACCAATCTTGTGCATCCAATAAGTGATTTTGTGGCTTTGGTTGAACATTTAG
>JBBPBQ010000002.1:30197663-30231479 GCA_037974755.1 Cicer yamashitae | reverse complement strand
TGATTTTGTGTCCTTGGTTGAACATTTAGGTCATTTTCATCCTCCCTAGGCTTATTCTAATCCAATTAGGGTTTTAACCAATCTTATGCATCCAATAAGTAATTTTATGTCATTGGTTGAACATTTAGGTCATTTTCGTCCTCCCAAGGGTTATTTTAATCATATTAGGGTTTTTAACCGATCTTGTGCATCCACTAAGTGATTTTGTGTCCTTGGTTGAACATTTAAGTCATTTTCGTCATCCTTGGACTTATTCTAATTGAATTAGGGATTTTAACGAATCTTGTGCCTCCAATAAGTGACTTTGTGTCCTTGGTTGAACATTTATGTCATTTTCATCCTCCCTAGGCTTATTCTAATCCAATTAGGGTTTTAACTAATCTTATGCATCCAATAAGTGATTTTGTGTCATTGGTTGAACATTTAGGTCATTTTCGTCCTCCCTAGGCTTATTCTAATCCAATTAGAGTTTTTAACCAATCTTATGCATCCAATAAGTGATTCTGTGTCATTGGTTGAATATTTAGGTCATCTTTATCATCCTTTGACTTATTCTAATCCAATTAGGGTTTTTAATCAATCTTGTGAATCCAATAAGTGATTTTGTGTCATTGGTTGAACATTTAGGTCATTTTTGTCTTTCCTAGGCTTATTCTAATCATATTAGGGTTTTTAACCAATCTTGTGCATCCAATAAGTGATTTTGTGGCCTTGGTTGAACATTTAGGTCATTTTCGTCATCCTTGGACTTATTCTAGTCGAATTAGGGTTTTTAACCCATCTTGTGCATCCAATAAGTGATTTTATGTCATTGGTTGAACATTTAGGTCATTTTCGTCATCCTTTGACTTATTCTAATCCAATTAGGGTTTTTAACCAATCTTGTGCATCCAATAAGTGATTTTGTGTCATTGGTTGAACATTTAGGTCATTTTCGTCCTCCTTCGACTTATTCTAATCGAATTAGGGTTTTTAATCAATCTTGTGCATCCAATAAGTGATTTTGTGTCATTGGTTGAACATTTAGGTCATTTTCATCCTCCCTAGGCTTATTCTAATCCAATTAGGGTTTTTAACCAATCTTATGCATCCAATAAGTGATTTTGTGTCATTGGTTGAACATTTAGGTAATTTTTGTCATCCTTTCACTTATTCTAATCCAATTTGGGTTTTTAACCAATCTTGTGCATCCAATAAGTGATTTTATGTCATTGGTTGAACATTTAGGTCATTTTTGTCATCCTTCGACTTATTCTAATCCAATTAGGGTTTTTAACCAATCTTGTGCATCCAATAAGTGATTTTGTGTCATTGGTTGAACATTTAGGTCATTTTCATTCCCCTTCGATTTATTCTAATCCAATTAGGGTTTTTAATCAATCTTGTGCATCCAATAAGTGATTTTGTGTCATTGGTTGAACATTTAGGTCATTTTCGTCCTCCCTAGGCTTATTCTAATCATATTAGGGTTTTTAACCAATCTTGTGCATCCAATAAGTGATTTTGTGTCCTTGGTTTAACATTTAGGTCATTTTCGTCATCCTTGGACTTATTCTAATCGAATTAGGGTTTTTAACCAATCTTATACATCCAATAAGTGATTTTGTGTCATTGGTTAAACATTTAGGTCATTTTTGTAATCCTTTGACTTATTCTAATCCAATTAGGGTTTTTAAACAATCTTGTGTATCCAATAAGTGATTTTATGTCATTGGTTGAACATTTAGGTCATTTTCGTCATCCTTTGACTTATTCTAATCCAATTAGGGTTTTTAACCAATCTTGTGCATCCAATAAGTGATTTTGTGTCATTGGTTGAACATTTAGGTCATTTTCGTCCTCCCTAGGGTTATTCTAATCATATTAGGGTTTTTAACCAATCTTGTGCATCCAATAAGTGATTTTGTGTCCTTGGTTGAACATTTAGGTCATTTTCGTCATCGTTGGACTTATTCTAATCGAATTAGGGTTTTTAACCAATCTTGTGCATCCAATAAGTGATTTTATGTCATTGGTTGAACATTTAGGTCATTTTCGTCATCCTTGGACTTATTCTAAATCAATTAGGGTTTTTAACCAATCTTGTGCATCCAATAAGTGATTTTATGTCATTGGTTGAACATTTAGGTCATTTTCGTGCTGCATTGACTTATTCTAATCCAATTAGGGTTTTTAACCAATCTTGTGCATCCAATAAGTGATTTTATGTCATTGGTTGATCATTTAGGTCATTTTTGTCATCCTTTGACTTATTCTAATCCAATTAGGGTTTTTAACCAATCTTGTGCATCCAATAAGTGATTTTATGTCATTGGTTGAACATTTAGGTCATTTTCGTCATCCTTTGACTTATTCTAATCCAATTAGGGTTTTTAACCAATCTTGTGCATCCAACAAGTGATTTTGTGTCATTGGTTGAACATTTAGGTCATTTTCGTCCTCCTTCGACTTATTCTAATCCTATTAGGGTTTTTAATCAATCTTGTGAATCCAATAAGTGATTTTGTGTCATTGGTTGAACATTTAGGTCATTTTCGTCCTCCCTAGGGTTATTTTAATCATATTAGGGTTTTTAACCAATCTAGTGCATCCAATAAGTGATTTTGTGTCCTTGGTTGAACATTTAAGTCATTTTCGTCATCCTTGGACTTATTCTAATCGAATTAGGGTTTTTAACCAATCTTGTGCCTCCAATAAGTGATTTTGTGTCCTTGGTTGAACATTTAGGTCATTTTCGTCCTCCCCAGGCTTATTCTAATCCAATTAGAGTTTTTAACCAATCTTATGCATCTAATAAGTGATTCTGTGTCATTGGTTGAACATTTAGGTCATCTTTGTCATCCTTTGACTTATTCTAATCCAATTAGGGTTTTTAATCAATCTTTTGAATCCAATAAGTGATTTTGTGTCATTGGTTGAACATTTAGATCATTTTTGTCTTTCCTAGGCTTATTCTAATCATATTAGGGTTTTTAACCAATCTTGTGCATCCAATAAGTGATTTTGTTGCCTTGGTTGAACATTTAGGTCATTTTCGTCATCCTAGGACTTATTCTAGTCGAATTAGGGTTTTTAACCCATCTTGTGCATCCAATAAGTGGTTTTGTGTCATTGGTTGAACATTTAGGTCATTTTCGTCCTCCCTAGGCTTATTCTAATCCAATTAGAGTTTTTAACCAATCTTATGCATCCAATAAGTGATTATGTGTCATTGGTTGAATATTTAGGTCATCTTTATCATCCTTTGACTTATTCTAATCCAATTAGGGTTTTTAATCAATCTTGTGAATCCAATAAGTGATTTTGTGTCATTGGTTGAACATTTAGGTCATTTTTGTCTTTCCTAGGCTTATTCTAATCATATTAGGCTTTTTAACCAATCTTGTGCATCCAATAAGTGATTTTGTGGCCTTGGTTGAACATTTAGGTCATTTTCGTCATCCTTGGACTTATTCTAGTCGAATTAGGGTTTTTAACCCATCTTGTGCATCCAATAAGTGATTTTTTGTCATTGGTTGAACATTTAGGTCATTTTCGTCATCCTTTGACTTATTCTAATCCAATTAGGGTTTTTAACCAATCTTGTGCATCCAATAAGTGATTTTGTGTCATTGGTTGGACATTTAGGTCATTTTCGTCCTCCTTCGACTTATTCTAATCCAATTAGGGTTTTTAATCAATCTTGTGAATCCAATAAGTGATTTTGTGTCATCGGTTGAACATTTAGGTCATTTTCGTCCTACCTAGGGTTATTTTAATCATATTAGGGTTTTTAACCAATCTTGTGCATCCAATAAGTGATTTTGTGTCCTTGGTTGAACATTTAAGTCATTTTCGTCATCCTTGGACTTATTCTAATCGAATTAGGGTTTTTAACCAATCTTGTGCCTCCAATAAGTGATTTTGTGTCCTTGGTTGAACATTTAGGTCATTTTCATCCTCCCTAGGCTTATTCTAATCCAATTAGGGTTTTAACCAATCTTACGCATCCAATAAGTAATTTTGTGTCATTGGTTGAACATTTAGGTCATTTTCGTCCTCCCTAGGCTTATTCTAATCCAATTAGGGTTTTTAACCAATCTTATGCATCCAATAAGTGATTATGTGTCATTGGTTGAACATTTAGGTCATTTTCTTCCCCCCTAGGCTTATTCTAATCCAATTAGAGTTTTTAACCAATCTTATGCATCCAATAAGTGATTCTGTGTCATTGGTTGAACAATTAGGTCATCTTTGTCATCCTTTGACTTATTCTAATCCAATTAGGGTTTTTAATCAATCTTGTGAATCCAATAAGTGATTTTGTGTCATTGGTTGAACATTTAGGTCATTTTTGTCCTCCCTAGGGTTATTTTAATTATATTAGGGTTTTTAACCAATCTTGTGCATCCAATAACTGATTTTGTGTCCTTGGTTGAACATTTAAGTCATTTTCGTCATCCTTGGACTTATTCTAATCGAATTAGGGTTTTTAACCAATCTTGTGCCTCCAATAAGTGATTTTGTGTCCTTGGTTGAACATTTAGGTCATTTTCATCCTCCCTAGGCTTATTCTAATCCAATTAGGGTTTTTAACCAATCTTGTGCATCCAATAAGTGATTTTGTGTCATTGTTGAACATTTAGGTCATTTTCGTCCTCCTTCAACTTATTCTAATCCAATTAGGGTTTTTAATCAATCTTGTGAATCCAATAAGTGATTTTGTGTCATTGGTTGAACATTTACGTCATTTTCGTCCTCCCTAGGGTTATTTTAATCATATTTGGATTTTTAACCAATCTTGTGAATACAATAAGTGATTTTGTGTCCTTGGTTGAATATTTATGTCATTTTCATCATCGTTGGACTTATTCTAATCGAATTAGGGTTTTTAACCAATCTTGTGCATCCAATAAGTGATTTTGTGTCCTTGGTTGAACATTCAGGTCATTTTCGTCATCCTTGGACTTATTCTAATTCAATTAGGGTTTTTAACCAATCTTGTGCATCCAATAAGTTATTTTATGTCATTGGTTGAACATTTAGGTCATTTTCGTCATCCTTGGAGTTATTCTAATCGAATTAGGGTTTTTAACCAATCTTGTGCATCCAATAAGTGATTTTATGTCATTGGTTGAACATTTAGGTCATTTTCGTGGTGCTTTGACTTATTCTAATCCAATTTGGGTTTTTATCCAATCTTGTGCATTCAATAAGTGATTTTATGTCATTCGTTGAACATTTAGGTCATTTTCGTCATCCTAGGAGTTATTCTAATCGAATTAGGGTTTTTAACCAATCTTGTGCATCCAACAAGTGATTTTGTGTCATTGGTTGAACATTTAGGTCATTTTCATCCTCCCTAGGCTTATTCTAATCCAATTAGGGTTTTAACCAATCTTACGCATCCAATAAGTAATTTTGTGTCATTGGTTGAACATTTAGGTCATTTTCGTCCTCCCTAGGCTTATTCTAATCCAATTAGGGTTTTTAACCAATCTTATGCATCCAATAAGTGATTATGTGTCATTGGTTGAACATTTAGGTCATTTTCGTCCTCCCTAGGCTTATTCTAATCCAATTAGAGTTTTTAACCAATCTTATGCATCCAATAAGTGATTCTGTGTCATTGGTTGAACAATTAGGTCATCTTTGTCATCCTTTGACTTATTCTAATCCAATTAGGGTTTTTAATCAATCTTGTCAATCCAATAAGTGATTTTGTGTCATTGGTTGAACATTTAAGTCATTTTTGTCTTTCCTAGGCTTATTCTAATCATATTAGGGTTTTTAACCAATCTTGTGCATCCAATAAGTTATTTTGTGGCGTTGGTTGAACATTTAGGTCATTTTCGTCATCCTTGGACTTATTCTAGTCGAATTAGGGTTTTTAACCCATATTGTGCATCCAATAAGTGATTTTATGTCATTGGTTGAACATTTAGGTCATTTTCGTCATCCTTTGACTTATTCTAATCCAATTAGGGTTTTTAACCAATCTTGTGCATCCAATAAGTGATTTTGTGTCATTGGTTGAACATTTAGGTCATTTTCGTCCTCCCTAGGGTTATTTTAATCATATTAGGGTTTTTAACCAATCTTGTGCATCCAATAAGTGATTTTGTGTCCTTGGCTGAACATTTAAGTCATTTTCGTCATCTTTGGACTTATTCTAATCGAATTAGGGTTTTTAACCAATCTTGTGCATCAAATAAGTGATTTTGTGTCCATTGTTGAACATTTAGGTCTTTTTCGTCATCCTTGGACTTATTCTAATTCAATTAGGGTTTTTAACCAATCTTGTGCATCCAATAAGTGATTTTATGTCATTGGTTGAACATTTAGGTCATTTTCGTGCTGCTTTGACTTATTCTAATCCAATTAGGGTTTCTAACCAATCTTGTGCATCCAATAAGTGATTTTATGTCATTGGTTGAACATTTAGGTCATTTTCATCATCCTTCGACTTATTCTAATCCAATTACGGTTTTTAACTAATATTGTGCATCAAATAAGTGATTTTGTGTCATTGGTTGAACATTTAGGTCTTTTCGTCCTCCCTAGGCTTATTCTAATCCAATTAGGGTTTTTAACCAATCTTATGCATCCAATAAGTGATTTTGTGTCATTGGTTGAACATTTAGGTCATTTTTGTCATCCTTTGACTTATTCTAATCCAATTAGGGTTTTTAACCAATCTTGTGCATCCAACAAGTGATTTTGTGTCATTGGTTGAACATTTAGGTCATTTTCGTCCTCCTTCGACTTATTCTAATCCAATTAGGGTTTTTAATCAATCTTGTGAATCCAATAAGTGATTTTGTGTCATTGGTTGAACATTTAGGTCATTTTCGTCCTCCCTAGGGTTATTTTAATCATATTAGGGTTTTTAACCAATCTAGTGCATCCAATAAGTGATTTTGTGTCCTTGGTTGAACATTTAAGTCATTTTCGTCATCCTTGGACTTATTCTAATCGAATTAGGGTTTTTAACCAATCTTGTGCCTCCAATAAGTGATTTTGTGTCCTTGGTTGAACATTTAGGTCATTTTCGTCCTCCCCAGGCTTATTCTAATCCAATTAGAGTTTTTAACCAATCTTATGCATCTAATAAGTGATTCTGTGTCATTGGTTGAACATTTAGGTCATCTTTGTCATCCTTTGACTTATTCTAATCCAATTAGGGTTTTTAATCAATCTTTTGAATCCAATAAGTGATTTTGTGTCATTGGTTGAACATTTAGATCATTTTTGTCTTTCCTAGGCTTATTCTAATCATATTAGGGTTTTTAACCAATCTTGTGCATCCAATAAGTGATTTTGTTGCCTTGGTTGAACATTTAGGTCATTTTCGTCATCCTAGGACTTATTCTAGTCGAATTAGGGTTTTTAACCCATCTTGTGCATCCAATAAGTGGTTTTGTGTCATTGGTTGAACATTTAGGTCATTTTCGTCCTCCCTAGGCTTATTCTAATCCAATTAGAGTTTTTAACCAATCTTATGCATCCAATAAGTGATTATGTGTCATTGGTTGAATATTTAGGTCATCTTTATCATCCTTTGACTTATTCTAATCCAATTAGGGTTTTTAATCAATCTTGTGAATCCAATAAGTGATTTTGTGTCATTGGTTGAACATTTAGGTCATTTTTGTCTTTCCTAGGCTTATTCTAATCATATTAGGCTTTTTAACCAATCTTGTGCATCCAATAAGTGATTTTGTGGCCTTGGTTGAACATTTAGGTCATTTTCGTCATCCTTGGACTTATTCTAGTCGAATTAGGGTTTTTAACCCATCTTGTGCATCCAATAAGTGATTTTTTGTCATTGGTTGAACATTTAGGTCATTTTCGTCATCCTTTGACTTATTCTAATCCAATTAGGGTTTTTAACCAATCTTGTGCATCCAATAAGTGATTTTGTGTCATTGGTTGGACATTTAGGTCATTTTCGTCCTCCTTCGACTTATTCTAATCCAATTAGGGTTTTTAATCAATCTTGTGAATCCAATAAGTGATTTTGTGTCATCGGTTGAACATTTAGGTCATTTTCGTCCTACCTAGGGTTATTTTAATCATATTAGGGTTTTTAACCAATCTTGTGCATCCAATAAGTGATTTTGTGTCCTTGGTTGAACATTTAAGTCATTTTCGTCATCCTTGGACTTATTCTAATCGAATTAGGGTTTTTAACCAATCTTGTGCCTCCAATAAGTGATTTTGTGTCCTTGGTTGAACATTTAGGTCATTTTCATCCTCCCTAGGCTTATTCTAATCCAATTAGGGTTTTTAATCAATCTTGTGAATCCAATAAGTGATTTTGTGTCATTGGTTGAACATTTAGGTCATTTTTGTCTTTCCTAGGCTTATTCTAATCATATTAGGGTTTTTAACCAATCTTGTGCATCCAATAAGTGATTTTGTGGCCTTGGTTGAACATTTAGGTCATTTTCGTCATCCTTGGACTTATTCTAGTCGAATTAGGGTTTTTAACCCATCTTGTGCATCCAATAAGTGATTTTATGTCATTGGTTGAACATTTAGGTCATTTTCGTCATCCTTTGACTTATTCTAATCCAATTAGGGTTTTTAACCAATCTTGTGCATCCAATAAGTGATTTTGTGTCATTGGTTGAACATTTAGGTCATTTTCGTCCTCCCTAGGGTTATTCTAATCATATTAGGGTTTTTAACCAATCTTGTGCATCCAATAAGTGATTTTGTGTCCTTGGTTGAACATTTAGGTCATTTTCGTCATCCTTGGACTTATTCTAATCGAATTAGGGTTTTTAACCAATCTTATGCATCCAATAAGTGATTTTGTGTCATTGGTTGAACATTTAGGTCATTTTTGTCATCCTTTGACTTATTCTAATCCAATTAGGGTTTTTAACCAATCTTGTGCATCCAATAAGTGATTTTGTGTCATTGGTTGAACATTTAGGTCATTTTCGTCCTCCTTCGACTTATTCTAATCCAATTAGGGTTTTTAATCAATCTTGTGAATCCAACAAGTGATTGTGTGTCATTGGTTGAACATTTAGGTCATTTTCGTCCTCCCTAGGGTTATTTTAATCATATTAGGGTTTTTAACCAATCTTGTGCATCCAATAAGTGATTTTGTGTCCTTGGTTGAACATTTAAGTCATTTTCGTCATCCTTGGACTTATTCTAATCGAATTAGGGTTTTTAACCAATCTTGTGCATCAAATAAGTGATTTTGTGTCCTTGGTTGAATATTTAGGTCATTTTCGTTCTCCCTAGGCTTATTCTAATCCAATTAGGGTTTTTAACCAATCTTGTGCATCAAATATGTGATTTTGTGTCCTTGGTTGAATATTTAGGTCATTTTCGTCCTCCCTAGGCTTATTCTAATCCAAATAGGGTTTTTAACCAATCTTATGCATCCAATAAGTGATTTTGTTTCATTGGTTGAACATTTAGGTCATTTTCGTCCTCCCTAGGCTTATTCTAATCCAATTAGGGTTTTTAACCAATCTTATGCATCCAATAAGTGATTTTGTGTCATTGGTTGAACATTTAGGTCATTTTCGTCCTCCATAGGCTTATTCTAATCCAATTAGGGTTTTTAACCAATCTTGTGCATCCAACAAGTGATTTTGTGTCATTGGTTGAACATTTAGGTCATTTTCGTCCTTCTTCGACTTATTCTAATCCAATTAGGGTTTTTAACCAATCTTGTGCCTCCAATAAGTGATTTTGTGTCCTTGGTTGAACATTTAGGTCATTTTCATCCTCCCTAGGCTTATTCTAATCCAATTAGGGTTTTAACCAATCTTACGCATCCAATAAGTAATTTTGTGTCATTGGTTGAACATTTAGGTCATTTTCGTCCTCCCTAGGCTTATTCTAATCCAATTAGGGTTTTTAACCAATCTTATGCATCCAATAAGTGATTTTGTGTCATTGGTTGAACATTTAGGTCATTTTCGTCCTCCCTAGGCTTATTCTAATCCAATTAGAGTTTTTAACCAATCTTGTGCATCCAATAAGTGATTTTGTGTCCTTGGTTGAACATTTAAGTCATTTTCGTCATCCTTGGACTTATTCTAATCGAATTAGGGTTTTTAACCAATCTTGTGCCTCCAATATGTGATTTTGTGTACTTGGTTGAACATTTAGGTCATTTTCATCCTCCCTAGGCTTATTCTAATCCAATTAGGGTTTTTAACCAATCTTGTGCATCCAACAAGTGATTTTGTGTCATTGGTTGAACATTTAGGTCATTTTCGTCCTCCTTCGACTTATTCTAATCCAATTAGGGTTTTTAATCAATCTTGTGAATCCAATAAGTGATTTTGTGTGATTGGTTGAACATTTAGGTCATTCTCGTCCTCCCTAGGGTTATTTTAATCATATTTGGATTTTTAACCAATCTTGTGAATCCAATAAGTGATTTTGTGTCCTTGGTTGAATATTTATGTCATTTTCATCATCGTTGGACTTATTCTAATCGAATTAGGGTTTTTAACCAATCTTGTGCATCCAATAAGTGATTTTGTGTCCTTGGTTGAACATTCAGGTAATTTTCGTCATCCTTGGACTTATTCTAATTCAATTAGGGTTTTTAACCAATCTTGTGCATCCAATAAGTGATTTTATGTCATTGGTTGAACATTTAGGTCATTTTCGTCATCCTTGGAGTTATTCTAATCGAATTAGGGTTTTTAACCAATCTTGTGCATCCAACAAGTGATTTTGTGTCATTGGTTGAACATTTAGGTCATTTTCATCCTCCCTAGGCTTATTCTAATCCAATTAGGGTTTTAACCAATCTTACGCATCCAATAAGTAATTTTGTGTCATTGGTTGAACATTTAGGTCATTTTCGTCCTCCCTAGGCTTATTCTAATCCAATTAGGGTTTTTAACCAATCTTATGCATCCAATAAGTGATTATGTGTCATTGGTTGAACATTTAGGTCATTTTCTTCCCCCCTAGGCTTATTCTAATCCAATTAGAGTTTTTAACCAATCTTATGCATCCAATAAGTGATTCTGTGTCATTGGTTGAACAATTAGGTCATCTTTGTCATCCTTTGACTTATTCTAATCCAATTAGGGTTTTTAATCAATCTTGTGAATCCAATAAGTGATTTTGTGTCATTGGTTGAACATTTAGGTCATTTTTGTCCTCCCTAGGGTTATTTTAATTATATTAGGGTTTTTAACCAATCTTGTGCATCCAATAACTGATTTTGTGTCCTTGGTTGAACATTTAAGTCATTTTCGTCATCCTTGGACTTATTCTAATCGAATTAGGGTTTTTAACCAATCTTGTGCCTCCAATAAGTGATTTTGTGTCCTTGGTTGAACATTTAGGTCATTTTCATCCTCCCTAGGCTTATTCTAATTCAATTAGGGTTTTAACCAATCTTACGCATCCAATAAGTAATTTTGTGTCATTGGTTGAACATTTAGGTCATTTTCGTCCTCCCTAGGCTTATCCTAATCCAATTAGAGTTTTTAACCAATCTTATGCATCCAATAAGTGATTCTGTGTCATTGGTTGAATATTTAGGTCATCTTTATCATCCTTTGACTTATTCTAATCCAATTAGTGTTTTTAATCAATCTTGTGAATCCAATAAGTGATTTTGTGTCATTGGTTGAACATTTAGGTCATTTTTGTCTTTCCTAGGCTTATTCTAATCATATTAGGGTTTTCAACCAATCTTGTGCATCCAATAAGTAATTTTGTGGCCTTGGTTGAACATTTAGGTCATTTTCGTCATCCTTGGACTTATTCTAGTCGAATTAGGGTTTTTAACCCATCTTGTGCATCCAATAAGTGATTTTATGTCATTGGTTGAACATTTAGGTCATTTTCGTCATCCTTTGACTTATTCTAATCCAATTAGGGTTTTTAACCAATCTTGTGCATCCAATAAGTGATTTTGTGTCATTGGTTGAACATTTAGGTCATTTTCGTCCTCCTTCGACTTATTCTAATCCAATTAGGGTTTTTAATCAATCTTGTGAATCCAATAAGTGATTTTGTGTCATTGGTTGAACATTTAGGTCATTTTCGTCATCCTTGGAGTTATTCTAATCGAATTAGGGTTTTTAACCAATCTTGTGCATCCAACAAGTGATTTTGTGTCATTGGTTGAACATTTAGGTCATTTTCATCCTCCCTTGGTTTATTCTAATCCAATTAGGGTTTTAACCAATCTTACGCATCCAATAAGTAATTTTGTGTCATTGGTTGAACATTTAGGTCATTTTCGTCCTCCCTAGGCTTATTCTAATCCAATTAGGGTTTTTAACCAATCTTATGCATCCAATAAGTGATTATGTGTCATTGGTTGAACATTTAGGTCATTTTCTTCCCCCCTAGGCTTATTCTAATCCAATTAGAGTTTTTAACCAATCTTATGCATCCAATAAGTGATTCTGTGTCATTGGTTGAACAATTAGGTCATCATTGTCATCCTTTGACTTATTCTAATCCAATTAGGGTTTTTAATCAATCTTGTGAATCCAATAAGTAATTTTGTGTCATTGGTTGAACATTTAGGTCATTTTTTTCCTCCCTAGGGTTATTTTAATTATATTAGGGTTTTTAACCAATCTTGTGCATCCAATAAGTGATTTTATGTCATTGGTTGAACATTTAGGTCATTTTCGTCATCCTTGGACTTATTCTAATCGAATTAGGGTTTTTAACCAATCTTGTGCCTCCAATAAGTGATTTTGTGTCCTTGGTTGAACATTTAGGTCATTTTCATCCTCCCTAGGCTTATTCTAATCCAATTAGGGTTTTTAACCAATCTTGTGCATCCAATAAGTGATTTTGTGTCATTGTTGAACATTTAGGTCATTTTCGTCCTCCTTCGACTTATTCTAATCCAATTAGGGTTTTTAATCAATCTTGTGAATCCAATAAGTGATTTTGTGTCATTGGTTGAACATTTAGGTCATTTTCGTCCTCCCTAGGGTTATTTTAATCATATTTGGATTTTTAACCAATCTTGTGAATACAATAAGTGATTTTGTGTCCTTGGTTGAATATTTATGTCATTTTCATCATCGTTGGACTTATTCTAATCGAATTAGGGTTTTTAACCAATCTTGTGCATCCAATAAGTGATTTTGTGTCCTTGGTTGAACATTCAGGTCATTTTCGTCATCCTTGGACTTATTCTAATTCAATTAGGGTTTTTAACCAATCTTGTGCATCCAATAAGTTATTTTATGTCATTGGTTGAACATTTAGGTCATTTTCGTCATCCTTGGAGTTATTCTAATCGAATTAGGGTTTTTAACCAATCTTGTGCATCCAATAAGTGATTTTATGTCATTGGTTGAACATTTAGGTCATTTTCGTGGTGCTTTGACTTATTCTAATCCAATTTGGGTTTTTATCCAATCTTGTGCATTCAATAAGTGATTTTATGTCATTCGTTGAACATTTAGGTCATTTTCGTCATCCTAGGAGTTATTCTAATCGAATTAGGGTTTTTAACCAATCTTGTGCATCCAACAAGTGATTTTGTGTCATTGGTTGAACATTTAGGTCATTTTCATCCTCCCTAGGCTTATTCTAATCCAATTAGGGTTTTAACCAATCTTACGCATCCAATAAGTAATTTTGTGTCATTGGTTGAACATTTAGGTCATTTTCGTCCTCCCTAGGCTTATTCTAATCCAATTAGGGTTTTTAACCAATCTTATGCATCCAATAAGTGATTATGTGTCATTGGTTGAACATTTAGGTCATTTTCGTCCTCCCTAGGCTTATTCTAATCCAATTAGAGTTTTTAACCAATCTTATGCATCCAATAAGTGATTCTGTGTCATTGGTTGAACAATTAGGTCATCTTTGTCATCCTTTGACTTATTCTAATCCAATTAAGGTTTTTAATCAATCTTGTGAATCCAATAAGTGATTTTGTGTCATTGGTTGAACATTTAGGTCATTTTCGTCCTCCCTAGGGTTATTTTAATCATATTAGGGTTTTTAACCAATCTTGTGCATCCAATAAGTGATTTTGTGTCCTTGGCTGAACATTTAAGTCATTTTCGTCATCTTTGGACTTATTCTAATCGAATTAGGGTTTTTAACCAATCTTGTGCATCAAATAAGTGATTTTGTATCCATTGTTGAACATTTAGGTCTTTTTCGTCATCCTTGGACTTATTCTAATTCAATTAGGGTTTTTAACCAATCTTGTGCATCCAATAAGTGATTTTATGTCATTGGTTGAACATTTAGGTCATTTTCGTGCTGCTTTGACTTATTCTAATCCAATTAGGGTTTCTAACCAATCTTGTGCATCCAATAAGTGATTTTGTGTCATTGGTTGAACATTTAGGTCATTTTCGTCCTCCCTAGGGTTATTTTAATTATATTAGGGTTTTTAACCAATCTTGTGCATCCAATAAGTGATTTTGTGTCCTTGGTTGAACATTTAAGTCATTTTCGTCATCCTTGGACTTATTCTAATCGAATTAGGGTTTTTAACCAATCTTGTGCCTCCAATAAGTGATTTTGTGTCCTTGGTTGAACATTTAGGTCATTTTCATCCTCCCTAGGCTTATTCTAATCCAATTAGGGTTTTAACCAATCTTACGCATCCAATAAGTAATTTTGTGTCATTGGTTGAACATTTAGGTCATTTTCGTCCTCCCTAGGCTTATTCTAATCCAATTAGGGTTTTTAACCAATCTTATGCATCCAATAAGTGATTATGTGTCATTGGTTGAACATTTAGGTCATTTTCTTCCCCCCTAGGCTTATTCTAATCCAATTAGAGTTTTTAACCAATCTTATGCATCCAATAAGTGATTCTGTGTCATTGGTTGAACAATTAGGTCATCTTTGTCATCCTTTGACTTATTCTAATCCAATTAGGGTTTTTAATCAATCTTGTGAATCCAATAAGTAATTTTGTGTCATTGGTTGAACATTTAGGTCATTTTTTTCCTCCCTAGGGTTATTTTAATTATATTAGGGTTTTTAACCAATCTTGTGCATCCAATAAGTGATTTTGTGTCCTTGGTTGAACATTTAAGTCATTTTCGTCATCCTTGGACTTATTCTAATCGAATTAGGGTTTTTAACCAATCTTGTGCCTCCAATAAGTGATTTTGTGTCCTTGGTTGAACATTTAGGTCATTTTCATCCTCCCTAGGCTTATTCTAATCCAATTAGGGTTTTTAATCAATCTTGTGAATCCAATAAGTGATTTTGTGTCATTGGTTGAACATTTAGGTCATTTTTGTCTTTCCTAGGCTTATTCTAATCATATTAGGGTTTTTAACCAATCTTGTGCATCCAATAAGTGATTTTGTGGCCTTGGTTGAACATTTAGGTCATTTTCGTCATCCTTGGACTTATTCTAGTCGAATTAGGGTTTTTAACCCATCTTGTGCATCCAATAAGTGATTTTATGTCATTGGTTGAACATTTAGGTCATTTTCGTCATCCTTTGACTTATTCTAATCCAATTAGGGTTTTTAACCAATCTTGTGCATCCAATAAGTGATTTTGTGTCATTGGTTGAACATTTAGGTCATTTTCGTCCTCCTTCGACTTATTCTAATCCAATTAGGGTTTTTAATCAATCTTGTGAATCCAATAAGTGATTTTGTGTCATTGGTTGAACATTTAGGTCATTTTCGTCATCCTTGGAGTTATTCTAATCGAATTAGGGTTTTTAACCAATCTTGTGCATCCAACAAGTGATTTTGTGTCATTGGTTGAACATTTAGGTCATTTTCATCCTCCCTTGGTTTATTCTAATCCAATTAGGGTTTTAACCAATCTTACGCATCCAATAAGTAATTTTGTGTCATTGGTTGAACATTTAGGTCATTTTCGTCCTCCCTAGGCTTATTCTAATCCAATTAGGGTTTTTAACCAATCTTATGCATCCAATAAGTGATTATGTGTCATTGGTTGAACATTTAGGTCATTTTCTTCCCCCCTAGGCTTATTCTAATCCAATTAGAGTTTTTAACCAATCTTATGCATCCAATAAGTGATTCTGTGTCATTGGTTGAACAATTAGGTCATCATTGTCATCCTTTGACTTATTCTAATCCAATTAGGGTTTTTAATCAATCTTGTGAATCCAATAAGTGATTTTGTGTCATTGGTTGAACATTTAGGTCATTTTTGTCCTCCCTAGGGTTATTTTAATTATATTAGGGTTTTTAACCAATCTTGTGCATCCAATAACTGATTTTGTGTCCTTGGTTGAACATTTAAGTCATTTTCGTCATCCTTGGACTTATTCTAATCGAATTAGGGTTTTTAACCAATCTTGTGCCTCCAATAAGTGATTTTGTGTCCTTGGTTGAACATTTAGGTCATTTTCATCCTCCCTAGGCTTATTCTAATCCAATTAGGGTTTTTAACCAATCTTGTGCATCCAATAAGTGATTTTGTGTCATTGTTGAACATTTAGGTCATTTTCGTCCTCCTTCAACTTATTCTAATCCAATTAGGGTTTTTAATCAATCTTGTGAATCCAATAAGTGATTTTGTGTCATTGGTTGAACATTTACGTCATTTTCGTCCTCCCTAGGGTTATTTTAATCATATTTGGATTTTTAACCAATCTTGTGAATACAATAAGTGATTTTGTGTCCTTGGTTGAATATTTATGTCATTTTCATCATCGTTGGACTTATTCTAATCGAATTAGGGTTTTTAACCAATCTTGTGCATCCAATAAGTGATTTTGTGTCCTTGGTTGAACATTCAGGTCATTTTCGTCATCCTTGGACTTATTCTAATTCAATTAGGGTTTTTAACCAATCTTGTGCATCCAATAAGTTATTTTATGTCATTGGTTGAACATTTAGGTCATTTTCGTCATCCTTGGAGTTATTCTAATCGAATTAGGGTTTTTAACCAATCTTGTGCATCCAATAAGTGATTTTATGTCATTGGTTGAACATTTAGGTCATTTTCGTGGTGCTTTGACTTATTCTAATCCAATTTGGGTTTTTATCCAATCTTGTGCATTCAATAAGTGATTTTATGTCATTCGTTGAACATTTAGGTCATTTTCGTCATCCTAGGAGTTATTCTAATCGAATTAGGGTTTTTAACCAATCTTGTGCATCCAACAAGTGATTTTGTGTCATTGGTTGAACATTTAGGTCATTTTCATCCTCCCTAGGCTTATTCTAATCCAATTAGGGTTTTAACCAATCTTACGCATCCAATAAGTAATTTTGTGTCATTGGTTGAACATTTAGGTCATTTTCGTCCTCCCTAGGCTTATTCTAATCCAATTAGGGTTTTTAACCAATCTTATGCATCCAATAAGTGATTATGTGTCATTGGTTGAACATTTAGGTCATTTTCGTCCTCCCTAGGCTTATTCTAATCCAATTAGAGTTTTTAACCAATCTTATGCATCCAATAAGTGATTCTGTGTCATTGGTTGAACAATTAGGTCATCTTTGTCATCCTTTGACTTATTCTAATCCAATTAAGGTTTTTAATCAATCTTGTGAATCCAATAAGTGATTTTGTGTCATTGGTTGAACATTTAGGTCATTTTCGTCCTCCCTAGGGTTATTTTAATCATATTAGGGTTTTTAACCAATCTTGTGCATCCAATAAGTGATTTTGTGTCCTTGGCTGAACATTTAAGTCATTTTCGTCATCTTTGGACTTATTCTAATCGAATTAGGGTTTTTAACCAATCTTGTGCATCAAATAAGTGATTTTGTATCCATTGTTGAACATTTAGGTCTTTTTCGTCATCCTTGGACTTATTCTAATTCAATTAGGGTTTTTAACCAATCTTGTGCATCCAATAAGTGATTTTATGTCATTGGTTGAACATTTAGGTCATTTTCGTGCTGCTTTGACTTATTCTAATCCAATTAGGGTTTCTAACCAATCTTGTGCATCCAATAAGTGATTTTGTGTCATTGGTTGAACATTTAGGTCATTTTCGTCCTCCCTAGGGTTATTTTAATTATATTAGGGTTTTTAACCAATCTTGTGCATCCAATAAGTGATTTTGTGTCCTTGGTTGAACATTTAAGTCATTTTCGTCATCCTTGGACTTATTCTAATCGAATTAGGGTTTTTAACCAATCTTGTGCCTCCAATAAGTGATTTTGTGTCCTTGGTTGAACATTTAGGTCATTTTCATCCTCCCTAGGCTTATTCTAATCCAATTAGGGTTTTTAATCAATCTTGTGAATCCAATAAGTGATTTTGTGTCATTGGTTGAACATTTAGGTCATTTTTGTCTTTCCTAGGCTTATTCTAATCATATTAGGGTTTTTAACCAATCTTGTGCATCCAATAAGTGATTTTGTGGCCTTGGTTGAACATTTAGGTCATTTTCGTCATCCTTGGACTTATTCTAGTCGAATTAGGGTTTTTAACCCATCTTGTGCATCCAATAAGTGATTTTATGTCATTGGTTGAACATTTAGGTCATTTTCGTCATCCTTTGACTTATTCTAATCCAATTAGGGTTTTTAACCAATCTTGTGCATCCAATAAGTGATTTTGTGTCATTGGTTGAACATTTAGGTCATTTTCGTCCTCCTTCGACTTATTCTAATCCAATTAGGGTTTTTAATCAATCTTGTGAATCCAATAAGTGATTTTGTGTCATCGGTTGAACATTTAGGTCATTTTCGTCCTCCCTAGGGTTATTTTAATCATATTAGGGTTTTTAACCAATCTTGTGCATCCAATAAGTGATTTTGTGTCCTTGGTTGAACATTTAAGTCATTTTCGTCATCCTTGGACTTATTCTAATCGAATTAGGGTTTTTAACCAATCTTGTGCATCAAATAAGTGATTTTGTGTCCTTGGTTGAATATTTAGGTCATTTTCGTTCTCCCTAGGCTTATTCTAATCCAATTAGGGTTTTTAACCAATCTTGTGCATCAAATATGTGATTTTGTGTCCTTGGTTGAATATTTAGGTCATTTTCGTCCTCCCTAGGCTTATTCTAATCCAATTAGGGTTTTTAACCAATCTTATGCATCCAATAAGTGATTTTGTGTCATTGGTTGAACATTTAGGTCATTTTCGTCCTCCCTAGGCTTATTCTAATCCAATTAGAGTTTTTAACCAATCTTATGCATCCAATAAGTGATTCTGTGTCATTGGTTGAATATTTAGGTCATCTTTATCATCATTTGACTTATTCTAATCCAATTAGGGTTTTTAATCAATCTTGTGAATCCAATAAGTGATTTTGTGTCATTGGTTTAACATTTAGGTCATTTTTGTCTTTCCTAGGCTTATTCTAATCATATTAGGGTTTTTAACCAATCTTGTGCATCCAATAAGTGATTTTATGGCCTTGGTTGAACATTTAGGTCATTTTCGTCATCCTTGGACTTATTCTAGTCGAATTAGGGTTTTTAACCAATCTTGTGCATCCAATAAGTGATTTTATGTCATTGGTTGAACATTTAGGTCATTTTCGTCATCCTTTGACTTATTCTAATCCAATTAGGGTTTTTAACCAATCTTGTGCATCCAATAAGTGATTTTGTGTCATTGGTGGAATATTTAGGTCATTTTCGTCCTCCCTAGGCTTATTCTAATCCAATTAGAGTTTTTAACCAATCTTATGCATCCAATAAGTGATTCTGTGTCATTGGTTGAACATTTAAGTCATCTTTGTCATCCTTTGACTTATTCTAATCCAATTAGGGTTTTTAATCACTCTTGTGAATCCAATAAGTGATTTTGTGTCATTGGTTGAACATTTAGGTCGTTTTCGTCCTCCTTCGACTTATTCAAATCCAATTAGGGTTTTTAATCAATCTTGTGAATCCAATAAGTGATTTTGTGTCCTTGGTTTAACATTTAGGTCATTTTCATCCTCCCTAGGCTTATTCTAATCCAATTAGGGTTTTAACGAATCTTACGCATCCAATAAGTAATTTTGTGTCATTGGTTGAACATTTAGGTCATTTACGTCCTCCCTAGGCTTATTCTAATCCAATTAGGGTTTTTAACCAATCTTATGCATCCAATAAGTGATTATGTGTCATTGGTTGAACATTTAGGTCATTTTCGTCCTCCCTAGGCTTATTCTAATCCAATTAGAGTTTTTAACCAATCTTATGCATCCAATAAGTGATTCTGTGTCATTGGTTGAACAATTAGGTCATCTTTGTCATCCTTTGACTTATTCTAATCCAATTAAGGTTTTTAATCAATCTTGTGAATCCAATAAGTGATTTTGTGTCATTGGTTGAACATTTAGGTCATTTTCGTCCTCCCTAGGGTTATTTTAATCATATTAGGGTTTTTAACCAATCTTGTGCATCCAATAAGTGATTTTGTGTCCTTGGCTGAACATTTAAGTCATTTTCGTCATCTTTGGACTTATTCTAATCGAATTAGGGTTTTTAACCAATCTTGTGCATCAAATAAGTGATTTTGTATCCATTGTTGAACATTTAGGTCTTTTTCGTCATCCTTGGACTTATTCTAATTCAATTAGGGTTTTTAACCAATCTTGTGCATCCAATAAGTGATTTTATGTCATTGGTTGAACATTTAGGTCATTTTCGTGCTGCTTTGACTTATTCTAATCCAATTAGGGTTTCTAACCAATCTTGTGCATCCAATAAGTGATTTTGTGTCATTGGTTGAACATTTAGGTCATTTTCGTCCTCCCTAGGGTTATTTTAATTATATTAGGGTTTTTAACCAATCTTGTGCATCCAATAAGTGATTTTGTGTCCTTGGTTGAACATTTAAGTCATTTTCGTCATCCTTGGACTTATTCTAATCGAATTAGGGTTTTTAACCAATCTTGTGCCTCCAATAAGTGATTTTGTGTCCTTGGTTGAACATTTAGGTCATTTTCATCCTCCCTAGGCTTATTCTAATCCAATTAGGGTTTTTAACCAATCTTACGCATCCAATAAGTAATTTTGTGTAATTGGTTGAACATTTAGGTCATTTTCGTCCTCCCTAGGCTTATTCTAATCCAATTAGGGTTTTTAACCAATCTTATGCATCCAATAAGTGATTTTGTGTCATTGGTTGAACATTTAGGTCATTTTCGTCCTCCCTAGGCTTATTCTAATCCAATTAGAGTTTTTAACCAATCTTATGCATCCAATAAGTGATTCTGTGTCATTGGTTGAATATTTAGGTCATCTTTATCATCATTTGACTTATTCTAATCCAATTAGGGTTTTTAATCAATCTTGTGAATCCAATAAGTGATTTTGTGTCATTGGTTGAACATTTAGGTCATTTTTGTCCTCCTTCGACTTATTCTAATCCAATTAGGGTTTCTAATCAATCTTGTGAATCCAATAAGTGATTTTGTGTCATTGGTTGAACATTTAGGTCATTTTCGTCCTCCCTAGGGTTATTTTAATCGTATTAGGGTTTTTAACCAATCTTGTGCATCCAATAAGTGATTTTGTGTCCTTGGTTGAACATTTAAGTCATTTTCGTCATCCTTGGACTTATTCTAATCGAATTAGGGTTTTTAACCAATCTTGTGCATCAAATAAGTGATTTTGTGTCCTTGGTGGAATATTTAGGTCATTTTCGTCCTCCCTAGGCTTATTCTAATCCAATTAGGGTTTTTAACCAATCTTATGCAACCAATAAGTGATTTTGTTTCATTGGTTGAACATTTAGGTCATTTTCGTCCTCCCTAGGCTTATTCTAATCCAATTAGGGGTTTTAACCAATCTTATGCATCCAATAAGTGATTTTGTGTCATTGGTTGAACATTAAGGTCATTTTCGTCCTCCCTAGGCTTATTCTAATCCAATTAGAGTTTTTAACCAATCTTATGCATCCAATAAGTGATTCTGTGTCATTGGTTCAACATTTAGGTCATCTTTGTCATCCTTTGACTTATTCTAATCCAATTAGGGTTTTTAATCACTCTTGTGAATCCAATAAGTGATTTTGTGTCATTGGTTGAACATTTAGGTCGTTTTCGTCCTCCTTCGACTTATTCTAATCCAATTAGGGTTTTTAATCAATCTTGTGAATCCAATAAGTGATTTTGTGTCCTTGGTTGAACATTTAGGTCATTTTCATCCTCCCTAGGCTTATTCTAATCCAATTTGGGTTTTAACCAATCTTACGCATCCAATAAGTAATTTTGTGTCATTGGTTGAACATTTAGGTCATTTTCGTCCTCCCTAGGCTTATTCTAATCCAATTAGGGTTTTTAACCAATCTTATGCATCCAATAAGTGATTTTGTGTCATTGGTTGAACATTTAGGTCATTTTCGTCCTCCATAGGCTTATTCTAATCCAATTAGAGTTTTTAACCAATCTTATGCATCCAATAAGTTATTTTGTGTCATTGGTTGAACATTTAGGTCATTTTTGTCATCCTTTGACTTATTCTAATCCAATTAGGGTTTTTAACCAATCTTGTGCATCCAACAAGTGATTTTGTGTCATTGGTTGAACATTTAGGTCATTTTCGTCCTTCTTCGACTTATTCTAATCCAATTAGGGTTTTTAACCAATCTTGTGCCTCCAATAAGTGATTTTGTGTCCTTGGTTGAACATTTAGGTCATTTTCATCCTCCCTAGGCTTATTCTAATCCAATTAGGGTTTTAACCAATCTTACGCATCCAATAAGTAATTTTGTGTCATTGGTTGAACATTTAGGTCATTTTCGTCCTCCCTAGGCTTATTCTAATCCAATTAGGGTTTTTAACCAATCTTATGCATCCAATAAGTGATTTTGTGTCATTGGTTGAACATTTAGGTCATTTTCGTCCTCCCTAGGCTTATTCTAATCCAATTAGAGTTTTTAACCAATCTTGTGCATCCAATAAGTGATTTTGTGTCCTTGGTTGAACATTTAAGTCATTTTCGTCATCCTTGGACTTATTCTAATCGAATTAGGGTTTTTAACCAATCTTGTGCCTCCAATATGTGATTTTGTGTACTTGGTTGAACATTTAGGTCATTTTCATCCTCCCTAGGCTTATTCTAATCCAATTAGGGTTTTTAACCAATCTTGTGCATCCAACAAGTGATTTTGTGTCATTGGTTGAACATTTAGGTCATTTTCGTCCTCCTTCGACTTATTCTAATCCAATTAGGGTTTTTAATCAATCTTGTGAATCCAATAAGTGATTTTGTGTGATTGGTTGAACATTTAGGTCATTCTCGTCCTCCCTAGGGTTATTTTAATCATATTTGGATTTTTAACCAATCTTGTGAATCCAATAAGTGATTTTGTGTCCTTGGTTGAATATTTATGTCATTTTCATCATCGTTGGACTTATTCTAATCGAATTAGGGTTTTTAACCAATCTTGTGCATCCAATAAGTGATTTTGTGTCCTTGGTTGAACATTCAGGTAATTTTCGTCATCCTTGGACTTATTCTAATTCAATTAGGGTTTTTAACCAATCTTGTGCATCCAATAAGTGATTTTATGTCATTGGTTGAACATTTAGGTCATTTTCGTCATCCTTGGAGTTATTCTAATCGAATTAGGGTTTTTAACCAATCTTGTGCATCCAACAAGTGATTTTGTGTCATTGGTTGAACATTTAGGTCATTTTCATCCTCCCTAGGCTTATTCTAATCCAATTAGGGTTTTAACCAATCTTACGCATCCAATAAGTAATTTTGTGTCATTGGTTGAACATTTAGGTCATTTTCGTCCTCCCTAGGCTTATTCTAATCCAATTAGGGTTTTTAACCAATCTTATGCATCCAATAAGTGATTATGTGTCATTGGTTGAACATTTAGGTCATTTTCGTCCTCCCTAGGCTTATTCTAATCCAATTAGAGTTTTTAACCAATCTTATGCATCCAATAAGTGATTCTGTGTCATTGGTTGAACAATTAGGTCATCTTTGTCATCCTTTGACTTATTCTAATCCAATTAAGGTTTTTAATCAATCTTGTGAATCCAATAAGTGATTTTGTGTCATTGGTTGAACATTTAGGTCATTTTCGTCCTCCCTAGGGTTATTTTAATCATATTAGGGTTTTTAACCAATCTTGTGCATCCAATAAGTGATTTTGTGTCCTTGGCTGAACATTTAAGTCATTTTCGTCATCTTTGGACTTATTCTAATCGAATTAGGGTTTTTAACCAATCTTGTGCATCAAATAAGTGATTTTGTATCCATTGTTGAACATTTAGGTCTTTTTCGTCATCCTTGGACTTATTCTAATTCAATTAGGGTTTTTAACCAATCTTGTGCATCCAATAAGTGATTTTATGTCATTGGTTGAACATTTAGGTCATTTTCGTGCTGCTTTGACTTATTCTAATCCAATTAGGGTTTCTAACCAATCTTGTGCATCCAATAAGTGATTTTGTGTCATTGGTTGAACATTTAGGTCATTTTCGTCCTCCCTAGGGTTATTTTAATTATATTAGGGTTTTTAACCAATCTTGTGCATCCAATAAGTGATTTTGTGTCCTTGGTTGAACATTTAAGTCATTTTCGTCATCCTTGGACTTATTCTAATCGAATTAGGGTTTTTAACCAATCTTGTGCCTCCAATAAGTGATTTTGTGTCCTTGGTTGAACATTTAGGTCATTTTCATCCTCCCTAGGCTTATTCTAATCCAATTAGGGTTTTAACCAATCTTATGCATCCAATAAGTAATTTTGTGTCATTGGTTGAACATTTAGGTCATTTTCGTCCTCCCTAGGCTTATTCTAATCCAATTAGAGTTTTTAACCAATCTTATGCATCCAATAAGTGATTATGTGTCATTGGTTGAATATTTAGGTCATCTTTATCATCCTTTGACTTATTCTAATCCAATTAGGGTTTTTAATCAATCTTATGAATCCAATAAGTGATTTTGTGTCATTGGTTGAACATTTAGGTCATTTTTGTCTTTCCTAGGCTTATTCTAATCATATTAGGCTTTTTAACCAATCTTGTGCATCCAATAAGTGATTTTGTGGCCTTGGTTGAACATTTAGGTCATTTTCGTCATCCTTGGACTTATTCTAGTCGAATTAGGGTTTTTAACCCATCTTGTGCATCCAATAAGTGATTTTATGTCATTGGTTGAACATTTAGGTCATTTTCGTCATCCTTTGACTTATTCTAATCCAATTAGGGTTTTTAACCAATCTTGTGCATCCAATAAGTGATTTTGTGTCATTGGTTGGACATTTAGGTCATTTTCGTCCTCCTTCGACTTATTCTAATCCAATTAGGGTTTTTAATCAATCTTGTGAATCCAATAAGTGATTTTGTGTCATCGGTTGAACATTTAGGTCATTTTCGTCCTCCCTAGGGTTATTTTAATCATATTAGGGTTTTTAACCAATCTTGTGCATCCAATAAGTGATTTTGTGTCCTTGGTTGAACATTTAAGTCATTTTCGTCATCCTTAACCTTATTCTAATCGAATTAGGGTTTTTAACCAATCTTGTGCCTCCAATAAGTGATTTTGTGTCCTTGGATGAACATTTAGGTCATTTTCATCCTCCCTAGGCTTATTCTAATCCAATTAGGGTTTTAACCAATCTTACGCATCCAATAA
This sequence comes from Cicer yamashitae, assembly GCA_037974755.1. Taxonomy (NCBI): domain Eukaryota; kingdom Viridiplantae; phylum Streptophyta; class Magnoliopsida; order Fabales; family Fabaceae; genus Cicer; species Cicer yamashitae. Next base: position 30,206,002 of record JBBPBQ010000002.1, on the reverse strand, counting down.
GTAATTTTGTGTCATTGGTTGAACATTTAGGTCATTTTCGTCCTCCCTAGGCTTATTCTAATCCAATTAGGGTTTTTAACCAATCTTATGCATCCAATAAGTGATTATGTGTCATTGGTTGAACATTTAGGTCATTTTCGTCCTCCCTAGGCTTATTCTAATCCAATTAGAGTTTTTAACCAATCTTATGCATCCAATAAGTGATTCTGTGTCATTGGTTGAACAATTAGGTCATCTTTGTCATCCTTTGACTTATTCTAATCCAATTAAGGTTTTTAATCAATCTTGTGAATCCAATAAGTGATTTTGTGTCATTGGTTGAACATTTAGGTCATTTTCGTCCTCCCTAGGGTTATTTTAATCATATTAGGGTTTTTAACCAATCTTGTGCATCCAATAAGTGATTTTGTGTCCTTGGCTGAACATTTAAGTCATTTTCGTCATCTTTGGACTTATTCTAATCGAATTAGGGTTTTTAACCAATCTTGTGCATCAAATAAGTGATTTTGTATCCATTGTTGAACATTTAGGTCTTTTTCGTCATCCTTGGACTTATTCTAATTCAATTAGGGTTTTTAACCAATCTTGTGCATCCAATAAGTGATTTTATGTCATTGGTTGAACATTTAGGTCATTTTCGTGCTGCTTTGACTTATTCTAATCCAATTAGGGTTTCTAACCAATCTTGTGCATCCAATAAGTGATTTTGTGTCATTGGTTGAACATTTAGGTCATTTTCGTCCTCCCTAGGGTTATTTTAATTATATTAGGGTTTTTAACCAATCTTGTGCATCCAATAAGTGATTTTGTGTCCTTGGTTGAACATTTAAGTCATTTTCGTCATCCTTGGACTTATTCTAATCGAATTAGGGTTTTTAACCAATCTTGTGCCTCCAATAAGTGATTTTGTGTCCTTGGTTGAACATTTAGGTCATTTTCATCCTCCCTAGGCTTATTCTAATCCAATTAGGGTTTTAACCAATCTTACGCATCCAATAAGTAATTTTGTGTCATTGGTTGAACATTTAGGTCATTTTCGTCCTCCCTAGGCTTATTCTAATCCAATTAGGGTTTTTAACCAATCTTATGCATCCAATAAGTGATTTTGTGTCATTGGTTGAACATTTAGGTCATTTTCGTCCTCCATAGGCTTATTCTAATCCAATTAGAGTTTTTAACCAATCTTATGCATCCAATAAGTTATTTTGTGTCATTGGTTGAACATTTAGGTCATTTTTGTCATCCTTTGACTTATTCTAATCCAATTAGGGTTTTTAACCAATCTTGTGCATCCAACAAGTGATTTTGTGTCATTGGTTGAACATTTAGGTCATTTTCGTCCTTCTTCGACTTATTCTAATCCAATTAGGGTTTTTAACCAATCTTGTGCCTCCAATAAGTGATTTTGTGTCCTTGGTTGAACATTTAGGTCATTTTCATCCTCCCTAGGCTTATTCTAATCCAATTAGGGTTTTAACCAATCTTACGCATCCAATAAGTAATTTTGTGTCATTGGTTGAACATTTAGGTCATTTTCGTCCTCCCTAGGCTTATTCTAATCCAATTAGGGTTTTTAACCAATCTTATGCATCCAATAAGTGATTATGTGTCATTGGTTGAACATTTAGGTCATTTTCGTCCTCCCTAGGCTTATTCTAATCCAATTAGAGTTTTTAACCAATCTTATGCATCCAATAAGTGATTCTGTGTCATTGGTTGAACAATTAGGTCATCTTTGTCATCCTTTGACTTATTCTAATCCAATTAGGGTTTTTAATCAATCTTGTGAATCCAATAAGTGATTTTGTGTCATTGGTTGAACATTTAGGTCATTTTCGTCCTCCCTAGGGTTATTTTAATCATATTAGGGTTTTTAACCAATCTTGTGCATCCAATAAGTGATTTTGTGTCCTTGGCTGAACATTTAAGTCATTTTCGTCATCTTTGGACTTATTCTAATCGAATTAGGGTTTTTAACCAATCTTGTGCATCAAATAAGTGATTTTGTGTCCATTGTTGAACATTTAGGTCTTTTTCGTCATCCTTGGACTTATTCTAATTCAATTAGGGTTTTTAACCAATCTTGTGCATCCAATAAGTGATTTTATGTCATTGGTTGAACATTTAGGTCATTTTCGTGCTGCTTTGACTTATTCTAATCCAATTAGGGTTTCTAACCAATCTTGTGCATCCAATAAGTGATTTTATGTCATTGGTTGAACATTTAGGTCATTTTCATCATCCTTCGACTTATTCTAATCCAATTACGGTTTTTAACTAATATTGTGCATCAAATAAGTGATTTTGTGTCATTGGTTGAACATTTAGGTCTTTTCGTCCTCCCTAGGCTTATTCTAATCCAATTAGGGTTTTTAACCAATCTTATGCATCCAATAAGTGATTTTGTGTCATTGGTTGAACATTTAGGTCATTTTTGTCATCCTTTGACTTATTCTAATCCAATTAGGGTTTTTAACCAATGTTGTGCAACCAACAAGTGATTTTGTGTCATTGGTTGAACATTTAGGTCATTTTCGTCCTCCCTAGGCTTATTCTAATCCAATTAGAGTTTTTAACCAATCTTATGCATCCAATAAGTGATTCTGTGTCATTGGTTGAATATTTAGGTCATCTTTATCATCATTTGACTTATTCTAATCCAATTAGGGTTTTTAATCAATCTTGTGAATCCAATAAGTGATTTTGTGTCATTGGTTTAACATTTAGGTCATTTTTGTCTTTCCTAGGCTTATTCTAATCATATTAGGGTTTTTAACCAATCTTGTGCATCCAATAAGTGATTTTATGGCCTTGGTTGAACATTTAGGTCATTTTCGTCATCCTTGGACTTATTCTAGTCGAATTAGGGTTTTTAACCCATCTTGTGCATCCAATAAGTGATTTTATGTCATTGGTTGAACATTTAGGTCATTTTCGTCATCCTTTGACTTATTCTAATCCAATTAGGGTTTTTAACCAATCTTGTGCATCCAATAAGTGATTTTGTGTCATTGGTTGAACATTTAGGTCATTTTCGTCCTCCTTCGACTTATTCTAATCCAATTAGGGTTTTTAATCAATCTTGTGAATCCAATAAGTGATTTTGTGTCATTGGTTGAACATTTAGGTCATTTTCGTCATCCTTGGAGTTATTCTAATCGAATTAGGGTTTTTAACCAATCTTGTGCATCCAACAAGTGATTTTGTGTCATTGGTTGAACATTTAGGTCATTTTCATCCTCCCTAGGCTTATTCTAATCCAATTAGGGTTTTAACCAATCTTACGCATCCAATAAGTAATTTTGTGTCATTGGTTGAACATTTAGGTCATTTTCGTCCTCCCTAGGCTTATTCTAATCCAATTAGGGTTTTTAACCAATCTTATGCATCCAATAAGTGATTATGTGTCATTGGTTGAACATTTAGGTCATTTTCTTCCCCCCTAGGCTTATTCTAATCCAATTAGAGTTTTTAACCAATCTTATGCATCCAATAAGTGATTCTGTGTCATTGGTTGAACAATTAGGTCATCTTTGTCATCCTTTGACTTATTCTAATCCAATTAGGGTTTTTAATCAATCTTGTGAATCCAATAAGTAATTTTGTGTCATTGGTTGAACATTTAGGTCATTTTTTTCCTCCCTAGGGTTATTTTAATTATATTAGGGTTTTTAACCAATCTTGTGCATCCAATAAGTGATTTTATGTCATTGGTTGAACATTTAGGTCATTTTCGTCATCCTTGGACTTATTCTAATCGAATTAGGGTTTTTAACCAATCTTGTGCCTCCAATAAGTGATTTTGTGTCCTTGGTTGAACATTTAGGTCATTTTCATCCTCCCTAGGCTTATTCTAATCCAATTAGGGTTTTTAACCAATCTTGTGCATCCAATAAGTGATTTTGTGTCATTGTTGAACATTTAGGTCATTTTCGTCCTCCTTCGACTTATTCTAATCCAATTAGGGTTTTTAATCAATCTTGTGAATCCAATAAGTGATTTTGTGTCATTGGTTGAACATTTAGGTCATTTTCGTCCTCCCTAGGGTTATTTTAATCATATTTGGATTTTTAACCAATCTTGTGAATACAATAAGTGATTTTGTGTCCTTGGTTGAATATTTATGTCATTTTCATCATCGTTGGACTTATTCTAATCGAATTAGGGTTTTTAACCAATCTTGTGCATCCAATAAGTGATTTTGTGTCCTTGGTTGAACATTCAGGTCATTTTCGTCATCCTTGGACTTATTCTAATTCAATTAGGGTTTTTAACCAATCTTGTGCATCCAATAAGTTATTTTATGTCATTGGTTGAACATTTAGGTCATTTTCGTCATCCTTGGAGTTATTCTAATCGAATTAGGGTTTTTAACCAATCTTGTGCATCCAATAAGTGATTTTATGTCATTGGTTGAACATTTAGGTCATTTTCGTGGTGCTTTGACTTATTCTAATCCAATTTGGGTTTTTATCCAATCTTGTGCATTCAATAAGTGATTTTATGTCATTCGTTGAACATTTAGGTCATTTTCGTCATCCTAGGAGTTATTCTAATCGAATTAGGGTTTTTAACCAATCTTGTGCATCCAACAAGTGATTTTGTGTCATTGGTTGAACATTTAGGTCATTTTCATCCTCCCTAGGCTTATTCTAATCCAATTAGGGTTTTAACCAATCTTACGCATCCAATAAGTAATTTTGTGTCATTGGTTGAACATTTAGGTCATTTTCGTCCTCCCTAGGCTTATTCTAATCCAATTAGGGTTTTTAACCAATCTTATGCATCCAATAAGTGATTATGTGTCATTGGTTGAACATTTAGGTCATTTTCTTCCCCCCTAGGCTTATTCTAATCCAATTAGAGTTTTTAACCAATCTTATGCATCCAATAAGTGATTCTGTGTCATTGGTTGAACAATTAGGTCATCTTTGTCATCCTTTGACTTATTCTAATCCAATTAGGGTTTTTAATCAATCTTGTGAATCCAATAAGTGATTTTGTGTCATTGGTTGAACATTTAGGTCATTTTTGTCCTCCCTAGGGTTATTTTAATTATATTAGGGTTTTTAACCAATCTTGTGCATCCAATAAGTGATTTTGTGTCCTTGGTTGAACATTTAAGTCATTTTCGTCATCCTTGGACTTATTCTAATCGAATTAGGGTTTTTAACCAATCTTGTGCCTCCAATAAGTGATTTTGTGTCCTTGGTTGAACATTTAGGTCATTTTCATCCTCCCTAGGCTTATTCTAATCCAATTAGGGTTTTTAACCAATCTTACGCATCCAATAAGTAATTTTGTGTCATTGGTTGAACATTTAGGTCATTTTCGTCCTCCCTAGGCTTATTCTAATCCAATTAGGGTTTTTAACCAATCTTATGCATCCAATAAGTGATTTTGTGTCATTGGTTGAACATTTAGGTCATTTTCGTCCTCCATAGGCTTATTCTAATCCAATTAGAGTTTTTAACCAATCTTATGCATCCAATAAGTTATTTTGTGTCATTGGTTGAACATTTAGGTCATTTTTGTCATCCTTTGACTTATTCTAATCCAATTAGGGTTTTTAACCAATCTTGTGCATCCAACAAGTGATTTTGTGTCATTGGTTGAACATTTAGGTCATTTTCGTCCTTCTTCGACTTATTCTAATCCAATTAGGGTTTTTAACCAATCTTGTGCATCCAATAAGTGATTTTGTGTCCTTGGTTGAACATTCAGGTAATTTTCGTCATCCTTGGACTTATTCTAATTCAATTAGGGTTTTTAACCAATCTTGTGCATCCAATAAGTGATTTTATGTCATTGGTTGAACATTTAGGTCATTTTCGTCATCCTTGGAGTTATTCTAATCGAATTAGGGTTTTTAACCAATCTTGTGCATCCAACAAGTGATTTTGTGTCATTGGTTGAACATTTAGGTCATTTTCATCCTCCCTAGGCTTATTCTAATCCAATTAGGGTTTTAACCAATCTTACGCATCCAATAAGTAATTTTGTGTCATTGGTTGAACATTTAGGTCATTTTCGTCCTCCCTAGGCTTATTCTAATCCAATTAGGGTTTTTAACCAATCTTATGCATCCAATAAGTGATTATGTGTCATTGGTTGAACATTTAGGTCATTTTCGTCCTCCCTAGGCTTATTCTAATCCAATTAGAGTTTTTAACCAATCTTATGCATCCAATAAGTGATTCTGTGTCATTGGTTGAACAATTAGGTCATCTTTGTCATCCTTTGACTTATTCTAATCCAATTAGGGTTTTTAATCAATCTTGTGAATCCAATAAGTGATTTTGTGTCATTGGTTGAACATTTAGGTCATTTTCGTCCTCCCTAGGGTTATTTTAATCATATTAGGGTTTTTAACCAATCTTGTGCATCCAATAAGTGATTTTGTGTCCTTGGCTGAACATTTAAGTCATTTTCGTCATCTTTGGACTTATTCTAATCGAATTAGGGTTTTTAACCAATCTTGTGCATCAAATAAGTGATTTTGTGTCCATTGTTGAACATTTAGGTCTTTTTCGTCATCCTTGGACTTATTCTAATTCAATTAGGGTTTTTAACCAATCTTGTGCATCCAATAAGTGATTTTATGTCATTGGTTGAACATTTAGGTCATTTTCGTGCTGCTTTGACTTATTCTAATCCAATTAGGGTTTCTAACCAATCTTGTGCATCCAATAAGTGATTTTGTGTCATTGGTTGAACATTTAGGTCATTTTCGTCCTCCCTAGGGTTATTTTAATTATATTAGGGTTTTTAACCAATCTTGTGCATCCAATAAGTGATTTTGTGTCCTTGGTTGAACATTTAAGTCATTTTCGTCATCCTTGGACTTATTCTAATCGAATTAGGGTTTTTAACCAATCTTGTGCCTCCAATAAGTGATTTTGTGTCCTTGGTTGAACATTTAGGTCATTTTCATCCTCCCTAGGCTTATTCTAATCCAATTAGGGTTTTAACCAATCTTACGCATCCAGTAAGTAATTTTGTGTCATTGGTTGAACATTTAGGTCATTTTCGTCCTCCCTAGGCTTATCCTAATCCAATTAGAGTTTTTAACCAATCTTATGCATCCAATAAGTGATTCTGTGTCATTGGTTGAATATTTAGGTCATCTTTATCATCCTTTGACTTATTCTAATCCAATTAGTGTTTTTAATCAATCTTGTGAATCCAATAAGTGATTTTGTGTCATTGGTTGAACATTTAGGTCATTTTTGTCTTTCCTAGGCTTATTCTAATCATATTAGGGTTTTCAACCAATCTTGTGCATCCAATAAGTAATTTTGTGGCCTTGGTTGAACATTTAGGTCATTTTCGTCATCCTTGGACTTATTCTAGTCGAATTAGGGTTTTTAACCCATCTTGTGCATCCAATAAGTGATTTTATGTCATTGGTTGAACATTTAGGTCATTTTCGTCATCCTTTGACTTATTCTAATCCAATTAGGGTTTTTAACCAATCTTGTGCATCCAATAAGTGATTTTGTGTCATTGGTTGAACATTTAGGTCATTTTCGTCCTCCTTCGACTTATTCTAATCCAATTAGGGTTTTTAATCAATCTTGTGAATCCAATAAGTGATTTTGTGTCATTGGTTGAACATTTAGGTCATTTTCGTCATCCTTGGAGTTATTCTAATCGAATTAGGGTTTTTAACCAATCTTGTGCATCCAACAAGTGATTTTGTGTCATTGGTTGAACATTTAGGTCATTTTCATCCTCCCTTGGTTTATTCTAATCCAATTAGGGTTTTAACCAATCTTACGCATCCAATAAGTAATTTTGTGTCATTGGTTGAACATTTAGGTCATTTTCGTCCTCCCTAGGCTTATTCTAATCCAATTAGGGTTTTTAACCAATCTTATGCATCCAATAAGTGATTATGTGTCATTGGTTGAACATTTAGGTCATTTTCTTCCCCCCTAGGCTTATTCTAATCCAATTAGAGTTTTTAACCAATCTTATGCATCCAATAAGTGATTCTGTGTCATTGGTTGAACAATTAGGTCATCTTTGTCATCCTTTGACTTATTCTAATCCAATTAGGGTTTTTAATCAATCTTGTGAATCCAATAAGTGATTTTGTGTCATTGGTTGAACATTTAGGTCATTTTTGTCCTCCCTAGGGTTACTTTAATTATATTAGGGTTTTTAACCAATCTTGTGCATCCAATAAGTGATTTTGTGTCCTTGGTTGAACATTTAAGTCATTTTCGTCATCCTTGGACTTATTCTAATCGAATTAGGGTTTTTAACCAATCTTGTGCCTCCAATAAGTGATTTTGTGTCCTTGGTTGAACATTTAGGTCATTTTCATCCTCCCT
>JBBPBQ010000002.1:30165585-30197653 GCA_037974755.1 Cicer yamashitae | reverse complement strand
AATTAGGGTTTTTAACCAATCTTGTGCATCCAATAAGTGATTTTGTGTCCTTGGTTGAACATTCAGGTAATTTTCGTCATCCTTGGACTTATTCTAATTCAATTAGGGTTTTTAACCAATCTTGTGCATCCAATAAGTGATTTTATGTCATTGGTTGAACATTTAGGTCATTTTCGTCATCCTTGGAGTTATTCTAATCGAATTGGGGTTTTTAACCAATCTTGTGCATCCAACAAGTGATTTTGTGTCATTGGTTGAACATTTAGGTCATTTTCATCCTCCCTAGGCTTATTCTAATCCAATTAGGGTTTTAACCAATCTTACGCATCCAATAAGTAATTTTGTGTCATTGGTTGAACATTTAGGTCATTTTCGTCCTCCCTAGGCTTATTCTAATCCAATTAGGGTTTTTAACCAATCTTATGCATCCAATAAGTGATTATGTGTCATTGGTTGAACATTTAGGTCATTTTCTTCCCCCCTAGGCTTATTCTAATCCAATTAGAGTTTTTAACCAATCTTATGCATCCAATAAGTGATTCTGTGTCATTGGTTGAACAATTAGGTCATCTTTGTCATCCTTTGACTTATTCTAATCCAATTAGGGTTTTTAATCAATCTTGTGAATCCAATAAGTGATTTTGTGTCATTGGTTGAACATTTAGGTCATTTTTGTCCTCCCTAGGGTTACTTTAATTATATTAGGGTTTTTAACCAATCTTGTGCATCCAATAAGTGATTTTGTGTCCTTGGTTGAACATTTAAGTCATTTTCGTCATCCTTGGACTTATTCTAATCGAATTAGGGTTTTTAACCAATCTTGTGCCTCCAATAAGTGATTTTGTGTCCTTGGTTGAACATTTAGGTCATTTTCATCCTCCCTTGGCTTATTCTAATCCAATTAGGGTTTTTAACCAATCTTACGCATCCAATAAGTAATTTTGTGTCATTGGTTGAACATTTAGGTCATTTTCGTCCTCCCTAGGCTTATTCTAATCCAATTAGGGTTTTTAACCAATCTTATGCATCCAATAAGTGATTATGTGTCATTGGTTGAACATTTAGGTCATTTTCTTCCCCCCTAGGCTTATTCTAATCCAATTAGAGTTTTTAACCAATCTTATGCATCCAATAAGTGATTCTGTGTCATTGGTTGAACAATTAGGTCATCTTTGTCATCCTTTGACTTATTCTAATCCAATTAGGGTTTTTAATCAATCTTGTGAATCCAATAAGTGATTTTGTGTCATTGGTTGAACATTTAGGTCATTTTTGTCCTCCCTAGGGTTATTTTAATTATATTAGGGTTTTTAACCAATCTTGTGCATCCAATAAGTGATTTTGTGTCCTTGGTTGAACATTTAAGTCATTTTCGTCATCCTTGGACTTATTCTAATCGAATTAGGGTTTTTAACCAATCTTGTGCCTCCAATAAGTGATTTTGTGTCCTTGGTTGAACATTTAGGTCATTTTCATCCTCCCTAGGCTTATTCTAATCCAATTAGGGTTTTTAACCAATCTTACGCATCCAATAAGTAATTTTGTGTCATTGGTTGAACATTTAGGTCATTTTCGTCCTCCCTAGGCTTATTCTAATCCAATTAGGGTTTTTAACCAATCTTATGCATCCAATAAGTGATTTTGTGTCATTGGTTGAACATTTAGGTCATTTTCGTCCTCCATAGGCTTATTCTATTCCAATTAGGGTTTTTAACCAATCTTGTGCATCCAACAAGTGATTTTGTGTCATTGGTTGAACATTTAGGTCATTTTCGTCCTTCTTCGACTTATTCTAATCCAATTAGGGTTTTTAACCAATCTTGTGCCTCCAATAAGTGATTTTGTGTCCTTGGTTGAACATTTAGGTCATTTTCATCCTCCCTAGGCTTATTCTAATCCAATTAGGGTTTTAACCAATCTTACGCATCCAATAAGTAATTTTGTGTCATTGGTTGAACATTTAGGTCATTTTCGTCCTCCCTAGGCTTATTCTAATCCAATTAGGGTTTTTAACCAATCTTATGCATCCAATAAGTGATTATGTGTCATTGGTTGAACATTTAGGTCATTTTCGTCCTCCCTAGGCTTATTCTAATCCAATTAGAGTTTTTAACCAATCTTATGCATCCAATAAGTGATTCTGTGTCATTGGTTGAACAATTAGGTCATCTTTGTCATCCTTTGACTTATTCTAATCCAATTAGGGTTTTTAATCAATCTTGTGAATCCAATAAGTGATTTTGTGTCATTGGTTGAACATTTAGGTCATTTTCGTCCTCCCTAGGGTTATTTTAATCATATTAGGGTTTTTAACCAATCTTGTGCATCCAATAAGTGATTTTGTGTCCTTGGCTGAACATTTAAGTCATTTTCGTCATCTTTGGACTTATTCTAATCGAATTAGGGTTTTTAACCAATCTTGTGCATCAAATAAGTGATTTTGTGTCCATTGTTGAACATTTAGGTCTTTTTCGTCATCCTTGGACTTATTCTAATTCAATTAGGGTTTTTAACCAATCTTGTGCATCCAATAAGTGATTTTATGTCATTGGTTGAACATTTAGGTCATTTTCGTGCTGCTTTGACTTATTCTAATCCAATTAGGGTTTCTAACCAATCTTGTGCATCCAATAAGTGATTTTGTGTCATTGGTTGAACATTTAGGTCATTTTCGTCCTCCCTAGGGTTATTTTAATTATATTAGGGTTTTTAACCAATCTTGTGCATCCAATAAGTGATTTTGTGTCCTTGGTTGAACATTTAAGTCATTTTCGTCATCCTTGGACTTATTCTAATCGAATTAGGGTTTTTAACCAATCTTGTGCCTCCAATAAGTGATTTTGTGTCCTTGGTTGAACATTTAGGTCATTTTCATCCTCCCTAGGCTTATTCTAATCCAATTAGGGTTTTAACCAATCTTACGCATCCAGTAAGTAATTTTGTGTCATTGGTTGAACATTTAGGTCATTTTCGTCCTCCCTAGGCTTATCCTAATCCAATTAGAGTTTTTAACCAATCTTATGCATCCAATAAGTGATTCTGTGTCATTGGTTGAATATTTAGGTCATCTTTATCATCCTTTGACTTATTCTAATCCAATTAGGGTTTTTAATCAATCTTGTGAATCCAATAAGTGATTTTGTGTCATTGGTTGAACATTTAGGTCATTTTTGTCTTTCCTAGGCTTATTCTAATCATATTAGGGTTTTCAACCAATCTTGTGCATCCAATAAGTAATTTTGTGGCCTTGGTTGAACATTTAGGTCATTTTCGTCATCCTTGGACTTATTCTAGTCGAATTAGGGTTTTTAACCCATCTTGTGCATCCAATAAGTGATTTTATGTCATTGGTTGAACATTTAGGTCATTTTCGTCATCCTTTGACTTATTCTAATCCAATTAGGGTTTTTAACCAATCTTGTGCATCCAATAAGTGATTTTGTGTCATTGGTTGAACATTTAGGTCATTTTCGTCCTCCTTCGACTTATTCTAATCCAATTAGGGTTTTTAATCAATCTTGTGAATCCAATAAGTGATTTTGTGTCATTGGTTGAACATTTAGGTCATTTTCGTCATCCTTGGAGTTATTCTAATCGAATTAGGGTTTTTAACCAATCTTGTGCATCCAACAAGTGATTTTGTGTCATTGGTTGAACATTTAGGTCATTTTCATCCTCCCTTGGTTTATTCTAATCCAATTAGGGTTTTAACCAATCTTACGCATCCAATAAGTAATTTTGTGTCATTGGTTGAACATTTAGGTCATTTTCGTCCTCCCTAGGCTTATTCTAATCCAATTAGGGTTTTTAACCAATCTTATGCATCCAATAAGTGATTATGTGTCATTGGTTGAACATTTAGGTCATTTTCTTCCCCCCTAGGCTTATTCTAATCCAATTAGAGTTTTTAACCAATCTTATGCATCCAATAAGTGATTCTGTGTCATTGGTTGAACAATTAGGTCATCTTTGTCATCCTTTGACTTATTCTAATCCAATTAGGGTTTTTAATCAATCTTGTGAATCCAATAAGTGATTTTGTGTCATTGGTTGAACATTTAGGTCATTTTTGTCCTCCCTAGGGTTATTTTAATTATATTAGGGTTTTTAACCAATCTTGTGCATCCAATAACTGATTTTGTGTCCTTGGTTGAACATTTAAGTCATTTTCGTCATCCTTGGACTTATTCTAATCGAATTAGGGTTTTTAACCAATCTTGTGCCTCCAATAAGTGATTTTGTGTCCTTGGTTGAACATTTAGGTCATTTTCATCCTCCCTAGGCTTATTCTAATCCAATTAGGGTTTTTAACCAATCTTGTGCATCCAATAAGTGATTTTGTGTCATTGTTGAACATTTAGGTCATTTTCGTCCTCCTTCAACTTATTCTAATCCAATTAGGGTTTTTAATCAATCTTGTGAATCCAATAAGTGATTTTGTGTCATTGGTTGAACATTTACGTCATTTTCGTCCTCCCTAGGGTTATTTTAATCATATTTGGATTTTTAACCAATCTTGTGAATACAATAAGTGATTTTGTGTCCTTGGTTGAATATTTATGTCATTTTCATCATCGTTGGACTTATTCTAATCGAATTAGGGTTTTTAACCAATCTTGTGCATCCAATAAGTGATTTTGTGTCCTTGGTTGAACATTCAGGTCATTTTCGTCATCCTTGGACTTATTCTAATTCAATTAGGGTTTTTAACCAATCTTGTGCATCCAATAAGTTATTTTATGTCATTGGTTGAACATTTAGGTCATTTTCGTCATCCTTGGAGTTATTCTAATCGAATTAGGGTTTTTAACCAATCTTGTGCATCCAATAAGTGATTTTATGTCATTGGTTGAACATTTAGGTCATTTTCGTGGTGCTTTGACTTATTCTAATCCAATTTGGGTTTTTATCCAATCTTGTGCATTCAATAAGTGATTTTATGTCATTCGTTGAACATTTAGGTCATTTTCGTCATCCTAGGAGTTATTCTAATCGAATTAGGGTTTTTAACCAATCTTGTGCATCCAACAAGTGATTTTGTGTCATTGGTTGAACATTTAGGTCATTTTCATCCTCCCTAGGCTTATTCTAATCCAATTAGGGTTTTAACCAATCTTACGCATCCAATAAGTAATTTTGTGTCATTGGTTGAACATTTAGGTCATTTTCGTCCTCCCTAGGCTTATTCTAATCCAATTAGGGTTTTTAACCAATCTTATGCATCCAATAAGTGATTTTGTGTCATTGGTTGAACATTTAGGTCATTTTCGTCCTCCCTAGGCTTATTCTAATCCAATTAGTGTTTTTAACCAATCTTATGCATCCAATAAGTGATTTTGTTTCATTGGTTTAACATTTAGGTCATTTTCGTCATCCTTTGACTTATTCTAATCCAATTAGGGTTTTTAACCAATCTTGTGCATCCAATAAGTGATTTTGTGTCATTGGTTGAACATTTAGGTCATTTTCGTCCTCCTTCGACTTATTCTAATCCAATTAGGGTTTTTAATCAATCTTGTGAATCCAATAAGTGATTTTGTGTCATTGGTTGAACATTTAGGTCATTTTCGTCCTCCCTAGGGTTATTTTAATCATTATAGGGTTTTTAACCAATCTTGTGCATCCAATAAGTGATTTTGTGTCCTTGGTTGAACATTTAAGTCATTTTCGTCATCGTTGGACTTATTCTAATCGAATTAGGGTTTTTAACCAATCTTGTGCATCAAATTAGTGATTTTGTGTCCTTGGTTGAATATTTAGGTCATTTTCGTCCTCCCTAGGCTTATTCTAATCCAATTAGGGTTTTTAACCAATCTTATGCATCCAATAAGTGATTTTGTGTCATTGGTTGAACATTTAGGTCATTTTCGTCCTCCCTAGGCTTATTCTAATCCAATTAGGGTTTTTAACCAATCTTGTGCATCCAATATGTGATTTTGTGTCATTGGTTGAACATTTAGGTCATTTGCGTCCTCCCTAGGCTTATTCTAATCCAATTAGGGTTTTTAACCAATCTTGTGCATGCAATATGTAATTTGGTGTCATTTTGTGTCATTGGTTGAACATTTAGGTCATTTTCGTCCTCCCTAGGCTTATTCTAATCCAATTAGGGTTTTTAACCAATCTTGTGCATCCAATATGTGATTTTGTGTCATTGGTTGAACATTTAGGTCATTTTCGTCCTCCCTAGGCTTATTCTAATCCAATTAGGGTTTTTAACCAATCTTGTGCATCCAATATGTGATCTTGTGTCATTTAGTGTCATTGGTTGAACATTTAGGTCATTTTCGTCCTCCCTAGGCTTATTCTAATCCAATTAGGATTTTTAACCAATCTTGTGCATCCAATATGTGATTTTGTGTCATTTTGTGTCATTGGTTGAACATTTAGGTCATTTTCGTCCTCCATAGGCTTATTCTAATCCAATTAGGGTTTTTAACCAATCTTGTGCATCCAATAAGTGATTTTGTGTCATTGGTTGAACATTTAGGTCAATTTCGTCCTCCCTAGGCTTATTCTAATCCAATTAGGGTTTTTAACCAATCTTGTGCATCCAATAAGTTATTTTGTGTCCTTTATTGAACATTTAGGTCATTTTGGTCATCCTTGGACTTATTCTAATCGAATTAGGGTTTTTAACCAATCTTGTGCATCCAATAAGTGATTTTGTGTCATTGGTTGAACATTTAGGTCATTTTCGTAGTCCTTCGACTTATTCTAATCCAATTAGGGTTTTCAACCAATCTTATGCATCCAATAAGTAATTTTGTGTCATTGGTTGAACATTTAGGTCATTTTCGTCCTCCCTAGGCTTATTCTAATCATATTAAGGTTTTTAACCAATCTTCTGCATCCAATATGTGAATTTGTGTCATTGGTTGAACATTTAGGTCATTTTCGTCATCCTTGGACTTATTCTAATCAAATTAGGGTTTTTAACCAATCTTCTGCATCCAATAAGTGATTATGTGTCATTGGTTGAACATTTAGGTCATTTTTGTCCTCCTTCAACTTATTCTAATCCAGTTAGGGTTTTGAACCAAATCTTATGCATCCAATAAGTGATTTTGTGTCATTGGTTGAGCATTTAGTTCAGTTTTGTCATCCTTCGACTTATTCTTATCCAATTAGGGTTTTTAACCAATCTTGTGCCTCCAATAAGTGATTGTGTGTCCTTGATTGAACATTTAGGTCTTTTTCGTCCTCCCTAGGCTTATTCTAATCCAATTATGGTTTTTAACCAATCTTATGCATCCAATAAGTGATTTTGTGTCATTGGTTGAACATTTAGGTCATTTTCGTCCTCCCTAGGCTTATTCTAATCCAATTAGGGTTTTTTACCAATCTTATGCATCCAATAAGTGATTTTGTTTCATTGGTTTAACATTTAGGTCATTTTCGTCATCCTTTGACTGATTCTAATCCAATTAGGGTTTTTAACCAATCTTGTGCCTCCAATAAGTGATTTTGTGTCCTTGGTAGAACATTTAGGTCATTTTCGTCCTCCCTAGGCTTATTCTAATCCAATTAGGGTTTTTAACCAATCTTATGCATCCAATAAGTGATTTTGTGTCATTGGTTGAACATTTAGGTCATTTTCGTCCTCCTTCGACTTATTCTAATCCAATTAGGGTTTTTAATCAATCTTGTGAATCCAATAAGTGATTTTGTGTCATTGGTTGAACATTTAGGTCATTTTCGTCCTCCCTAGGGTTATTTTAATCATATTAGGGTTTTTAACCAATCTTGTGCATCCAATAAGTGATTTTGTGTCCTTGGCTGAACATTTAAGTCATTTTCGTCATCTTTGGACTTATTCTAATCGAATTAGGGTTTTTAACCAATCTTGTGCATCAAATAAGTGATTTTGTGTCCATTGTTGAACATTTAGGTCTTTTTCGTCATCCTTGGACTTATTCTAATTCAATTAGGGTTTTTAACCAATCTTGTGCATCCAATAAGTGATTTTATGTCATTGGTTGAACATTTAGGTCATTTTCGTGCTGCTTTGACTTATTCTAATCCAATTAGGGTTTCTAACCAATCTTGTGCATCCAATAAGTGATTTTGTGTCATTGGTTGAACATTTAGGTCATTTTCGTCCTCCCTAGGGTTATTTTAATTATATTAGGGTTTTTAACCAATCTTGTGCATCCAATAAGTGATTTTGTGTCCTTGGTTGAACATTTAAGTCATTTTCGTCATCCTTGGACTTATTCTAATCGAATTAGGGTTTTTAACCAATCTTGTGCCTCCAATAAGTGATTTTGTGTCCTTGGTTGAACATTTAGGTCATTTTCATCCTCCCTAGGCTTATTCTAATCCAATTAGGGTTTTTAACCAATCTTGTGCATCCAATAAGTGATTTTGTGTCATTGTTGAACATTTAGGTCATTTTCGTCCTCCTTCAACTTATTCTAATCCAATTAGGGTTTTTAATCAATCTTGTGAATCCAATAAGTGATTTTGTGTCATTGGTTGAACATTTACGTCATTTTCGTCCTCCCTAGGGTTATTTTAATCATATTTGGATTTTTAACCAATCTTGTGAATACAATAAGTGATTTTGTGTCCTTGGTTGAATATTTATGTCATTTTCATCATCGTTGGACTTATTCTAATCGAATTAGGGTTTTTAACCAATCTTGTGCATCCAATAAGTGATTTTGTGTCCTTGGTTGAACATTCAGGTCATTTTCGTCATCCTTGGACTTATTCTAATTCAATTAGGGTTTTTAACCAATCTTGTGCATCCAATAAGTTATTTTATGTCATTGGTTGAACATTTAGGTCATTTTCGTCATCCTTGGAGTTATTCTAATCGAATTAGGGTTTTTAACCAATCTTGTGCATCCAATAAGTGATTTTATGTCATTGGTTGAACATTTAGGTCATTTTCGTGGTGCTTTGACTTATTCTAATCCAATTTGGGTTTTTATCCAATCTTGTGCATTCAATAAGTGATTTTATGTCATTGGTTGAACATTTAGGTCATTTTCGTCATCCTAGGAGTTATTCTAATCGAATTAGGGTTTTTAACCAATCTTGTGCATCCAACAAGTGATTTTGTGTCATTGGTTGAACATTTAGGTCATTTTCATCCTCCCTAGGCTTATTCTAATCCAATTAGGGTTTTAACCAATCTTACGCATCCAATAAGTAATTTTGTGTCATTGGTTGAACATTTAGGTCATTTTCGTCCTCCCTAGGCTTATTCTAATCCAATTAGGGTTTTTAACCAATCTTATGCATCCAATAAGTGATTATGTGTCATTGGTTGAACATTTAGGTCATTTTCGTCCTCCCTAGGCTTATTCTAATCCAATTAGAGTTTTTAACCAATCTTATGCATCCAATAAGTGATTCTGTGTCATTGGTTGAACAATTAGGTCATCTTTGTCATCCTTTGACTTATTCTAATCCAATTAAGGTTTTTAATCAATCTTGTGAATCCAATAAGTGATTTTGTGTCATTGGTTGAACATTTAGGTCATTTTCGTCCTCCCTAGGGTTATTTTAATCATATTAGGGTTTTTAACCAATCTTGTGCATCCAATAAGTGATTTTGTGTCCTTGGCTGAACATTTAAGTCATTTTCGTCATCTTTGGACTTATTCTAATCGAATTAGGGTTTTTAACCAATCTTGTGCATCAAATAAGTGATTTTGTATCCATTGTTGAACATTTAGGTCTTTTTCGTCATCCTTGGACTTATTCTAATTCAATTAGGGTTTTTAACCAATCTTGTGCATCCAATACGTGATTTTATGTCATTGGTTGAACATTTAGGTCATTTTCGTGCTGCTTTGACTTATTCTAATCCAATTAGGGTTTCTAACCAATCTTGTGCATCCAATAAGTGATTTTGTGTCATTGGTTGAACATTTAGGTCATTTTCGTCCTCCCTAGGGTTATTTTAATTATATTAGGGTTTTTAACCAATCTTGTGCATCCAATAAGTGATTTTGTGTCCTTGGTTGAACATTTAAGTCATTTTCGTCATCCTTGGACTTATTCTAATCGAATTAGGGTTTTTAACCAATCTTGTGCCTCCAATAAGTGATTTTGTGTCCTTGGTTGAACATTTAGGTCATTTTCATCCTCCCTAGGCTTATTCTAATTCAATTAGGGTTTTAACCAATCTTACGCATCCAATAAGTAATTTTGTGTCATTGGTTGAACATTTAGGTCATTTTCGTCCTCCCTAGGCTTATCCTAATCCAATTAGAGTTTTTAACCAATCTTATGCATCCAATAAGTGATTCTGTGTCATTGGTTGAATATTTAGGTCATCTTTATCATCCTTTGACTTATTCTAATCCAATTAGTGTTTTTAATCAATCTTGTGAATCCAATAAGTGATTTTGTGTCATTGGTTGAACATTTAGGTCATTTTTGTCTTTCCTAGGCTTATTCTAATCATATTAGGGTTTTCAACCAATCTTGTGCATCCAATAAGTAATTTTGTGGCCTTGGTTGAACATTTAGGTCATTTTCGTCATCCTTGGACTTATTCTAGTCGAATTAGGGTTTTTAACCCATCTTGTGCATCCAATAAGTGATTTTATGTCATTGGTTGAACATTTAGGTCATTTTCGTCATCCTTTGACTTATTCTAATCCAATTAGGGTTTTTAACCAATCTTGTGCATCCAATAAGTGATTTTGTGTCATTGGTTGAACATTTAGGTCATTTTCGTCCTCCTTCGACTTATTCTAATCCAATTAGGGTTTTTAATCAATCTTGTGAATCCAATAAGTGATTTTGTGTCATTGGTTGAACATTTAGGTCATTTTCGTCCTCCCTATGGTTATTTTAATCGTATTAGGGTTTTTAACCAATCTTGTGCATCCAATAAGTAATTTTGTGTCATTGGTTAAACATTTAGGTCATTTTCGTCCTCCCTAGGGTTATTTTAATCATATTTGGATTTTTAACCAATCTTGTGAATCCAATAAGTGATTTTGTGTCCTTGGTTGAATATTTATGTCATTTTCATCATCGTTGGACTTATTCTAATCGAATTAGGGTTTTTAACCAATCTTGTGCATCCAATAAGTGATTTTGTGCCCTTGGTTGAACATTCAGTTCATTTTCGTCATCCTTGGACTTATTCTAATTCAATTAGGGTTTTTAACCAATCTTGTGCATCCAATAAGTGATTTTATGTCATTGGTTGAACATTTAGGTCATTTTCGTCATCCTTGGAGTTATTCTAATCGAATTAGGGTTTTTAAACAATCTTGTGCATCCAATAAGTGATTTTATGTCATTGGTTGAACATTTAGGTCATTTTCGTGGTGCTTTGACTTATTCTAATCCAATTTGGGTTTTTATCCAAACTTGTGCATTCAATAAGTGATTTTATGTCATTGGTTGAACATTTAGGTCATTTTCGTCATCCTTGGAGTTATTCTAATCGAATTAGGGTTTTTAACCAATCTTGTGCATCCAAATAGTGATTTTGTGTCATTGGTTGAACATTTAGGTCATTTTCGTCCTCCCTAGGCTTATTCTAATCCAATTAGAGTTTTTAACCAATCTAATGCATCCAATAAGTGATTCTGTGTCATTGGTTGAACATTTAGGTCATCTTTGTCATCCTTTGACTTATTATAATCATATTAGGGTTTTTAACCAATCTTGTGCATCCAATAAGTGATTTTGTGGCCTTGGTTGAACATTTAGGTCATTTTCGTCATCCTTGGACTTATTCTAGTCGAATTAGGGTTTTTAACCCATCTTGTGCATCCAATAAGTGGTTTTGTGTCATTGGTTGAACATTTAGGTCATTTTTGTCATCCTTTGACTTATTCTAATCCAATTAGGGTTTTTAACCAATCTTGTGCATCCAATAAGTGATTTTATGTCATTGGTTGAACATTTAGGTCATTTTCGTGCTGCTTTGACTTATTCTAATCCAATTAGGGTTTTTAACCAATGTTGGGCATCCAATAAGTGATTTTATGTCATTGGTTGCACATTTTGGTCATTTTAGTCCTCCCTAGGCTTATTCTAATCCGATTAGGGTTTTTAACAAATCTTATGCATCGAATAAGTGATTTTGTGTCATTGGTTGAACATTTGGGTCATTTTCGCCCTCCCTAGGCTTTTTCTAATCCAATTAGGGATTTTAACCAATCTTATGCATCCAATAAGTGATTTTGTGTCAATGGTTGAACATTTAGGTCATTTTTGTCCTCCATAGGCTTATTCTAATCAAATTAGGGTTTTTAACCAATCTTATGCATCCAATAAGTGATTTTGTTTCATTGATTGAACATTTAGGTCATTTTCGTCATCGTTTGACTTATTCTAATCCAATTAGGGTTTTTAACCAATCTTGTACATCCAGTAAGTGATTTTATGTCATTGGTTGAACATTTAGGTCATTTTCGTCATCCTTCGACTTATTCTAATCCAATTAGGGTTTTTAACCAATCTTGTGCATCCAATAAGTGATTTTGTGTCCTTGGTTGAACATTTAAGTCATTTTCGTCATCCTTGGACTTATTCTAATCGAATTAGGGTTTTTAACCAATCTTGTGCATCAAATAAGTGATTTTGTTTCATTGGTTGAACATTTAGGTCATTTTCGTCCTCCCTAGGCTTATTCTAATCCAATTATGGTTTTTAACCAATCTTATGCATCCAATAAGTGATTTTGTGTCATTGGTTGAACATTTAGGTCATTTTCGTCATCCTTCGTCTTATTCTAATTCAATTAGGGTTTTTAACCAATCTTGTACATCCAATAAGTGATTTTATGTCATTGGTTGAATATTTAGGTTATTTTTGTCATCCTTTCACTTACTCTAATCCAATTAGGGTTTTTAACCAATCTTGTGCATCCAATAAGTGATTTTATGTCATTGGTTGAACATTTAGGTCATATTCGTCATCCTTCGACTTATTCTAATCCAATTAGGGTATTTAACCAATCTTGTGCATCCAATAAGTGATTTTGTGTCATTGGTTGAACATTTAGGTCATTTTCGTCATCCTTGGACTTATTCTAATCGAATTAGGGTTTTTAACCAATCTTATGCATCCAATAAGTGATTTTGTGTCATTGGTTGAACATTTAGGTCATTTTCGTCCTCCTTCGACTTATTCTAATCCAATTAGGGTTTTGAATCAATCTTGTGAATCCAATAATTGATTTTGTGTCATTGGTTGAACATTTAGGTCATTTTTGTCATCCTTTGACTTATTCTAATCCAATTAGGGTTTTTAACCAATCTTGTGCATCCAATAAATGATTTTGTGGCCTTGGTTGAACATTTAGGTCATTTTCGTCATCCTTGGACTTATTCTAGTTGAATTAAGGTTTTTAACCCATCTTGTGCATCCAATAAGTGGTTTTGTGTCATTGGTTGAACATTTAGGTCATTTTTGTCATCCTTTGACTTATTCTAATCCAATTAGGGTTTTTAACCAATCTTGTGCATCCAATAAGTGATTTTATGTCATTGGTTGAACATTTAGGTCATTTTCGTCATCCTTTGACTTATTCTAATCCAATTAGGGTTTTTAACCAATCTTGTGCATCCAATAAGTGATTTTGTGTCATTGGTTAAACATTTAGGTCATTTTCGTCCTCCTTCGACTTATTCTAATCCAATTAGGGTTTTTAATCAATCTTGTGAATCCAATAAGTGATTTTGTGTCATTGGTTGAACATTTAGGTCATTTTCGTCCTCCCTAGGGTTATTTTAATCATATTAGGGTTTTTAACCAATCTTGTGCATCCAATAAGTGATTTTGTGACCTTGGTTGAACATTTAAGTCATTTTCGTCATCCTTGGACTTATTCTAATCGAATTAGGGTTTTTAACCAATCTTGTGCATCAAATAAGTGATTTTGTGTCCTTGGTGGAATATTTAGGTCATTTTCGTCCTCCCTAGGCTTATTCTAATCCAATTAGGGTTTTTAACCAATCTTATGCAACCAATAAGTGATTTTGTTTCATTGGTTGAACATTTAGGTCATTTTCGTCCTCCCTAGGCTTATTCTAATCCAATTAGGGGTTTTAACCAATCTTATGCATCCAATAAGTGATTTTGTGTCATTGGTTGAACATTAAGGTCATTTTCGTCCTCCCTAGGCTTATTCTAATCCAATTACGGTTTTTAACCAATCTTGTGCATCCAATATGTGATTTTGTGTCACTTTGTGTCATTGGTTGAACATTTAGGTCATTTTCGTCCTCCTTAGGCTTATTCTAATCGAATTAGGGTTTTTAACCAATCTTGTGCATCCAATATGTGATTTTGTGTCATTTTGTGTCACTGGTTGAACATTTAGGTCATTTTCGTCCTCCCTAGGCTTATTCTAATCCAATTAGGGGTTTTAACCAATCTTGTGCATCCTATATGTGATTTTGTGTCATTTTGTGTCATTGGTTTAACATTTAGGTCATTTTTGTCCTACCTAGGCTTATTCTAATCCAATTAGGGTTTTTAACCAATCTTGTGCATCTAATATGTGATTTTATGTCATTGGTTGAACATTTAAGTCATTTTCGTCCTCCCTAGGCTTATTCTAATCCAATTAGGGTTTTTAACCAATCTTGTGCATCCAATATTTGATTTTGTGTCATTGGTTGAACATTTAGGTCATTTTCGTTCTACCTAGGCTGATTCTAATCCAATTAGGGTTTTTAACCAATCTTGTGCATCAAATATGTGATTTTGTGTCATTGGTTGAACATTTAGGTCATTTTCATCCTCCCTAGGCTTATTCTAATCCAATTAGGGTTTTTAACCAATCTTGTTCATCCAATATGTGATTTTGTGTCGTTTTGTGTCATTGGTTGAACATTTAGGTCATTTTCGTCCTCCCTAGGCTTATTCTAATCCAATTAGGGTTTTTAACCAATCTTGTGCATCCAATATGTGATTTTGTGTCACTTTGTGTCATTGGTTGAACATTTAGGTCATTTTCGTCCTCCCTAGGCTTATTCTAATCTAATTAGGGTTTTTAACCAATCTTATGCATCCAATATGTGATTTTGTGTCATTGATTGCACATTTAGGTCATATTCGTCCTCCCTAGGCTTATTCTAATCCAATTAGGGTTTTTAACCAATCTTGTGCATATATTAAGTGATTTTACTTCATTGGTAACCCAATTAGGTCATTTTCGTCCTCGCTAGGCTTATTCTAATCCAATTAGGGTTTTTAACCAATCTTGTGCATCTAATATGTGATTTTGTGTCATTTTGTGTCATTGGTTAAACATTTAGGTTATTTTTGTCCTCCCTAGGCTTATTCTAATCCAATTAGGTTTTTTAACCACTCTTGTGCATCCAATATGTGATTTTGTGTCATTTTGTGTCATTGGTTGAACATTTAGGTCATTTTCGTCCTCCCTAGGCTTATTCAAATCCAATTACGGTTTTTACCCAATCTGGTGCATCCAATATGTGGTTTTGTGTCATTGATTGCACATTTAGGTCATTTTCGTCCTCCCTAGGCCTATTCTAATCCAATTAGGGTTTTTAACCAATCTTGTGCATATAATAAGTGATTTTATTTCATTTTTAACCCAATTAGGTCATTTTCGTCCTCGCTAGGCTTATTCTAATCCAATTAGGCTTTCTAACCAATCTTGTGCATCCAATATGTGATTTTGTGTCATATTGTGTCATTGGTTGAACATTTAGGTTATTTTCGTCCTCCCTAGGCTTATTCTAATCCAATTAGGGTTTTTAACCAATCCTGTGCATCCAATATGTGATTTTGTGTCATTTTGTGTCATTGGTTGAACATTGAGGTCAATTTTGTCCTCCGTAGGCTTATTATTATCCAATTAGGGTTTTTAACCAATCTTGTGCATCCAATATGTGATTTTGTGTCATTTTGTGTCATTGGTTGAACATTTAGGTCATTTTCGTCCTCCCTAGGCTTATTCTAATCCAATTAGGGTTTTTAACCAATCTTGTGCATCCAATATGTGATTTTGTGTCATTGATTGCACATTTAGGTCATTTTCGTCCTCCCTAGGCTTATTCTAATCCAATTACGGATTTTAAAGAATCTTGTGGATATAATAAGTGATTTTATTTCATTGGTAACCCAATTAGGTCATTTTCGTCCTCGCTAGGCTTATTCTAATCCAATTAGGCTTTTTAACCAATCTTGTGCATCCAATATGTGATTTTGTGTCATTTTGTGTCATTGGTTGAACATTTAGGTTATTTTCGTCCTTCCTAGGCTTATTCTAATCCAGTTAGGGTTTTCAACCAATCTTGTGCATCCAATATGTGATTTTGTGTCATTTTGTGTAATTTGTTGAACATTTAGGTTATTTTCGTCCTCCCTAGGCTTATTCTAATCCAATTAGGGTTTTTAACCAATCTTGTGCATCCAATATGTGATTTTGTGTCATTTTGTGTCATTGGTTGAACATCTAGGTCATTTTCGTCCTCCCTAGGCTTATTCTAATCCAATTAGGGTTTTTAACCAATCTTGTGCATCCAATATGTGATTTTGTGTCACTTTGTGTCATTGGTTGAACATTTAGGTCATTTTCGTCCTCCCTAGGCTTATTCTAATCCAATTAGGATTTTTAACCAATCTTGCGCATCTAATATGTGATTTTGTGTCATTTTGTGTCATTGGTTGAACATTTAGGTCATTTTCGTCCTCCCAAGGCTTACTCTAATCCAATTAGGGTTTTTAACCAATCTTGTGCATCCAATATGTGATTTTGTGTCATTGGTTGAACATTTAGGTCATTTTCGTCCTCCCTAGGCTTATTCTAATCCAATTAGGGTTTTTAACCAATCTTGTGCATCCAATATGTGATTTTGTGTCATTGGTTGAACATTTAGGTCATTTTCGTCCTCCCTAGGCTTATTCTAATCCAATTAGGGTTTTTAACCAATCTTGTGCATCCAATATGTGATTTTGTGTCATTGGTTGAATATTTAGGTCATTTTCGTCCTCCCTAGGCTTATTCTAATCCAATTAGGGTTTTTAACCAATCTTGTGCACCCAATATGTGATTTTGTGTCATTTTGTGTCATTGGTTGAACATTTAGTTCATTTTTGTCCTCCCTAGGCTTATTCTAATCCAATTAGGGTTTTTAACCAATCTTGTGCATATAATAAGTGATTTTGTGTCATTGGTAATCCAATTAGGTCATTTTCGTCCTCGCTAGGCTTATTCTAATCCAATTAGGATTTTTAACTAATCTTGTGCATCCAATATGTGATTTTGTGTCATTTTGTGTCATTGGTTGAACATTTAGGTCATTTTCGTCCTCCCTAGGCTTATTCTAATCCAATTAGGGTTGTTAACCAATCTTGTGCATCCAATATGTGATTTTGTGTCATTTTGTGTCATTGGTTGAACATTTAGGTCATTTTCGTCCTCCCTAGGCTTATTCTAATCCAATTAGGGTTTTTAACCAATCTTGTGCATCCAATATGTGATTTTGTGTCATTGGTTGAACATTTAGGTCATTTTCGTTCTCCCTAGGCTTATTCTAATCCAAGTAGGGTTTTTAACCAATCTTGTGCATCCAATATGTGATTTTGTGTCATTGGTTGAACATTTAGGTCATTTTCGTCCTCCCTAGGCTTATTCTAATCCAATTAGGGTTTTTAACCAATCTTGTGCATCCAATATGTGATTTTATGTTATTTGATTGAACATTTAGTTCATTTTCGTCCTCCTTAGGCTTATTCTAATCCAATTAGGGTTTTTAACCAATCTTGTGCATCCAATATGTGATTTTGTGTCATTGGTTGAACATTTAGGTCATTTTCGTCCTCCCTAGGCTTATTCTAATCCAATTAGGGTTTTTAACCAATCTTGTCCATCCAATATGTGATTTTGTGTCATTTTGTGTTATTGGTTGAACATTTAGGTCATTTTCGTCCTCCCTAGGCTTATTCTAATCCAATTAGGGTTTTTAACCAATCTTGTGCATCCAATATGTGATTTTGTGTCATTGGTTGAACATTTAGGTCATTTTCGTCCTCCCTAGGCTTATTCTAATCCAATTAGAATTTTTAACCAATCATGTGCAACCAATATGTGATTTTGTGTCATTTTGTGTTATTGGTTGAACATTTAGGTCATTTTCGTCCTCCCTAGGCTTATTCTATTCCAATTAGGGTTTTTAACCAATCTTGTGCATCCAATATGTGATTTTGTGTCATTTTGTGTCATTGGTTGAACATTTAGGTCATTTTCGTCCTCCCTAGGCATATTCTAATCCAATTAGGGTTTTTAACCAATCTTGTGCATCCAATATGTGATTTTGTGTCATTTTGTGTCATTGGTTGAACATTTAGGTCATTTTCGTCCTCCCTAGGCATATTCTAATCAAATTAGGGTCTTTAACCAATCTTGTGCATCCAATATGTGATTTTGTGTCATTTTGTGTCGTTGGTTGAACATTTAGGTCATTTTCGTCCTCCCTAGGCTTATTCTAATCCAATTAGGGTTTTTAACCAATCTTGTGCATCCAATATGTGATTTTGTGTCATTTTGTGTCATTGGTTGAACATTTAGGTCATTTTCGTCCTCCCTAGGCTTATTCTAATCCAATTAGGGTTTTAAACCAATCTTGTGCATCCAATATGTGATTTTGTGTCATTGGTTGAACATTTAGATCTCTTTCGTCCTCCCTAGGCTTATTCTAATACAACTAATGTTTTTAATTAATCTTGTGCATCCAATATGTGATTTTGTGTCATTGGTTGAACATTTAGGTCATTTTCGTCCTCCCTAGGCTTATTCTAATCCAATTAGGGTTTTTAACCAATCTTGTGCATCCAATATGTGATTTTGTGTCATTGGTTGAACATTTAGGTCTCTTTCGTCCTCCCTAGGCTTATTCTAATACAACTAATGTTTTTAATTAATCTTGTGCATCCAATATGTGATTTTGTGTCATTAGTTGAACATTTAGGTCGTTTTCGTCCTCCTAGGCTTATTCTGATCCAATTAGGGTTTTTAACCAATCTTGTGCATCCAATATGTGATTTGGTGTCATTTTGTGTCATTGGTTGAACATTTAGGTCTTTTTCGTCCTCCCTAGGCTTATTCTAATCCAATTAGGGTTTTTAACCAATCTTGTGCATCCAATATGTGATTTTGTGTCATTTTGTGTCATTGGTTGAACATTTAGGTCATTTTCGTCCTCCCTAGGCTTATTCTAATCGAATTAGGGTTTTTTAACCAATCTTGTGCATCCAATATGTGATTTTGTGTCATTTTGTGTCATTGGTTGAACATTTAGGTCATTTTCGTCCTCCCTAGGCTTATTCTAAACCAATTAGGGTTTTTAACCAATCTTGTGCATCCAATATGTGATTTTGTGTCATTTTGTGTCATTGGTTGAACATTTAGGTCATTTTCGTCCTCCCTAGGCTTATTCTAATCTAATTAAGGTTTTTAACCAATCTTGTGCATCCAATATGTGATTTTGTGTCATTGGTTGAACATTTAGGTCATTTTCGTCCTCCCTAGGCTTATTCTAATCCAATTAGGGTTTTTAACCAATCTTGTGCATCCAATATGTGATTTTGTGTCATTGGTTGAACATTTAGGTCATTTTCGTCCTCCCTAGGCTTATTCTAATCCAATTAGGGTTTTTAACCAATCTTGTGCACCCAATATGTGATTTTGTGTCATTGGTTGAACATTTAGGTCATTTTCGTCCTCCCTAGGCTTATTCTAATCCAATTAGGGTTTTTAACCAATCTTGTGCATCCAATATGTGATTTTGTGTCATTGGTTGAACATTTAGGTCATTTTCGTCCTCCCTAGGCTTATCCTAATCCAATTAGGGTTTTTAACCAATCTTGTGCATCCAATATGTGATTTTGTACCATTGGTTGAACATTTAGGTCATTTTCGTCCTCCCTAGCCTTATTCTAATCCAATTATGGTTTTTAACCAATCTTGTGCATCCAATATGTGATTTTGTGTCATTTTGGGTCATTGGTTTAACATATAGGTCATTTTCGTCCTACCTAGACTTATTCTAATCCAATTAGGGTTTTTAACCAATCTTGTGCTTCCAATATGTGATTTTGTGTCATTGGTTGAACATTTAGGTCATTTTCGTCCTCCCTAGGCTTATTCTAATCCAATTAGGGTTTTTAACCAATCTTGTGCATCCAATATGTGATTTTGTGTCATTGGTTGAACATTTAGGTCATTTTCGTCCTCCCTAGGCTTATTCTAATCCAATTAGGGTTTTTAACCAATCTTGTGCATCCAATATGTGATTTTGTGTCATCGGTTGAATATTTAGGTCATTTTTGTCCTCCCTAGGCTTATTCTAATCCAATTAGGGTTTTTAACCAATCTTGTGCATCCAATATGTGATTTTGTGTCATTGGTTGAACATTTAGGTCATTTTCGTCCTCCCTAGGCTTATTCTAATCCAATTAGGGTTTTTAACCAATCTTGTGCATCCAATATGTGATTTTGTGTCATTGGTTGAACATTTAGGTCATTTTCGTCCTCCCTAGGCTTATTCTAATCCAATTAGGGTTTTTAACCAATCTTGTGCATCCAATATGTAATTTTGTGTCATGGGTTGAACATTTAGGTCATTTTCCTCTTCCCTAGGCATATTCTAATCCAATTAGGGTTTTTAACCAATCTTGTGCATCCAATATGTGATTTTGTGTCATTTTGTGTCATGGGTTGAATATTTAGGTCACTTTCCTCTTCCCTAGGCATATTCTAATCCAATTAGGGTTTTTAACCAATCTTGTGCATCCAATATGTGATTTTGTGTCATTTTGTTTCATGGGTTGAACATTTAGGTCATTTTCCTCTTCCCTAGGCATATTCTAATCCAAGTAGGGTTTTTAACCAATCTTGTGCATCCAATATGTGATTTTGTGTCATTGGTTGAACATTTAGGTCATTTTCGTCCTCCCTAGGCTTATTCTAATCCAATTAGGGTTTTTAACCAATCTTGTGCATCCAATATGTGATTTTGTGTCATGGGTTGAACATTTAGGTCATTTTCCTCTTCCCTAGGCATATTCTAATCGAATTAGGGTTTTTAACCAATCTTCTGCATCCAATATGTGATTTTTTGTCATGGGTTGAACATTTAGGTCATTTTCCTCTTCCCTAGGCATATTCTAATCCAATTAGGGTTTTTAACCAATCTTGTGCATCCAATATGTGATTTTGTGTCATTGGTTGAACATTTAGGTCATTTTCCTCTTCCCTAGGCATATTCTAATCCAATTAGGGTTTTTAACCAATCTTGTGCATCCAATATGTGATTTTGTGTCGTTTTGTGTCATGGGTTGAACATTTAGGTCATTTTCCTCTTCCCTAGACATATTCTAATCCAATTAGGGTTTTTAACCAATCTTGTGCATCCAATATGTGATTTTGTGTCATTGGTTGAACATTTAGGTCATTTTCGTCCTCCCTAGGCTTATTCTAATCCAATTAGGGTTCTTAACCAATCTTTTGCATCCAATATGTGATTTGGTGTCATTTTGTGTAATTGGTTGAACATTTAGATCATTTTCGTCCTCCCTAGGCTTATTCTAATCCAATTAGTGATTTTAACCAATCTTGTGCATCCAATATGTGATTTTGTGTCATTGGTTGAACATTTAGGTCATTTTCGTCCTCCCTAGGCTTATTCAAATCCTATTAGGGTTCTTAACAATTC
The DNA here is from genome assembly GCA_037974755.1 of Cicer yamashitae. Classification (NCBI taxonomy): domain Eukaryota; kingdom Viridiplantae; phylum Streptophyta; class Magnoliopsida; order Fabales; family Fabaceae; genus Cicer; species Cicer yamashitae. The sequence goes on along the minus strand of JBBPBQ010000002.1, from coordinate 30,175,979 downwards.
TTGTGCATCCAATATGTGATTTGGTGTCATTTTGTGTCATTGGTTGAACATTTAGGTCATTTTCGTCCTCCCTAGGCTTATTCTAATCCAATTAGTGATATTAACCAATCTTGTGCATCCAATATGTGATTTTGTGTCATTGGTTGAACATTTAGGTCATTTTCGTCCTCCCTAGGCTTATTCTAATCCAATTAGGGTTTTTAACCAATCTTGTGCATCCAATATGTGATTTTGTGTCATTTTGTGTCATGGGTTGAACATTTAGGTCATTTTCCTCTTCCCTAGGCATATTCTAATCCAATTAGGGTTTTTAACCAATCTTGTGCATCCAATATGTGATTTTGTGTCATTTTGTGTCATGGGTTGTACATTTAGGTCATTTTCCTCTTCCCTAGGCATATTCTAATCCAATTTGGGTTTTTAACCAATCTTGTGAATCCAATATGTGATTTTGTGTAATTGGTTGAACATTTAGGTCATTTTCGTCCTCCCTAGGCTTATTCTAATCCAATTAGTGTTTTTAACCAATCTTGTGCATCCAATATGTGATTTTGTGTCATGGGTTGAACATTTATGTCATTTTCCTCTTCCCTAGGCATATTCTAATCCAATTAGGGTTTTTAACCAATCTTGTGCATCCAATATGTGATTTTGTGTCATTGGTTGAACATTTAGGTCATTTTCGTCCTCCCTAGGCTTATTCTAATCCAATTAGGGTTTTTAACCAATCTTGTGCATCCAACATGTGATTTTGTGTCATTGGTTGAACATTTAGGTCATTTTTGTCCTCCCTAGGCTTATTCTAATCCAATTAGGGTTTTTAACCAATCTTGTGCATCCAATATGTGATTTTGTGTCATTGGTTGAACATTTAGGTCATTTTCGTCCTCCCTAGGCTTATTCTAATCCAATTAGGGTTTTTAACCAATCTTGTGCATCCAATATGTGATTTTGTGTCATTGGTTGAACATTTAGGTCATTTTCGTCCTCCCTAGGCTTATTCTAATCCAATTAGGGTTTTAACCAATCTTGTGCATCCAATATGTGATTTTGTGTTATTGGTTGAACATTTACGTCATTTTCGTCCTCCCTAGGCTTATTCTAATCCAATTAGGGTTTTTAACCAATCTTGTGCATCCAATATCTGATTTTGTGTCATTTTGTGTCATTGGTTGTACATTTAGGTTATTTTCGTCCTCCCTAGGCTTATTCTAATTGAATTAGGGTTTTTAACCAATCTTGTGCATACAATATGTGATTTTGTGTCATTGGTTGAACATTTAGGTCATTTTCGTCCTCCCTAGGCTTATTCTAATCCAATTAGGGTTTTTAACCAATCTTGTGCATCCAATATGTGATTTTGTGTCATTTTGTGATATTTTGTGTCATTGGTTGAACATTTAGGTCATTTTCGTCCTCCCTAGGTTTATTCTAATCCAATTAGGGTTTTTATCCAATCTTGTGCATCCAATATGTGATTTTGTGTCATTGGTTGAACATTTAGGTCATTTTCGTCCTCCCTAGGCTTGTTCTTATCCAATTAGGGTTTTTATCCAATCTTGTGCCTCCAATATGTGATTTTGTGTCATTGGTTTAACATTTAGGTCATTTTCGTTCTCCCTAGCATTATTCTAATCCAATTAGGGTTTTTAACCAATCTTGTGCATCGAATATGTGATTTTGTGTCATTGGTTGAACATTTTGGTCATTTTCGTCCTCCCTAGGTTTATTCTAATCCAATTAGGGTTTTTAACCAATCTTGTGCATCCAAAATGTGATTTTGTGTCAATTTGTGTCATTGGTTGAACATTTAGGTCATTTTCCTCCTCCCTAGGCTTATTCTAATCCAATTAAGGTTTTTAACCAATCTTGTGCATCTGATATGCGATTTTGTGTCATTTTGTGTCATTGGTTGAACATTTAGGTCATTTTGGTCCTACCTAGGCTTATTCTAATCCAATTAGGGTTTTTAACCAATCTTGTGCATCCAATATGTGATTTTGTGTCATTGGTTGAACATTTAGGTCATTTTCGTCCTCCCTAGGCTTATTCTAATCCAATTAGGGTTTTTAACCAATCTTGTGCATCCAATATGTGATTTTGTGTCATTGGTTGAACATTTAGGTCATTTTCGTTCTCCCTAGGCTTATTCTAATCAAATTAGGGTTTTTAACCAATCTTGTGCATCCAATATGTGATTTTGTGGCATTTTGTGTCATTGGTTGAACATTTAGGTCATTTTCGTCATCCTTTGACTTATTCTAATCCAATTAGGGTTTTTAACCAATCTTGTGCATCCAATAAGTGATTTTGTGTCATTGGTTGAACATTTAGGTCATTTTCGTCCTCCTTCGACTTATTCTAATCCAATTAGGGTTTTTAATCAATCTTGTGAATCCAATAAGTGATTTTGTGTCATTGGTTGAACATTTAGGTCATTTTCGTCCTCCCTAGGGTTATTTTAATCATTATAGGGTTTTTAACCAATCTTGTGCATCCAATAAGTGATTTTGTGTCCTTGGTTGAACATTTAAGTCATTTTCGTCATCGTTGGACTTATTCTAATCGAATTAGGGTTTTTAACCAATCTTGTGCATCAAATTAGTGATTTTGTGTCCTTGGTTGAATATTTAGGTCATTTTCGTCCTCCCTAGGCTTATTCTAATCCAATTAGGGTTTTTAACCAATCTTATGCATCCAATAAGTGATTTTGTTTCATTGGTTGAACATTTAGGTCATTTTCGTCCTCCCTAGCCTTATTCTAATCCAATTAGGGTTTTTAACCAATCTTATGCATCCAATAAGTGATTTTGTGTCGTTGGTTGAACATTTAGGTCATTTTCGTCCTCCCTAGATTTATTCTAATCCAATTAGAGTTTTTAACCAATCTTATGCATCCAATAAGTGATTCTGTGTCATTGGTTGAACATTTAGGTCATCTTTGTCATCCTTTGACTTATTCTAATCGAATTAGGGTTTTTAATCAATCTTGTGAATCCAATAAGTGATTTTGTGTCATTGGTTGAACATTTAGGTCATTTTTGTCTTTCGTAGGCTTATTCTAATCATATTAGGGTTTTTAACCAATCTTATGCATCCAATAAGTGATTTTGTGGCCTTGGTTGAACATTTAGGTCATTTTCGTCATCCTTGGACTTATTCTAGTCGAATTAGGGTTTTTAACCCATCTTGTGCATCCAATAAGTGGTTTTGTGTCATCGGTTGAACATTTAGGTCATTTTTGTCATCCTTTGACTTATTCTAATCCAATTAGGGTTTTTAACCAATCTTGTGCATCCAATATTTGATTTTGTGTCATTGGTTGAACATTTAGGTCATTTTCGTTCTCCCTAGGCTTATTCTAATCCAATTAGGGTTTTTAACCAATCTTGTGCATAAAATATGTGATTTTGTGTCATTGGTTGAACATTTAGGTCATTTTCATCCACCCTAGGCTTATTCTAATCCAATTAGGGTTTTTAACCAATCTTGTGCATCCAATATGTGATTTTGTGTCATTGGTTGAACATTTAGGTCATTTTCGTCCTCCCTAGGCTTATTCTAATCCAATTAGGGTTTTTAACCAATCTTGTGCATCCAATATGTGATTTAGTGTCATTTTGTGTCATTTGTTGAACATTTAGGTCATTTTCGTCCTCCCTAGGCTTATTCTAATCCAATTAGGGTTTTTAACCAATCTTATGCATCCAATATGTGATTTTGTGTCATTCGTTGAACATTTAGGTCATTTTCGTCCACCCTAGGCTTATTCTAATCCAATTAGGGTTTTTAACCAATCTTGTGCATCCAATATGTGATTTTGTGTCATTTTGTGTCATTTGTTGAACATTTAGGTCATTTTCGTCCTCCGTAGGCTTATTCTAATCCAATTAAGGTTTTTAACCAATCTTGTGCATCCAATATGTGATTTTGTGTCATTGGTTGAACATTTAGGTCATTTTCGTCCTCCCTAGGCTTATTCTAATCCAATTAGGGTTTTTAACCAATCTTGTGCATCCAATATGTGATTTTGTGTCATTTTGTGTCATTTGTTGAACATTTAGGTCATTTTCGTCCTCCCTAGGCTTATTCTAATCGAATTAGGGTTTTTAACCAATCTTGTGCATCCAATACGTGATTTTGTGTCATTTTGTGTCATTTGTTGCACATTTAGGTCATTTTCGTCCTCCGTAGGCTTATTCTACTCCAATTAGGGTTTTTAACCAATCTTGTGCATCCAATATCTGATTTTCTGTCATTTTGTGTCATTGGTTGGACATTTAGGTCATTTTCATCCTCCATAGGCTTATTCTAATCCAATTATGGTTTATAACCAATCTTGTGCATCCAATATGTGATTTTGTGTCATTGGTTGAACATTTAGGTCATTTTCGTCCTCCCTAGGCTTATTCTAATCCAATTAGGGTTTTTAACCAATCTTGTGCATCCAATATGTGATTTTGTGTCATTGGTTGAACATTTAGGTCATTTTCGTCCTCCCTAGGCTTATTCTAATCCAATTAGGGTTTTTAACCAATCTTGTGCATCCAATATGTGATTTTGTGTCATTGGTTGAATATTTAGGTCATTTTCGTCCTCCCTAGGCTTATTCTAATCCAATTAGGGTTTTTAACCAATCTTGTGCACCCAATATGTGATTTTGTGTCATTTTGTGTCATTGGTTGAACATTTAGTTCATTTTTGTCCTCCCTAGGCTTATTCTAATCCAATTAGGGTTTTTAACCAATCTTGTGCATATAATAAGTGATTTTGTGTCATTGGTAATCCAATTAGGTCATTTTCGTCCTCGCTAGGCTTATTCTAATCCAATTAGGATTTTTAACTAATCTTGTGCATCCAATATGTGATTTTGTGTCATTTTGTGTCATTGGTTGAACATTTAGGTCATTTTCGTCCTCCCTAGGCTTATTCTAATCCAATTAGGGTTGTTAACCAATCTTGTGCATCCAATATGTGATTTTGTGTCATTTTGTGTCATTGGTTGAACATTTAGGTCATTTTCGTCCTCCCTAGGCTTATTCTAATCCAATTAGGGTTTTTAACCAATCTTGTGCATCCAATATGTGATTTTGTGTCATTGGTTGAACATTTAGGTCATTTTTGTCCTCCCTAGGCTTATTCTAATCCAATTAGGGTTTTTAACCAATCTTGTGCATCCAATATGTGATTTTGTGTCATTTTGTGTCATTGGTTGAACATTTAGGTCATTTTCGTCCTTGCTAGGCTTATTCTAATCCAATTAGGGTTTTTAACCAATCTTGTGCATCCAATATGTGATTTTGTGTCATTGGTTGAACATTTAGGTCATTTTCGTCCTCCCTAGGCTTATTCTAATCCAATTAGGGTTTTTAACCAATCTTGTGCATCCAATATGTGATTTTGTGTCATTTTGTGTCATTGCTTGAACATTTAGGTCATTTTCGCCCTCCCTAAGCTTATTCTAATCCAATTAGGGTTTTTAACCAATCTTGTGCATCCAATATGTGATTTTGTGTCATTGGTTGAACATTTAGGTCATTTTCGTCCTCCCTAGGCTTATTCTAATCCAATTAGGGTTTTTAACCAATCTTGTGCATCCAATATGTGATTTTGTGTCATTGGTTTAACATTTAGGTCATTTTCGTCCTCGCTAGGCTTATTCTAATCCAATTAGGGTTTTTAACCAATCTTGTGCATCCAATATGTGATTTTGTGTCATTGGTTGAACATTTAGGTCATTTTCGTCCTCCCTAGGCTTATTCTAATCCAATTAGGGTTTTTAACCAATCTTGTGCATCCAATATGTGATTCTGTGTCATTTTGTGTCATTGGTTGAACATTTAGGTCAATTTCGTCTTCCCTAGGCTTATTCTAAACCAATTAGGGTTTTTAACCAATCTTGTGCATCCAATATGTGATTTTGTGTCATTGGTTGAACATTTAGTTCATTTTCGTCCTCCCTAGGCTTATTCAAATCCAATTAGGGTTTTTAACCAATCTTGTGCATCCAATATGTGATTTTGTGTCGTTTTGTGTCATTGGTTGAACATTTAGGTCATTTTCATCCTCCCTAGGCTTATTCTAATCCAATTAGGGTTTTTAACCAATCTTGTGCATCCAATATGTGATTTTGTGTTACTTTGTGTCATTGGTTGAACATTTAGGTCATTTTCGTCCTCCCTAGGCTTATTCTAATCCAATTAGGGTTTTTAACCAATCTTGCGCATCTAATATGTGATTTTGTGTCATTTTGTGTCATTGGTTGAACATTTAGGTCATTTTCGTCCTCCCAAGTCTTACTCTAATCCAATTATGGTTTTTAACCAATCTTGTGCATCCAATATGTGATTTTGTGTCATTGGTTGAACATTTAGGTCATTTTCGTCCTCCCTAGGCTTATTCTAATCCAATTAGGGTTTTTAACCAATCTTGTGCATCCAATATGTGATTTTGTGTCATTTTGTGTCATTGGTTGAACTTTTAGGTCAATTTCGTCCTCCCTAGGCTTATTCTAATCCAATTAGGGTTTTTAACCAATCTGTTGCATCCAATATGTGATTTTGTGTCATTTTGGTTCATTGGTTGAACATTTAGGTCATTTTCGTCCTCCCTAGGATTATTCCAATCCAACTAGGGTTTTTAACCAATCTTGTGCATCCAATATGTGATTTTGTGTCATTGGTTGAACATTTAGGTCATTTTCGTCCTCCCTAGGCTTATTCTAATCCAATTAGGGTTTTTAACCAATCTTGTGCATCCAATATGTGATTTTGTGTCATTTGTTGAACATTTAGTTCATTTTCGTCCTCCCTAGGCTTATTCTAATCCAATTAGGGTTTTTAACCAATCTTGTGCATCCAATATGTGATTTTGTGTCATTGGTTGAACATTTAGGTCATTTTCGTCCTCCCTAGGCTTATTCTAATCCAATTAGGGTTTTAAAACAATCTTGTGCATCCAATATGTGATTTTGTGTCATTGGTTGCACATTTAGGTCATTTTCGTCCTCCCTAGGCTTATTCTAATCCAATTAGGGTTTTTAACCAATCTTGTGCATCCAATATGTGATTTTGTGTCATTGGTTGAACATTTAGGTCATTTTCGTTCTCCCTAGGCTTATTCTAATCAAATTAGGGTTTTTAACCAATCTTGTGCATCCAATATGTGATTTTGTGTCATTTTGTGTCATTGGTTGAACATTTAGGTCATTTTCGTCCTCCCTAGGCTTATTCTAATCCAATTAAGGTTTTTAACCAATCTTGTGCATCCAATGTGTGATTTTGTGTCATTGGTTGAACATTTAGGTCATTTCCGTCCTCCCTAGGCTTATTTTAATCCAATTAGGGTTTTTAACCAATCTTGTGCATCCAATATCTGATTTTTTGTCATTGGTTGAACATTTAGGTCATTTTCGTCCTCCCTAGGCTTATTCTAATCCAATTAGGGTTTTTAACCAATCTTGTGCATCCAATATGTGATTTTGTGTCATTGGTTGAACATTTAGGTCATTTTCGTTCTCCCTAGGCTTATTCTAATCCAATTAAAGTTTTTAACCAATCTTGTGCATCCAATATGTGATTTTGTGTCATTGGTTGAACATTTAGGTCATTTTCGTCCCCCCTAGGCTTATTCTAATCCAATTAGGGTTTTTAACCAATCTTGTGCATCCAATATGTGATTTTGTGTCATTTTGTGTCATTGGTTGAACATTTAGGTCATTTTCGTCCTCCGTAGGCTTATTCTAATCCAATTAGGGTTTTTAACCAATCTTGTGCATCCAATATGTGATTTTCTGTCATTTTGTGACATTGGTTGAACATTTAGGTCATTTTCGTCCTCCCTAGGCTTATTCTAATCCAATTAGGGTTTTTAACCAATCTTGTGCATCCAATATGTGATTTTGTGTCATTGGTTGAACATTTAGGTCATTTTCGTTCTCCCTAGGCTTATTCTAATCAAATTAGGGTTTTTAACCAATCTTGTGCATCCAATATGTGATTTTGTGGCATTTCGTGTCATTGGTTGAACATTTAGGTCATTTTCGTCATCCTTTGACTTATTCTAATCCAATTAGGGTTTTTAACCAATCTTGTGCATCCAATAAGCGATTTTGTGTCATTGGTTGAAAATTTAGGTCATTTTCGTCCTCCTTCGACTTATTCTAATCCAATTAGGGTTTTTAATCTATCTTGTGAATCCAATAAGTGATTTTGTGTCATTGGTTGAACATTTAGGTCATTTTCGTCCTCCCTAGGGTTATTTTAATCATATTAGGGTTTTTAACCAATCTTGTGCATCCAATAAGTGATTTTGTGTCCTTGGTTGAACATTTAAGTCATTTTCGTCATCCTTGGAATTATTCTAATCGAATTAGGGTTTTTAACCAATCTTGTGCATCAAATAAGTGATTTTGTGTCCTTGGTTGAATATTTAGGTCATTTTCGTTCTCCCTAGGCTTATTCTAATCCAATTAGGGTTTTTAACCAATCTTGTGCATCAAATATGTGATTTTGTGTCCTTGGTTGAATATTTAGGTCATTTTCGTCCTCCCTAGGCTTATTCTAATCCAATTAGGGTTTTTAACAAATCTTATGCATCCAATAAGTGATTTTGTTTCATTGGTTGAACATTTAGGTCACTTTCGTCCTCCCTAGGCTTATTCTAATCCAATTAGGGTTTTTAACCAATCTTATGCATCCAATAAATGATTTTGTGTCATTGGTTGAACATTTAGGTCATTTTCGTCCTCCCTAGCCTTATTCTAATCCAATTAGAGTTTTTAACCAATCTTATGCATCCAATAAGTGATTCTGTGTCATTGGTTGAACATTTAGGTCATCTTTGTCATCCTTTGACTTATTCTAATCGAATTAGGGTTTTTAATCAATCTTGTGAATCCAATAAGTCATTTTGTGTCATTGGTTGAACATTTAGGTCATTTTTGTCTTTCGTATGCTTATTCTAATCATATTAGGGTTTTTAACCAATCTTATGCATCCAATAAGTGATTTTGTGGCCTTGGTTGAACATTTAGGTCATTTTCGTCATCCTTGGACTTATTCTAGTCGAATTAGGGTTTTTAACCCATCTTGTGCATCCAATAAGTGGTTTTGTGTCATTGGTTGAACATTTAGGTCATTTTTGTCATCCTTTGACTTATTCTAATCCAATTAGGGTTTTTAACCAATCTTGTGTATCCAATAAGTGATTTTTTTGTCATTGGTTGAACATTTAGGTCATTTTCGTCCTCCCTAGGCTTATTCTAATCCAATTAGGGTTTTTAACCAATCTTGTGCATCCAATATGTGATTTTGTGTCATTTTGTGTCATTGGTTGAACATTTAGGTCATTTTCGTCCTCCCTAGGCTTATTCTAATCGAATTAGGGTTTTTAACCAATCTTGTGCATCGAATACGTGATTTTGTGTCATTTTGTGTCATTGGTTGAACATTTAGGTCATTTTCGTCCTCCCTAGGCTTATTCTAATCCAATTAGGGTTTTTAAAAAATCTTGTGCATCCAATATGTGATTTTGTGTCATTTTGTGTCGTTGGTTGAACATATAGATCATTTTCGTCCTCCATAGGCTTATTCTAATCCAATTAGGGTTTTTAACCAATCTTGTGCATCCAATATGTGATTTTGTGTCATTTTGTGTCGTTGGTTGAACATATAGATCATTTTCGTCCTCCATAGGCTTATTCTAATCCAATTATGGTTTTTAACCAATCTTGTGCATCCAATATGTGATTTTGTGTCATTGGTTGAACATTTAGGTCATTTTCGTCCTCCCTAGGCTTATTCTAATCCAATTAGGGTTTTTAACCAATCTTGTGCATCCAATATGTGATTTTGTGTCATTTTGTGTCATTGTTTGAACATTTAGGTCATTTTCGTCATCCTTTGACTTATTATAATCCAATTAGGGTTTTTAACCAATCTTGTGCATCCAATAAGTGATTTTGTGTCATTGGTTGAACATTTAGGTCATTTTCGTCCTCCTTCGACTTATTCTAATCCAATTAGGGTTTTTAATCAATCTTGTGAATCCAATAAGTGATTTTGTGTCATTGGTTGAACATTTAGGTCATTTTCGTCATCCTTGGACTTATTCTAGTCGAATTAGGGTTTTTAACCCATCTTGTGCATCCAATAAGTGGTTTTGTGTCATTGGTTGAACATTTAGGTCATTTTTGTCATCCTTTGACTTATTCTAATCCAATTAGGGTTTTTAACCAATCTTGTGCATCCAATATTTGATTTTGTGTCATTGGTTGAATATTTAGGTCATTTTCGTTCTCCCTAGGCTTATTCTAATCCAATTAGGGTTTTTAACCAATCTTGTGCATCAAATATGTGATTTTGTGTCATTGGTTGAACATTTAGGTCATTTTC
>JBBPBQ010000002.1:30106620-30164077 GCA_037974755.1 Cicer yamashitae | reverse complement strand
TGTCATTGGTTGAACATTTAGGTCATTTTCGTCATCCTTTGACTTATTCTAATCCAATTAGGGTTTTTAACCAATCTTGTGCATCCAATAAGTGATTTTTTGTCATTGGTTGAACATTTAGGTCATTTTCGTCCTCCTTCGACTTATTCTAATCCAATTAGGGTTTTTATCAATCTTGTGAATCCAATAAGTGATTTTGTGTCATTGGTTGAACATTTAGGTCATTTTCGTCCTCCCTAGGGTTATTTTAATCATATTAGGGTTTTTAACCAATCTTGTGCATCCAATAAGTGATTTTGTGTCCTTGGTTGAACATTTAAGTCATTTTCGTCATCCTTGGACTTATTCTAATTGAATTTGGGTTTTTAACCAATCTTGTGCATCAAATAAGTGATTTTGTGTCATTGGTTGAACATTTAGGTTATTTTCGTCCTCCCTAGGCTTATTCTAATCCAATTAGAGTTTTTAACCAATCTTATGCATCCAATAAGTGATTCTGTGTCATTGGTTGAACATTTAGGTCATCTTTGTCATCCTTTGACTTATTCTAATCGAATTAGGGTTTTTAATCAATCTTGTGAATCCAATAAGTGATTTTGTGTCATTGGTTGAACATTTAGGTCATTTTTGTCTTTCGTAGGCTTATTCTAATCATATTAGGGTTTTTAACCAATCTTATGCATCCAATAAGTGATTTTGTGGCCTTGGTTGAACATTTAGGTCATTTTCGTCATCCTTGGACTTATTCTAGTCGAATTAGGGTTTTTAACCCATCTTGTGCATCCAATAAGTGGTTTTGTGTCATTGGTTGAACATTTAGGTCATTTTTGTCATCCTTTGACTTATTCTAATCCAATTAGGGTTTTTAACCAATCTTGTGCATCCAATATTTGATTTTGTGTCATTGGTTGAACATTTAGGTCATTTTCGTTCTCCCTAGGCTTATTCTAATCCAATTAGGGTTTTAAACCAATCTTGTGCATCCAATATGTGATTTTGTGTCATTGGTTGAACATTTAGGTCATTTTCGTCCTCCCTAGGCTTATTCTAATCCAATTAGGGTTTTTAACCAATCTTGTGCATCCAATATGTGATTTTGTGTCATTGGTTGAACATTTAGGTCATTTTCGTCCTCCCTAGGCTTAATCCAATCCAATTAGGGTTTTTAACCAATCTTGTGCATATAATAAGTGATTTTGTGTCATTGGTAATCCAATTAGTTCATTTTCGTCCTCGCTAGGCTTATTCTAATCCAATTAGGGTTTTTAACCAATCTTGTGCATCCAATATGTGATTTTGTGTCATTTTGTGTCATTGGTTGAACATTTAGGTCATTTTCATCCTCCCTAGGCTTATTCTAATCCAATTAGGGTTTTTAACCAATCTTGTGCATCCAATATGTGATTTTGTGTCATTTTGTGTCATTGGTTGAACATATCGGTCATTTTCGTCCTCCCTAGGCTTATTCTAATCCAATTAGAGTTTTTAACCAATCTTGTGCATCCAATATGTGATTTTGTGTCATTGGTTGAACATTTAGGTCATTTTCGTCCTCCCTAGGCTTATTCTAATCCAATTAGGGTTTTTAACCAATCTTGTGCATCCAATATGTGATTTTGTGTCATTGGTTGAACATTTAGGTCATTTTCGTCCTCCCTAGGCTTATTCTAATCCAATTAGGGTTTTTAACCAATCTTGTGCATCCAATATGTGATTTTGTGTCATTTTGTGTCAATCGTTGAACATTTAGTTCATTTTCGTCCTCCCTAGGCTTATTCTAATCCAATTAGGGTTTTTAACCAATCTTGTGCATCCAATATGTGATTTTGTGTCATTTTGTATCATTGGTTGAACATTTAGGTCATTTTCGTCCTCCCTAGGCTTATTCTAATCCAATTAGGGTTTTTAACCAATCTTGTGCATCCAATATGTGATTTTATGTCATTGGTTGAACATTTAGGTCATTTTCGTCCTCCCTAGGCTTATTCTAATTTAATTAGGGTTTTTATCCAATCTTGTGCATCCAATATGTGATTTTGTGTCATTGGTTGAACATTTAGGTCATTTTCGTCCTCCCTAGGCTTATTCTAATCCAATTAGGGTTTTTAACCAATCTTGTGCATCCAATATGTGATTTTGTGTCATTTTGTGTCATTGGTTGAACATTTAGGTCATTATCGTCCTCCTTAGGCTTATTCTAATCGAGTTAGGGTTTTTAACCAATCTTGTGCATCCAATATGTGATTTTGTGTCATTTTGTGTCATTGGTTGAACATTTAGGTCATTTTCGTCCTCCCTAGGCTTATTCTAATCCAATTAAAGTTGTTAACCAATCTTGTGCATCCAATATGTGATTTTGTGTCATTTTGTGTCATTGGTTGAACATTTAGGTCATTTTCGTCCTCCCTAGGCTTATTCTAATCCAATTAGGGTTTTTAACCAATCTTGTGCATCCAATATGTGATTTTGTGTCATTGGTTGAACATTTAGGTCATTTTCGTCCTCCCTAGGCTTATTCTAATCCAATTAAGGTTTTTAACCAATCTTATATATCCAATATGTGATTTTGTGTAATTTTATGTCATTGGTTGAACATTTAGGTCATTTTCGTCCTCCATAGGCTTATTCTAATCCAATTAGGGTTTTTAACCAATCTTGTGCATCCAATATGTGATTTTGTGTCAATGGTTGAACATTTAGGTCATTTTCGTCCTCCCTAGGCTTATTCTAATCCAATTAGGGTTTTTAACCAATCTTGTGCATCCAATATGTGATTTTGTGTCATTGGTTGATCATTTAGGTCATTTTCGTCCTCCCTAGGCTCATTCTAATCCAATTAGGGTTTTTAACCAATCTTGTGCATCCAATATGTGATTTTGTGTCATTGGTTGAACATTTAGGTCATTTTCGTCCTCCCTAGGCTTATTCTAATCCAATTAAGGTTTTTAACCAATCTTGTACATCCAATATGTGATTTTGTGTCATTTTGTGTCATTGGTTGAACATTTAGGTCATTTTCGTCCTCCCTAGGCTTATTCTAATCCAATTAGGGTTTTTAACCAATCTTGTGCATCCAATATGTGATTTTGTGTCATTGGTTGAACATTTAGGTCATTTTCGTCCTCCCTAGGCTTATTCTAATCCAATGAGGGTTTTTAACCAATCTTGTGCATCCAATATGTGATTTTGTGTCATTGGTTGAACATTTAGGTCATTTTCGTCCTCCCTAGGCTTATTCTAATCCAATTAGGGTTTTTAACCAATCTTGTGCATCCAATATGTGATTTTGTGTCATTTGTTGAACATTTAGTTCATTTTCGTCCTCCCTAGGCTTATTCTAATCCAATTAGGGTTTTTAACCAATCTTGTGCATCCAATATGTGATTTTGTGTCATTGGTTGAACATTTAGGTCATTTTCGTCCTCCCTAGGCTTATTCTAATCCAATTAGGGTTTTTAACCAATCTTGTGCATCCAATATGTGATTTTGTGTCATCGGTTGAATATTTAGGTCATTTTTGTCCTCCCTAGGCTTATTCTAATCCAATTAGGGTTTTTAACCAATCTTGTGCATCCAATATGTGATTTTGTGTCATTGGTTGAACATTTAGGTCATTTTCGTCCTCCCTAGGCTTATTCTAATCCAATTAGGGTTTTTAACCAATCTTGTGCATCCAATATGTGATTTTGTGTCATTGGTTGAACATTTAGGTCATTTTCGTCCTCCCTAGGCTTATTCTAATCCAATTAGGGTTTTTAACCAATCTTGTGCATCCAATATGTGATTTTGTGTCATTGCTTGAACATTTAGTTCATTTTCGTTCTCCCTAGGCTTATTCTAATCCAATTAGGGTTTTTAACCAATCTTGTGCATCCAATATGTGATTTTGTGTCATTTTGTGTCATTGGTTGAACATTTAGGTCATTTTCGTCCTCCCTAGGCTTATTCTAATCCAATTAGGGTTTTTAACCAATCTTGTGCGTACAATATGTGATTTTATGTCATTGGTTGAACATTTAGGTCATTTTCGTCCTCCCTAGGCTTATTCTAATCGAATTAGGGTTTTTAACCAATCTTGTGCATCCAATATGTGATTTTGTGTCATTTTGTGTCATTGGTTGAACATTTAGGTCATTTTCGTCCTCCCGAGGCTTATTCTAAACCAATTAGGGTTTTTAACCAATCTTATGCATCCAATATGTGATTTTGTGTCATTTTGTGTAATTGGTAGAACATTTAGGTCATTTTCTTCCTCCCTAGGCTTATTCTAATCCAAATAGGGTTTTTAACCAATCTTGTGCATCCAATATGTGATTTTGTGTCATTGGTTGAACATTTAGGTCATTTTCGTCCTCCCTAGGCTTATTCTAATCCAATTAGGGTTTTTAACCAATCTTGTGCATCCAATATGTGATTTTGTGTCATTGGTTGAACATTTAGGTCATTTTCGTCCTCCCTATGCTTATTCTAAACCAACTAGAGTTTTTAACCAATCTTTTGCATCAAATATGTGATTTTGTGTCATTGGTTGAACATTTAGGTCATTTTCGTCCTCCCTAGGCTTATTCTAATCCAATTAGGGTTTTTAACCAATCTTGTGCATCCAATATGTGATTTTGTGTCATTGGTTGAACATTTAGGTCATTTTCGTCCTCCCTAGGCTTATTCTAACCCAATTAGGGTTTTTAACCAATCTTGTGCATCCAATATGTGATTTTGTATCATTTTGTGTCATTGGTTGAACATTTAGGTCATTTTCGTCCTCCCTAGGCTTATTCTAATCCAATTAGGGTTTTTAACCAATCTTGTGCAACCAATATGTGATTTTGTGTCATTGGTTGAACATTTAGGTCTATTTCGTCCTCCCTAGGCTTATTCTAATCCAATTAGGGTTTTTAACCAATCTTGTGCATCCATCGTGTGATTTTGTGTCATTGGGTGAACATTTAGGTCATTTTCGTCCTCCCTAGGCTTATTCTAATCCAATTAGGGTTTTTAACCAATCTTGTGCATCCAATATGTGATTTGTGTCATTGGTTGAGCATTTAGGTCATTTCCGTCGTCCCTAGGCTTATTCTAATCCAATTAGGGTTTTTAACCAATCTTGTGCATCCAATATGTGATTTTGTGTCATTGGCTGACCATTTAGGTCATTTTCGTCCTCCCTAGGCTTATTCTAATCCAATTAGGGTTTTTAACCCATCTTGTGCATCCAATATGTGATTTTGTGTCATTTTGTGTCATTGGTTGAACATTTAGGTCATTTTCGTCCTCCCTAGGCTTATTCTAATCCAATTAGGGTTTTTAATCAATCTTGTGCATCCAATATGTGATTTTGTGTAATTTTGTGTCATTGGTTGAACATTTAGGTCATTCCCGTCGTCCCTAGGCTTATTCTAATCCAATTAGGGTTTTTAACCAATCTTTTGCATCCAATATGTGATTTTGTGTCATTGATTGAACATTTAGGTCATTTTCGTCCTCCCTAGGCTTATTCTAATCCAATTAGGGTTTTTAACCAATCTTGTGCATCCAATATGTGATTTTGTGTCATTTTGTGTCATTGGTTGAACATTTAATTCATTTTCGTCCTCCCTAGGATTATTCTAATCCAAATAGGGTTTTTAACCAATCTTGTGCATCCAATATGTGATTTTGTGTCATTGGTTGAACATTTAGGTCATTTTCGTCCTCCCTAGGCTTATTCTAATCCAATTAGGGTTTTTAACCAATCTTGTGCATCCAATATGTGATTTTGTGTCATTTTGTGTCATTTTGTGTCATTGGTTGAACATTTAGGTCTTTTTTGTCCTCCTTAGGCTTATTCTAATCCAATTAGGGTTTTTAACCAATCTTGTGCATCCAATATGTCATTTTGTGTCATTGGTTGAACATTTAGGTCATTTTCGTCCTCCCTAGGCTTATTCTAATCCAATTAGGGTTTTTAACCAATCTTGTGCATCAAATATGTGATTTTGTGTCATTTTGTGTCATTGGTTGAACATTTAGGTCATTTTCGTCCTCCCTAGGCTTATTCTAATCCAATTAGGGTTTTAAACCAATCTTGTGCATCCAATATGTGATTTTGTGTCATTGGTTGAACATTTAGGTCATTTTCGTCCTCCCTAGGCTTATTCTAATCCAATTAGGGTTTTTAACCAATCTAGTGCATCCAATATGTGATTTTGTGTCATTTTGTGTCATTGGTTGAACATTTAGGTCATTTTCGTCCTCCCTAGGCTTATTCTAAACCAATTAGGGTTTTTAACCAATCTTGTGCATCCAATATGTGATTTTGTGTCATTTTGTGTCATTGGTTGAACATTTAGGTCATTTTCGTCCTCCCTAGGCTTATTCTAATCCAATTAGGGTTTTAAACCAATCTTGTGCATCCAATATGTGATTTTGTGTCATTGGTTAAACATTTAGGTCATTTTCGTCCTCCCTAGGCTTATTCTAATCCAATTAGGGTTTTTAACCAATCTTATGCGTCCAATATGTGATTTTGTGTCATTGGTTGAACATTTAGGTCATTTTCGTCCTCCCTAGGCTTATTCTAATCCAATTAGGGTTTTAAACCAATCTTGTGCATCCAATATGTGATTTTGTGTCATTGGTTGAACATTTAGGTCATTTTCATCCTCCCTAGGCTTATTCTAATCCAATTAGGGTGTTTAACCAATCTTGCGCATCTAATATGTGATTTTGTGTCATTTTGTGTCAATGGTTGAACATTTAGGTCATTTTCGTCCTCCCTAGGCTTATTCTAATCCAATTAGGGTTTTTAACCAATCTTGTGCATCCAATATGTGATTTTGTGTCATTGGTTGAACATTTAGGTCATTTTCGTTCTCCCTAGGCTTATTCTAATCAAATTAGGGTTTTTAACCAATCTTGTGCATCCAATATGTGATTTTGTGGCATTTCGTGTCATTGGTTGAACATTTAGGTCATTTTCGTCATCCTTTGACTTATTCTAATCCAATTAGGGTTTTTAACCAATCTTGTGCATCCAATAAGCGATTTTGTGTCATTGGTTGAAAATTTAGGTCATTTTCGTCCTCCTTCGACTTATTCTAATCCAATTAGGGTTTTTAATCTATCTTGTGAATCCAATAAGTGATTTTGTGTCATTGGTTGAACATTTAGGTCATTTTCGTCCTCCCTAGGGTTATTTTAATCATATTAGGGTTTTTAACCAATCTTGTGCATCCAATAAGTGATTTTGTGTCCTTGGTTGAACATTTAAGTCATTTTCTTCATCCTTGGACTTATTCTAATCGAATTAGGGTTTTTAACCAATCTTGTGCATCAAATAAGTGATTTTGTGTCCTTGGTTGAATATTTAGGTCATTTTCGTTCTCCCTAGGCTTATTCTAATCCAATTAGGGTTTTTAACCAATCTTGTGCATCAAATATGTGATTTTGTGTTATTGGTTGAACATTTAGGTCATTTTCATCCTCCCTAGGCTTATTCTAATCCAATTAGTGTTTTTAACCAATCTTATGCATCCAATAAGTGATTTTGTTTCATTGGTTGAACATTTAGGTCATTTTCGTCCTCCCTAGGCTTATTCTAATCCAATTAGGGTTTTTAACCAATCTTGTGCATCCAATATGTGATTTTGTGTCATTTTGTGTCATTGGTTGAACATTTAGGTCATTTTCGTCCTCCCTAGGCTTATTCTAATCCAATTAGGGTTTTTAACCAATCTTGTGCATCCAATATGTGATTTTGTGTCATTGGTTGAACATTTAGGTCATTTTCGTCCTCCCTAGGCTTATTCTAATCCATTTAGGATTTTTAACCAATCTTGGGCATCCAATATGTGATTTTGTGTCATTTTGTGTCATTGGTTGAACATTTAGGTCATTTTCGTCCTCCCTATGCTTATTCTAATCCAATTAGGGTTTTTAACCAATCTTGTGCATCCAATATGTGATTTTGTGTCATTTTGTGTTATTGGTTGAACATTATTTCATTTTCGTCCTCCGTAAGCTTATTCTAATCCAATTAGGGTTTTTAACCAATCTTGTGCATCCAATATGTGATTTTGTGTCATTTTGTGTCATTGGTTGAACGTTTAGGTCATTTTCGTCCTCCCTAGGCTTATTCTAATCCAATTAGGGTTTTTAACCAATCTTGTGCATCCAATATGTGATTTTGTGTCATTGGTTGAACATTTAGGTCATTTTCGTTCTCCCTAGGCTTATTCTAATCCAATTAGGGTTTTTAACTAATCTTGTGCATCCAATATGTGATTTTGTGTCATTTTGTGTCATTGGTTGAACATTTAGGTCATTTTCGTCCTCCCTAGGCCTATTCTAATCCAATTAGGGTTTTTAACCAATCTTGTGCATCCAATATGTGTTTTTATGTCATTGGTTGAACATTTAGGTCATTTTCGTCCTCCTTAGGCTTATTCTAATCCAATTAGGGTTTTTAACCAATCTTGTGCATCCAATATGTGATTTTGTGTCATTTTGTGTCATTGGTTGAACATTTAGGTCATTTTCGTCCTCCCTAGGCTTATTCTAATCCAATTAGGTTTTTAACAAATGTTGTGTATCCAATAGGTGATTTTGTGTCATTTTATGTCATTGGTTGAACATTTAGTTCATTTTCGTTCTCCCTAGGGTCATTCTAATCCAATTAGGGTTTTTGACCAATCTTGTGCATCCAATATGTGATTTTGTATCATAGGTTGAACATTGAGGTCATTTTCGTCCTCCCTACGCTTATTCTAATCCAATTAGGGTTTTTAACCAAACTTGTGCATCCAATATGGGATTTTGTGTCATTGGTTGAACATTTAGGTCATTTTCGTCCTCCCTAGTCTTATTCTAATCCAATTAGGGTTTTTAACCAATCTTGTGCATCCTATATGTGATTTTGTGTCATTGGTTGACCATTTAGGTCATTTTCGTCCTCCTTAGGCTTATTCTAATCAAATTAGGGTTTTTAACCAATCTTGTGCATCCAATATGTGATTTTGTGTCATTTTGTGTCATTGGTTGAACATTTAGGTCATTTTCGTCCTCCCTGGCTTATTCTAATCCAATTAGGTTTTTAACCAAACTTGTGTATCCAATATGTGATTTTGTGTCACTAGTTGAACATTGAGGTCATTTTCATCCTCCCTTGTCTTATTCTAATCCAATTAGGGTTTTTAACCAATCTTGTGCATCCAATATGTGATTTTGTGTCATTTTGTGTCATTGGTTGAACATTTAGGTCATTTTCGTCCTCCCTAGGCTTATTCTAATCCAATTAGGGTTTTTAACCAATCTTGTGCATCCAATATGTGATTTTGTGTCATTGGTTGAACATTTAGGTCATTTTCGTCCTCCCTAGGCTTATTCTAATCCAATTAGGGTTTTTAACCAATCTTGTGCATCCAGTGTGTGATTTTTTGTCATTTTGTGTCATTGGTTGAACATTTAGGTCATTTTCGTCCTGCCTAGGTTTATTCTAATCCAATTACGGTTTTTAACCAATCTTGTGCATCCAATATGTGATTTTGTGTCATTGGTTGAGCATTTAGGTCATTTTCGTCCTCCCTAGGCTTATTCTAATCCAATTAGGGTTTTTAACCAATCTTGTGCATCCAATATGTGATTTTGTGTCATTTTGTGTCATTGGTTGAACATTTAGGTCATTTTCGTCCTCCCTAGGCTTATTCTAATCCAATTAGGGTTTTTAACCAATCTTGTGCATCCAATATGTGATTTTGTGTCATTGGTTGAACATTTAGGTCATTTTCGTCCTCCCTAGGCTTATTCTAATCGAATTAGGATTTTTAACCAATCTTGTGCATCCAATATGTGATTTTTTGTCATTTTGTGTCATTGGTTGAACATTTAGGTCATTTTCGTCCTCCCTAGGCTTATTCTAATCCAATTAGGGTTTTTAACCAATCTTGTGCATACAATATGTCATTTTGTGTCATTTTGTGTCATTGGTTGAACATTTAGGTCATTTTCGTCCTCCATAGGCTTATTCTTTTCCAATTAGGGTTTTTAACCAATCTTGTGCATCCAATATGTGATTTTGTGTCATTGGTTGAACATTTAGGTCATTTTCGTCCTCCCTAGGCTTATTCTAATCCAATTAGGGTTTTTAACCAATCTTGTGCATCCAATATGTGATTTTGTGTCATTGGTTGAACATTTAGGTCATTTTCGTCCTCCCTAGGCTTATTCTCATCCAATTAGGGTTTTTAACCATTCTTGTGCATCCAATATGTGATTTTGTGTCATTTTGTGTCATTGGTTGAACATTTAGGTCATTTTCGTCCTCCCTAGGCTTATTCTAATCCAATTAGGGTTTTTAACCAATCTTGTGCATCCAATATGTGATTTTGTGTCATTGGTTGAACATTCAGGTCATTTTCGTCCTCCCTAGGCTTATTATAATCTAATTAGGGTTTTTAACCAATCTTGTGCAACCAAATTGTGATTTTGTGTCATTGGTTGAACATTTAGGTCATTTTCGTCCTCCCTAGGCTTATTCTAATCCAATTAGGGTTTTTAACCAATCTTGTGCATCCAATATGTGATTTTGTGTCATTGGTTGAACATTTAGGTCATTTTCGTTCTCCCTAGGCTTATTCTAATCAAATTAGGGTTTTTAACCAATCTTGTGCATCCAATATGTGATTTTGTGGCATTTTGTGTCATTGGTTGAACATTTAGGTCATTTTCGTCATCCTTTGACTTATTCTAATCCAATTAGGGTTTTTAACCAATCTTGTGCATCCAATAAGTGATTTTGTGTCATTGGTTGAACATTTAGGTCATTTTCGTCCTCCTTCGACTTATTCTAATCCAATTAGGGTTTTTAATCAATCTTGTGAATCCAATAAGTGATTTTGTGTCATTGGTTGAACATTTAGGTCATTTTCGTCCTCCCTAGGGTTATTTTAATCATTATAGGGTTTTTAACCAATCTTGTGCATCCAATAAGTGATTTTGTGTCCTTGGTTGAACATTTAAGTCATTTTCGTCATCGTTGGACTTATTCTAATCGAATTAGGGTTTTTAACCAATCTTGTGCATCAAATTAGTGATTTTGTGTCCTTGGTTGAATATTTAGGTCATTTTCGTCCTCCCTAGGCTTATTCTAATCCAATTAGGGTTTTTAACCAATCTTATGCATCCAATAAGTGATTTTGTGTCATTGGTTGAACATTTAGGTCATTTTCGTCCTCCCTAGGCTTATTCTAATCCAATTAGTGTTTTTAACCAATCTTATGCATCCAATAAGTGATTTTGTTTCATTGGTTTAACATTTAGGTCATTTTCGTCATCCTTTGACTTATTCTAATCCAATTAGGGTTTTTAACCAATCTTGTGCATCCAATAAGTGATTTTGTGTCATTGGTTGAACATTTAGGTCATTTTCGTCCTCCTTCGACTTATTCTAATCCAATTAGGGTTTTTAATCTATCTTGTGAATCCAATAAGTGATTTTGTGTCATTGGTTGAACTTTTAGGTCATTTTCGTCCTCCCTAGGGTTATTTTAATCATAATAGGGTTTTTAACCAATCTTGTGCATCCAATAAGTGATTTTGTGTCCTTGGTTGAACATTTAGGTCATTTTCGTCATCCTTGGACTTATTCTAGTCGAATTAGGGTTTTTAACCCATCTTGTGCATCCAATAAGTGGTTTTGTGTCATTGGTTGAACATTTAGGTCATTTTTGTCATCCTTTGACTTATTCTAATCCAATTAGGGTTTTTAACCAATCTTGTGCATCCAATAAGTGATTTTGTGTCATTGGTTGAACATTTAGGTCATTTTCGTTCTCCTTCGACTTATTCTAATCCAATTAGGGTTTTTAATCAATCTTGTGACTCCAATAAGTGATTTTGTGTCATTGGTTGAACATTTAGGTCATTTTCGTCCTCCCTAGGGTTATTTTAATCATAATAGGGTTTTTAACCAATCTTGTGCATCCAATAAGTGATTTTGTGTCCTTGGTTGAACATTTAAGTCATTTTCGTCATCCTTGGACTTATTCTAGTCGAATTAGGGTTTTTAACCCATCTTGTGCATCCAATAAGTGGTTTTGTGTCATTGGTTGAACATTTAGGTCATTTTTGTCATCCTTTGACTTATTCTAATCCAATTAGGGTTTTTAACCAATCTTGTGCATCCAATAAATGATTTTGTGGCCTTGGTTGAACATTTAGGTCATTTTCGTCATCCTTGGACTTATTCTAGTCGAATTAGGGTTTTTAACCCATCTTGTGCATCCAATAAGTGGTTTTGTGTCATTGGTTGAACATTTAGGTCATTTTCATCCTCCCTAGGCTTATTCAAATCCAGTTAGGGTTTTAACCAATCTTACGCATCCAATAATTAATTTTGTGTCATTGGTTGAACATTTAGGTCATTTTTGTCCTCCCTAGGCTTATTCTAATCCAATTAGGGTTTTTAACCAATCTTATGCATTCAATAAGTGATTTTGTGTCATTGGTTGAACATTTAGGTCATTTTCGTCCTCCCTAGGCTTATTCTAATCCAATTAGAGTTTTTAACCAATCTTATGCATCCAATAAGTGATTCTGTGTCATTGGTTGAACATTTAGGTCATCTTTGTCATCCTTTGACTTATTCTAATCGAATTAGGGTTTTTAATCAATCTTGTGAATCCAATAAGTGATTTTGTGTCATTGGTTGAACATTTAGGTCATTTTTGTCTTTCGTAGGCTTATTCTAATCATATTAGGGTTTTTAACCAATCTTATGCATCCAATAAGTGATTTTATGTCCTTGGTTGAACATTTAGGTCATTTTCGTCAT
Organism: Cicer yamashitae; assembly: GCA_037974755.1. Lineage (NCBI taxonomy): Eukaryota > Viridiplantae > Streptophyta > Magnoliopsida > Fabales > Fabaceae > Cicer > Cicer yamashitae. The sequence continues at coordinate 30,151,269 of JBBPBQ010000002.1, read as the reverse complement.
CCTTGGACTTATTCTAGTCGAATTAGGGTTTTTAACCCATCTTGTGCATCCAATAAGTGATTTTGTGTCATTGGTTGAACATTTAGGTCATTTTCGTCATCCTTTGACTTATTCTAATCCAATTAGGGTTTTTAACCAATCTTGTGCATCCAATAAGTGATTTTGTGTCATTGGTTGAAAATTTAGGTCATTTTCGTCCTCCTTCGACTTATTCTAATCCAATTAGGGTTTTTAATCTATCTTGTGAATCCAATAAGTGATTTTGTGTCATTGGTTGAACTTTTAGGTCATTTTCGTCCTCCCTAGGGTTATTTTAATCATAATAGGGTTTTTAACCAATCTTGTGCATCCAATAAGTGATTTTGTGTCCTTGGTTGAACATTTAAGTCATTTTCGTCATCCTTGGACTTATTCTAATCGAATTAGGGTTTTTAACCAATCTTGTGCATCAAATAAGTGATTTTGTGTCCTTGGTTGAATATTTAGGTCATTTTCGTCCTCCCTTGGCTTATTCTAATCCAATTAAGGTTTTTAACCAATCTTATGCATCCAATAAGTGATTTTTTTTCATTGGTTGAACATTTAGGTCATTTTCGTCCTCCCTAGGCTTATTCTAATCCAATTAGGGTTTTTAACCAATCTTATGCATCCAATAAGTGATTTTGTGTCATTGGTTGAACATTTAGGTCATTTTCTTCCTCCCTAGGCTTATTCTAATCCAATTAGAGTTTTTAACCAATCTTATGCATCCAATAAGTGATTCTGTGTCATTGGTTGAACATTTAGGTCATCTTTGTCATCCTTTGACTTATTCTAATCGAATTAGGGTTTTTAATCAATCTTGTGAATCCAATAAGTCATTTTGTGTCATTGGTTGAACATTTAGGTCATTTTTGTCTTTCGTATGCTTATTCTAATCATATTAGGGTTTTTAACCAATCTTATGCATCCAATAAGTGATTTTGTGGCCTTGGTTGAACATTTAGGTCATTTTCGTCATCCTTGGACTTATTCTAGTCGAATTAGGGTTTTTAACCCATCTTGTGCATCAAATAAGTGATTTTGTGTCCTTGGTTGAATATTTAGGTCATTTTCGTCCTCCCTAGGCTTATTCTAATCCAATTAGGGTTTTTAACCAATCTTATGCATCCAATAAGTGATTTTGTTTCATTGGTTGAACATTTAGGTCATTTTCGTCCTCCCTAGGCTAATTCTAATCCAATTAGGGTTTTTAACCAATCTTATGCATCCAATAAGTGATTTTGTGGCCTTGGTTGAACATTTAGGTCATTTTCGTCATCCTTGGACTTATTCTAGTCGAATTAGGGTTTTTAACCCATCTTGTGCATCCAATAAGTGGTTTTGTGTCATTGGTTGAACATTTAGGTCATTTTTGTCATCCTTTGACTTATTCTAATCCAATTAGGGTTTTTAACCAATCTTGTGCATCCAATATTTGATTTTGTGTCATTGGTTGAATATTTAGGTCATTTTCGTTCTCCCTAGGCTTATTCTAATCCAATTAGGGTTTTTAACCAATCTTGTGCATCAAATATGTGATTTTGTGTCATTGGTTGAACATTTAGGTCATTTTCATCCTCCCTAGGCTTATTCTAATCCAATTAGGGTTTTTAACCAATCTTGTGCATCCAATATGTGATTTTGTGTCATTGGTTGAACATTTAGGTCATTTTCGTCCTCCCTAGGCTTATTCAAATCCAATTAGGGTTTTTAACCATTGTTGTGCATCCAATATGTGATTTTGTGTCATTGGTTGAACATTTAGGTCATTTTCGTCCTCCCTAGGCTTATTCTAATCCAATTAGGGTTTTTAACCAATCTTGTGCATCCAATATGTGATTTTGTGTCATTGGTTGAACATTTAGGTCATTTTCGTCCTCCCTAGGCTTATTCTAATCCAATTAGTGTTGTTAACCAATCTTGTGCAACCAATATGTGATTTTATGTCATTTTGTGTCATTGGTTGAACATTTAGGTCATTTTCGTCCTCCCTTGGCTTATTCTAATCCAATTTGGGTTTTTAACCAATCTTGTGCATCCAGTATGTGATTTTGTGTCATTGGTTGAACATTTAGGTCATTTTCGTCCTCCCTAGGCTTATTCTAATCCAATTAGGGTTTTTAACCAATCTTGTGCATCCAATATGTGATTTTGTGTCATTTTGTGTCATTGGTTGAACATTTAGGTCATTTTCGTCGTCCCTAGGCTTATTCTAATCCAATTAGGGTTTTTAACCAATCTTGTGCATCCTATATGTGATTTTGTGTCATTGGTTGAACATTTAGGTCATTTTCGTCCTCCCTAGGCTTATTCTAATCCAATTAGGGTTTTAACCAATCTTGTGCATCCAATATGTGATTTTGTGTCATTTTGTGTCATTGGTTGAACATTTAGGTCATTTTCGTCCTCCCTAGGCTAATTCTAATCGAATTAGGGTTTTTAACCAATCTTGTGCATCCAATATGTGATTTTGTGTCATTTTGTGTCATTGGTTTAACATTTAGGTCATTTTCGTCCTCCCTAGGCTTACTCTAATCCAATTACGGTTTTTAACCAATCTTGTGCATCCAATATGTGATTTTGTGTCATTTTGTGTCATTGGTTGAACATTTAGGTAATTTTCGTCCTCCCTAGGCTTATTCTAATCCAATTAGGGTTTTTAACCAATCTTGTGCATCCAATATGTGATTTTGTGTCATTTTGTGTCATTGGTTGAACATTTAGGTCATTTTCGTCCTCCCTAGGCTTATTCTAATCCAATTAGGGTTTTAAACCAATCTTGTGCATCCAATATGTGATTTTGTGTCATTTTGTGTCATTGGTTGAACATTTATGTCATTTTCGTCCTCCCTAGGCTTATTCTAATCCAAAAAGGGTTTTTAACCAATCTTGTGCATCCAATATGTGATTTTGTGTCATTTTGTGTCATTGGTTGAACATATAGGTCATTTTCGTTCTCCCTAAGCTTATTCTAATCCAATTAGGGTATTTAACCAATCTTGTGCATCCAATATGTGATTTTCTGTCATTTTGTGTCATTGGTTGAACATTTAGGTCATTTTCAACCTCGCTAGGCTTATTATAATCCAATTAGGGTTTTTAACCAATCTTGTGCATCCAATATGTGATTTTGTGTCATTGGTTTAACATTTAGGTCATTTTCGTACTCCCTAGGCTTATTCTAATCCAATTAGGGTTTTTAACCAATCTTGTGCATCCAATATGTGATTTTGTGTCATTTTGTGTCATTGGTTGAACATTTAGGTCATTTTCAACCTCCCTAGGCTTATTCTAATCCAATTAGGGTTTTTAACCAATCTTGTGCATCCAATATGTAATTTTGTGTCATTGGTTGAACATTTAGGTCATTTTCGTCCTCCCTAGAATTATTCTAATCCAATTAGGGTTTTTAACCACTCTTGTGCATCCAATATGTGATTTTGTGTCATTTTGTGTCATTGGTTGAACATTTAGGTCACTTTCGTCCTCCCTAGGCTTATTCTAATCCAATTCGGGTTTTTAACCAATCTTGTGCATCCAATATGTGATTTTGTGTCATTGGTTGAACATTTAGGTCATTTTCGTCCTCCCTAGGCTTATTCTAATCCAATTAGGGTTTTTAACCAATCTTGTGCATCCAATATGTGATTTTGTGTCATTTGTTGAACATTTAGTTCATTTTCGTCCTCCCTAGGCTTATTCTAATCCAATTAGGGTTTTTAACCAATCTTGTGCATCCAATATGTGATTTTGTGTCATTGGTTGAACATTTAGGTCATTTTCGTCCTCCCTAGGCTTATTCTAATCCAATTAGGGTTTTTAACCAATCTTGTGCATCAAATAAGTGATTTTGTGTCCTTGGTTGAATATTTAGGTCATTTTCGTTCTCCCTATGCTTATTCTAATCCAATTAGGGTTTTTAACCAATCTTGTGCATCCAATATGTGATTTTGTGTCGTTTTGTGTCATTGGTTGAACATTTAGGTCATTTTCGTCCTCCCTAGGCTTATTCTAATCCAATTAGGGTTTTTAACCAATCTTGTGCATCCAATATGTGATTTTGTGTCACTTTGTGTCATTGCTTGAACATTTAGGTCATTTTCGTCCTCCATAGGCTTATTCTAATCCAATTAGGGTGTTTAACCAATCTTGCGCTTCTAATATGTGATTTTGTGTCATTTTGTGTCATTGGTTGAACATTTAGGTCATTTTCGTCCTCCTTAGGCTTATTCTAATCCAATTAGGGTTTTTACCCAATCTTGTGCATCCAATATGTGATTTTGTGTCATTGGTTGAACATTTAGGTCATTTTCGTCCTCCCTAGGCTTATTCTAATCCAATTAGGGTTTTTAACCAATCTTGTGCATCCAATATGTGATTTTGTGTCATTGGTTGAACATTTAGGTCATTTTCGTTCTCCCTAGGCTTATTCTAATCCAATTAGGGTTTTTAACCAATCTTGTGCATCCAATATGTGATTTTGTGGCATTTTGTGTCATTGGTTGAACATTTAGGTCATTTTCGTCATCCTTTCACTTATTCTAATCCAATTAGGGTTTTTAACCAATCTTGTGCATCCAATAAGTGATTTTGTGTGATTGGTTGAAAATTTAGGTCATTTTCATCCTCCTTCGACTTATTCTAATCCAATTAGGGTTTTTCATCTATCTTGTGAATCCAATAAGTGATTTTGTGTCATTGGTTGAACTTTTAGGTCATTTTCGTCCTCCCTAGGGTTATTTTAATCATAATAGGGTTTTGAACCAATCTTGTGCATCCAATAAGTGATTTTGTGTCATTGGTTTAACATTTAGGTCATTTTCGTCCTCCCTAGGCTTATTCTAATCCAATTAGAGTTTTTAACCAATCTTATGCATCGAATAAGTGATTCTGTGTCATTGGTTGAACATTTAGGTCATCTTTGTCATCCTTTGACTTATTCTAATCGAATTAGGGTTTTTAATCAATCTTGTGAATCCAATAAGTGATTTTGTGTCATTGGTTGAACATTTAGGTCATTTTTGTCTTTCGTAGGCTTATGCTAATCATATTAGGGTTTTTAACCAATCTTATGCATCCAATAAGTGATTTTGTGGCCTTGGTTGAACATTTAGGTCATTTTCGTCATCCTTGGACTTATTCTAGTCGAATTAGGGTTTTTAACCCATCTTGTGCATCCAATAAGTGGTTTTGTGTCATTGGTTGAACATTTAGGTCATTTTTGTCATCCTTTGACTTATTCTAATCCAATTAGGGTTTTTAACCAATCTTGTGCATCCAATAAGTGATTTTGTGTCATTGGTTGAACATTTAGGTCATTTTCATTCTCCTTCGACTTATTCTAATCCAATTAGGGTTTTTAATCAATCTTGTGACTCCAATAAGTGATTTTGTGTCATTGGTTGAACATTTAGGTCATTTTCGTCCTCCCTAGGGTTATTTTAATCATATTAGGGTTTTTAACCAATCTTGTGCATCCAATAAGTGATTTTGTGTCCTTGGTTGAACATTTAAGTCATTTTCGTCATCCTTGGACTTATTCTAATCGAATTAGGGTTTTTAACCAATCTTGTGCATCAAATAAGTGATTTTGTGTCCTTGGTATTTTTAGGTCATTTTCGTTCTCCCTAGGCTTATTCTAATCCAATTAGGGTTTTTAACCAATCTTGTGCATCAAATATGTGATTTTGTGTCCTTGGTTGAATATTTAGGTCATTTTCGTCCTCCCTAGGCTTATTCTAATCCAATTAGGGTTTTTAACCAATCTTATGCATCCAATAAGTGATTTTGTTTCATTGGTTGAACATTTAGGTCATTTTCGTCCTCCCTAGGCTTATTCTAATCCAATTAGGGTTTTTAACCAATCTTATGCATCCAATAAATGATTTTGTGTCATTGGTTGAACATTTAGGTCATTTTCGTCCTCCCTAGCCTTATTCTAATCCAATTAGAGTTTTTAACCAATCTTATGCATCCAATAAGTGATTTTGTGTCATTGGTTGAACATATAGGTCATCTTTGTCATCCTTTGACTTATTCTAATCGAATTAGGGTTTTTAATCAATCTTGTGAATCCAATAAGTGATTTTGTGTCATTGGTTGAACATTTAGGTCATTTTTGTCTTTCGTAGGCTTATTCTAATCATATTAGGGTTTTTAACCAATCTTATGCATCCAATAAGTGATTTTATGGCCTTGGTTGAACATTTAGGTCATTTTCGTCATCCTTGGACTTATTCTAGTCGAATTAGGGTTTTTAACCCATCTTGTACATCCAATAAGTGATTTTGTGTCATTGGTTGAACATTTAGGTCATTTTCGTCATCCTTTGACTTATTCTAATCCAATTAGGGTTTTTAACCAATCTTGTGCATCCAATAAGTGATTTTGTGTCATTGGTTGAACTTTTAGGTCATTTTCGTCCTCCCTAGGGTTATTTTAATCATAATAGGGTTTTTAACCAATCTTGTGCATCCAATAAGTGATTTTGTGTCCTTGGTTGAACATTTAAGTCATTTTCGTCATCCTTGGACTTATTCTAGTCGAATTAGGGTTTTTAACCCATCTTGTGCATCCAATAAGTGGTTTTGTGTCATTGGTTGAACATTTAGGTCATTTTCGTCATCCTTTGACTTATTCTAATCCAATTAGGGTTTTTAACCAATCTTGTGCATCCAATAAGTGATTTTGTGTCATTGGTTGAAAATTTAGGTCATTTTCGTCCTCCTTCGACTTATTCTAATCCAATTAGGGTTTTTAATCTATCTTGTGAATCCAATAAGTGATTTTGTGTCATTGGTTGAACTTTTAGGTCATTTTCGTCCTCCCTAGGGTTATTTTAATCATAATAGGGTTTTTAACCAATCTTGTGCATCCAATAAGTGATTTTGTGTCCTTGGTTGAACATTTAAGTCATTTTCGTCATCCTTGGACTTATTCTAGTCGAATTAGGGTTTTTAACCCATCTTGTGCATCCAATAAGTGATTTTGTGTCATTGGTTGAACATTTAGGTCATTTTCGTCATCCTTTGACTTATTCTAATCCAATTAGGGTTTTTAACCAATCTTGTGCATCCAATAAGTGATTTTGTGTCATTGGTTGAACATTTAGGTCATTTTCGTCCTCCTTCGACTTATTCTAATCCAATTAGGGTTTTTAATCAATCTTGTGAATCCAACAAGTGATTGTGTGTCATTGGTTGAACATTTAGGTCATTTTCGTCCTCCCTAGGGTTATTTTAATCATATTAGGGTTTTTAACCAATCTTGTGCATCCAATAAGTGATTTTGTGTCCTTGGTTGAACATTTAAGTCATTTTCGTCATCCTTGGACTTATTCTAATCGAATTAGGGTTTTTAACCAATCTTGTGCATCAAATAAGTGATTTTGTGTCCTTGGTTGAATATTTAGGTCATTTTCGTTCTCCCTAGGCTTATTCTAATCCAATTAGGGTTTTTAACCAATCTTGTGCATCAAATATGTGATTTTGTGTCCTTGGTTGAATATTTAGGTCATTTTCGTCCTCCCTAGGCTTATTCTAATCCAAATAGGGTTTTTAACCAATCTTATGCATCCAATAAGTGATTTTGTTTCATTGGTTGAACATTTAGGTCATTTTCGTCCTCCCTAGGCTTATTCTAATCCAATTAGGGTTTTTAACCAATCTTATGCATCCAATAAGTGATTTTGTGTCATTGGTTGAACATTTAGGTCATTTTTGTCATCCTTTCACTTATTCTAATCCAATTTGGGTTTTTAACCAATCTTGTGCATCCAATAAGTGATTTTATGTCATTGGTTGAACATTTAGGTCATTTTCGTCATCCTTCGACTTATTCTAATCCAATTAGGGTTTTTAACCAATCTTGTGCATCCAATAAGTGATTTTGTGTCATTGGTTGAACATTTAGGTCATTTTCATTCCCCTTCGATTTATTCAAATCCAATTAGGGTTTTTAATCAATCTTGTGGCATCCAATAAGTGATTTTGTGTCATTGGTTGAACATTTAGGTCATTTTCGTCCTCCCTAGGCTTATTCTAATCATATTAGGGTTTTTAACCAATCTTGTGCATCCAATAAGTGATTTTGTGTCCTTGGTTGAACATTTAGGTCATTTTCGTCATCCTTGGACTTATTCTAATCGAATTAGGGTTTTTAACCAATCTTGTGCATCCAATAAGTGATTTTGTGTCATTGGTTGAACATTTAGGTCATTTTTGTCATCCTTTGACTTATTCTAATCCAATTAGGGTTTTTAACCAATCTTGTGCATCCAATAAGTGATTTTGTGTCATTGGTTGAACATTTAGGTCATTTTCGTTCTCCTTCGACTTATTCTAATCCAATTAGGGTTTTTAATCAATCTTGTGACTCCAATAAGTGATTTTGTGTCATTGGTTGAACATTTAGGTCATTTTCGTCCTCCCTAGGGTTATTTTAATCATAATAGGGTTTTTAACCAATCTTGTGCATCCAATAAGTGATTTTGTGTCCTTGGTTGAACATTTAAGTCATTTTCGTCATCCTTGGACTTATTCTAGTCGAATTAGGGTTTTTAACCCATCTTTTGCATCCAATAAGTGGTTTTGTGTCATTGGTTGAACATTTAGGTCATTTTTGTCATCCTTTGACTTATTCTAATCCAATTAGGGTTTTTAACCAATCTTGTGCATCCAATAAGTGATTTTGTGTCATTGGTTGAACATTTAGGTCATTTCCGTTCTCCTTCGACTTATTCTAATCCAATTAGGGTTTTTAATCTATCTTGTGAATCCAATAAGTGATTTTGTGTCATTGGTTGAACTTTTAGGTCATTTTCGTCCTCCCTAGGGTTATTTTAATCATAATAGGTTTTTTAACCAATCTTGTGCATTCAATAAGTGATTTTGTGTCCTTGGTCGAACATTTAAGTCATTTTCGACATCCTTGGACTTATTCTAATCGAATTAGGGTTTTTTAACAATCTTGTGCATCAAATAAGTGATTTTGTGTCCTTGGTTGAATATTTAGGTCATTTTCGTCCTCCCTAGGCTTATTCTAATCCAATTAGGGTTTTTAACCAATCTTATGCATCCAATAAGTGATTTTGTTTCATTGGTTGAACATTTAGGTCACTTTCGTCCTCCCTAGGCTTATTCTAATCCAATTAGGGTTTTTAACCAATCTTATGCATCCAATAAATGATTTTGTGTCATTGGTTGAACATTTAGGTCATTTTCGTCCTCCCTAGGCTTATTCTAATCCAATTAGAGTTTTTAACCAATCTTATGCATCCAATAAGTGATTCTGTGTCATTGGTTGAACATTTAGGTCATCTTTGTCATCCTTTGACATATTCTAATCGAATTACGGTTTTTAATCAATCTTGTGAATCCAATAAGTGTTTTTGTGTCATTGGTTGAACATTTAGGTCATTTTTGTCTTTCGTAGGCTTATTCTAATCATATTAGGGTTTTTAACCAATCTTATGCATCCAATAAGTGATTTTGTGGCCTTGGTTGAACATTTAGGTCATTTTCGTCATCCTTGGATTTATTCTAGTCGAATTAGGGTTCTTAACCCATCTTGTGCATCCAATAAGTGATTTTGTGTCATTGGTTGAACATTTAGGTCATTTTCGTCATCCTTTGACTTATTCTAATCCAATTAGTGTTTTTAACCAATCTTGTGCATCCAATAAGTGATTTTGTGTCATTGGTTGAAAATTTAGGTCATTTTCATCCTCCGTCGACTTATTCTAATCCAATTAGGGTTTTTAATCTATCTTGTGAATCCAATAAGTGATTTTGTGTCATTGGTTAAACTTTTAGGTCATTTTTGTCCTCCCTAGGGTTATTTTAATCATAATAGGGTTTTTAACCCATCTTGTGCATCCAATAAGTGGTTTTGTGTCATTGGTTGAACATTTAGGTCATTTTTGTCATCCTTTGACTTATTCTAATCCAATTAGGGTTTTTAACCAATCTTGTGCATCCAATAAGTGATTTTGTCTCATTGGTTGAACATTTAGGTCATTTTCGTTCTCCTTCGACTTATTCTAATCCAATTAGGGTTTTTAATCAATCTTGTGACTCCAATAAGTGATTTTGTGTCATTGGTTGAACATTTAGGTCATTTTCGTCCTCCCTAGGGTTATTTTAATCATATTAGGGTTTTTAACCAATCTTGTGCATCCAATAAGTGATTTTGTGTCCTTGGTTGAACATTTAAGTCATTTTCGTCATCCTTGGAATTATTATAATCGAATTAGGGTTTTTAACCAATCTTGTGCATCAAATAAGTGATTTTGTGTCCTTGGTAGAATATTTAGGTCATTTTCGTTCTCCCTAGGCTTATTCTAATCCAATTAGGGTTTTTAACCAATCTTGTGCATCAAATATGTGATTTTGTGTCCTTGGTTGAATATTTAGGTCATTTTCGTCCTCCCTAGGCTTATTCTAATCCAATTAGGGTTTTTAACCAATCTTATGCATCCAATAAGTGATTTCGTTTCATTGGTTGAACATTTAGGTCACTTTCGTCCTCCCTAGGCTTATTCTAATCCAATTAGGGTTTTTAACCAATCTTATGCATCCAATAAATGATTTTGTGTCATTGGTTGAACATTTAGGTCATTTTCGTCCTCCCTAGGCTTATTCTAATCCAATTAGAGTTTTTAACCAATCTTATGCATCCAATAAGTGATTCTGTGTCATGGGTTGAACATTTAGGTCATCTTTGTCATCCTTTGACTTATTCTAATCGAATTACGGTTTTTAATCAATCTTGTGAATCCAATAAGTGTTTTTGTGTCATTGGTTGAACATTTAGGTCATTTTTGTCTTTCGTAGGCTTATTCTAATCATATTAGGGTTTTTAACCAATCTTATGCATCCAATAAGTGATTTTGTGGCCTTGGTTGAACATTTAGGTCATTTTCGTCATCCTTGGACTTATTCTAGTCGAATTAGGGTTCTTAACCCATCTTGTGCATCCAATAAGTGATTTTGTGTCATTGGTTGAACATTTAGGTCATTTTCGTCATCCTTTGACTTATTCTAATCCAATTAGTGTTTTTAACCAATCTTGTGCATCCAATAAGTGATTTTGTGTCATTGGTTGAAAATTTAGGTCATTTTCATCCTCCGTCGACTTATTCTAATCCAATTAGGGTTTTTAATCTATCTTGTGAATCTAATAAGTGATTTTGTGTCATTGGTTAAACTTTTAGGTCATTTCGTCCTCCCTAGGGTTATTTTAATCATAATAGGGTTTTTAACCAATCTTGTGCATCCAATAAGTGATTTTGTGTCCTTGGTTGAACATTTAAGTCATTTTCGTCATCCTTGGAATTATTCTAATCGAATTAGGGTTTTTAACCAATCTTGTGCATCCAATAAGTGATTTTGTGTCCTTGGTTGAACATTTAAGTCATTTTCGTCATCCTTGGAATTATTATAATCGAATTAGGGTTTTTAACCAATCTTGTGCATCAAATAAGTGATTTTGTGTCCTTGGTAGAATATTTAGGTCATTTTCGTTCTCCCTAGGCTTATTCTAATCCAATTAGGGTTTTTAACCAATCTTGTGCATCAAATATGTGATTTTGTGTCCTTGGTTGAATATTTAGGTCATTTTCGTCCTCCCTAGGCTTATTCTAATCCAATTAGGGTTTTTAACCAATCTTATGCATCCAATAAGTGATTTTGTTTCATTGGTTGAACATTTAGGTCACTTTCGTCCTCCCTAGGCTTATTCTAATCCAATTAGGGTTTTTAACCAATCTTATGCATCCAATAAGTGATTTTGTGTCATTGGTTGAACATTTAGGTCATTTTCGTCCTCCCTAGCCTTATTCTAATCCAATTAGAGTTTTTAACCAATCTTATGCATCCAATAAGTGATTCTGTGTCATTGGTTGAACATTTAGGTCATCTTTGTCATCCTTTGACTTATTCTAATCGAATTAGGGTTTTTAATCAATCTTGTGAATCCAATAAGTGATTTTGTGTCATTGGTTGAACATTTAGGTCATTTTTGTCTTTCGTAGGCTTATTCTAATCATATTAGCGTTTTAAACCAATCTTATGCATCCAATAAGTGATTTTATGGCCTTGGTTGAACATTTAGGTCATTTTCGTCATCCTTGGACTTATTCTAGTCGAATTAGGGTTTTTAACCCATCTTGTGCATCCAATAAGTGATTTTGTGTCATTGGTTGAACATTTAGGTCATTTTCGTCATCCTTTGACTTATTCTAATCCAATTAGGGTTTTTAACCAATCTTGTGCATCCAATAAGTGATTTTGTGTCATTGGTTGAAAATTTAGGTCATTTTCGTCCTCCTTCGACTTATTCTAATCCAATTAGGGTTTTTAATCTATCTTGTGAATCCAATAAGTGATTTTGTGTCATTGGTTGAACTTTTAGGTCATTTTCGTCCTCCCTAGGGTTATTTTAATCATAATAGGGTTTTTAACCAATCTTGTGCATCCAATAAGTGATTTTGTGTCCTTGGTTGAACATTTAAGTCATTTTCGTCATCCTTGGACTTATTCTAGTCGAATTAGGGTTTTTAACCCATCTTGTGCATCCAATAAGTGATTTTGTGTCATTGGTTGAACATTTAGGTCATTTTCGTCATCCTTTGACTTATTCTAATCCAATTAGGGTTTTTAACCAATCTTGTGCATCCAATAAGTGATTTTGTGTCATTGGTTGAAAATTTAGGTCATTTTCGTCCTCCTTCGACTTATTCTAATCCAATTAGGGTTTTTAATCTATCTTGTGAATCCAATAAGTGATTTTGTGTCATTGGTTGAACATTTAGGTCATTTTCGTCCTCCCTAGGGTTATTTTAATCATATTAGGGTTTTTAACCAATCTTGTGCATCCAATAAGTGATTTTGTGTCCTTGGTTGAACATTTAAGTCATTTTCGTCATCCTTGGAATTATTCTAATCGAATTAGGGTTTTTAACCAATCTTGTGCATCAAATAAGTGATTTTGTGTCCTTGGTTGAATATTTAGGTCATTTTCGTTCTCCCTAGGCTTATTCTAATCCAATTAGGGTTTTTAACCAATCTTGTGCATCAAATATGTGATTTTGTGTCCTTGGTTGAATATTTAGGTCATTTTCGTCCTCCCTAGGCTTATTCTAATCCAATTAGGGTTTTTAACAAATCTTATGCATCCAATAAGTGATTTTGTTTCATTGGTTGAACATTTAGGTCACTTTCGTCCTCCCTAGGCTTATTCTAATCCAATTAGAGTTTTTAACCAATCTTATGCATCCAATAAGTGATTCTGTGTCATTGGTTGAACATTTAGGTCATCTTTGTCATCCTTTGACTTATTCTAATCGAATTAGGGTTTTTAATCAATCTTGTGAATCCAATAAGTGATTTTGTGTCATTGGTTGAACATTTAGGTCATTTTTGTCTTTCGTAGGTTTATTCTAATCATATTAGGGTTTTTAACCAATCTTATGCATCCAATAAGTGATTTTATGGCCTTGGTTGAACATTTAGGTCATTTTCGTCATCCTTGGACTTATTCTAGTCGAATTAGGGTTTTTAACCCATCTTGTGCATCCAATAAGTGATTTTGTGTCATTGGTTGAACATTTAGGTCATTTTCGTCATCCTTTGACTTATTCTAATCCAATTAGGGTTTTTAACCAATCTTGTGCATCCAATAAGTGATTTTGTGTCATTGGTTGAAAATTTAGGTCATTTTCATCCTCCTTCGACTTATTCTAATCCAATTAGGGTTTTTAATCTATCTTGTGAATCCAATAAGTGATTTTGTGTCATTGGTTGAACTTTTAGGTCATTTTGTCCTCCCTAGGGTTATTTTAATCATAATAGGGTTTTTAACCAATCTTGTGCATCCAATAAGTGATTTTGTGTCCTTGGTTGAACATTTAAGTCATTTTCGTCATCCTTGGACTTATTCTAGTCGAATTAGAGTTTTTAACCCATCTTGTGCATCCAATAAGTGGTTTTGTGTCATTGGTTGAACATTTAGGTCATTTTTGTCATCCTTTGACTTATTCTAATCCAATTAGGGTTTTTAACCAATCTTGTGCATCCAATAAGTGATTTTGTGTCATTGGTTGAACATTTAGGTCATTTTCGTCCTCCTTCGACTTATTCTAATCCAATTAGGGTTTTTAATCAATCTTGTGCATCCAATAAGTGATTTTGTGTCATTGGTTGAACATTTAGGTCATTTTCGTCCTCCCTAGGCTTATTCTAATCCAATTAGGGTTTTTAACCAATCTTATGCATCCAATAAGTGATTTTGTTTCATTGGTTGAACATTTAGGTCATTTTCGTCCTCCCTAGGCTTATTCTAATCCAATTAGGGTTTTTAACCAATCTTGTGCATCCAATATGTGATTTTGTGTCATTTTGTGTCATTGGTTGAACATTTAGGTCATTTTCGTCCTCCCTAGGCCTATTCTAATCTAATTAAGGTCTTTAACCAATCTTGTGCATCCAATATGTGATTTTGTGTCATTGGTTGAACATTTAGGTCATTTTCGTCCTCCCTAGGCTTATTCTAATCCAATTAGGGTTTTTAACCAATCTTGTGCATCCAATATGTGATTTTGTGTCCTTTTGTGTCATTGGTTGAACATTTAGGTCATTTTCGTCCTCCCCAGGCTTATTCTAATCCAATTAGGGTTTTTAACCAATCTTGTGCATCCAATGTGATTTTGTGTCCTTTTGTGTCATTGGTTGAACATTTAGGTCATTTTCGTCCTCCCTAGGCTTATTCTAATCCAATTATGGTTTTAAACCAATCTTTGGCATCCAATATGTGATTTTGTGTCATTGGTTGAACATTTAGGTCATTTTCGTCCTCCCTAGGCTTATTCTAATCCAATTAGGGTTTTTAACCAATCTTGTGCATCCAATATGTGATTTTGTGTCATTTTGTGTCATTGGTTGAACATTTAGGTCATTTTCGTCCTCCCTAGGCTTATTCTAATCCAATTAGGGTTTTTAACCAATCTTGTGCATCCAATATCTGACTTTGTGTCATTTTGTGTCATTTTGTGACATTTTGTGTCATTGGTTGAACATTTAGGTCATTTTCGTCCTCCCTAGGCTTATTCTAATCCAATTAGGGTTTTCAACCAATCTTGTGCATCCAATATGTGATTTTGTGTCATTGGTTGAACATTTAGGTCATTTTCGTCCTCCCTAGGCTTATTCTAATCCAATTAGGGTTTTTAACCAATCTTGTGCATCCAATAAGTGATTTTGTGTCATTGGTTGAACATTTAGGTCATTTTCGTCCTCCCTAGGCTTATTCTAATCCAATTAGAGTTTTTAACCAATCTTATGCATCCAATAAGTGATTCTGTGTCATTGGTTGAACATTTAGGTCATCTTTGTCATCCTTTGACTTATTCTAATCGAATTAGGGTTTTTAATCAATCTTGTGAATCCAATAAGTGATTTTGTGTCATTGGTTGAACATTTAGGTCATTTTTGTCTTTCGTAGGCTTATTCTAATCATATTAGGGTTTTTAACCAATCTTATGCATCCAATAAGTGATTTTGTGGCCTTTGTTGAACATTTAGGTCATTTTCGTCATCCTTGGACTTATTCTAGTTGAATTAGGGTTTTTAACCCATCTTGTGCATCCAATAAGTGGTTTTGTGTCATTGGTTGAACATTTAGGTCATTTTTGTCATCCTTTGACTTAGTCTAATCCAATTAGGGTTTTTAACCAATCTTGTGCATCCAATAAGTGATTTTGTGTCATTGGTTGAACATTTAGGTCATTTTCGTTCTCCTTCGACTTATTCTAATCCAATTAGGGTTTTTAATCAATCTTGTGACTCCAATAAGTGATTTTGTGTCATTGGTTGAACATTTAGGTCATTTTCGTCCTCCCTAGGGTTATTTTAATCATAATAGGGTTTTTAACCAATCTTGTGCATCCAATAAGTGATTTTGTGTCCTTGGTTGAACATTTAAGTCATTTTCGTCATCCTTGGACTTATTCTAGTCGAATTAGGGTTTTTAACCCATCTTGTGCATCCAATAAGTGGTTTTGTGTCATTGGTTGAACATTTAGGTCATTTTTGTCATCCTTTGACTTATTCTAATCCAATTAGGGTTTTTAACCAATCTTGTGCATCCAATAAGTGATTTTGTGTCATTGGTTGAACATTTAGGTCATTTTCGTTCTCCTTCGACTTATTCTAATCCAATTAGGGTTTTTAATCAATCTTGTGACTCCAATAAGTGATTTTGTGTCATTGGTTGAACATTTAGGTCATTTTCGTCCTCCCTAGGGTTATTTTAATCATATTAGGGTTTTTAACCAATCTTGTGCATCAAATATGTGATTTTGTGTCCTTGGTTGAATATTTAGGTCATTTTCGTCCTCCCTAGGCTTATTCTAATCCAAATAGGGTTTTTAACCAATCTTGTGCATCAAATAAGTGATTTTGTGTCCTTGGTTGAATATTTAGGTCATTTTCGTTCTCCCTAGGCTTATTCTAATCCAATTAGGGTTTTTAACCAATCTTGTGCATCAAATAAGTGATTTTGTGTCCTTGGTTGAATATTTAGGTCATTTTCGTCCTCCCTAGGCTTATTCTAATCCAATTAGGGTTTTTAACCAATCTTATGCATCCAATAAGTGATTTTGTTTCATTGGTTGAACATTTAGGTCACTTTCGTCCTCCCTAGGCTTATTCTAATCCAATTAGGGTTTTTAACCAATCTTATGCATCCAATAAATGATTTTGTGTCATTGGTTGAACATTTAGGTCATTTTCGTCCTCCCTAGGCTTATTCTAATCCAATTAGAGTTTTTAACCAATCTTATGCATCCAATAAGTGATTCTGTGTCATTGGTTGAACATTTAGGTCATCTTTGTCATCCTTTGACTTATTCTAATCGAATTAGGGTTTTTAATCAATCTTGTGAATCCAATAAGTGTTTTTGTGTCATTGGTTGAACATTTAGGTCATTTTTGTCTTTCGTAGGCTTATTCTAATCATATTAGGGTTTTTAACCAATCTTATGCATCCAATAAGTGATTTTGTGGCCTTGGTTGAACATTTAGGTCATTTTCGTCATCCTTGGACTTATTCTAGTCGAATTAGGGTTCTTAACCCATCTTGTGCATCCAAGAAGTGATTTTGTGTCATTGGTTGAACATTTAGGTCATTTTCGTCATCCTTTGACTTATTCTAATCCAATTAGTGTTTTTAACCAATCTTGTGCATCCAATAAGTGATTTTGTGTCATTGGTTGAAAATTTAGGTCATTTTCATCCTCCATCGACTTATTCTAATCCAATTAGGGTTTTTAATCTATCTTGTGAATCCAATAAGTGATTTTGTGTCATTGGTTAAACTTTTAGGTCATTTTCGTCCTCCCTAGGGTTATTTTAATCATAATAGGGTTTTTAACCAATCTTGTGCATCCAATAAGTGATTTTGTGTCCTTGGTTGAACATTTAAGTCATTTTCGTCATCCTTGGAATTATTCTAATCGAATTAGGGTTTTTAACCAATCTTGTGCATCCAATAAGTGATTTTGTGTCCTTGGTTGAACATTTAAGTCATTTTCGTCATCCTTGGAATTATTATAATCGAATTAGGGTTTTTAACCAATCTTGTGCATCAAATAAGTGATTTTGTGTCCTTGGTAGAATATTTAGGTCATTTTCGTTCTCCCTAGGCTTATTCTAATCCAATTAGGGTTTTTAACCAATCTTGTGCATCAAATATGTGATTTTGTGTCCTTGGTTGAATATTTAGGTCATTTTCGTCCTCCCTAGGCTTATTCTAATCCAATTAGGGTTTTTAACCAATCTTATGCATCCAATAAGTGATTTTGTTTCATTGGTTGAACATTTAGGTCACTTTCGTCCTCCCTAGGCTTATTCTAATCCAATTAGGGTTTTTAACCAATCTTATGCATCCAATAAATGATTTTGTGTCATTGGTTGAACATTTAGGTCATTTTCGTCCTCCCTAGCCTTATTCTAATCCAATTAGAGTTTTTAACCAATCTTATGCATCCAATAAGTGATTCTGTGTCATTGGTTGAACATTTAGGTCATCTTTGTCATCCTTTGACTTATTCTAATCGAATTAGGGTTTTTAATCAATCTTGTGAATCCAATAAGTGTTTTTGTGTCATTGGTTGAACATTTAGGTCATTTTTGTCTTTCGTAGGCTTATTCTAATCATATTAGGGTTTTTAACCAATCTTATGCATCCAATAAGTGATTTTGTGGCCTTGGTTGAACATTTAGGTCATTTTCGTCATCCTTGGACTTATTCTAGTCGAATTAGGGTTCTTAACCCATCTTGTGCATCCAAGAAGTGATTTTGTGTCATTGGTTGAACATTTAGGTCATTTTCGTCATCCTTTGACTTATTCTAATCCAATTAGTGTTTTTAACCAATCTTGTGCATCCAATAAGTGATTTTGTGTCATTGGTTGAAAATTTAGGTCATTTTCATCCTCCATCGACTTATTCTAATCCAATTAGGGTTTTTAATCTATCTTGTGAATCCAATAAGTGATTTTGTGTCATTGGTTAAACTTTTAGGTCATTTTCGTCCTCCCTAGGGTTATTTTAATCATAATAGGGTTTTTAACCAATCTTGTGCATCCAATAAGTGATTTTGTGTCCTTGGTTGAACATTTAAGTCATTTTCGTCATCCTTGGAATTATTCTAATCGAATTAGGGTTTTTAACCAATCTTGTGCATCAAATAAGTGATTTTGTGTCCTTGGTTGAATATTTAGGTCATTTTCGTTCTCCCTAGGCTTATTCTAATCCAATTAGGGTTTTTAACCAATCTTGTGCATCAAATATGTGATTTTGTGTCCTTGGTTGAATATTTAGGTCATTTTCGTCCTCCCTAGGCTTATTCTAATCCAATTAGGGTTTTTAATCAATCTTGTGACTCCAATAAGTGATTTTGTGTCATTGGTTGAACATTTAGGTCATTTTCGTCCTCCCTAGGGTTATTTTAATCATATTAGGGTTTTTAACCAATCTTGTGCATCCAATAAGTGATTTTGTGTCCTTGGTTGAACATTTAAGTCATTTTCGTCATCCTTGGACTTATTCTAATCGAATTAGGGTTTTTAACCAATCTTGTGCATCAAATAAGTGATTTTGTGTCCTTGGTATTTTTAGGTCATTTTCGTTCTCCCTAGGCTTATTCTAATCCAATTAGGGTTTTTAACCAATCTTGTGCATCAAATATGTGATTTTGTGTCCTTGGTTGAATATTTAGGTCATTTTCGTCCTCCCTAGGCTTATTCTAATCCAATTAGGGTTTTTAACCAATCTTATGCATCCAATAAGTGATTTTGTTTCATTGGTTGAACATTTAGGTCATTTTCGTCCTCCCTAGGCTTATTCTAATCCAATTAGGGTTTTTAACCAATCTTATGCATCCAATAAATGATTTTGTGTCATTGGTTGAACATTTAGGTCATTTTCGTCCTCCCTAGGCTTATTCTAATCCAATTAGAGTTTTTAACCAATCTTATGCATCCAATAAGTGATTCTGTGTCATGGGTTGAACATTTAGGTCATCTTTGTCATCCTTTGACTTATTCTAATCGAATTACGGTTTTTAATCAATCTTGTGAATCCAATAAGTGTTTTTGTGTCATTGGTTGAACATTTAGGTCATTTTTGTCTTTCGTAGGCTTATTCTAATCATATTAGGGTTTTTAACCAATCTTATGCATCCAATAAGTGATTTTGTGGCCTTGGTTGAACATTTAGGTCATTTTCGTCATCCTTGGACTTATTCTAGTCGAATTAGGGTTCTTAACCCATCTTGTGCATCCAATAAGTGATTTTGTGTCATTGGTTGAACATTTAGGTCATTTTCGTCATCCTTTGACTTATTCTAATCCAATTAGTGTTTTTAACCAATCTTGTGCATCCAATAAGTGATTTTGTGTCATTGGTTGAAAATTTAGGTCATTTTCATCCTCCGTCGACTTATTCTAATCCAATTAGGGTTTTTAATCTATCTTGTGAATCCAATAAGTGATTTTGTGTCATTGGTTAAACTTTTAGGTCATTTTCGTCCTCCCTAGGGTTATTTTAATCATAATAGGGTTTTTAACCAATCTTGTGCATCCAATAAGTGATTTTGTGTCCTTGGTTGAACATTTAAGTCATTTTCGTCATCCTTGGAATTATTCTAATCGAATTAGGGTTTTTAACCAATCTTGTGCATCAAATAAGTGATTTTGTGTCCTTGGTTGAATATTTAGGTCATTTTCGTTCTCCCTAGGCTTATTCTAATCCAATTAGGGTTTTTAACCAATCTTGTGCATCAAATATGTGATTTTGTGTCCTTGGTTGAATATTTAGGTCATTTTCGTCCTCCCTAGGCTTATTCTAATCCAATTAGGGTTTTTAACAAATCTTATGCATCCAATAAGTGATTTTGTTTCATTGGTTGAACATTTAGGTCACTTTCGTCCTCCCTAGGCTTATTCTAATCCAATTAGAGTTTTTAACCAATCTTATGCATCCAATAAGTGATTCTGTGTCATTGGTTGAACATTTAGGTCATCTTTGTCATCCTTTGACTTATTCTAATCGAATTAGGGTTTTTAATCAATCTTGTGAATCCAATAAGTGATTTTGTGTCATTGGTTGAACATTTAGGTCATTTTTGTCTTTCGTAGGTTTATTCTAATCATATTAGGGTTTTTAACCAATCTTATGCATCCAATAAGTGATTTTATGGCCTTGGTTGAACATTTAGGTCATTTTCGTCATCCTTGGACTTATTCTAGTCGAATTAGGGTTTTTAACCCATCTTGTGCATCCAATAAGTGATTTTGTGTCATTGGTTGAACATTTAGGTCATTTTCGTCATCCTTTGACTTATTCTAATCCAATTAGGGTTTTTAACCAATCTTGTGCATCCAATAAGTGATTTTGTGTCATTGGTTGAAAATTTAGGTCATTTTCGTCCTCCTTCGACTTATTCTAATCCAATTAGGGTTTTTAATCTATCTTGTGAATCCAATAAGTGATTTTGTGTCATTGGTTGAACATTTAGGTCATTTTCGTCCTCCCTAGGGTTATTTTAATCATATTAGGGTTTTTAACCAATCTTGTGCATCCAATAAGTGATTTTGTGTCCTTGGTTGAACATTTAAGTCATTTTCGTCATCCTTGGACTTATTCTAATCGAATTAGGGTTTTTAACCAATCTTGTGCATCAAATAAGTGATTTTGTGTCCTTGGTTGAATATTTAGGTCATTTTCGTTCTCCCTAGGCTTATTCTAATCCAATTAGGGTTTTTAACCAATCTTGTGCATCAAATATGTGATTTTGTGTCCTTGGTTGAATATTTAGGTCATTTTCGTCCTCCCTAGGCTTATTCTAATCCAAATAGGGTTTTTAACCAATCTTGTGCATCAAATAAGTGATTTTGTGTCCTTGGTTGAATATTTAGGTCATTTTCGTCCTCCCTAGGCTTATTCTAATCCAATTAGGGTTTTTAACCAATCTTGTGCATCAAATATGTGATTTTGTGTCCTTGGTTGAATATTTAGGTCATTTTCGTCCTCCCTAGGCTTATTCTAATCCAATTAGGGTTTTTAACCAATCTTATGCATCCAATAAGTGATTTTGTTTCATTGGTTGAACATTTAGGTCACTTTCGTCCTCCCTAGGCTTATTCTAATCCAATTAGGGTTTTTAACCAATCTTATGCATCCAATAAATGATTTTGTGTCATTGGTTGAACATTTAGGTCATTTTCGTCCTCCCTAGCCTTATTCTAATCCAATTAGAGTTTTTAACCAATCTTATGCATCCAATAAGTGATTCTGTGTCATTGGTTGAACATTTAGGTCATCTTTGTTATCCTTTGACTTATTCTAATCGAATTAGGGTTTTTAATCAATCTTGTGAATCCAATAAGTGATTTTGTGTCATTGGTTGAACATTTAGGTCATTTTTGTCTTTCGTAGGCTTATTCTAATCATATTAGGGTTTTTAACCAATCTTATGCATCCAATAAGTGATTTTATGGCCTTGGTTGAACATTTAGGTCATTTTCGTCATCCTTGGACTTATTCTAGTCGAATTAGGGTTTTTAACCCATCTTGTGCATCCAATAAGTGATTTTGTGTCATTGGTTGAACATATAGGTCATTTTCGTCATCCTTTGACTTATTCTAATCCAATTAGGGTTTTTAACCAATCTTGTGCATCCAATAAGTGATTTTGTGTCATTGGTTGAAAATTTAGGTCATTTTCGTCCTCCTTCGACTTATTCTAATCCAATTAGGGTTTTTAATCTATCTTGTGAATCCAATAAGTGATTTTGTGTCATTGGTTGAACTTTTAGGTCATTTTCGTCCTCCCTAGGGTTATTTTAATCATAATAGGGTTTTTAACCAATCTTGTGCATCCAATAAGTGATTTTGTGTCCTTGGTTGAACATTTAAGTCATTTTCGTCATCCTTGGACTTATTCTAGTCGAATTAGGGTTTTTAACCCATCTTGTGCATCCAATAAGTGATTTTGTGTCATTGGTTGAACATTTAGGTCATTTTCGTCATCCTTTGACTTATTCTAATCCAATTAGGGTTTTTAACCAATCTTGTGCATCCAATAAGTGATTTTGTGTCATTGGTTGAACTTTTAGGTCATTTTCGTCCTCCCTAGGGTTATTTTAATCATAATAGGGTTTTTAACCAATCTTGTGCATCCAATAAGTGATTTTGTGTCCTTGGTTGAACATTTAAGTCATTTTCGTCATCCTTGGACTTATTCTAGTCGAATTAGGGTTTTTAACCCATCTTGTGCATCCAATAAGTGGTTTTGTGTCATTGGTTGAACATTTAGGTCATTTTCGTCATCCTTTGACTTATTCTAATCCAATTAGGGTTTTTAACCAATCTTGTGCATCCAATAAGTGATTTTGTGTCATTGGTTGAACATTTAGGTCATTTTCGTCCTCCTTCGACTTATTCTAATCCAATTAGGGTTTTTAATCAATCTTGTGAATCCAATAAGTGATTTTGTGTCATCGGTTGAACATTTAGGTCATTTTCGTCCTCCCTAGGGTTATTTTAATCATATTAGGGTTTTTAACCAATCTTGTGCATCCAATAAGTGATTTTGTGTCCTTGGTTGAACATTTAAGTCATTTTCGTCATCCTTGGACTTATTCTAGTCGAATTAGGGTTTTTAACCCATCTTGTGCATCCAATAAGTGGTTTTGTGTCATTGGTTGAACATTTAGGTCATTTTTGTCATCCTTTGACTTAGTCTAATCCAATTAGGGTTTTTAACCAATCTTGTGCATCCAATAAGTGATTTTGTGTCATTGGTTGAACATTTAGGTCATTTTCGTTCTCCTTCGACTTATTCTAATCCAATTAGGGTTTTTAATCAATCTTGTGACTCCAATAAGTGATTTTGTGTCATTGGTTGAACATTTAGGTCATTTTCGTCCTCCCTAGGGTTATTTTAATCATAATAGGGTTTTTAACCAATCTTGTGCATCCAATAAGTGATTTTGTGTCCTTGGTTGAACATTTAAGTCATTTTCGTCATCCTTGGACTTATTCTAGTCGAATTAGGGTTTTTAACCCATCTTGTGCATCCAATAAGTGGTTTTGTGTCATTGGTTGAACATTTAGGTCATTTTTGTCATCCTTTGACTTATTCTAATCCAATTAGGGTTTTTAACCAATCTTGTGCATCCAATAAGTGATTTTGTGTCATTGGTTGAACATTTAGGTCATTTTCGTTCTCCTTCGACTTATTCTAATCCAATTAGGGTTTTTAATCAATCTTGTGACTCCAATAAGTGATTTTGTGTCATTGGTTGAACATTTAGGTCATTTTCGTCCTCCCTAGGGTTATTTTAATCATATTAGGGTTTTTAACCAATCTTGTGCATCAAATATGTGATTTTGTGTCCTTGGTTGAATATTTAGGTCATTTTCGTCCTCCCTAGGCTTATTCTAATCCAAATAGGGTTTTTAACCAATCTTGTGCATCAAATAAGTGATTTTGTGTCCTTGGTTGAATATTTAGGTCATTTTCGTTCTCCCTAGGCTTATTCTAATCCAATTAGGGTTTTTAACCAATCTTGTGCATCAAATATGTGATTTTGTGTCCTTGGTTGAATATTTAGGTCATTTTCGTCCTCCCTAGGCTTATTCTAATCCAAATAGGGTTTTTAACCAATCTTGTGCATCAAATAAGTGATTTTGTGTCCTTGGTTGAATATTTAGGTCATTTTCGTCCTCCCTAGGCTTATTCTAATCCAAATAGGGTTTTTAACCAATCTTGTGCATCAAATAAGTGATTTTGTGTCCTTGGTTGAATATTTAGGTCATTTTCGTTCTCCCTAGGCTTATTCTAATCCAATTAGGGTTTTTAACCAATCTTGTGCATCCAATATGTGATTTTGTGTCATTGGTTGAACATTTAGGTCATTTTCGTCCTCCCTAGGCTTATTCTAATCCAATTAGGGTTTTTAACCAATCTTGTGCATCCAATATGTGATTTTGTGTCATTTTGTGTCATTGGTTGAACATTTAGGTCATTTTCGTCCTTCCTACGCTTATTCTAATCCAATTAAGGTTTTTAACCAATCTTGTGCATCCAATGTGTGATTTTGTGTCATTTTGTGTCATTGGTTGAACAATTAGGTCATTTTCGTCCTCCCTAGGCTTATTTTAATCCAATTAAGGTTTTTAACCAATCTTGTGCATCCAATATGTGATTTTGTGTCATTGGTTGAACATTTAGGTCATTTTCGTCCTCCCTAGGCTTATTCTAATCCAATTAGGGTTTTTAACCAATCTTGTGCATCCAACATGTGATTTTGTGTCTTTGGTTGAACATTTAGGTCATTTTCGTCCTCCCTAGGCTTATTCTAATCCAATTAGGGTTTTTAACCAATCTTGTGCATCCAATATGTGATTTTGTGTCATTTTGTGTCATTGGTTGAACATTTAGGTCATTTTCGTCCTCCCAAGGCTTATTCTAATCCAATTTGGGTTTTTAACCAATCTTGTGCATCCAATTTGTGATTTTGTGTCATTGGTTGAACATTTAGGTCATTTTTGTCTTTCGTAGGCTTATTCTAATCATATTAGGGTTTTTAACCAATCTTATGCATCCAATAAGTGATTTTGTGGCCTTGGTTGAACATTTAGGTCATTTTCGTCATCCTTGGACTTATTCTAGTCGAATTAGGGTTTTTAACCCATCTTGTGCATCCAATAAGTGGTTTTGTGTCATTGGTTGAACATTTAGGTCATTTTTGTCATCCTTTGACTTATTCTAATCGAATTAGGGTTTTTAACCAATCTTAAGCATCCAATAAGTGATTCTGTGTCATTGGTTGAACATTTAGGTCATCTTTGTCATCCTTTGACTTATTCTAATCGAATTAGGGTTTTTAATCAATCTTGTGAATCCAATAAGTGATTTTGTGTCATTGGTTGAACATTTAGGTCATTTTTGTCTTTCGTAGGCTTATTCTAATCATATTAGGGTTTTTAACCAATCTTATGCATCCAATAAGTGATTTTGTGGCCTTGGTTGAACATTTAGGTCATTTTCGTCATCCTTGGACTTATTCTAGTCGAATTAGGGTTTTTAACCCATCTTGTGCATCCAAGAAGTGGTTTTGTGTCATTGGTTGAACATTTAGGTCATTTTTGTCATCCTTTGACTTATTCTAATCCAATTAGGGTTTTTAACCAATCTTGCGCATCTAATATGTGATTTTGTGTCATTTTGGGTCATTGGTTGAACATTTAGGTCATTTTCGTTCTCCCTAGGCTTATTCTAATCCAATTAGGGTTTTTAACCAATCTTGTGCATCAAATATGTGATTTTGTGTCCTTGGTTGAATATTTAGGTCATTTTCGTCCTCCCTAGGCTTATTCTAATCCAATTAGGGTTTTTAACCAATCTTATGCATCCAATAAGTGATTTTGTGTCATTGGTTGAACATTTAGGTCACTTTCGTCCTCCCTAGGCTTATTCTAATCCAATTAGGGTTTTTAACCAATCTTATGCATCCAATAAATGATTTTGTGTCATTGGTTGAACATTTAGGTCATTTTCGTCCTCCCTAGGCTTATTCTAATCCAATTAGAGTTTTTAACCAATCTTATGCATCCAATAAGTGATTCTGTGTCATGGGTTGAACATTTAGGTCATCTTTGTCATCCTTTGACTTATTCTAATCGAATTACGGTTTTTAATCAATCTTGTGAATCCAATAAGTGTTTTTGTGTCATTGGTTGAACATTTAGGTCATTTTTGTCTTTCGTAGGCTTATTCTAATCATATTAGGGTTTTTAACCAATCTTATGCATCCAATAAGTGATTTTGTGGCCTTGGTTGAACATTTAGGTCATTTTCGTCATCCTTGGACTTATTCTAGTCGAATTAGGGTTCTTAACCCATCTTGTGCATCCAATAAGTGATTTTGTGTCATTGGTTGAACATTTAGGTCATTTTCGTCATCCTTTGACTTATTCTAATCCAATTAGTGTTTTTAACCAATCTTGTGCATCCAATAAGTGATTTTGTGTCATTGGTTGAAAATTTAGGTCATTTTCATCCTCCGTCGACTTATTCTAATCCAATTAGGGTTTTTAATCTATCTTGTGAATCCAATAAGTGATTTTGTGTCATTGGTTAAACTTTTAGGTCATTTTCGTCCTCCCTAGGGTTATTTTAATCATAATAGGGTTTTTAACCAATCTTGTGCATCCAATAAGTGATTTTGTGTCCTTGGTTGAACATTTAAGTCATTTTCGTCATCCTTGGACTTATTCTAGTCGAATTAGGGTTTTTAACCCATCTTTTGCATCCAATAAGTGGTTTTGTGTCATTGGTTGAACATTTAGGTCATTTTTGTCATCCTTTGACTTATTCTAATCCAATTAGGGTTTTTAACCAATCTTGTGCATCCAATAAGTGATTTTGTGTCATTGGTTGAACATTTAGGTCATTTTCGTTCTCCTTCGACTTATTCTAATCCAATTAGGGTTTTTAATCAATCTTGTGACTCCAATAAGTGATTTTGTGTCATTGGTTGAACATTTAGGTCATTTTCGTCCTCCCTAGGGTTATTTTAATCATATTAGGGTTTTTAACCAATCTTGTGCATCCAATAAGTGATTTTGTGTCCTTGGTTGAACATTTAAGTCATTTTCGTCATCCTTGGAATTATTCTAATCGAATTAGGGTTTTTAACCAATCTTGTGCATCAAATAAGTGATTTTGTGTCCTTGGTTGAATATTTAGGTCATTTTCGTTCTCCCTAGGCTTATTCTAATCCAATTAGGGGTTTTAACCAATCTTGTGCATCAAATATGTGATTTTGTGTCCTTGGTTGAATATTTAGGTCATTTTCGTCCTCCCTAGGCTTATTCTAATCCAATTAGGGTTTTTAACCAATCTTATGCATCCAATAAGTGATTTTGTGTCATTGGTTGAACATTTAGGTCATTTTCGTCCTCCCTAGCCTTATTCTAATCCAATTAGAGTTTTTAACCAATCTTATGCATCCAATAAGTGATTCTGTGTCATTGGTTGAACATTTAGGTCATCTTTGTCATCCTTTGACTTATTCTAATCGAATTAGGGTTTTTAATCAATCTTGTGAATCCAATAAGTGATTTTGTGTCATTGGTTGAACATTTAGGTCATTTTTGTCTTTCGTAGGCTTATTCTAATCATATTAGGGTTTTTAACCAATCTTATGCATCCAATAAGTGATTTTATGGCCTTGGTTGAACATTTAGGTCATTTTCGTCATCCTTGGACTTATTCTAGTCGAATTAGGGTTTTTAACCCATCTTGTGCATCCAATAAGTGATTTTGTGTCATTGGTTGAACATTTCGGTCATTTTCGTCATCCTTTGACTTATTCTAATCCAATTAGGGTTTTTAACCAATCTTGTGCATCCAATAAGTGATTTTGTGTCATTGGTTGAAAATTTAGGTCATTTTCGTCCTCCTTCGACTTATTCTAATCCAATTAGGGTTTTTAATCTATCTTGTGAATCCAATAAGTGATTTTGTGTCATTGGTTGAACTTTTAGGTCATTTTCGTCCTCCCTAGGGTTATTTTAATCATAATAGGGTTTTTAACCAATCTTGTGCATCCAATAAGTGATTTTGTGTCCTTGGTTGAACATTTAAGTCATTTTCGTCATCCTTGGACTTATTCTAGTCGAATTAGGGTTTTTAACCCATCTTGTGCATCCAATAAGTGATTTTGTGTCATTGGTTGAACATTTAGGTCATTTTCGTCATCCTTTGACTTATTCTAATCCAATTAGGGTTTTTAACCAATCTTGTGCATCCAATAAGTGATTTTGTGTCATTGGTTGAAAATTTAGGTCATTTTCGTCCTCCTTCGACTTATTCTAATCCAATTAGGGTTTTTAATCTATCTTGTGAATCCAATAAGTGATTTTGTGTCATTGGTTGAACATTTAGGTCATTTTCGTCCTCCCTAG
The DNA here is from genome assembly GCA_037974755.1 of Cicer yamashitae. NCBI lineage: Eukaryota > Viridiplantae > Streptophyta > Magnoliopsida > Fabales > Fabaceae > Cicer > Cicer yamashitae. Next base: position 30,122,713 of record JBBPBQ010000002.1, on the reverse strand, counting down.
GGTTATTTTAATCATATTAGGGTTTTTAACCAATCTTGTGCATCCAATAAGTGATTTTGTGTCCTTGGTTGAACATTTAAGTCATTTTCGTCATCCTTGGACTTATTCTAATCGAATTAGGGTTTTTAACCAATCTTGTGCATCAAATAAGTGATTTTGTGTCCTTGGTATTTTTAGGTCATTTTCGTTCTCCCTAGGCTTATTCTAATCCAATTAGGGTTTTTAACCAATCTTGTGCATCAAATATGTGATTTTGTGTCCTTGGTTGAATATTTAGGTCATTTTCGTCCTCCCTAGGCTTATTCTAATCCAATTAGGGTTTTTAACCAATCTTATGCATCCAATAAGTGATTTTGTTTCATTGGTTGAACATTTAGGTCACTTTCGTCCTCCCTAGGCTTATTCTAATCCAATTAGGGTTTTTAACCAATCTTATGCATCCAATAAGTGATTTTGTGTCATTGGTTGAACATTTAGGTCATTTTCGTCCTCCCTAGCCTTATTCTAATCCAATTAGAGTTTTTAACCAATCTTATGCATCCAATAAGTGATTCTGTGTCATTGGTTGAACATTTAGGTCATCTTTGTCATCCTTTGACTTATTCTAATCGAATTAGGGTTTTTAATCAATCTTGTGAATCCAATAAGTGATTTTGTGTCATTGGTTGAACATTTAGGTCATTTTTGTCTTTCGTAGGCTTATTCTAATCATATTAGGGTTTTTAACCAATCTTATGCATCCAATAAGTGATTTTGTGGCCTTTGTTGAACATTTAGGTCATTTTCGTCATCCTTGGACTTATTCTAGTTGAATTAGTGTTTTTAACCCATCTTGTGCATCCAATAAGTGGTTTTGTGTCATTGGTTGAACATTTAGGTCATTTTTGTCATCCTTTGACTTAGTCTAATCCAATTAGGGTTTTTAACCAATCTTGTGCATCCAATAAGTGATTTTGTGTCATTGGTTGAACATTTAGGTCATTTTCGTTCTCCTTCGACTTATTCTAATCCAATTAGGGTTTTTAATCAATCTTGTGACTCCAATAAGTGATTTTGTGTCATTGGTTGAACATTTAGGTCATTTTCGTCCTCCCTAGGGTTATTTTAATCATAATAGGGTTTTTAACCAATCTTGTGCATCCAATAAGTGATTTTGTGTCCTTGGTTGAACATTTAAGTCATTTTCGTCATCCTTGGACTTATTCTAGTCGAATTAGGGTTTTTAACCCATCTTGTGCATCCAATAAGTGGTTTTGTGTCATTGGTTGAACATTTAGGTCATTTTTGTCATCCTTTGACTTATTCTAATCCAATTAGGGTTTTTAACCAATCTTGTGCATCCAATAAGTGATTTTGTGTCATTGGTTGAACATTTAGGTCATTTTCGTTCTCCTTCGACTTATTCTAATCCAATTAGGGTTTTTAATCTATCTTGTGAATCCAATAAGTGATTTTGTGTCATTGGTTGAACTTTTAGGTCATTTTCGTCCTCCCTAGGGTTATTTTAATCATAATAGGTTTTTTAACCAATCTTGTGCATTCAATAAGTGATTTTGTGTCCTTGGTCGAACATTTAAGTCATTTTCGACATCCTTGGACTTATTCTAATCGAATTAGGGTTTTTTAACAATCTTGTGCATCAAATAAGTGATTTTGTGTCCTTGGTTGAATATTTAGGTCATTTTCGTCCTCCCTAGGCTTATTCTAATCCAATTAGGGTTTTTAACCAATCTTATGCATCCAATAAGTGATTTTGTTTCATTGGTTGAACATTTAGGTCACTTTCGTCCTCCCTAGGCTTATTCTAATCCAATTAGGGTTTTTAACCAATCTTATGCATCCAATAAATGATTTTGTGTCATTGGTTGAACATTTAGGTCATTTTCGTCCTCCCTAGCCTTATTCTAATCCAATTAGAGTTTTTAACCAATCTTATGCATCCAATAAGTGATTCTGTGTCATTGGTTGAACATTTAGGTCATCTTTGTCATCCTTTGACTTATTCTAATCGAATTAGGGTTTTTAATCAATCTTGTGAATCCAATAAGTGATTTTGTGTCATTGGTTGAACATTTAGGTCATTTTTGTCTTTCGTAGGCTTATTCTAATCATATTAGGGTTTTTAACCAATCTTATGCATCCAATAAGTGATTTTATGGCCTTGGTTGAACATTTAGGTCATTTTCGTCATCCTTGGACTTATTCTAGTCGAATTAGGGTTTTTAACCCATCTTGTGCATCCAATAAGTGATTTTGTGTCATTGGTTGAACATTTCGGTCATTTTCGTCATCCTTTGACTTATTCTAATCCAATTAGGGTTTTTAACCAATCTTGTGCATCCAATAAGTGATTTTGTGTCATTGGTTGAAAATTTAGGTCATTTTCGTCCTCCTTCGACTTATTCTAATCCAATTAGGGTTTTTAATCTATCTTGTGAATCCAATAAGTGATTTTGTGTCCTTGGTTGAACATTTAAGTCATTTTCGTCATCCTTGGACTTATTCTAGTCGAATTAGGGTTTTTAACCCATCTTGTGCATCCAATAAATGGTTTTGTGTCATTGGTTGAACATTTAGGTCATTTTTGTCATCCTTTGACTTATTCTAATCCAATTAGGGTTTTTAACCAATCTTGTGCATCCAATAAGTGATTTTGTGTCATTGGTTGAACATTTAGGTCATTTTCGTTCTCCTTCGACTTATTCTAATCCAATTAGGGTTTTTAATCAATCTTGTGACTCCAATAAGTGATTTTGTGTCATTGGTTGAACATTTAGGTCATTTTCGTCCTCCCTAGGGTTATTTTAATCATATTAGGGTTTTTAACCAATCTTGTGCATCCAATAAGTGATTTTGTGTCCTTGGTTGAACATTTAAGTCATTTTCGTCATCCTTGGAATTTTTCTAATCGAATTAGGGTTTTTAACCAATCTTGTGCATCAAATAAGTGATTTTGTGTCCTTGGTTGAATATTTAGGTCATTTTCGTTCTCCCTAGGCTTATTCTAATCCAATTAGGGTTTTTAACCAATCTTGTGCATCAAATATGTGATTTTGTGTCCTTGGTTGAATATTTAGGTCATTTTCGTCCTCCCTAGGCTTATTCTAATCCAATTAGGGTTTTTAACCAATCTTATGCATCCAATAAGTGATTTTGTTTCATTGGTTGAACATTTAGGTCACTTTCGTCCTCCCTAGGCTTATTCTAATCCAATTAGGGTTTTTAACCAATCTTATGCATCCAATAAATGATTTTGTGTCATTGGTTGAACATTTAGGTCATTTTCGTCCTCCCTAGCCTTATTCTAATCCAATTAGAGTTTTTAACCAATCTTATGCATCCAATAAGTGATTCTGTGTCATTGGTTGAACATTTAGGTCATCTTTGTTATCCTTTGACTTATTCTAATCGAATTAGGGTTTTTAATCAATCTTGTGAATCCAATAAGTGATTTTGTGTCATTGGTTGAACATTTAGGTCATTTTTGTCTTTCGTAGGCTTATTCTAATCATATTAGGGTTTTTAACCAATCTTATGCATCCAATAAGTGATTTTATGGCCTTGGTTGAACATTTAGGTCATTTTCGTCATCCTTGGACTTATTCTAGTCGAATTAGGGTTTTTAACCCATCTTGTGCATCCAATAAGTGATTTTGTGTCATTGGTTGAACATATAGGTCATTTTCGTCATCCTTTGACTTATTCTAATCCAATTAGGGTTTTTAACCAATCTTGTGCATCCAATAAGTGATTTTGTGTCATTGGTTGAAAATTTAGGTCATTTTCGTCCTCCTTCGACTTATTCTAATCCAATTAGGGTTTTTAATCTATCTTGTGAATCCAATAAGTGATTTTGTGTCATTGGTTGAACTTTTAGGTCATTTTCGTCCTCCCTAGGGTTATTTTAATCATAATAGGGTTTTTAACCAATCTTGTGCATCCAATAAGTGATTTTGTGTCCTTGGTTGAACATTTAAGTCATTTTCGTCATCCTTGGACTTATTCTAGTCGAATTAGGGTTTTTAACCCATCTTGTGCATCCAATAAGTGATTTTGTGTCATTGGTTGAACATTTAGGTCATTTTCGTCATCCTTTGACTTATTCTAATCCAATTAGGGTTTTTAACCAATCTTGTGCATCCAATAAGTGATTTTGTGTCATTGGTTGAAAATTTAGGTCATTTTCGTCCTCCTTCGACTTATTCTAATCCAATTAGGGTTTTTAATCTATCTTGTGAATCCAATAAGTGATTTTGTGTCATTGGTTGAACATTTAGGTCATTTTCGTCCTCCCTAGGGTTATTTTAATCATATTAGGGTTTTTAACCAATCTTGTGCATCCAATAAGTGATTTTGTGTCCTTGGTTGAACATTTAAGTCATTTTCGTCATCCTTGGACTTATTCTAATCGAATTAGGGTTTTTAACCAATCTTGTGCATCAAATAAGTGATTTTGTGTCCTTGGTATTTTTAGGTCATTTTCGTTCTCCCTAGGCTTATTCTAATCCAATTAGGGTTTTTAACCAATCTTGTGCATCAAATATGTGATTTTGTGTCCTTGGTTGAATATTTAGGTCATTTTCGTCCTCCCTAGGCTTATTCTAATCCAATTAGGGTTTTTAACCAATCTTATGCATCCAATAAGTGATTTTGTTTCATTGGTTGAACATTTAGGTCACTTTCGTCCTCCCTAGGCTTATTCTAATCCAATTAGGGTTTTTAACCAATCTTATGCATCCAATAAATGATTTTGTGTCATTGGTTGAACATTTAGGTCATTTTCGTCCTCCCTAGGCTTATTCTAATCCAATTAGAGTTTTTAACCAATCTTATGCATCCAATAAGTGATTCTGTGTCATTGGTTGAACATTTAGGTCATCTTTGTCATCCTTTGACTTATTCTAATCGAATTACGGTTTTTAATCAATCTTGTGAATCCAATAAGTGTTTTTGTGTCATTGGTTGAACATTTAGGTCATTTTTGTCTTTCGTAGGCTTATTCTAATCATATTAGGGTTTTTAACCAATCTTATGCATCCAATAAGTGATTTTGTGGCCTTGGTTGAACATTTAGGTCATTTTCGTCATCCTTGGACTTATTCTAGTCGAATTAGGGTTCTTAACCCATCTTGTGCATCCAATAAGTGATTTTGTGTCATTGGTTGAACATTTAGGTCATTTTCGTCATCCTTTGACTTATTCTAATCCAATTAGTGTTTTTAACCAATCTTGTGCATCCAATAAGTGATTTTGTGTCATTGGTTGAAAATTTAGGTCATTTTCATCCTCCGTCGACTTATTCTAATCCAATTAGGGTTTTTAATCTATCTTGTGAATCCAATAAGTGATTTTGTGTCATTGGTTAAACTTTTAGGTCATTTTCGTCCTCCCTAGGGTTATTTTAATCATAATAGGGTTTTTAACCAATCTTGTGCATCCAATAAGTGATTTTGTGTCCTTGGTTGAACATTTAAGTCATTTTCGTCATCCTTGGAATTATTCTAATCGAATTAGGGTTTTTAACCAATCTTGTGCATCAAATAAGTGATTTTGTGTCCTTGGTTGAATATTTAGGTCATTTTCGTTCTCCCTAGGCTTATTCTAATCCAATTAGGGTTTTTAACCAATCTTGTGCATCAAATATGTGATTTTGTGTCCTTGGTTGAATATTTAGGTCATTTTCGTCCTCCCTAGGCTTATTCTAATCCAAATAGGGTTTTTAACCAATCTTATGCATCCAATAAGTGATTTTGTTTCATTGGTTGAACATTTAGGTCATTTTCGTCCTCCCTAGGCTTATTCTAATCCAATTAGGGTTTTTAACCAATCTTATGCATCCAATAAGTGATTTTGTGTCATTGGTTGAACATTTAGGTCATTTTCGTCCTCCCTAGGCTTATTCTAATCCAATTAGGGTTTTTAACCAATCTTGTGCATCCAATAAGTGATTTTGTGTCATTGGTTGAACATTTAGGTCATTTTCGTCCTCCCAAGGCTTATTCTAATCCAATTAGGGTTTTTAACCAATCTTGTGCATCCAATAAGTGATTTTGTGTCATTGGTTGAACATTTAGGTCATTTTCGTACTCCCTAAGCTTATTCTAATCCAATTAGGGTTTTTAACCAATCATGTGCATCCAATATGTGATTTTGTGTCATTGGTTGAACATTTAGGTCATTTTCGTCTTCCAAAGGCTTATTCTAATCCAATTAGGGTTTTTAACCAATCTTGTGCATCCAATATGTCATTCTGTGTCATTGGTTGAACATTTAGGTCATTTTCGTCCTCCCTAGGCTTATTCTAATCCAATTAGGGTTTTTAACAAATCTTGTGCATCCAATAAGTGATTTTGTGTCATTGGTTGAACATTTAGGTCATTTTCGTCATCCCTACGATTATTCTAATCCAACTAGGGTTTTTAACCAATCTAGTGCATCCAATATGTGATTTTGTGTCATTTGTTGAACATTTAGGTCATTTTCGTCCTCCCTAGGATTATTCTAATCGAATTAGGGTTTTTAACCAATCTTGTGCATCCAATTTGTAATTTTGTGTCATTGGTTGAACATTTAGGTCATGTTTGTCATCCTTGGACTTATTCTAACCCAATTAGGGTTTTTAACCAATCTTGTGCATCCAATTAGTGATTTTGTGTCATTGGTTGAACATTTAGGTCATTTTCGTCCTACCAAGGCTTATTCTAATCCAATTAGGGTTTTTAACTAATCTTCTGCATCCAATATGTGATTTTGTATCATTGGTTGAACATTTAGGTCATTTTCGTCCTCCCTAGGCTTATTCTAATCCAATTAGGGTTTTTAACCAATCTTGTGCATCCAATATGTGATTTTGTGTCATTGGTTGAACATTTAGGTCATTTTCGTTCTCCCTAGGCTTATTCTAATCAAATTAGGGTTTTTAACCAATCTTGTGCATCCAATATGTGATTTTGTGGCATTTTGTGTCATTGGTTGAACATTTAGGTCATTTTCGTCATCCTTTGACTTATTCTAATCCAATTAGGGTTTTTAACCAATCTTGTGCATCCAATAAGTGATTTTGTGTCATTGGTTGAAAATTTAGGTCATTTTCGTCCTCCTTCGACTTATTCTAATCCAATTAGGGTTTTTAATCTATCTTGTGAATCCAATAAGTGATTTTGTGTCATTGGTTGAACTTTTAGGTCATTTTCGTCCTCCCTAGGGTTATTTTAATCATAATAGGGTTTTTAACCAATCTTGTGCATCCAATAAGTGATTTTGTGTCCTTGGTTGAACATTTAAGTCATTTTCGTCATCCTTGGACTTATTCTAGTCGAATTAGGGTTTTTAACCCATCTTTTGCATCCAATAAGTGGTTTTGTGTCATTGGTTGAACATTTAGGTCATTTTTGTCATCCTTTGACTTATTCTAATCCAATTAGGGTTTTTAACCAATCTTGTGCATCCAATAAGTGATTTTGTGTCATTGGTTGAACATTTAGGTCATTTCCGTTCTCCTTCGACTTATTCTAATCCAATTAGGGTTTTTAATCTATCTTGTGAATCCAATAAGTGATTTTGTGTCATTGGTTGAACTTTTAGGTCATTTTCGTCCTCCCTAGGGTTATTTTAATCATAATAGGTTTTTTAACCAATCTTGTGCATTCAATAAGTGATTTTGTGTCCTTGGTCGAACATTTAAGTCATTTTCGACATCCTTGGACTTATTCTAATCGAATTAGGGTTTTTTAACAATCTTGTGCATCAAATAAGTGATTTTGTGTCCTTGGTTGAATATTTAGGTCATTTTCGTCCTCCCTAGGCTTATTCTAATCCAATTAGGGTTTTTAACCAATCTTATGCATCCAATAAGTGATTTTGTTTCATTGGTTGAACATTTAGGTCACTTTCGTCCTCCCTAGGCTTATTCTAATCCAATTAGGGTTTTTAACCAATCTTATGCATCCAATAAATGATTTTGTGTAATTGGTTGAACATTTAGGTCATTTTCGTCCTCCCTAGCCTTATTCTAATCCAATTAGAGTTTTTAACCAATCTTATGCATCCAATAAGTGATTCTGTGTCATTGGTTGAACATTTAGGTCATCTTTGTCATCCTTTGACTTATTCTAATCGAATTAGGGTTTTTAATCAATCTTGTGAATCCAATAAGTGATTTTGTGTCATTGGTTGAACATTTAGGTCATTTTTGTCTTTCGTAGGCTTATTCTAATCATATTAGGGTTTTTAACCAATCTTATGCATCCAATAAGTGATTTTGTGGCCTTTGTTGAACATTTAGGTCATTTTCGTCATCCTTGGACTTATTCTAGTTGAATTAGTGTTTTTAACCCATCTTGTGCATCCAATAAGTGGTTTTGTGTCATTGGTTGAACATTTAGGTCATTTTTGTCATCCTTTGACTTAGTCTAATCCAATTAGGGTTTTTAACCAATCTTGTGCATCCAATAAGTGATTTTGTGTCATTGGTTGAACATTTAGGTCATTTTCGTTCTCCTTCGACTTATTCTAATCCAATTAGGGTTTTTAATCAATCTTGTGACTCCAATAAGTGATTTTGTGTCATTGGTTGAACATTTAGGTCATTTTCGTCCTCCCTAGGGTTATTTTAATCATAATAGGGTTTTTAACCAATCTTGTGCATCCAATAAGTGATTTTGTGTCCTTGGTTGAACATTTAAGTCATTTTCGTCATCCTTGGACTTATTCTAGTCGAATTAGGGTTTTTAACCCATCTTGTGCATCCAATAAGTGGTTTTGTGTCATTGGTTGAACATTTAGGTCATTTTTGTCATCCTTTGACTTATTCTAATCCAATTAGGGTTTTTAACCAATCTTGTGCATCCAATAAGTGATTTTGTGTCATTGGTTGAACATTTAGGTCATTTTCGTTCTCCTTCGACTTATTCTAATCCAATTAGGGTTTTTAATCAATCTTGTGACTCCAATAAGTGATTTTGTGTCATTGGTTGAACATTTAGGTCATTTTCGTCCTCCCTAGGGTTATTTTAATCATATTAGGGTTTTTAACCAATCTTGTGCATCAAATATGTGATTTTGTGTCCTTGGTTGAATATTTAGGTCATTTTCGTCCTCCCTAGGCTTATTCTAATCCAAATAGGGTTTTTAACCAATCTTGTGCATCAAATAAGTGATTTTGTGTCCTTGGTTGAATATTTAGGTCATTTTCGTTCTCCCTAGGCTTATTCTAATCCAATTAGGGTTTTTAACCAATCTTGTGCATCAAATATGTGATTTTGTGTCCTTGGTTGAATATTTAGGTCATTTTCGTCCTCCCTAGGCTTATTCTAATCCAAATAGGGTTTTTAACCAATCTTGTGCATCAAATAAGTGATTTTGTGTCCTTGGTTGAATATTTAGGTCATTTTCGTCCTCCCTAGGCTTATTCTAATCCAATTAGGGTTTTTAACCAATCTTGTGCATCAAATATGTGATTTTGTGTCCTTGGTTGAATATTTAGGTCATTTTCGTCCTCCCTAGGCTTATTCTAATCCAATTAGGGTTTTTAACCAATCTTATGCATCCAATAAGTGATTTTGTTTCATTGGTTGAACATTTAGGTCATTTTCGTCCTCCCTAGGCTTATTCTAATCCAATTAGGGTTTTTAACCAATCTTATGCATCCAATAAGTGATTTTGTGTCATTGGTTGAACATTTAGGTCATTTTCGTCATCCTTTGACTTATTCTAATCCAATTAGGGTTTTTAACCAATCTTGTGCATCCAATAAGTGATTTTATGTCATTGGTTGAACATTTAGGTCATTTTCGTCATCCTTTGACTTATTCTAATCCAATTAGGGTTTTTAACCAATCTGGTGCATCCAATAAGTGATTTTGTGTCATTGGTTGAACATTTAGGTCATTTTCGTCCTCCTTCGACTTATTCTAATCCAATTAGGGTTTTTAATCAATCTTGTGCATCCAATAAGTGATTTTGTGTCATTGGTTGAACATTTAGGTCATTTTCGTCCTCCCTAGGCTTATTCTAATCCAATTAGGGTTTTTAACCAATCTTATGCATCCAATAAGTGATTTTGTTTCATTGGTTGAACATTTAGGTCATTTTCGTCATCCTTTGACTTATTCTAATCCAATTAGGGTTTTTAACCAATCTTGTGCATCCAATAAGTGATTTTATGTCCTTGGTAGAACATTTAGGTCATTTTCGTCCTCCCTAGGCTTATTCTAATCCTATTAGGGTTTTTAACCAATCTTATGCATCCAATAAGTGATTTTGTGTCATTGGTTGAACATTTTGGTCATTTTCGTCCTCCCTAGGCTTATTCTAATCCAATTAGGGTTTTTAACCAATCTTATGCATCCAATAAGTGATTTTGTTTCATTGGTTGAACATTTAGGTCATTTTCGTCATCCTTTGACTTATTCTAATCCAATTAGGGTTTTTAACCAATCTTGTGCATCCAATAAGTGATTTTATGTCATTGGTTGAACATTTAGGTCAATTTCGTCCTCCCTAGGCTTATTCTAATCCAATTAGGGTTTTTAACCAATTTTATGCATCCAATAAGTGATTTTGTTTCATTGGTTGAACATTTAGGTCATTTTCGTCCTCCCTAGGCTTATTCTAATCCAATTAGGGTTTTTAACCAATCTTATGCATCCAATAAGTGATTTTGTTTCATTGGTTGAACATTTAGGTCATTTTCGTCATCCTTTGACTTATTCTAATCCAATTAGGGTTTTTAACCAATCTTGTGCATCCAATAAGTGATTTTGTGTCATTGGTTGAACATTTAGGTCATTTTCGTCATCCTTCGACTTATTCTAATCCAATTAGGGTTTTTAACCAATCTTGTGCATCCAATAAGTGATTTTGTGTCTTTGGTTGAACATTTAGGTCATTTTCGTCATCCTTTGACTTATTCTTATCCAATTAGGGTTTTTAACCAATCTTGTGCATCCAATAAGTGATTTTGTGTCATTGGTTGAACATTTAGGTCATTTTCGTCATCCTTCAACTTATTCTAATCCAATTAGGGTTTTTAACCAATCTTGTGCATCCAATAAGTGATTTTGTGTCATTGGTTGAACATTTAGGTCATTTTTGTCATCCTTCGACTTATTCTAATCCAATTAGGGTTTTTAACCAATCTTGTGCATCCAATAAGTGATTTTGTGTCATTGGTTGAACATTTAGGTCATTTTTCGTCATCCTTCGACTTATTCTAATCCAATTAGGGTTTTTAACCAATCTTGTGCATCCAATAAGTGATTTTGTGTCATTGGTTGAACATTTAGGTCATTTTCGTCCTACCTAGGCTTATTCTAATCCAATTACGGTTTATAACCAATGTTGTGCATCCAACAAGTGATTTTGTGTCATTGGTTGAACATTTAGGTCATTTTCGTCCTCCCTTGGCCTATTATAATCCAATTATGGTTTTTAACAAATCTTGTGCATCCAATATGTGATTTTGTGTCATTGGTTGAACATTTAGGTCATTTTTGTCATCCTTCAACTTATTCTAATCCAATTAGGGTTTTTAACCAATCTTGTGCATCCAATAAGTGATTTTGTGTCATTGGTTGAACATTTAGGTCATTTTCGTCATCCTTTGACTTATTCTAATCCAATTAGGGTTTTTAACCAATCTTGTGCATCCAATAAGTGATTTTGTGTCATTGGTTGAACATTTAGGTCATTTTCGTCCTCCCTTGGCCTATTCTAATCCAATTAGGGTTTTTAACCAATCTTGTGCATCCAATATGTGATTTTGTGTCATTGGTTGAACATTTAGGTCATTTTTGTCATCCTTCGACTTATTCTAATCCAATTAGGGTTTTTAACCAATCTTGTGCATCCAATAAGTGATTTTGTGTCATTGGTTGAACATTTAGGTCATTTTCGTCATCCTTTGACTTATTCTAATCCAATTAGGGTTTTTAACCAATCTTGTGCATCCAATAAGTGATTTTGTGTCATTGGTTGAACATTTAGGTCATTTTCGTTCTCCTTCGACTTATTCTAATCCAATTAGGGTTTTTAATCAATCTTGTGACTCCAATAAGTGATTTTGTGTCATTGGTTGAACATTTAGGTCATTTTCGTCCTCCCTAGGGTTATTTTAATCATAATAGGGTTTTTAACCAATCTTGTGCATCCAATAAGTGATTTTGTGTCCTTGGTTGAACATTTAAGTCATTTTCGTCATCCTTGGACTTATTCTAGTCGAATTAGGGTTTTTAACCCATCTTGTGCATCCAATAAGTGGTTTTGTGTCATTGGTTGAACATTTAGGTCATTTTTGTCATCCTTTGACTTAGTCTAATCCAATTAGGGTTTTTAACCAATCTTGTGCATCCAATAAGTGATTTTGTGTCATTGGTTGAACATTTAGGTCATTTTCGTTCTCCTTCGACTTATTCTAATCCAATTAGGGTTTTTAATCAATCTTGTGACTCCAATAAGTGATTTTGTGTCATTGGTTGAACATTTAGGTCATTTTCGTCCTCCCTAGGGTTATTTTAATCATAATAGGGTTTTTAACCAATCTTGTGCATCCAATAAGTGATTTTGTGTCCTTGGTTGAACATTTAAGTCATTTTCGTCATCCTTGGACTTATTCTAGTCGAATTAGGGTTTTTAACCCATCTTGTGCATCCAATAAGTGGTTTTGTGTCATTGGTTGAACATTTAGGTCATTTTTGTCATCCTTTGACTTATTCTAATCCAATTAGGGTTTTTAACCAATCTTGTGCATCCAATAAGTGATTTTGTGTCATTGGTTGAACATTTAGGTCATTTTCGTTCTCCTTCGACTTATTCTGATCCAATTAGGGTTTTTAATCAATCTTGTGACTCCAATAAGTGATTTTGTGTCATTGGTTGAACATTTAGGTCATTTTCGTCCTCCCTAGGGTTATTTTAATCATATTAGGGTTTTTAACCAATCTTGTGCATCCAATAAGTGATTTTGTGTCCTTGGTTGAACATTTAAGTCATTTTCGTCATCCTTGGAATTTTTCTAATCGAATTAGGGTTTTTAACCAATCTTGTGCATCAAATAAGTGATTTTGTGTCCTTGGTTGAATATTTAGGTCATTTTCGTTCTCCCTAGGCTTATTCTAATCCAATTAGGGTTTTTAACCAATCTTGTGCATCAAATATGTGATTTTGTGTCCTTGGTTGAATATTTAGGTCATTTTCGTCCTCCCTAGGCTTATTCTAATCCAATTAGGGTTTTTAACCAATCTTATGCATCCAATAAGTGATTTTGTTTCATTGGTTGAACATTTAGGTCACTTTCGTCCTCCCTAGGCTTATTCTAATCCAATTAGGGTTTTTAACCAATCTTATGCATCCAATAAATGATTTTGTGTCATTGGTTGAACATTTAGGTCATTTTCGTCCTCCCTAGGCTTATTCTAATCCAATTAGAGTTTTTAACCAATCTTATGCATCCAATAAGTGATTCTGTGTCATTGGTTGAACATTTAGGTCATCTTTGTCATCCTTTGACTTATTCTAATCGAATTACGGTTTTTAATCAATCTTGTGAATCCAATAAGTGTTTTTGTGTCATTGGTTGAACATTTAGGTCATTTTTGTCTTTCGTAGGCTTATTCTAATCATATTAGGGTTTTTAACCAATCTTATGCATCCAATAAGTGATTTTGTGGCCTTGGTTGAACATTTAGGTCATTTTCGTCATCCTTGGACTTATTCTAGTCGAATTAGGGTTCTTAACCCATCTTGTGCATCCAATAAGTGATTTTGTGTCATTGGTTGAACATTTAGGTCATTTTCGTCATCCTTTGACTTATTCTAATCCAATTAGTGTTTTTAACCAATCTTGTGCATCCAATAAGTGATTTTGTGTCATTGGTTGAAAATTTAGGTCATTTTCATCCTCCGTCGACTTATTCTAATCCAATTAGGGTTTTTAATCTATCTTGTGAATCCAATAAGTGATTTTGTGTCATTGGTTAAACTTTTAGGTCATTTTCGTCCTCCCTAGGGTTATTTTAATCATAATAGGGTTTTTAACCAATCTTGTGCATCCAATAAGTGATTTTGTGTCCTTGGTTGAACATTTAAGTCATTTTCGTCATCCTTGGAATTATTCTAATCGAATTAGGGTTTTTAACCAATCTTGTGCATCAAATAAGTGATTTTGTGTCCTTGGTTGAATATTTAGGTCATTTTCGTTCTCCCTAGGCTTATTCTAATCCAATTAGGGTTTTTAACCAATCTTGTGCATCAAATATGTGATTTTGTGTCCTTGGTTGAATATTTAGGTCATTTTCGTCCTCCCTAGGCTTATTCTAATCCAATTAGGGTTTTTAACAAATCTTATGCATCCAATAAGTGATTTTGTTTCATTGGTTGAACATTTAGGTCACTTTCGTCCTCCCTAGGCTTATTCTAATCCAATTAGAGTTTTTAACCAATCTTATGCATCCAATAAGTGATTCTGTGTCATTGGTTGAACATTTAGGTCATCTTTGTCATCCTTTGACTTATTCTAATCGAATTAGGGTTTTTAATCAATCTTGTGAATCCAATAAGTGATTTTGTGTCATTGGTTGAACATTTAGGTCATTTTTGTCTTTCGTAGGTTTATTCTAATCATATTAGGGTTTTTAACCAATCTTATGCATCCAATAAGTGATTTTATGGCCTTGGTTGAACATTTAGGTCATTTTCGTCATCCTTGGACTTATTCTAGTCGAATTAGGGTTTTTAACCCATCTTGTGCATCCAATAAGTGATTTTGTGTCATTGGTTGAACATTTAGGTCATTTTCGTCATCCTTTGACTTATTCTAATCCAATTAGGGTTTTTAACCAATCTTGTGCATCCAATAAGTGATTTTGTGTCATTGGTTGAAAATTTAGGTCATTTTCGTCCTCCTTCGACTTATTCTAATCCAATTAGGGTTTTTAATCTATCTTGTGAATCCAATAAGTGATTTTGTGTCATTGGTTGAACATTTAGGTCATTTTCGTCCTCCCTAGGGTTATTTTAATCATATTAGGGTTTTTAACCAATCTTGTGCATCCAATAAGTGATTTTGTGTCCTTGGTTGAACATTTAAGTCATTTTCGTCATCCTTGGACTTATTCTAATCGAATTAGGGTTTTTAACCAATCTTGTGCATCAAATAAGTGATTTTGTGTCCTTGGTTGAATATTTAGGTCATTTTCGTTCTCCCTAGGCTTATTCTAATCCAATTAGGGTTTTTAACCAATCTTGTGCATCAAATATGTGATTTTGTGTCCTTGGTTGAATATTTAGGTCATTTTCGTCCTCCCTAGGCTTATTCTAATCCAATTAGGGTTTTTAACCAATCTTATGCATCCAGTAAGTGATTTTGTTTCATTGGTTGAACATTTAGGTCACTTTCGTCCTCCCTAGGCTTATTCTAATCCAATTAGGGTTTTTAACCAATCTTATGCATCCAATAAATGATTTTGTGTCATTGGTTGAACATTTAGGTCATTTTCGTCCTCCCTAGGCTTATTCTAATCCAATTAGAGTTTTTAACCAATCTTATGCATCCAATAAGTGATTATGTGTCATTGGTTGAACATTTAGGTCATCTTTGTCATCCTTTGACTTATTCTAATCGAATTACGGTTTTTAATCAATCTTGTGAATCCAATAAGTGTTTTTGTGTCATTGGTTGAACATTTAGGTCATTTTTGTCTTTCGTAGGCTTATTCTAATCATATTAGGGTTTTTAACCAATCTTATGCATCCAATAAGTGATTTTGTGGCCTTGGTTGAACATTTAGGTCATTTTCGTCATCCTTGGACTTATTCTAGTCGAATTAGGGTTCTTAACCCATCTTGTGCATCCAATAAGTGATTTTGTGTCATTGGTTGAACATTTAGGTCATTTTCGTCATCCTTTGACTTATTCTAATCCAATTAGTGTTTTTAACCAATCTTGTGCATCCAATAAGTGATTTTGTGTCATTGGTTGAAAATTTAGGTCATTTTCATCCTCCGTCGACTTATTCTAATCCAATTAGGGTTTTTAATCTATCTTGTGAATCCAATAAGTGATTTTGTGTCATTGGTTAAACTTTTAGGTCATTTT
>JBBPBQ010000002.1:30084959-30106610 GCA_037974755.1 Cicer yamashitae | reverse complement strand
GTCATTTTCGTCATCCTTGGACTTATTCTAGTCGAATTAGGGTTTTTAACCCATCTTGTGCATCCAATAAGTGGTTTTGTGTCATTGGTTGAACATTTAGGTCATTTTTGTCATCCTTTGACTTATTCTAATCCAATTAGGGTTTTTAACCAATCTTGTGCATCCAATAAGTGATTTTGTGTCATTGGTTGAACATTTAGGTCATTTTCGTTCTCCTTCGACTTATTCTAATCCAATTAGGGTTTTTAATCAATCTTGTGACTCCAATAAGTGATTTTGTGTCATTGGTTGAACATTTAGGTCATTTTCGTCCTCCCTAGGGTTATTTTAATCATATTAGGGTTTTTAACCAATCTTGTGGATCCAATAAGTGATTTTGTGTCCTTGGTTGAACATTTAAGTCATTTTCGTCATCCTTGGAATTTTTCTAATCGAATTAGGGTTTTTAACCAATCTTGTGCATCAAATAAGTGATTTTGTGTCCTTGGTTGAATATTTAGGTCATTTTCGTTCTCCCTAGGCTTATTCTAATCCAATTAGGGTTTTTAACCAATCTTGTGCATCAAATATGTGATTTTGTGTCCTTGGTTGAATATTTAGGTCATTTTCGTCCTCCCTAGGCTTATTCTAATCCAATTAGGGTTTTTAACCAATCTTATGCATCCAATAAGTGATTTTGTTTCATTGGTTGAACATTTAGGTCACTTTCGTCCTCCCTAGGCTTATTCTAATCCAATTAGGGTTTTTAACCAATCTTATGCATCCAATAAGTGATTTTGTGTCATTGGTTGAACATTTAGGTCATTTTCGTCCTCCCTAGCCTTATTCTAATCCAATTAGAGTTTTTAACCAATCTTATGCATCCAATAAGTGATTCTGTGTCATTGGTTGAACATTTAGGTCATCTTTGTCATCCTTTGACTTATTCTAATCGAATTAGGGTTTTTAATCAATCTTGTGAATCCAATAAGTGATTTTGTGTCATTGGTTGAACATTTAGGTCATTTTTGTCTTTCGTAGGCTTATTCTAATCATATTAGGGTTTTTAACCAATCTTATGCATCCAATAAGTGATTTTGTGGCCTTTGTTGAACATTTAGGTCATTTTCGTCATCCTTGGACTTATTCTAGTTGAATTAGTGTTTTTAACCCATCTTGTGCATCCAATAAGTGGTTTTGTGTCATTGGTTGAACATTTAGGTCATTTTTGTCATCCTTTGACTTAGTCTAATCCAATTAGGGTTTTTAACCAATCTTGTGCATCCAATAAGTGATTTTGTGTCATTGGTTGAACATTTAGGTCATTTTCGTTCTCCTTCGACTTATTCTAATCCAATTAGGGTTTTTAATCAATCTTGTGACTCCAATAAGTGATTTTGTGTCATTGGTTGAACATTTAGGTCATTTTCGTCCTCCCTAGGGTTATTTTAATCATAATAGGGTTTTTAACCAATCTTGTGCATCCAATAAGTGATTTTGTGTCCTTGGTTGAACATTTAAGTCATTTTCGTCATCCTTGGACTTATTCTAGTCGAATTAGGGTTTTTAACCCATCTTGTGCATCCAATAAGTGGTTTTGTGTCATTGGTTGAACATTTAGGTCATTTTTGTCATCCTTTGACTTATTCTAATCCAATTAGGGTTTTTAACCAATCTTGTGCATCCAATAAGTGATTTTGTGTCATTGGTTGAACATTTAGGTCATTTTCGTTCTCCTTCGACTTATTCTAATCCAATTAGGGTTTTTAATCAATCTTGTGACTCCAATAAGTGATTTTGTGTCATTGGTTGAACATTTAGGTCATTTTCGTCCTCCCTAGGGTTATTTTAATCATATTAGGGTTTTTAACCAATCTTGTGCATCAAATATGTGATTTTGTGTCCTTGGTTGAATATTTAGGTCATTTTCGTCCTCCCTAGGCTTATTCTAATCCAAATAGGGTTTTTAACCAATCTTGTGCATCAAATAAGTGATTTTGTGTCCTTGGTTGAATATTTAGGTCATTTTCGTTCTCCCTAGGCTTATTCTAATCCAATTAGGGTTTTTAACCAATCTTGTGCATCAAATATGTGATTTTGTGTCATTGGTTGAACATTTAGGTCATTTTCGTCCTCCCTAGGCTTATTCTAATCCAATTAGGGTTTTTAACCAATCTTGTGCATCCAATATGTGATTTTGTGTCATTGGTTGAACATTTAGGAAATTTTTGTCCTCCCTAGGCTTATTCTAATCCAATTAGGGTTTTTAACCAATCTTGTGCATCCAATATGTGATTTTGTGTCATTTTGTGTCATTGGTTGAACATTTAGGTCATTTTCGTCCTCCCTAGGCTTATTCTAATCCAAATAAGGTTTTTAACCAATCTTGTGCATCCAATAAGTAATTTTGTGTCATTGGTTGAATATTTAGGTCATTTTCGTCCTCCCTAGGCCTATTCTAATCCAATTAGGGTTTTAAACCAATCTTGTGCATCCAATAAGTGATTTTGTGTTATTGGTTGAACATTTAGGTCATTTTCGTCCTCCCTTGGCTTATTCTAATCCGATTAGGGTTTTTAACCAATCTTGTGCATCCAATAAGTAAGTTTGTGTCATTGGTTGAACATTTAGGTCATTTTCGTCCTCCCAAGGCTTATTCTAATCTAATTAGGGTTTTTAACCAATCTTGTTCATCCAATAAGTGATTTTGTGTCATTGGTTGAACATTTAGGTCATTTTCGTCGTCCCTAGGCTTATTCTAATGCAATTAGGGTTTTTAACCAATCTTGTGCATCTTATAAGTGCGTTTGTGTCATGGGTTGATCATTTAGGTCATTTTCATCATCCTTCAACATACTCTAATCCAATTAGGGTTTTTAGCCAATCTTGTGCATTCAATAAGTGATTTTGTGTCATTGGTTGAACATTTAGGTCATTTTCGTCCTTCCTAGGCTTATTCTAATCCAATTAAGGTGTTTAACCAATCTTGTGCATCCAATAAGTGATTTTGTGTCATTGGTTGAACATTTAGGTCGTTTTCGTCATCCTTCGACTTATTCTAATCCAATTAGGGTTTTTAACCAATCTTGTGCATCCAATAAGTGATTTTGTGTCATTGGTTGAACATTTAGGTCATTTTCGTCCTCCCTAGGCTTATTCTATTCCAATTAGGGTTTTTAACCAATCATGTGCATCGAATAAGTGATTTTGTGTCATTGGTTGAACATTTAGGTCATTTTCGTCCTCCCTAGTCTTATTCTAATCCAATTATGGTTTTTAACCAAACTTGTGCATCCAATAAGTGATTTTGTGTCATTGCTTGAACATTTAGGTCATTTTCGTCATCCTTCGACTTATTCTAATCCAATTAGGGTTTTTAACCAATCTTGTGCATCCAATAAGTGATTTTGTGTCATTGGTTGAACATTTAGGTCATTTTCGTCCTCCCTAGGCTTATTCTAATCCAATTAGGGTTTTTAACCAATCTTATGCATCCAATAAGTGATTTTGTGTCATTGGTTGAACATTTAGGTCATTTTCGTCCTCCCTAGGCTTATTCTAATCCAATTAGAGTTTTTAACCAATCTTATGCATCCAATAAGTGATTCTGTGTCATGGGTTGAACATTTAGGTCATCTTTGTCATCCTTTGACTTATTCTAATCGAATTACGGTTTTTAATCAATCTTGTGAATCCAATAAGTGTTTTTGTGTCATTGGTTGAACATTTAGGTCATTTTTGTCTTTCGTAGGCTTATTCTAATCATATTAGGGTTTTTAACCAATCTTATGCATCCAATAAGTGATTTTGTGGCCTTGGTTGAACATTTAGGTCATTTTCGTCATCCTTGGACTTATTCTAGTCGAATTAGGGTTCTTAACCCATCTTGTGCATCCAATAAGTGATTTTGTGTCATTGGTTGAACATTTAGGTCATTTTCGTCATCCTTTGACTTATTCTAATCCAATTAGTGTTTTTAACCAATCTTGTGCATCCAATAAGTGATTTTGTGTCATTGGTTGAAAATTTAGGTCATTTTCATCCTCCGTCGACTTATTCTAATCCAATTAGGGTTTTTAATCTATCTTGTGAATCCAATAAGTGATTTTGTGTCATTGGTTAAACTTTTAGGTCATTTTCGTCCTCCCTAGGGTTATTTTAATCATAATAGGGTTTTTAACCAATCTTGTGCATCCAATAAGTGATTTTGTGTCCTTGGTTGAACATTTAAGTCATTTTCGTCATCCTTGGAATTATTCTAATCGAATTAGGGTTTTTAACCAATCTTGTGCATCAAATAAGTGATTTTGTGTCCTTGGTTGAATATTTAGGTCATTTTCGTTCTCCCTAGGCTTATTCTAATCCAATTAGGGGTTTTAACCAATCTTGTGCATCAAATATGTGATTTTGTGTCCTTGGTTGAATATTTAGGTCATTTTCGTCCTCCCTAGGCTTATTCTAATCCAATTAGGGTTTTTAACCAATCTTATGCATCCAATAAGTGATTTTGTTTCATTGGTTGAACATTTAGGTCACTTTCGTCCTCCCTAGGCTTATTCTAATCCAATTAGGGTTTTTAACCAATCTTATGCATCCAATAAATGATTTTGTGTCATTGGTTGAACATTTAGGTCATTTTCGTCCTCCCTAGGCTTATTCTAATCCAATTAGAGTTTTTAACCAATCTTATGCATCCAATAAGTGATTCTGTGTCATTGGTTGAACATTTAGGTCATCTTTGTCATCCTTTGACTTATTCTAATCGAATTACGGTTTTTAATCAATCTTGTGAATCCAATAAGTGTTTTTGTGTCATTGGATGAACATTTAGGTCATTTTTGTCTTTCGTAGGCTTATTCTAATCATATTAGGGTTTTTAACCAATCTTATGCATCCAATAAGTGATTTTGTGGCCTTGGTTGAACATTTAGGTCATTTTCGTCATCCTTGGACTTATTCTAGTCGAATTAGGGTTCTTAACCCATCTTGTGCATCCAATAAGTGATTTTGTGTCATTGGTTGAACATTTAGGTCATTTTCGTCATCCTTTGACTTATTCTAATCCAATTAGTGTTTTTAACCAATCTTGTGCATCCAATAAGTGATTTTGTGTCATTGGTTGAAAATTTAGGTCATTTTCATCCTCCGTCGACTTATTCTAATCCAATTAGGGTTTTTAATCTATCTTGTGAATCCAATAAGTGATTTTGTGTCATTGGTTAAACTTTTAGGTCATTTTCGCCCTCCCTAGGGTTATTTTAATCATAATAGGGTTTTTAACCAATCTTGTGCATCCAATAAGTGATTTTGTGTCCTTGGTTGAACATTTAAGTCATTTTCGTCATCCTTGGAATTATTCTAATCGAATTAGGGTTTTTAACCAATCTTGTGCATCAAATAAGTGATTTTGTGTCCTTGGTTGAATATTTAGGTCATTTTCGTTCTCCCTAGGCTTATTCTAATCCAATTAGGGTTTTTAACCAATCTTGTGCATCAAATATGTGATTTTGTGTCCTTGGTTGAATATTTAGGTCATTTTCGTCCTCCCAAGGCTTATTCTAATCCAATTAGGGTTTTTAACCAATCTTATGCATCCAATAAGTGATTTTGTTTCATTGGTTGAACATTTAGGTCACTTTCGTCCTCCCTAGGCTTATTCTAATCCAATTAGGGTTTTTAACCAATCTTATGCATCCAATAAATGATTTTGTGTCATTGGTTGAACATTTAGGTCATTTTCGTCCTCCCTAGCCTTATTCTAATCCAATTAGAGTTTTTAACCAATCTTATGCATCCAATAAGTGATTCTGTGTCATTGGTTGAACATTTAGGTCATCTTTGTCATCCTTTGACTTATTCTAATCGAATTAGGGTTTTTAATCAATCTTGTGAATCCAATAAGTGATTTTGTGTCATTGGTTGAACATTTAGGTCATTTTTGTCTTTCGTAGGCTTATTCTAATCATATTAGGGTTTTTAACCAATCTTATGCATCCAATAAGTGATTTTGTGGCCTTTGTTGAACATTTAGGTCATTTTCGTCATCCTTGGACTTATTCTAGTTGAATTAGTGTTTTTAACCCATCTTGTGCATCCAATAAGTGGTTTTGTGTCATTGGTTGAACATTTAGGTCATTTTTGTCATCCTTTGACTTAGTCTAATCCAATTAGGGTTTTTAACCAATCTTGTGCATCCAATAAGTGATTTTGTGTCATTGGTTGAACATTTAGGTCATTTTCGTTCTCCTTCGACTTATTCTAATCCAATTAGGGTTTTTAATCAATCTTGTGACTCCAATAAGTGATTTTGTGTCATTGGTTGAACATTTAGGTCATTTTCGTCCTCCCTAGGGTTATTTTAATCATAATAGGGTTTTTAACCAATCTTGTGCATCCAATAAGTGATTTTGTGTCCTTGGTTGAACATTTAAGTCATTTTCGTCATCCTTGGACTTATTCTAGTCGAATTAGGGTTTTTAACCCATCTTGTGCATCCAATAAGTGGTTTTGTGTCATTGGTTGAACATTTAGGTCATTTTTGTCATCCTTTGACTTATTCTAATCCAATTAGGGTTTTTAACCAATCTTGTGCATCCAATAAGTGATTTTGTGTCATTGGTTGAACATTTAGGTCATTTTCGTTCTCCTTCGACTTATTCTAATCCAATTAGGGTTTTTAATCAATCTTGTGACTCCAATAAGTGATTTTGTGTCATTGGTTGAACATTTAGGTCATTTTCGTCCTCCCTAGGGTTATTTTAATCATATTAGGGTTTTTAACCAATCTTGTGCATCAAATATGTGATTTTGTGTCCTTGGTTGAATATTTAGGTCATTTTCGTCCTCCCTAGGCTTATTCTAATCCAAATAGGGTTTTTAACCAATCTTGTGCATCAAATAAGTGATTTTGTGTCCTTGGTTGAATATTTAGGTCATTTTCGTTCTCCCTAGGCTTATTCTAATCCAATTAGGGTTTTTAACCAATCTTGTGCATCAAATATGTGATTTTGTGTCCTTGGTTGAATATTTAGGTCATTTTCGTCCTCCCTAGGCTTATTCTAATCCAAATAGGGTTTTTAACCAATCTTGTGCATCAAATAAGTGATTTTGTGTCCTTGGTTGAATATTTAGGTCATTTTCGTCCTCCCTAGGCTTATTCTAATCCAAATAGGGTTTTTAACCAATCTTGTGCATCAAATAAGTGATTTTGTGTCCTTGGTTGAATATTTAGGTCATTTTCGTTCTCCCTAGGCTTATTCTAATCCAATTAGGGTTTTTAACCAATCTTGTGCATCCAATATGTGATTTTGTGTCATTGGTTGAACATTTAGGTCATTTTCGTCCTCCCTAGGCTTATTCTAATCCAATTAGGGTTTTTAACAAAACTTGTGCATCCAATATGTGATTTTGTGTCATTGGTTGAACATTTAGGTCATTTTCGTCCTCCCTAGGCTTATTCTAATCCAATTAGGGTTTTTAACCAATCTTGTGCATCCAATATGTGATTTTGTGTCATTGGTTGAACATTTAGGTCATTTTCGTCCTCCCTAGGCTTATTCTCATCCAATTAGGGTTTTTAACCATTCTTGTGCATCCAATATGTGATTTTGTGTCATTTTGTGTCATTGGTTGAACATTTAGGTCATTTTCGTCCTCCCTAGGCTTATTCTAATCCAATTAGGGTTTTTAACCAATCTTGTGCATCCAATATGTGATTTTGTGTCATTGGTTGAACATTTAGGTCATTTTTGTCCTCCCTAGGCTTATTCTAATCCAATTAGGGTTTTTAACCAATCTTGTGCATCCAATATGTGATTTTGTGTCATTGTGTGTCATTGGTTGAACATTTAGGTCATTTTCGTCCTCCCTAGGCTTATTCTAATCCAATTAGGGTTTTTAACCAATCTTGTGCATCCAATATGTGATTTTGTGTCATTTTGTGTCATTGGTTGAACATTGAGGTCATTTTCGTCCTCCCTAGGCTTATTCTAATCCAATTAGGGTTTTTAACCAATCTTGTGCATCCAATATGTGATTTTGTGTCATTTTGTGTCATTGGTTGAACATTTAGGTCATTTTCGTCCTCGCTAGGCTTATTCTAATCCAATTAGGGTTTTTAACCAATCTTGTGCATCCAATATGTGATTTTGTGTCATTTTGTGTCATTGGTTGAACATTTAGGTAATTTTCGTCCTCCCTAGGCTTATTCTAATCCAATTAGGGTTTTTAACCAATCATGTGCATCCAATATGTGATTTTGTGTGATTGGTTGAACATTTAGGTCATTTTCGTCCTCCCTAGGCTTATTCTAATCCAATTAGGGTTTTTAACCAATCTTGTGCATCCAATATGTGATTTTGTGTCATTGGTTGAACATTTAGGTCATTTTCGTTCTCCCTAGGCTTATTCTAATCAAATTAGGGTTTTTAACCAATCTTGTGCATCCAATATGTGATTTTGTGGCATTTCGTGTCATTGGTTGAACATTTAGGTCATTTTCGTCATCCTTTGACTTATTCTAATCCAATTAGGGTTTTTAACCAATCTTGTGCATCCAATAAGTGATTTTGTGTCATTGGTTGAAAATTTAGGTCATTTTCGTCCTCCTTCGACTTATTCTAATCCAATTAGGGTTTTTAATCTATCTTGTGAATCCAATAAGTGATTTTGTGTCATTGGTTGAACATTTAGGTCATTTTCGTCCTCCCTAGGGTTATTTTAATCATATTAGGGTTTTTAACCAATCTTGTGCATCCAATAAGTGATTTTGTGTCCTTGGTTGAACATTTAAGTCATTTTCGTCATCCTTGGACTTATTCTAATCGAATTAGGGTTTTTAACCAATCTTGTGCATCAAATAAGTGATTTTGTGTCCTTGGTATTTTTAGGTCATTTTCGTTCTCCCTAGGCTTATTCTAATCCAATTAGGGTTTTTAACCAATCTTGTGCATCAAATATGTGATTTTGTGTCCTTGGTTGAATATTTAGGTCATTTTCGTCCTCCCTAGGCTTATTCTAATCCAATTAGGGTTTTTAACCAATCTTATGCATCCAATAAGTGATTTTGTTTCATTGGTTGAACATTTAGGTCACTTTCGTCCTCCCTAGGCTTATTCTAATCCAATTAGGGTTTTTAACCAATCTTATGCATCCAATAAATGATTTTGTGTCATTGGTTGAACATTTAGGTCATTTTCGTCCTCCCTAGGCTTATTCTAATCCAATTAGAGTTTTTAACCAATCTTATGCATCCAATAAGTGATTCTGTGTCATTGGTTGAACATTTAGGTCATCTTTGTCATCCTTTGACTTATTCTAATCGAATTGCGGTTTTTAATCAATCTTGTGAATCCAATAAGTGTTTTTGTGTCATTGGTTGAACATTTAGGTCATTTTTGTTTTTCGTAGGCTTATTCTAATCATATTAGGGTTTTTAACCAATCTTATGCATCCAATAAGTGATTTTGTGGCCTTGGTTGAACATTTAGGTCATTTTCGTCATCCTTGGACTTATTCTAGTCGAATTAGGGTTCTTAACCCATCTTGTGCATCCAATAACTGATTTTGTGTCATTGGTTGAACATTTAGGTCATTTTCGTCATCCTTTGACTTATTCTAATCCAATTAGTGTTTTTAACCAATCTTGTGCATCCAATAAGTTATTTTGTGTCATTGGTTGAAAATTTAGGTCATTTTCATCCTCCGTCGACTTATTCTAATCCAATTAGGGTTTTTAATCTATCTTGTGAATCCAATAAGTGATTTTGTGTCATTGGTTAAACTTTTAGGTCATTGTCGTCCTCCCTAGGGTTATTTTAATCATAATAGGGTTTTTAACCAATCTTGTGCATCCAATAAGTGATTTTGTGTCCTTGGTTGAACATTTAAGTCATTTTCGTCATCCTTGGAATTATTCTAATCGAATTAGGGTTTTTAACCAATCTTGTGCATCAAATAAGTGATTTTGTGTCCTTGGTTGAATATTTAGGTCATTTTCGTTCTCCCTAGGCTTATTCTAATCCAATTAGGGTTTTTAACCAATCTTGTGCATCAAATATGTGATTTTGTGTCCTTGGTTGAATATTTAGGTCATTTTCGTCCTCCCTAGGCTTATTCTAATCCAATTAGGGTTTTTAACAAATCTTATGCATCCAATAAGTGATTTTGTTTCATTGGTTGAACATTTAGGTCACTTTCGTCCTCCCTAGGCTTATTCTAATCCAATTAGAGTTTTTAACCAATCTTATGCATCCAATAAGTGATTCTGTGTCATTGGTTGAACATTTAGGTCATCTTTGTCATCCTTTGACTTATTCTAATCGAATTAGGGTTTTTAATCAATCTTGTGAATCCAATAAGTGATTTTGTGTCATTGGTTGAACATTTAGGTCATTTTTGTCTTTCGTAGGTTTATTCTAATCATATTAGGGTTTTTAACCAATCTTATGCATCCAATAAGTGATTTTATGGCCTTGGTTGAACATTTAGGTCATTTTCGTCATCCTTGGACTTATTCTAGTCGAATTAGGGTTTTTAACCCATCTTGTGCATCCAATAAGTGATTTTGTGTCATTGGTTGAACATTTAGGTCATTTTCGTCATCCTTTGACTTATTCTAATCCAATTAGGGTTTTTAACCAATCTTGTGCATCCAATAAGTGATTTTGTGTCATTGGTTGAAAATTTAGGTCATTTTCGTCCTCCTTCGACTTATTCTAATCCAATTAGGGTTTTTAATCTATCTTGTGAATCCAATAAGTGATTTTGTGTCATTGGTTGAACTTTTAGGTCATTTTCGTCCTCCCTAGGGTTATTTTAATCATAATAGGGTTTTTAACCAATCTTGTGCATCCAATAAGTGATTTTGTGTCCTTGGTTGAACATTTAAGTCATTTTCGTCATCCTTGGACTTATTCTAGTCGAATTAGGGTTTTTAACCCATCTTGTGCATCCAATAAGTGATTTTGTGTCATTGGTTGAACATTTAGGTCATTTTCGTCATCCTTTGACTTATTCTAATCCAATTAGGGTTTTTAACCAATCTTGTGCATCCAATAAGTGATTTTGTGTCATTGGTTGAACTTTTAGGTCATTTTCGTCCTCCCTAGGGTTATTTTAATCATAATAGGGTTTTTAACCAATCTTGTGCATCCAATAAGTGATTTTGTGTCCTTGGTTGAACATTTAAGTCATTTTCGTCATCCTTGGACTTATTCTAGTCGAATTAGGGTTTTTAACCCATCTTGTGCATCCAATAAGTGGTTTTGTGTCATTGGTTGAACATTTAGGTCATTTTCGTCATCCTTTGACTTATTCTAATCCAATTAGGGTTTTTAACCAATCTTGTGCATCCAATAAGTGATTTTGTGTCATTGGTTGAACATTTAGGTCATTTTCGTCCTCCTTCGACTTATTCTAATCCAATTAGGGTTTTTAATCAATCTTGTGAATCCAATAAGTGATTTTGTGTCATTGGTTGAACATTTAGGTCATTTTCGTCCTCCCTAGGGTTATTTTAATCATATTAGGGTTTTTAACCAATCTTGTGCATCCAATAAGTGATTTTGTGTCCTTGGTTGAACATTTAAGTCATTTTCGTCATCCTTGGAATTATTCTAATCGAATTAGGGTTTTTAACCAATCTTGTGCATCAAATAAGTGATTTTGTGTCCTTGGTTGAATATTTAGGTCATTTTCGTCCTCCCTAGGCTTATTCTAATCCAATTAGGGTTTTTAACCAATCTTATGCATCCAATAAGTGATTTTGTTTCATTGGTTGAACATTTAGGTCACTTTCGTCCTCCCTAGGCTTATTCTAATCCAATTAGGGTTTTTAACCAATCTTATGCATCCAATAAATGATTTTGTGTCATTGGTTGAACATTTAGGTCATTTTCGTCCTCCCTAGGCTTATTCTAATCCAATTAGAGTTTTTAACCAATCTTATGCATCCAATAAGTGATTCTGTGTCATTGGTTGAACATTTAGGTCATCTTTGTCATCCTTTGACTTATTCTAATCGAATTACGGTTTTTAATCAATCTTGTGAATCCAATAAGTGTTTTTGTGTCATTGGTTGAACATTTAGGTCATTTTTGTCTTTCGTAGGCTTATTCTAATCATATTAGGGTTTTTAACCAATCTTATGCATCCAATAAGTGATTTTGTGGCCTTGGTTGAACATTTAGGTCATTTTCGTCATCCTTGGACTTATTCTAGTCGAATTAGGGTTCTTAACCCATCTTGTGCATCCAATAAGTGATTTTGTGTCATTGGTTGAACATTTAGGTCATTTTCGTCATCCTTTGACTTATTCTAATCCAATTAGTGTTTTTAACCAATCTTGTGCATCCAATAAGTGATTTTGTGTCATTGGTTGAAAATTTAGGTCATTTTCATCCTCCGTCGACTTATTCTAATCCAATTAGGGTTTTTAATCTATCTTGTGAATCCAATAAGTGATTTTGTGTCATTGGTTAAACTTTTAGGTCATTTTCGTCCTCCCTAGGGTTATTTTAATCATAATAGGGTTTTTAACCAATCTTGTGCATCCAATAAGTGATTTTGTGTCCTTGGTTGAACATTTAAGTCATTTTCGTCATCCTTGGACTTATTCTAGTCGAATTAGGGTTTTTAACCCATCTTTTGCATCCAATAAGTGGTTTTGTGTCATTGGTTGAACATTTAGGTCATTTTTGTCATCCTTTGACTTATTCTAATCCAATTAGGGTTTTTAACCAATCTTGTGCATCCAATAAGTGATTTTGTGTCATTGGTTGAACATTTAGGTCATTTTCGTTCTCCTTCGACTTATTCTAATCCAATTAGGGTTTTTAATCAATCTTGTGACTCCAATAAGTGATTTTGTGTCATTGGTTGAACATTTAGGTCATTTTCGTCCTCCCTAGGGTTATTTTAATCATAATAGGGTTTTTAACCAATCTTGTGCATCCAATAAGTGATTTTGTGTCCTTGGTTGAACATTTAAGTCATTTTCGTCATCCTTGGACTTATTCTAGTCGAATTAGGGTTTTTAACCCATCTTGTGCATCCAATAAGTGGTTTTGTGTCATTGGTTGAACATTTAGGTCATTTTTGTCATCCTTTGACTTATTCTAATCGAATTAGGGTTTTTAACCAATCTTAAGCATCCAATAAGTGATTCTGTGTCATTGGTTGAACATTTAGGTCATCTTTGTCATCCTTTGACTTATTCTAATCGAATTAGGGTTTTTAATCAATCTTGTGAATCCAATAAGTGATTTTGTGTCATTGGTTGAACATTTAGGTCATTTTTGTCTTTCGTAGGCTTATTCTAATCATATTAGGGTTTTTAACCAATCTTATGCATCCAATAAGTGATTTTGTGGCCTTGGTTGAACATTTAGGTCATTTTCGTCATCCTTGGACTTATTCTAGTCGAATTAGGGTTTTTAACCCATCTTGTGCATCCAAGAAGTGGTTTTGTGTCATTGGTTGAACATTTAGGTCATTTTTGTCATCCTTTGACTTATTCTAATCCAATTAGGGTTTTTAACCAATCTTGCGCATCTAATATGTGATTTTGTGTCATTTTGGGTCATTGGTTGAACATTTAGGTCATTTTCGTTCTCCCTAGGCTTATTCTAATCCAATTAGGGTTTTTAACCAATCTTGTGCATCAAATATGTGATTTTGTGTCCTTGGTTGAATATTTAGGTCATTTTCGTCCTCCCTAGGCTTATTCTAATCCAATTAGGGTTTTTAACCAATCTTATGCATCCAATAAGTGATTTTGTGTCATTGGTTGAACATTTAGGTCACTTTCGTCCTCCCTAGGCTTATTCTAATCCAATTAGGGTTTTTAACCAATCTTATGCATCCAATAAATGATTTTGTGTCATTGGTTGAACATTTAGGTCATTTTCGTCCTCCCTAGCCTTATTCTAATCCAATTAGAGTTTTTAACCAATCTTATGCATCCAATAAGTGATTTTGTGTCATTGGTTGAACATATAGGTCATCTTTGTCATCCTTTGACTTATTCTAATCGAATTAGGGTTTTTAATCAATCTTGTGAATCCAATAAGTGATTTTGTGTCATTGGTTGAACATTTAGGTCATTTTTGTCTTTCGTAGGCTTATTCTAATCATATTAGGGTTTTTAACCAATCTTATGCATCCAATAAGTGATTTTATGGCCTTGGTTGAACATTTAGGTCATTTTCGTCATCCTTGGACTTATTCTAGTCGAATTAGGATTTTTAACCCATCTTGTACATCCAATAAGTGATTTTGTGTCATTGGTTGAACATTTAGGTCATTTTCGTCATCCTTTGACTTATTCTAATCCAATTAGGGTTTTTAACCAATCTTGTGCATCCAATAAGTGATTTTGTGTCATTGGTTGAACTTTTAGGTCATTTTCGTCCTCCCTAGGGTTATTTTAATCATAATAGGGTTTTTAACCAATCTTGTGCATCCAATAAGTGATTTTGTGTCCTTGGTTGAACATTTAAGTCATTTTCGTCATCCTTGGACTTATTCTAGTCGAATTAGGGTTTTTAACCCATCTTGTGCATCCAATAAGTGGTTTTGTGTCATTGGTTGAACATTTAGGTCATTTTTGTCATCCTTTGACTTAGTCTAATCCAATTAGGGTTTTTAACCAATCTTGTGCATCCAATAAGTGATTTTGTGTCATTGGTTGAACATTTAGGTCATTTTCGTTCTCCTTCGACTTATTCTAATCCAATTAGGGTTTTTAATCAATCTTGTGACTCCAATAAGTGATTTTGTGTCATTGGTTGAACATTTAGGTCATTTTCGTCCTCCCTAGGGTTATTTTAATCATAATAGGGTTTTTAACCAATCTTGTGCATCCAATAAGTGATTTTGTGTCCTTGGTTGAACATTTAAGTCATTTTCGTCATCCTTGGACTTATTCTAGTCGAATTAGGGTTTTTAACCCATCTTGTGCATCCAATAAGTGGTTTTGTGTCATTGGTTGAACATTTAGGTCATTTTTGTCATCCTTTGACTTATTCTATTCCAATTAGGGTTTTTAACCAATCTTGTGCATCCAATAAGTGATTTTGTGTCATTGGTTGAACATTTAGGTCATTTTCGTTCTCCTTCGACTTATTCTAATCCAATTAGGGTTTTTAATCAATCTTGTGACTCCAATAAGTGATTTTGTGTCATTGGTTGAACATTTAGGTCATTTTCGTCCTCCCTAGGGTTATTTTAATCATATTAGGGTTTCTAACCTATCTTGTGCATCCAATAAGTGATTTTGTGTCCTTGGTTGAACATTTAAGTCATTTTCGTCATCCTTGGAATTATTCTAATCGAATTAGGGTTTTTAACCAATCTTGTGCATCAAATAAGTGATTTTGTGTCCTTGGTTGAATATTTAGGTCATTTTCGTTCTCCCTAGGCTTATTCTAATCCAATTAGGGTTTTTAACCAATCTTGTGCATCAAATATGTGATTTTGTGTCCTTGGTTGAATATTTAGGTCATTTTCGTCCTCCCTAGGCTTATTCTAATCCAATTAGGGTTTTTAACCAATCTTATGCATCCAATAAGTGATTTTGTTTCATTGGTTGAACATTTAGGTCACTTTCGTCCTCCCTAGGCTTATTCTAATCCAATTAGGGTTTTTAACCAATCTTATGCATCCAATAAATGATTTTGTGTCATTGGTTGAACATTTAGGTCATTTTCGTCCTCCCTAGGCTTATTCTAATCCAATTAGAGTTTTTAACCAATCTTATGCATCCAATAAGTGATTCTGTGTCATTGGTTGAACATTTAGGTCATCTTTGTCATCCTTTGACTTATTCTAATCGAATTACGGTTTTTAATCAATCTTGTGAATCCAATAAGTGTTTTTGTGTCATTGGTTGAACATTTAGGTCATTTTTGTCTTTCGTAGGCTTATTCTAATCATATTAGGGTTTTTAACCAATCTTATGCATCCAATAAGTGATTTTGTGGCCTTGGTTGAACATTTAGGTCATTTTCGTCATCCTTGGACTTATTCTAGTCGAATTAGGGTTCTTAACCCATCTTGTGCATCCAATAAGTGATTTTGTGTCATTGGTTGAACATTTAGGTCATTTTCGTCATCCTTTGACTTATTCTAATCCAATTAGTGTTTTTAACCAATCTTGTGCATCCAATAAGTGATTTTGTGTCATTGGTTGAAAATTTAGGTCATTTTCATCCTCCGTCGACTTATTCTAATCCAATTAGGGTTTTTAATCTATCTTGTGAATCCAATAAGTGATTTTGTGTCATTGGTTAAACTTTTAGGTCATTTTCGTCCTCCCTAGGGTTATTTTAATCATAATAGGGTTTTTAACCAATCTTGTGCATCCAATAAGTGATTTTGTGTCCTTGGTTGAACATTTAAGTCATTTTCGTCATCCTTGGACTTATTCTAGTCGAATTAGGGTTTTTAACCCATCTTTTGCATCCAATAAGTGGTTTTGTGTCATTGGTTGAACATTTAGGTCATTTTTGTCATCCTTTGACTTATTCTAATCCAATTAGGGTTTTTAACCAATCTTGTGCATCCAATAAGTGATTTTGTGTCATTGGTTGAACATTTAGGTCATTTCCGTTCTCCTTCGACTTATTCTAATCCAATTAGGGTTTTTAATCTATCTTGTGAATCCAATAAGTGATTTTGTGTCATTGGTTGAACTTTTAGGTCATTTTCGTCCTCCCTAGGGTTATTTTAATCATAATAGGTTTTTTAACCAATCTTGTGCATTCAATAAGTGATTTTGTGTCCTTGGTTGAACATTTAAGTCATTTTCGACATCCTTGGACTTATTCTAATCGAATTAGGGTTTTTTAACAATCTTGTGCATCAAATAAGTGATTTTGTGTCCTTGGTTGAATATTTAGGTCATTTTCGTCCTCCCTAGGCTTATTCTAATCCAATTAGGGTTTTTAACCAATCTTATGCATCGAATAAGTGATTTTGTTTCATTGGTTGAACATTTAGGTCATTTTCGTCCTCCCTAGGCTTATTCTAATCCAATTAGGGTATTTAACCAATCTTATGCATCCAATAAGTGATTTTGTGTCATTGGTTGAACATTTAGGTCATTTTCGTCCTCCCTAGGCTTATTCTAATCCAATTAGAGTTTTTAACCAATCTTATGCATCCAATAAGTGATTCTGTGTCATTGGTTGAACATTTAGGTCATCTTTGTCATCCTTTGACTTATTCTAATCGAATTAGGGTTTTTAATCAATCTTGTGAATCCAATAAGTGATTTTGTGTCATTGGTTGAACATTTAGGTCATTTTTGTCTTTCGTAGGCTTATTCTAATCATATTAGGGTTTTTAACCAATCTTATGCATCCAATAAGTGATTTTATGTCCTTGGTTGAACATTTAGGTCATTTTCGTCATCCTTGGACTTATTCTAGTCGAATTAGGGTTTTTAACCCATCTTGTGCATCCAATAAGTGATTTTGTGTCATTGGTTGAACATTTAGGTCATTTTCGTCATCCTTTGACTTATTCTAATCCAATTAGGGTTTTTAACCAATCTTGTGCATCCAATAAGTGATTTTGTGTCATTGGTTGAAAATTTAGGTCATTTTCGTCCTCCTTCGACTTATTCTAATCCAATTAGGGTTTTTAATCTATCTTGTGAATCCAATAAGTGATTTTGTGTCATTGGTTGAACATTTAGGTCATTTTCGTCCTCCCTAGGGTTATTTTAATCATATTAGGGTTTTTAACCAATCTTGTGCATCCAATAAGTGATTTTGTGTCCTTGGTTGAACATTTAAGTCATTTTCGTCATCCTTGGACTTATTCTAGTCGAATTAGGGTTTTTAACCCATCTTGTGCATCCAATAAGTGGTTTTGTGTCATTGGTTGAACATTTAGGTCATTTTTGTCATCCTTTGACTTATTCTAATCCAATTAGGGTTTTTAACCAATCTTGTGCATCCAATAAGTGATTTTGTGTCATTGGTTGAACATTTAGGTCATTTTCGTTCTCCTTCGACTTATTCTAATCCAATTAGGGTTTTTAATCAATCTTGTGACTCCAATAAGTGATTTTGTGTCATTGGTTGAACATTTAGGTCATTTTCGTCCTCCCTAGGGTTATTTTAATCATATTAGGGTTTTTAACCAATCTTGTGCATCAAATATGTGATTTTGTGTCCTTGGTTGAATATTTAGGTCATTTTCGTCCTCCCTAGGCTTATTCTAATCCAAATAGGGTTTTTAACCAATCTTGTGCATCAAATAAGTGATTTTGTGTCCTTGGTTGAATATTTAGGTCATTTTCGTTCTCCCTAGGCTTATTCTAATCCAATTAGGGTTTTTAACCAATCTTGTGCATCAAATATGTGATTTTGTGTCCTTGGTTGAATATTTAGGTCATTTTCGTCCTCCCTAGGCTTATTCTAATCCAATTAGGGTTTTTAACCAATCTTATGCATCCAATAAGTGATTTTGTGTCATTGGTTGAACATTTAGGTCACTTTCGTCCTCCCTAGGCTTATTCTAATCCAATTAGGGTTTTTAACCAATCTTATGCATCCAATAAATGATTTTGTGTCATTGGTTGAACATTTAGGTCATTTTCGTCCTCCCTAGCCTTATTCTAATCCAATTAGAGTTTTTAACCAATCTTATGCATCCAATAAGTGATTTTGTGTCATTGGTTGAACATATAGGTCATCTTTGTCATCCTTTGACTTATTCTAATCGAATTAGGGTTTTTAATCAATCTTGTGAATCCAATAAGTGATTTTGTGTCATTGGTTGAACATTTAGGTCATTTTTGTCTTTCGTAGGCTTATTCTAATCATATTAGGGTTTTTAACCAATCTTATGCATCCAATAAGTGATTTTATGGCCTTGGTTGAACATTTAGGTCATTTTCGTCATCCTTGCACTTATTCTAGTCGAATTAGGGTTTTTAACCCATCTTGTGCATCCAATAAGTGATTTTGTGTCATTGGTTGAACATTTAGGTCATTTTCGTCATCCTTTGACTTATTCTAATCCAATTAGGGTTTTTAACCAATCTTGTGCATCCAATAAGTGATTTTGTGTCATTGGTTGAAAATTTAGGTCATTTTCGTCCTCCTTCGACTTATTCTAATCCAATTAGGGTTTTTAATCTATCTTGTGAATCCAATAAGTGATTTTGTGTCATTGGTTGAACTTTTAGGTCATTTTCGTCCTCCCTAGGGTTATTTTAATCATAATAGGGTTTTTAACCAATCTTGTGCATCCAATAAGTGATTTTGTGTCATTGGTTGAACATTTAAGTCATTTTCGTCATCCTTGGACTTATTCTAGTCGAATTAGGGTTTTTAACCCATCTTGTGCATCCATTAAGTGGTTTTGTGTCATTGGTTGAACATTTAGGTCATTTTTGTCATCCTTTGACTTATTCTAATCCAATTAGGGTTTTTAACCAATCTTGTGCATCCAATAAGTGATTTTGTGTCATTGGTTGAACATTTAGGTCATTTTCGTTCTCCTTCGACTTATTCTAATCCAATTAGGGTTTTTAATCAATCTTGTGACTCCAATAAGTGATTTTGTGTCATTGGTTGAACATTTAGGTCATTTTCGTCCTCCCTAGGGTTATTTTAATCATATTAGGGTTTTAACCAATCTTGTGCATCCAATAAGTGATTTTGTGTCCTTGGTTGAACATTTAAGTCATTTTCGTCATCCTTGGAATTATTCTAATCGAATTAGGGTTTTTAACCAATCTTGTGCATCAAATAAGTGATTTTGTGTCCTTGGTTGAATATTTAGGTCATTTTCGTTTTCCCTAGGCTTATTCTAATCCAATTAGGGTTTTTAACCAATCTTGTGCATCAAATATGTGATTTTGTGTCCTTGGTTGAATATTTAGGTCATTTTCGTCCTCCCTAGGCTTATTCTAATCCAATTAGGGTTTTTAACCAATCTTATGCATCCAATAAGTGATTTTGTTTCATTGGTTGAACATTTAGGTCACTTTCGTCCTCCCTAGGCTTATTCTAATCCAATTAGGGTTTTTAACCAATCTTATGCATCCAATAAATGATTTTGTGTCATTGGTTGAACATTTAGGTCATTTTCGTCCTCCCTAGCCTTATTCTAATCCAATTAGAGTTTTTAACCAATCTTATGCATCCAATAAGTGATTCTGTGTCATTGGTTGAACATTTAGGTCATCTTTGTCATCCTTTGACTTATTCTAATCGAATTAGGGTTTTTAATCAACCTTGTGAATCCAATAAGTGATTTTGTGTCATTGGTTGAACATTTAGGTCATTTTTGTCTTTCGTAGGTTTATTCTAATCATATTAGGGTTTTTAACCAATCTTATGCATCCAATAAGTGATTTTATGGCCTTGGTTGAACATTTAGGTCATTTTCGTCATCCTTGGACTTATTCTAGTCGAATTAGGGTTTTTAACCCATCTTGTGCATCCAATAAGTGATTTTGTGTCATTGGTTGAACATTTAGGTCATTTTCGTCATCCTTTGACTTATTCTAATCCAATTAGGGTTTTTAACCAATCTTGTGCATCCAATAAGGGATTTTGTGTCATTGGTTGAAAATTTAGGTCATTTTCATCCTCCTTCGACTTATTCTAATCCAATTAGGGTTTTTAATCTATCTTGTGAATCCAATAAGTGATTTTGTGTCATTGGTTGAACTTTTAGGTCATTTTCGTCCTCCCTAGGGTTATTTTAATCATAATAGGGTTTTTAACCAATCTTGTGCATCCAATAAGTGATTTTGTGTCCTTGGTTGAACATTTAAGTCATTTTCGTCATCCTTGGACTTATTCTAGTCGAATTAGGGTTTTTAACCCATCTTTTGCATCCAATAAGTGGTTTTGTGTCATTGGTTGAACATTTAGGTCATTTTTGTCATCCTTTGACTTATTCTAATCCAATTAGGGTTTTTAACCAATCTTGTGCATCCAATAAGTGATTTTGTGTCATTGGTTGAACATTTAGGTCATTTTCGTTCTCCTTCGACTTATTCTAATCCAATTAGGGTTTTTAATCAATCTTGTGACTCCAATAAGTGATTTTGTGTCATTGGTTGAACATTTAGGTCATTTTCGTCCTCCCTAGGGTTATTTTAATCATATTAGGGTTTTAACCAATCTTGTGCATCCAATAAGTGATTTTGTGTCCTTGGTTGAACATTTAAGTCATTTTCGTCATCCTTGGAATTATTCTAATCGAATTAGGGTTTTTAACCAATCTTGTGCATCAAATAAGTGATTTTGTGTCCTTGGTTGAATATTTAGGTCATTTTCGTTTTCCCTAGGCTTATTCTAATCCAATTAGGGTTTTTAACCAATCTTGTGCATCAAATATGTGATTTTGTGTCCTTGGTTGAATATTTAGGTCATTTTCGTCCTCCCTAGGCTTATTCTAATCCAATTAGGGTTTTTAACCAATCTTATGCATCCAATAAGTGATTTTGTTTCATTGGTTGAACATTTAGGTCACTTTCGTCCTCCCTAGGCTTATTCTAATCCAATTAGGGTTTTTAACCAATCTTATGCATCCAATAAATGATTTTGTGTCATTGGTTGAACATTTAGGTCATTTTCGTCCTCCCTAGCCTTATTCTAATCCAATTAGAGTTTTTAACCAATCTTATGCATCCAATAAGTGATT
>JBBPBQ010000002.1:30073157-30084949 GCA_037974755.1 Cicer yamashitae | reverse complement strand
GATTTTGTGTCATTGGTTGAAAATTTAGGTCATTTTCATCCTCCTTCGACTTATTCTAATCCAATTAGGGTTTTTAATCTATCTTGTGAATCCAATAAGTGATTTTGTGTCATTGGTTGAACTTTTAGGTCATTTTCGTCCTCCCTAGGGTTATTTTAATCATAATAGGGTTTTTAACCAATCTTGTGCATCCAATAAGTGATTTTGTGTCCTTGGTTGAACATTTAAGTCATTTTCGTCATCCTTGGACTTATTCTAGTCGAATTAGAGTTTTTAACCCATCTTGTGCATCCAATAAGTGGTTTTGTGTCATTGGTTGAACATTTAGGTCATTTTTGTCATCCTTTGACTTATTCTAATCCAATTAGGGTTTTTAACCAATCTTGTGCATCCAATAAGTGATTTTGTGTCATTGGTTGAACATTTAGGTCATTTTCGTTCTCCTTCGACTTATTCTGATCCAATTAGGGTTTTTAATCAATCTTGTGACTCCAATAAGTGATTTTGTGTCATTGGTTGAACATTTAGGTCATTTTCGTCCTCCCTAGGGTTATTTTAGTCATATTAGGGTTTTTAACCAATCTTGTGCATCCAATAAGTGATTTTGTGTCCTTGGTTGAACATTTAAGTCATTTTCGTCATCCTTGGAATTATTCTAATCGAATTAGGGTTTTTAACCAATCTTGTGCATCAAATAAGTGATTTTGTGTCCTTGGTTGAATATTTAGGTCATTTTCGTTCTCCCTAGGCTTATTCTAATCCAATTAGGGTTTTTAACCAATCTTGTGCATCAAATATGTGATTTTGTGTCCTTGGTTGAATATTTAGGTCATTTTCGTCCTCCCTAGGCTTATTCTAATCCAATTAGGGTTTTTAACAAATCTTATGCATCCAATAAGTGATTTTGTTTCATTGGTTGAACATTTAGGTCACTTTCGTCCTCCCTAGGCTTATTCTAATCCAATTAGAGTTTTTAACCAATCTTATGCATCCAATAAGTGATTCTGTGTCATTGGTTGAACATTTAGGTCATCTTTGTCATCCTTTGACTTATTCTAATCGAATTAGGGTTTTTAATCAATCTTGTGAATCCAATAAGTGATTTTGTGTCATTGGTTGAACATT
This sequence comes from Cicer yamashitae, assembly GCA_037974755.1. Classification (NCBI taxonomy): domain Eukaryota; kingdom Viridiplantae; phylum Streptophyta; class Magnoliopsida; order Fabales; family Fabaceae; genus Cicer; species Cicer yamashitae. The sequence goes on along the minus strand of JBBPBQ010000002.1, from coordinate 30,083,824 downwards.
TAGGTCATTTTTGTCTTTCGTAGGTTTATTCTAATCATATTAGGGTTTTTAACCAATCTTATGCATCCAATAAGTGATTTTATGGCCTTGGTTGAACATTTAGGTCATTTTCGTCATCCTTGGACTTATTCTAGTCGAATTAGGGTTTTTAACCCATCTTGTGCATCCAATAAGTGATTTTGTGTCATTGGTTGAACATTTAGGTCATTTTCGTCATCCTTTGACTTATTCTAATCCAATTAGGGTTTTTAACCAATCTTGTGCATCCAATAAGTGATTTTGTGTCATTGGTTGAACTTTTAGGTCATTTTCGTCCTCCCTAGGGTTATTTTAATCATAATAGGGTTTTTAACCAATCTTGTGCATCCAATAAGTGATTTTGTGTCCTTGGTTGAACATTTAAGTCATTTTCGTCATCCTTGGACTTATTCTAGTCGAATTAGGGTTTTTAACCCATCTTGTGCATCCAATAAGTGGTTTTGTGTCATTGGTTGAACATTTAGGTCATTTTCGTCATCCTTTGACTTATTCTAATCCAATTAGGGTTTTTAACCAATCTTGTGCATCCAATAAGTGATTTTGTGTCATTGGTTGAAAATTTAGGTCATTTTCGTCCTCCTTCGACTTATTCTAATCCAATTAGGGTTTTTAATCTATCTTGTGAATCCAATAAGTGATTTTGTGTCATTGGTTGAACTTTTAGGTCATTTTCGTCCTCCCTAGGGTTATTTTAATCATAATAGGGTTTTTAACCAATCTTGTGCATCCAATAAGTGATTTTGTGTCCTTGGTTGAACATTTAAGTCATTTTCGTCATCCTTGGACTTATTCTAGTCGAATTAGGGTTTTTAACCCATCTTGTGCATCCAATAAGTGATTTTGTGTCATTGGTTGAACATTTAGGTCATTTTCGTCATCCTTTGACTTATTCTAATCCAATTAGGGTTTTTAACCAATCTTGTGCATCCAATAAGTGATTTTGTGTCATTGGTTGAACATTTAGGTCATTTTCGTCCTCCTTCGCCTTATTCTAATCCAATTAGGGTTTTTAATCAATCTTGTGCATCCAATAAGTGATTTTGTGTCATTGGTTGAACATTTAGGTCATTTTCGTCCTCCCAAGGGTTATTCTAATCATATTAGGGTTTTTAACCAATCTTGTGCATCCAATAAGTGATTTTGTGTCCTTGGTAGAACATTTAGGTCATTTTCATCATCCTTGGACTTATTCTAATCGAATTAGGGTTTTTAACCAATCTTGTGCATCCAATAAGTGATTTTATTTCATTGGTTGAACATTTAGGTCATTTTCGTCATCCTTTGACTTATTCTAATCCAATTAGGGTTTTTAACCAATCTTGTGCATCCAATAAGTGATTTTATGTCATTTGTTGAACATTTAGGTCATTTTCGTCATCCTTTGACTTATTCTAATCCAATTAGGGTTTTTAACCAATCTTGTGCATCCAATAAGTGATTTTTTGTCATTGGTTGAACATTTAGGTCATTTTCGTCCTCCTTCGACTTATTCTAATCCAATTAGGGTTTTTATCAATCTTGTGAATCCAATAAGTGATTTTGTGTCATTGGTTGAACATTTAGGTCATTTTCGTCCTCCCTAGGGTTATTTTAATCATATTAGGGTTTTTAACCAATCTTGTGCATCCAATAAGTGATTTTGTGTCCTTGGTTGAACATTTAAGTCATTTTCGTCATCCTTGGACTTATTCTAATCGAATTAGGGTTTTTAACCAATCTTGTGCATCAAATAAGTGATTTTGTGTCCTTGGTATTTTTAGGTCATTTTCGTTCTCCCTAGGCTTATTCTAATCCAATTAGGGTTTTTAACCAATCTTGTGCATCAAATATGTGATTTTGTGTCCTTGGTTGAATATTTAGGTCATTTTCGTCCTCCCTAGGCTTATTCTAATCCAATTAGGGTTTTTAACCAATCTTATGCATCCAATAAGTGATTTTGTTTCATTGGTTGAACATTTAGGTCACTTTCGTCCTCCCTAGGCTTATTCTAATCCAATTAGGGTTTTTAACCAATCTTATGCATCCAATAAGTGATTTTGTGTCATTGGTTGAACATTTAGGTCATTTTCGTCCTCCCTAGCCTTATTCTAATCCAATTAGAGTTTTTAACCAATCTTATGCATCCAATAAGTGATTCTGTGTCATTGGTTGAACATTTAGGTCATCTTTGTCATCCTTTGACTTATTCTAATCGAATTAGGGTTTTTAATCAATCTTGTGAATCCAATAAGTGATTTTGTGTCATTGGTTGAACATTTAGGTCATTTTTGTCTTTCGTAGGCTTATTCTAATCATATTAGGGTTTTTAACCAATCTTATGCATCCAATAAGTGATTTTGTGGCCTTTGTTGAACATTTAGGTCATTTTCGTCATCCTTGGACTTATTCTAGTTGAATTAGTGTTTTTAACCCATCTTGTGCATCCAATAAGTGGTTTTGTGTCATTGGTTGAACATTTAGGTCATTTTTGTCATCCTTTGACTTAGTCTAATCCAATTAGGGTTTTTAACCAATCTTGTGCATCCAATAAGTGATTTTGTGTCATTGGTTGAACATTTAGGTCATTTTCGTTCTCCTTCGACTTATTCTAATCCAATTAGGGTTTTTAATCAATCTTGTGACTCCAATAAGTGATTTTGTGTCATTGGTTGAACATTTAGGTCATTTTCGTCCTCCCTAGGGTTATTTTAATCATAATAGGGTTTTTAACCAATCTTGTGCATCCAATAAGTGATTTTGTGTCCTTGGTTGAACATTTAAGTCATTTTCGTCATCCTTGGACTTATTCTAGTCGAATTAGGGTTTTTAACCCATCTTGTGCATCCAATAAGTGGTTTTGTGTCATTGGTTGAACATTTAGGTCATTTTTGTCATCCTTTGACTTATTCTAATCCAATTAGGGTTTTTAACCAATCTTGTGCATCCAATAAGTGATTTTGTGTCATTGGTTGAACATTTAGGTCATTTTCGTTCTCCTTCGACTTATTCTAATCCAATTAGGGTTTTTAATCAATCTTGTGACTCCAATAAGTGATTTTGTGTCATTGGTTGAACATTTAGGTCATTTTCGTCCTCCCTAGGGTTATTTTAATCATAATAGGGTTTTTAACCAATCTTGTGCATCCAATAAGTGATTTTGTGTCCTTGGTTGAACATTTAAGTCATTTTCGTCATCCTTGGACTTATTCTAGTCGAATTAGGGTTTTTAACCCATCTTTTGCATCCAATAAGTGGTTTTGTGTCATTGGTTGAACATTTAGGTCATTTTTGTCATCCTTTGACTTATTCTAATCCAATTAGGGTTTTTAACCAATCTTGTGCATCCAATAAGTGATTTTGTGTCATTGGTTGAACATTTAGGTCATTTCCGTTCTCCTTCGACTTATTCTAATCCAATTAGGGTTTTTAATCTATCTTGTGAATCCAATAAGTGATTTTGTGTCATTGGTTGAACTTTTAGGTCATTTTCGTCCTCCCTAGGGTTATTTTAATCATAATAGGTTTTTTAACCAATCTTGTGCATTCAATAAGTGATTTTGTGTCCTTGGTTGAACATTTAAGTCATTTTCGACATCCTTGGACTTATTCTAATCGAATTAGGGTTTTTTAACAATCTTGTGCATCAAATAAGTGATTTTGTGTCCTTGGTTGAATATTTAGGTCATTTTCGTCCTCCCTAGGCTTATTCTAATCCAATTAGGGTTTTTAACCAATCTTATGCATCGAATAAGTGATTTTGTTTCATTGGTTGAACATTTAGGTCATTTTCGTCCTCCCTAGGCTTATTCTAATCCAATTAGGGTATTTAACCAATCTTATGCATTCAATAAGTGATTTTGTGTCATTGGTTGAACATTTAGGTCATTTTCGTCCTCCCTAGGCTTATTCTAATCCAATTAGAGTTTTTAACCAATCTTATGCATCCAATAAGTGATTCTGTGTCATTGGTTGAACATTTAGGTCATCTTTGTCATCCTTTGACTTATTCTAATCGAATTAGGGTTTTTAATCAATCTTGTGAATCCAATAAGTGATTTTGTGTCATTGGTTGAACATTTAGGTCATTTTTGTCTATCGTAGGCTTATTCTAATCATATTAGGGTTTTTAACCAATCTTATGCATCCAATAAGTGATTTTGTGGCCTTTGTTGAACATTTAGGTCTTTTTCGTCATCCTTGGACTTATTCTAGTTGAATTAGGGTTTTTAACCCATCTTGTGCATCCAATAAGTGGTTTTGTGTCATTGGTTGAACATTTAGGTCATTTTTGTCATCCTTTGACTTAGTCTAATCCAATTAGGGTTTTTAACCAATCTTGTGCATCCAATAAGTGATTTTGTGTCATTGGTTGAACATTTAGGTCATTTTTGTTCTCCTTCGACTTATTCTAATCCAATTAGGGTTTTTAATCAATCTTGTGACTCCAATAAGTGATTTTGTGTCATTGGTTGAACATTTAGGTCATTTTCGTCCTCCCTAGGGTTATTTTAATCATAATAGGGTTTTTAACCAATCTTGTGCATCCAATAAGTGATTTTGTGTCCTTGGTTGAACATTTAAGTCATTTTCGTCATCCTTGGACTTATTCTAGTCGAATTAGGGTTTTTAACCCATCTTGTGCATCCAATAAGTGGTTTTGTGTCATTGGTTGAACATTTAGGTCATTTTTGTCATCCTTTGACTTATTCTAATCCAATTAGGGTTTTTAACCAATCTTGTGCATCCAATAAGTGATTTTGTGTCATTGGTTGAACATTTAGGTCATTTCCGTTCTCCTTCGACTTATTCTAATCCAATTAGGGTTTTTAATCTATCTTGTGAATCCAATAAGTGATTTTGTGTCATTGGTTGAACTTTTAGGTCATTTTCGTCCTCCCTAGGGTTATTTTAATCATAATAGGTTTTTTAACCAATCTTGTGCATTCAATAAGTGATTTTGTGTCCTTGGTTGAACATTTAAGTCATTTTCGACATCCTTGGACTTATTCTAATCGAATTAGGGTTTTTTAACAATCTTGTGCATCAAATAAGTGATTTTGTGTCCTTGGTTGAATATTTAGGTCATTTTCGTCCTCCCTAGGCTTATTCTAATCCAATTAGGGTTTTTAACCAATCTTATGCATCGAATAAGTGATTTTGTTTCAATGGTTGAACATTTAGGTCATTTTCGTCCTCCCTAGGCTTATTCTAATCCAATTAGGGTTTTTAACCAATCTTATGCATCCAATAAGTGATTTTGTGTCATTGGTTGAACATTTAGGTCATTTTCGTCCTCCCTAGGCTTATTCTAATCCAATTAGAGTTTTTAACCAATCTTATGCATCCAATAAGTGATTCTGTGTCATTGGTTGAACATTTAGGTCATCTTTGTCATCCTTTGACTTATTCTAATCGAATTAGGGTTTTTAATCAATCTTGTGAATCCAATAAGTGATTTTGTGTCATTGGTTGAACATTTAGGTCATTTTTGTCTTTCGTAGGCTTATTCTAATCATATTAGGGTTTTTAACCAATCTTATGCATCCAATAAGTGATTTTGTGGCCTTTGTTGAACATTTAGGTCATTTTCGTCATCCTTGGACTTATTCTAGTTGAATTAGTGTTTTTAACCCATCTTGTGCATCCAATAAGTGGTTTTGTGTCATTGGTTGAACATTTAGGTCATTTTTGTCATCCTTTGACTTAGTCTAATCCAATTAGGGTTTTTAACCAATCTTGTGCATCCAATAAGTGATTTTGTGTCATTGGTTGAACATTTAGGTCATTTTCGTTCTCCTTCGACTTATTCTAATCCAATTAGGGTTTTTAATCAATCTTGTGACTCCAATAAGTGATTTTGTGTCATTGGTTGAACATTTAGGTCATTTTCGTCCTCCCTAGGGTTATTTTAATCATAATAGGGTTTTTAACCAATCTTGTGCATCCAATAAGTGATTTTGTGTCCTTGGTTGAACATTTAAGTCATTTTCGTCATCCTTGGACTTATTCTAGTCGAATTAGGGTTTTTAACCCATCTTGTGCATCCAATAAGTGGTTTTGTGTCATTGGTTGAACATTTAGGTCATTTTTGTCATCCTTTGACTTATTCTAATCCAATTAGGGTTTTTAACCAATCTTGTGCATCCAATAAGTGATTTTGTGTCATTGGTTGAACATTTAGGTCATTTTCGTTCTCCTTCGACTTATTCTAATCCAATTAGGGTTTTTAATCAATCTTGTGACTCCAATAAGTGATTTTGTGTCATTGGTTGAACATTTAGGTCATTTTCGTCCTCCCTAGGGTTATTTTAATCATATTAGGGTTTTTAACCAATCTTGTGCATCAAATATGTGATTTTGTGTCCTTGGTTGAATATTTAGGTCATTTTCGTCCTCCCTAGGCTTATTCTAATCCAAATAGGGTTTTTAACCAATCTTGTGCATCAAATAAGTGATTTTGTGTCCTTGGTTGAATATTTAGGTCATTTTCGTTCTCCCTAGGCTTATTCTAATCCAATTAGGGTTTTTAACCAATCTTGTGCATCAAATATGTGATTTTGTGTCCTTGGTTGAATATTTAGGTCATTTTCGTCCTCCCTAGGCTTATTCTAATCCAAATAGGGTTTTTAACCAATCTTGTGCATCAAATAAGTGATTTTGTGTCCTTGGTTGAATATTTAGGTCATTTTCGTCCTCCCTAGGCTTATTCTAATCCAAATAGGGTTTTTAACCAATCTTGTGCATCAAATAAGTGATTTTGTGTCCTTGGTTGAATATTTAGGTCATTTTCGTTCTCCCTAGGCTTATTCTAATCCAATTAGGGTTTTTAACCAATCTTGTGCATCCAATATGTGATTTTGTGTCATTGGTTGAACATTTAGGTCATTTTCGTCCTCCCTAGGCTTATTCTAATCCAATTAGGGTTTTTAACCAATCTTGTACATCCAATATGTGGTTTTGTGTCATTGGTTGAACATTTAGGTCATTTTCGTCCTCCCTAGGCTTATTCTAATCCAATTAGGGTTTTTAACCAATCTTGTGCATCCAATAAGTGATTTTGTGTCATTGGTTGAACATTTAGGTCATTTTCGTCCTCCTTCGACTTATTCTAATCCAATTAGGGTTTTTAATCAATCTTGTGAATCCAATAAGTGATTTTGTGTCATTGGTTGAACATTTAGGTCATTTTCGTCCTCCCTAGGGTTATTTTAATCATATTAGGGTTTTTAACCAATCTTGTGCATCCAATAAGTGATTTTGTGTCCTTGGTTGAACATTTAAGTCATTTTCGTCATCCTTGGAATTATTCTAATCGAATTAGGGTTTTTAACCAATCTTGTGCATCAAATAAGTGATTTTGTGTCCTTGGTTGAATATTTAGGTCATTTTCGTTCTCCCTAGGCTTATTCTAATCCAATTAGGGGTTTTAACCAATCTTGTGCATCAAATATGTGATTTTGTGTCCTTGGTTGAATATTTAGGTCATTTTCGTCCTCCCTAGGCTTATTCTAATCCAATTAGGGTTTTTAACCAATCTTATGCATCCAATAAGTGATTTTGTTTCATTGGTTGAACATTTAGGTCACTTTCGTCCTCCCTAGGCTTATTCTAATCCAATTAGGGTTTTTAACCAATCTTATGCATCCAATAAATGATTTTGTGTCATTGGTTGAACATTTAGGTCATTTTCGTCCTCCCTAGCCTTATTCTAATCCAATTAGAGTTTTTAACCAATCTTATGCATCCAATAAGTGATTTTGTGTCATTGGTTGAACATATAGGTCATCTTTGTCATCCTTTGACTTATTCTAATCGAATTAGGGTTTTTAATCAATCTTGTGAATCCAATAAGTGATTTTGTGTCATTGGTTGAACATTTAGGTCATTTTTGTCTTTCGTAGGCTTATTCTAATCATATTAGGGTTTTTAACCAATCTTATGCATCCAATAAGTGATTTTATGGCCTTGGTTGAACATTTAGGTCATTTTCGTCATCCTTGGACTTATTCTAGTCGAATTAGGGTTTTTAACCCATCTTGTACATCCAATAAGTGATTTTGTGTCATTGGTTGAACATTTAGGTCATTTTCGTCATCCTTTGACTTATTCTAATCCAATTAGGGTTTTTAACCAATCTTGTGCATCCAATAAGTGATTTTGTGTCATTGGTTGAACTTTTAGGTCATTTTCGTCCTCCCTAGGGTTATTTTAATCATAATAGGGTTTTTAACCAATCTTGTGCATCCAATAAGTGATTTTGTGTCCTTGGTTGAACATTTAAGTCATTTTCGTCATCCTTGGACTTATTCTAGTCGAATTAGGGTTTTTAACCCATCTTTTGCATCCAATAAGTGGTTTTGTGTCATTGGTTGAACATTTAGGTCATTTTTGTCATCCTTTGACTTATTCTAATCCAATTAGGGTTTTTAACCAATCTTGTGCATCCAATAAGTGATTTTGTGTCATTGGTTGAACATTTAGGTCATTTTCGTTCTCCTTCGACTTATTCTAATCCAATTAGGGTTTTTAATCAATCTTGTGACTCCAATAAGTGATTTTGTGTCATTGGTTGAACATTTAGGTCATTTTCGTCCTCCCTAGGGTTATTTTAATCATAATAGGGTTTTTAACCAATCTTGTGCATCCAATAAGTGATTTTGTGTCCTTGGTTGAACATTTAAGTCATTTTCGTCATCCTTGGACTTATTCTAGTCGAATTAGGGTTTTTAACCCATCTTGTGCATCCAATAAGTGGTTTTGTGTCATTGGTTGAACATTTAGGTCATTTTTGTCATCCTTTGACTTATTCTAATCGAATTAGGGTTTTTAACCAATCTTAAGCATCCAATAAGTGATTCTGTGTCATTGGTTGAACATTTAGGTCATCTTTGTCATCCTTTGACTTATTCTAATCGAATTAGGGTTTTTAATCAATCTTGTGAATCCAATAAGTGATTTTGTGTCATTGGTTGAACATTTAGGTCATTTTTGTCTTTCGTAGGCTTATTCTAATCATATTAGGGTTTTTAACCAATCTTATGCATCCAATAAGTGATTTTGTGGCCTTGGTTGAACATTTAGGTCATTTTCGTCATCCTTGGACTTATTCTAGTCGAATTAGGGTTTTTAACCCATCTTGTGCATCCAAGAAGTGGTTTTGTGTCATTGGTTGAACATTTAGGTCATTTTTGTCATCCTTTGACTTATTCTAATCCAATTAGGGTTTTTAACCAATCTTGCGCATCTAATATGTGATTTTGTGTCATTTTGGGTCATTGGTTGAACATTTAGGTCATTTTCGTTCTCCCTAGGCTTATTCTAATCCAATTAGGGTTTTTAACCAATCTTGTGCATCAAATATGTGATTTTGTGTCCTTGGTTGAATATTTAGGTCATTTTCGTCCTCCCTAGGCTTATTCTAATCCAAATAGGGTTTTTAACCAATCTTATGCATCCAATAAGTGATTTTGTTTCATTGGTTGAACATTTAGGTCACTGTCGTCCTCCCTAGGCTTATTCTAATCCAATTAGGGTTTTTAACCAATCTTATGCTTCCAATAAGTGATTTTGTGTCATTGGTTGAACATTTAGGTCATTTTCGTCCTCCCTAGCCTTATTCTAATCCAATTAGAGTTTTTAACCAATCTTATGCATCCAATAAGTGATTCTGTGTCATTGGTTGAACATTTAGGTCATCTTTGTCATCCTTTGACTTATTCTAATCGAATTAGGGTTTTTAATCAATCTTGTGAATCCAATAAGTGATTTTGTGTCATTGGTTGAACATTTAGGTCATTTTTGTCTTTCGTAGGCTTATTCTAATCATATTAGGGTTTTTAACCAATCTTATGCATCCAATAAGTGATTTTATGGCCTTGGTTGAACATTTAGGTAATTTTCGTCATCCTTGGACTTATTCTAGTCGAATTAGGGTTTTTAACCTATCTTGTACATCCAATAAGTGATTTTGTGTCATTGGTTGAACATTTAGGTCATTTTCGTCATCCTTTGACTTATTCTAATCCAATTAGGGTTTTTAACCAATCTTGTGCATCCAATAAGTGATTTTGTGTCATTGGTTGAACTTTTAGGTCATTTTCGTCCTCCCTAGGGTTATTTTAATCATAATAGGGTTTTTAACCAATCTTGTGCATCCAATAAGTGATTTTGTGTCCTTGGTTGAACATTTAAGTCATTTTCGTCATCCTTGGACTTATTCTAGTCCAATTAGGGTTTTTAACCCATCTTTTGCATCCAATAAGTGGTTTTGTGTCATTGGTTGAACATTTAGGTCATTTTTGTCATCCTTTGACTTATTCTAATCCAATTAGGGTTTTTAACCAATCTTGTGCATCCAATAAGTGATTTTGTGTCATTGGTTGAACATTTAGGTCATTTCCGTTCTCCTTCGACTTATTCTAATCCAATTAGGGTTTTTAATCTATCTTGTGAATCCAATAAGTGATTTTGTGTCATTGGTTGAACTTTTAGGTCATTTTCGTCCTCCCTAGGGTTATTTTAATCATAATAGGTTTTTTAACCAATCTTGTGCATTCAATAAGTGATTTTGTGTCCTTGGTTGAACATTTAAGTCATTTTCGACATCCTTGGACTTATTCTAATCGAATTAGGGTTTTTTAACAATCTTG
>JBBPBQ010000002.1:29994713-30071364 GCA_037974755.1 Cicer yamashitae | reverse complement strand
GTGATTTTGTGTCCTTGGTTGAATATTTAGGTCATTTTCGTCCTCCCTAGGCTTATTCTAATCCAAATAGGGTTTTTAACCAATCTTGTGCATCAAATAAGTGATTTTGTGTCCTTGGTTGAATATTTAGGTCATTTTCGTTCTCCCTAGGCTTATTCTAATCCAATTAGGGTTTTTAACCAATCTTGTGCATCAAATATGTGATTTTGTGTCCTTGGTTGAATATTTAGGTCATTTTCGTCCTCCCTAGGCTTATTCTAATCCAAATAGGGTTTTTAACCAATCTTGTGCATCAAATAAGTGATTTTGTGTCCTTGGTTGAATATTTAGGTCATTTTCGTCCTCCCTAGGCTTATTCTAATCCAATTAGGGTTTTTAACCAATCTTGTGCATCAAATATGTGATTTTGTGTCCTTGGTTGAATATTTAGGTCATTTTCGTCCTCCCTAGGCTTATTCTAATCCAATTAGGGTTTTTAACCAATCTTATGCATCCAATAAGTGATTTTGTGTCATTGGTTGAACATTTAGGTCATTTTCGTCCTCCCTAGCCTTATTCTAATCCAATTAGAGTTTTTAACCAATCTTATGCATCCAATAAGTGATTCTGTGTCATTGGTTGAACATTTAGGTCATCTTTGTCATCCTTTGACTTATTCTAATCGAATTAGGGTTTTTAATCAATCTTGTGAATCCAATAAGTGATTTTGTGTCATTGGTTGAACATTTAGGTCATTTTTGTCTTTCGTAGGCTTATTCTAATCATATTAGGGTTTTTAACCAATCTTATGCATCCAATAAGTGATTTTATGGCCTTGGTTGAACATTTAGGTCATTTTCGTCATCCTTGGACTTATTCTAGTCGAATTAGGGTTTTTAACCCATCTTGTACATCCAATAAGTGATTTTGTGTCATTGGTTGAACATTTAGGTCATTTTCGTCATCCTTTGACTTATTCTAATCCAATTAGGGTTTTTAACCAATCTTGTGCATCCAATAAGTGATTTTGTGTCATTGGTTGAACTTTTAGGTCATTTTCGTCCTCCCTAGGGTTATTTTAATCATAATAGGGTTTTTAACAAATCTTGTGCATCCAATAAGTGATTTTGTGTCCTTTGTTGAACATTTAAGTCATTTTCGTCATCCTTGGACTTATTCTAGTCGAATTAGGGTTTTTAACCCATCTTTTGCATCCAATAAGTGGTTTTGTGTCATTGGTTGAACATTTAGGTCATTTTTGTCATCCTTTGACTTATTCTAATCCAATTAGGGTTTTTAACCAATCTTGTGCATCCAATAAGTGATTTTGTGTCATTGGTTGAACATTTAGGTCATTTCCGTTCTCCTTCGACTTATTCTAATCCAATTAGGGTTTTTAATCTATCTTGTGAATCCAATAAGTGATTTTGTGTCATTGGTTGAACTTTTAGGTCATTTTCGTCCTCCCTAGGGTTATTTTAATCATAATAGGTTTTTTAACCAATCTTGTGCATTCAATAAGTGATTTTGTGTCCTTGGTTGAACATTTAAGTCATTTTCGACATCCTTGGACTTATTCTAATCGAATTAGGGTTTTTTAACAATCTTGTGCATCAAATAAGTGATTTTGTGTCCTTGGTTGAATATTTAGGTCATTTTCGTCCTCCCTAGGCTTATTCTAATCCAATTAGGGTTTTTAACCAATCTTATGCATCGAATAAGTGATTTTGTTTCATTGGTTGAACATTTAGGTCATTTTCGTCCTCCCTAGGCTTATTCTAATCCAATTAGGGTTTTTAACCAATCTTATGCATCCAATAAGTGATTTTGTGTCATTGGTTGAACATTTAGGTCATTTTCGTCCTCCCTAGGCTTATTCTAATCCAATTAGAGTTTTTAACCAATCTTATGCATCCAATAAGTGATTCTGTGTCATTGGTTGAACATTTAGGTCATCTTTGTCATCCTTTGACTTATTCTAATCGAATTAGGGTTTTTAATCAATATTGTGAATCCAATAAGTGATTTTGTGTCATTGGTTGAACATTTAGGTCATTTTTGTCTTTCGTAGGCTTATTCTAATCATATTAGGGTTTTTAACCAATCTTATGCATCCAATAAGTGATTTTGTAGCCTTGGTTGAACATTTAGGTCATTTTCGTCATCCTTGGACTTATTCTAGTCGAATTAGGGTTTTTAACCCATCTTGTGCATCCAATAAGTGGTTTTGTGTCATTGGTTGAACATTTAGGTCATTTTTGTCATCCTTTGACTTATTCTAATCGAATTAGGGTTTTTAACCAATCTTAAGCATCCAATAAGTGATTCTGTGTCATTGGTTGAACATTTAGGTCATCTTTGTCATCCTTTGACTTATTCTAATCGAATTAGGGTTTTTAATCAATCTTGTGAATCCAATAAGTGATTTTGTGTCATTGGTTGAACATTTAGGTCATTTTTGTCTTTCGTAGGCTTATTCTAATCATATTAGGGTTTTTAACCAATCTTATGCATCCAATAAGTGATTTTGTGGCCTTGGTTGAACATTTAGGTCATTTTCGTCATCCTTGGACTTATTCTAGTCGAATTAGGGTTTTTAACCCATCTTGTGCATCCAAGAAGTGGTTTTGTGTCATTGGTTGAACATTTAGGTCATTTTTGTCATCATTTGACTTATTCTAATCCAATTAGGGTTTTTAACCAATCTTGCGCATCTAATATGTGATTTTGTGTCATTTTGTGTCATTGGTTGAACATTTAGGTCATTTTCGTTCTCCCTAGGCTTATTCTAATCCAATTAGGGTTTTTAACCAATCTTGTGCATCAAATATGTGATTTTGTGTCCTTGGTTGAATATTTAGGTCGTTTTCGTCCTCCCTAGGCTTATTCTAATCCAAATAGGGTTTTTAACCAATCTTATGCATCCAATAAGTGATTTTGTTTCATTGGTTGAACATTTAGGTCACTGTCGTCCTCCCTAGGCTTATTCTAATCCAATTAGGGTTTTTAACCAATCTTATGCATCCAATAAGTGATTTTGTGTCATTGGTTGAACATTTAGGTCATTTTTGTCCTCCCTAGCCTTATTCTAATCCAATTAGAGTTTTTAACCAATCTTATGCATCCAATAAGTGATTCTGTGTCATTGGTTGAACATTTAGGTCATCTTTGTCATCCTTTGACTTATTCTAATCGAATTAGGGTTTTTAATCAATCTTGTGAATCCAATAAGTGATTTTGTGTCATTGGTTGAACATTTAGGTCATTTTTGTCTTTCGTAGGCTTATTCTAATCATATTAGGGTTTTTAACCAATCTTATGCATCCAATAAGTGATTTTATGGCCTTGGTTGAACATTTAGGTCATTTTCGTCATCCTTGGACTTATTCTAGTCGAATTAGGGTTTTTAACCCATCTTGTACATCCAATAAGTGATTTTGTGTCATTGGTTGAACATTTAGGTCATTTTCGTCATCCTTTGACTTATTCTAATCCAATTAGGGTTTTTAACCAATCTTGTGCATCCAATAAGTGATTTTGTGTCATTGGTTGAACTTTTAGGTCATTTTCGTCCTCCCTAGGGTTATTTTAATCATAATAGGGTTTTTAACCAATCTTGTGCATCCAATAAGTGATTTTGTGTCCTTGGTTGAACATTTAAGTCATTTTCGTCATCCTTGGACTTATTCTAGTCGAATTAGGGTTTTTAACCCATCTTTTGCATCCAATAAGTGGTTTTGTGTCATTGGTTGAACATTTAGGTCATTTTTGTCATCCTTTGACTTATTCTAATCCAATTAGGGTTTTTAACCAATCTTGTGCATCCAATAAGTGATTTTGTGTCATTGGTTGAACATTTAGGTCATTTTCGTTCTCCTTCGACTTATTCTAATCCAATTAGGGTTTTTAATCAATCTTGTGACTCCAATAAGTGATTTTGTGTCATTGGTTGAACATTTAGGTCATTTTCGTCCTCCCTAGGGTTATTTTAATCATATTAGGGTTTTTAACCAATCTTGTGCATCCAATAAGTGATTTTGTGTCCTTGGTTGAACATTTAAGTCATTTTCGTCATCCTTGGACTTATTCTAATCGAATTAGGGTTTTTAACCAATCTTGTGCATCAAATAAGTTATTTTGTGTCCTTGATTGAATATTTAGGTCATTTTCGTCCTCCCTAGGCTTATTCTAATCCAATTAGGGTTTTTAACCAATCTTATGCATCCAATAAGTGATTTTGTGTCATTGGTTGAACATTTAGGTCATTTTCGTCCTCCCTAGGCTTATTCTAATCCAATTAGAGTTTTTAACCAATCTTATGCATCCAATAAGTGATTCTGTGTCATTGGTTGAACATTTAGGTCATCTTTGTCATCCTTTGACTTATTCTAATCGAATTAGGGTTTTTAATCAATATTGTGAATCCAATAAGTGATTTTGTGTCATTGGTTGAACATTTAGGTCATTTTTGTCTTTCGTAGGCTTATTCTAATCATATTAGGGTTTTTAACCAATCTTATGTATCCAATAAGTGATTTTGTAGCCTTGGTTGAACATTTAGGTCATTTTCGTCATCCTTGGACTTATTCTAGTCGAATTAGGGTTTTTAACCCATCTTGTGCATCCAATAAGTGGTTTTGTGTCATTGGTTGAACATTTAGGTCATTTTTGTCATCCTTTGACTTATTCTAATCGAATTAGGGTTTTTAACCAATCTTAAGCATCCAATAAGTGATTCTGTGTCATTGGTTGAACATTTAGGTCATCTTTGTCATCCTTTGACTTATTCTAATCGAATTAGGGTTTTTAATCAATCTTGTGAATCCAATAAGTGATTTTGTGTCATTGGTTGAACATTTAGGTCATTTTTGTCTTTCGTAGGCTTATTCTAATCATATTAGGGTTTTTAACCAATCTTATGCATCCAATAAGTGATTTTGTGGCCTTGGTTGAACATTTAGGTCATTTTCGTCATCCTTGGACTTATTCTAGTCGAATTAGGGTTTTTAACCCATCTTGTGCATCCAAGAAGTGGTTTTGTGTCATTGGTTGAACATTTAGGTCATTTTTGTCATCCTTTGACTTATTCTAATCCAATTAGGGTTTTTAACCAATCTTGCGCATCTAATATGTGATTTTGTGTCATTTTGTGTCATTGGTTGAACATTTAGGTCATTTTCGTTCTCCCTAGGCTTATTCTAATCCAATTAGGGTTTTTAACCAATCTTGTGCATCAAATATGTGATTTTGTGTCCTTGGTTGAATATTTAGGTCATTTTCGTCCTCCCTAGGCTTATTCTAATCCAAATAGGGTTTTTAACCAATCTTATGCATCCAATAAGTGATTTTGTTTCATTGGTTGAACATTTAGGTCACTGTCGTCCTCCCTAGGCTAATTCTAATCCAATTAGGGTTTTTAACCAATCTTATGCATCCAATAAGTGATTTTGTGTCATTGGTTGAACATTTAGGTCATTTTTGTCCTCCCTAGCCTTATTCTAATCCAATTAGAGTTTTTAACCAATCTTATGCATCCAATAAGTGATTCTGTGTCATTGGTTGAACATTTAGGTCATCTTTGTCATCCTTTGACTTATTCTAATCGAATTAGGGTTTTTAATCAATCTTGTGAATCCAATAAGTGATTTTGTGTCATTGGTTGAACATTTAGGTCATTTTTGTCTTTCGTAGGCTTATTCTAATCATATTAGGGTTTTTAACCAATCTTATGCATCCAATAAGTGATTTTATGGCCTTGGTTGAACATTTAGGTCATTTTCGTCATCCTTGGACTTATTCTAGTCGAATTAGGATTTTTAACCCATCTTGTACATCCAATAAGTGATTTTGTGTCATTGGTTGAACATTTAGGTCATTTTCGTCATCCTTTGACTTATTCTAATCCAATTAGGGTTTTTAACCAATCTTGTGCATCCAATAAGTGATTTTGTGTCATTGGTTGAACTTTTAGGTCATTTTCGTCCTCCCTAGGGTTATTTTAATCATAATAGGGTTTTTAACCAATCTTGTGCATCCAATAAGTGATTTTGTGTCCTTGGTTGAACATTTAAGTCATTTTCGTCATCCTTGGACTTATTCTAGTCGAATTAGGGTTTTTAACCCATCTTGTGCATCCAATAAGTGGTTTTGTGTCATTGGTTGAACATTTAGGTCATTTTCGTCATCCTTTGACTTATTCTAATCCAATTAGGGTTTTTAACCAATCTTGTGCATCCAATAAGTGATTTTGTGTCATTGGTTGAACATTTAGGTCATTTTCGTCATCCTTGGACTTATTCTAATCGAATTAGGGTTTTTAACCAATCTTGTGCATCCAATAAGTGATTTTGTGTCATTGGTTGAACATTTAGGTCATTTTTGTCATCCTTTGACTTATTCTAATCCAATTAGGGTTTTTAACCAATCTTGTGCATCCAATAAGTGATTTTGTGTCATTGGTTGAACATTTAGGTCATTTTCGTTCTCCTTCGACTTATTCTAATCCAATTAGGGTTTTTAATCAATCTTGTGACTCCAATAAGTGATTTTGTGTCATTGGTTGAACATTTAGGTCATTTTCGTCCTCCCTAGGGTTATTTTAATCATAATAGGGTTTTTAACCAATCTTGTGCATCCAATAAGTGATTTTGTGTCCTTGGTTGAACATTTAAGTCATTTTCGTCATCCTTGGACTTATTCTAGTCGAATTAGGGTTTTTAACCCATCTTGTGCATCCAATAAGTGGTTTTGTGTCATTGGTTGAACATTTAGGTCATTTTTGTCATCCTTTGACTTATTCTAATCCAATTAGGGTTTTTAACCAATCTTGTGCATCCAATAAGTGATTTTGTGTCATTGGTTGAACATTTAGGTCATTTTCGTTCTCCTTCGACTTATTCTAATCCAATTAGGGTTTTTAATCAATCTTGTGACTCCAATAAGTGATTTTGTGTCATTGGTTGAACATTTAGGTCATTTTCGTCCTCCCTAGGGTTATTTTAATCATATTAGGGTTTTTAACCAATCTTGTGCATCAAATATGTGATTTTGTGTCCTTGGTTGAATATTTAGGTCATTTTCGTCCTCCCTAGGCTTATTCTAATCCAAATAGGGTTTTTAACCAATCTTGTGCATCAAATAAGTGATTTTGTGTCCTTGGTTGAATATTTAGGTCATTTTCGTTCTCCCTAGGCTTATTCTAATCCAATTAGGGTTTTTAACCAATCTTGTGCATCAAATATGTGATTTTGTGTCCTTGGTTGAATATTTAGGTCATTTTCGTCCTCCCTAGGCTTATTCTAATCCAAATAGGGTTTTTAACCAATCTTGTGCATCAAATAAGTGATTTTGTGTCCTTGGTTGAATATTTAGGTCATTTTCGTCCTCCCTAGGCTTATTCTAATCCAAATAGGGTTTTTAACCAATCTTGTGCATCAAATAAGTGATTTTGTGTCCTTGGTTGAATATTTAGGTCATTTTCGTTCTCCCTAGGCTTATTCTAATCCAATTAGGGTTTTTAACCAATCTTGTGCATCCAATATGTGATTTTGTGTCATTGGTTGAACATTTAGGTCATTTTCGTCCTCCCTAGGCTTATTCTAATCCAATTAGGGTTTTTATCAAATCTTGTGCATCCAATATGTGATTTTGTGTCATTGGTTGAACATTTAGGTCATTTTCGTCCTCCCTAGGCTTATTCTAATCCAATTAGGGTTTTTAACCAATCTTGTGCATCCAATATGTGATTTTGTGTCATTCGTTGAACATTTAGGTCATTTTCGGCCACCCTAGTCTTATTCTAATCCAATTAGGGTTTTTAACCAATCTTGTGCATCCAATATGTGATTTTGTGTCATTTTGTGTCATTGGTTGAACATTTAGGTCATTTTCGTCCTCCCTAGGCTTATTCTAATCCAACTAGGGTTTTTAACCAATCTTGTACATCCAATATGTGGTTGTGTCATTGGTTGAACATTTAGGTCATTTTCGTCCTCCCTAGGGTTATTCTAATCCAATTAGGGTTTTTAACCAATCTTGTGCATACAATATGTGATTTTGTGTCATTGGTTGAACATTTAGGTCATTTTCATCCTCCCTAGGATTATTCTAATCCAACTAGGGTTTTTAACCAATCTTGTGCATCCAATATGTGATTTTGTGTCATTGGTTGAACATTTAGGTCATTTTCGTCCTCCCTAGGCTTATTCGAATCCAATTAGGGTTTTTAACCAATCTTGTGCATCCAATATGTGATTTTGTGTCATTGGTTGAACATTTAGGTCATTTTCGTCCTCCCTAGGCTTATTCTAATCCAATTAGGGTTTTTAACCAATCTTATGCATCCAATAAGTGATTTTGTGTCATTGGTTGAACATTTAGGTCATTTTCGTCCTCCCTAGGCTTATTCTAATCCAATTAGAGTTTTTAACCAATCTTATGCATCCAATAAGTGATTCTGTGTCATGGGTTGAACATTTAGGTCATCTTTGTCATCCTTTGACTTATTCTAATCGAATTACGGTTTTTAATCAATCTTGTGAATCCAATAAGTGTTTTTGTGTCATTGGTTGAACATTTAGGTCATTTTTGTCTTTCGTAGGCTTATTCTAATCATATTAGGGTTTTTAACCAATCTTATGCATCCAATAAGTGATTTTGTGGCCTTGGTTGAACATTTAGGTCATTTTCGTCATCCTTGGACTTATTCTAGTCGAATTAGGGTTCTTAACCCATCTTGTGCATCCAATAAGTGATTTTGTGTCATTGGTTGAACATTTAGGTCATTTTCGTCATCCTTTGACTTATTCTAATCCAATTAGTGTTTTTAACCAATCTTGTGCATCCAATAAGTGATTTTGTGTCATTGGTTGAAAATTTAGGTCATTTTCATCCTCCGTCGACTTATTCTAATCCAATTAGGGTTTTTAATCTATCTTGTGAATCCAATAAGTGATTTTGTGTCATTGGTTAAACTTTTAGGTCATTTTCGTCCTCCCTAGGGTTATTTTAATCATAATAGGGTTTTTAACCAATCTTGTGCATCCAATAAGTGATTTTGTGTCCTTGGTTGAACATTTAAGTCATTTTCGTCATCCTTGGACTTATTCTAGTCGAATTAGGGTTTTTAACCCATCTTGTGCATCCAATAAGTGGTTTTGTGTCATTGGTTGAACATTTAGGTCATTTTTGTCATCCTTTGACTTATTCTAATCGAATTAGGGTTTTTAACCAATCTTAAGCATCCAATAAGTGATTCTGTGTCATTGGTTGAACATTTAGGTCATCTTTGTCATCCTTTGACTTATTCTAATCGAATTAGGGTTTTTAATCAATCTTGTGAATCCAATAAGTGATTTTGTGTCATTGGTTGAACATTTAGGTCATTTTTGTCTTTCGTAGGCTTATTCTAATCATATTAGGGTTTTTAACCAATCTTATGCATCCAATAAGTGATTTTGTGGCCTTGGTTGAACATTTAGGTCATTTTCGTCATCCTTGGACTTATTCTAGTCGAATTAGGGTTTTTAACCCATCTTGTGCATCCAAGAAGTGGTTTTGTGTCATTGGTTGAACATTTAGGTCATTTTTGTCATCCTTTGACTTATTCTAATCCAATTAGGGTTTTTAACCAATCTTGCGCATCTAATATGTGATTTTGTGTCATTTTGGGTCATTGGTTGAACATTTAGGTCATTTTCGTTCTCCCTAGGCTTATTCTAATCCAATTAGGGTTTTTAACCAATCTTGTGCATCAAATATGTGATTTTGTGTCCTTGGTTGAATATTTAGGTCATTTTCGTCCTCCCTAGGCTTATTCTAATCCAAATAGGGTTTTTAACCAATCTTATGCATCCAATAAGTGATTTTGTTTCATTGGTTGAACATTTAGGTCATTTTCGTCCTCCCTAGGCTTATTCTAATCCAATTAGGGTTTTTAACCAATCTTATGCATCCAATAAGTTATTTTGTGTCATTGGTTGAACATTTAGGTCATTTTCGTCCTCCTTCGACTTATTCTAATCCAATTAGGGTTTTTAATCAATCTTGTGCATCCAATAAGTGATTTTGTGTCATTGGTTGAACATTTAGGTCATTTTCGTCCTCCTTAGGCTTATTCTAATCATATTAGGGTTTTTAACCAATCTTGTGCATCCAATAAGTGATTTTGTGTCATTGGTTGCACATTTTGGTCATTTTAGTCCTCCCTAGGCTTATTCTAATCCAATTAGGGTTTTTAACCAATCTTATGCATCCAATAAGTGATTTTGTGTCATTGGTTGAACATTTGGGTCATTTTCGCCCTCCCTAGGCTTTTTATAATTCAAATAGGGATTTTAACCAATCTTATGCATCCAATAAGTGATTTTGTGTCAATTGTTGAACATTTAGGTCATTTTCGTCCTCCTTCGACTTATTCTAATCCAATTAGGGTTTTTAATCAATCTTGTGAATCCAATAAGTGATTTTGTGTCATTGGTTGAACATTTAGGTCATTTTCGTCCTCCCTAGGGTTATTTTAATCATATTAGGGTTTTTAACCAATCTTGTGCATCCAATAAGTGATTTTGTGTCCTTGGTTGAACATTTAAGTCATTTTCGTCATCCTTGGACTTATTCTAATCGAATTAGGGTTTTTAACCAATCTTGTGCATCAAATAAGTGATTTTGTGTCCTTGGTATTTTTAGGTCATTTTCGTTCTCCCTAGGCTTATTCTAATCCAATTAGGGTTTTTAACCAATCTTGTGCATCAAATATGTGATTTTGTGTCCTTGGTTGAATATTTAGGTCATTTTCGTCCTCCCTAGGCTTATTCTAATCCAATTAGGGTTTTTAACCAATCTTATGCATCCAATAAGTGATTTTGTGTCATTGGTTGAACATTTAGGTCATTTTCGTCCTCCCTAGCCTTATTCTAATCCAATTAGAGTTTTTAACCAATCTTATGCATCCAATAAGTGATTCTGTGTCATTGGTTGAACATTTAGGTCATCTTTGTCATCCTTTGACTTATTCTAATCGAATTAGGGTTTTTAATCAATCTTGTGAATCCAATAAGTGATTTTGTGTCATTGGTTGAACATTTAGGTCATTTTTGTCTTTCGTAGGCTTATTCTAATCATATTAGGGTTTTTAACCAATCTTATGCATCCAATAAGTGATTTTGTGGCCTTGGTTGAACATTTAGGTCATTTTCGTCATCCTTGGACTTATTCTAGTCGAATTAGGGTTTTTAACCCATCTTGTGCATCCAATAAGTGGTTTTGTGTCATTGGTTGAACATTTAGGTCATTTTTGTCATCCTTTGACTTATTCTAATCCAATTAGGGTTTTTAACCAATCTTGTGCATCCAATATTTGATTTTGTGTCATTGGTTGAACATTTAGGTCATTTTCGTTCTCCCTAGGCTTATTCTAATCCAATTAGGGTTTTTAACCAATCTTGTGCATCCAATATGTGATTTTGTGTCATTTTGTGTCATTGGTTGAACATTTAGTTCATTTTCGTCCTCCCTAGGCTTATTCTAATCCAATTAGGGTTTTTAACCAATCTTGTGCATCCAATATGTGATTTTATGTCATTTTGTGTCATTGGTTGAACATTTAGGTCATTTTCGTCCTCCCTAGGCTTATTCTAATCCAATTAGGGTTTTTAACCAATCTTGTGCACCCAATATGTGATTTTATGTCATTTTGTGTCATTGGTTGAACATTTAGGTCATTTTCGTCCTCCCTAGGCTTATTCTAATCCAATTAGGGTTTTTAACCAATCTTGTGCATCCAATATGTGATTTTGTGTCATTGGTTGAACATTTAGGTCATTTTTGTCATCCTTTGACTTATTCTAATCCAATTAGGGTTTTTAACCAATCTTGTGCATCCAATAAGTGATTTTGTGTCATTGGTTGAACATTTAGGTCATTTTCGTTCTCCTTCGACTTATTCTAATCCAATTAGGGTTTTTAATCTATCTTGTGAATCCAATAAGTGATTTTGTGTCATTGGTTGAACTTTTAGGTCATTTTCGTCCTCCCTAGGGTTATTTTAATCATAATAGGTTTTTTAACCAATCTTGTGCATTCAATAAGTGATTTTGTGTCCTTGGTTGAACATTTAAGTCATTTTCGACATCCTTGGACTTATTCTAATCGAATTAGGGTTTTTTAACAATCTTGAGCATCAAATAAGTGATTTTGTGTCCTTGGTTGAATATTTAGGTCATTTTCGTCCTCCCTAGGCATATTCTAATCCAATTAGGGTTTTTAACCAATCTTATGCATCGAATAAGTGATTTTGTTTCATTGGTTGAACATTTAGGTCATTTTCGTCCTCCCTAGGCTTATTCTAATCCAATTAGGGTTTTTAACCAATCTTATGCATCCAATAAGTGATTTTGTGTCATTGGTTGAACATTTAGGTCATTTTCGTCCTCCCTAGGCTTATTCTAATCCAATTAGAGTTTTTAACCAATCTTATGCATCCAATAAGTGATTCTGTGTCATTGGTTGAACATTTAGGTCATCTTTGTCATCCTTTGACTTATTCTAATCGAATTAGGGTTTTTAATCAATCTTGTGAATCCAATAAGTGATTTTGTGTCATTGGTTGAACATTTAGGTCATTTTTGTCTTTCGTAGGCTTATTCTAATCATATTAGGGTTTTTAACCAATCTTATGCATCCAATAAGTGATTTTATGGCCTTGGTTGAACATTTAGGTCATTTTCGTCATCCTTGGACTTATTCTAGTCGAATTAGGGTTTTTAACCCATCTTGTACATCCAATAAGTGATTTTGTGTCATTGGTTGAACATTTAGGTCATTTTCGTCATCCTTTGACTTATTCTAATCCAATTAGGGTTTTTAACCAATCTTGTGCATCCAATAAGTGATTTTGTGTCATTGGTTGAACTTTTAGGTCATTTTCGTCCTCCCTAGGGTTATTTTAATCATAATAGGGTTTTTAACAAATCTTGTGCATCCAATAAGTGATTTTGTGTCCTTTGTTGAACATTTAAGTCATTTTCGTCATCCTTGGACTTATTCTAGTCGAATTAGGGTTTTTAACCCATCTTTTGCATCCAATAAGTGGTTTTGTGTCATTGGTTGAACATTTAGGTCATTTTTGTCATCCTTTGACTTATTCTAATCCAATTAGGGTTTTTAACCAATCTTGTGCATCCAATAAGTGATTTTGTGTCATTGGTTGAACATTTAGGTCATTTCCGTTCTCCTTCGACTTATTCTAATCCAATTAGGGTTTTTAATCTATCTTGTGAATCCAATAAGTGATTTTGTGTCATTGGTTGAACTTTTAGGTCATTTTCGTCCTCCCTAGGGTTATTTTAATCATAATAGGTTTTTTAACCAATCTTGTGCATTCAATAAGTGATTTTGTGTCCTTGGTTGAACATTTAAGTCATTTTCGACATCCTTGGACTTATTCTAATCGAATTAGGGTTTTTTAACAATCTTGTGCATCAAATAAGTGATTTTGTGTCCTTGGTTGAATATTTAGGTCATTTTCGTCCTCCCTAGGCTTATTCTAATCCAATTAGGGTTTTTAACCAATCTTATGCATCGAATAAGTGATTTTGTTTCATTGGTTGAACATTTAGGTCATTTTCGTCCTCCCTAGGCTTATTCTAATCCAATTAGGGTTTTTAACCAATCTTATGCATCCAATAAGTGATTTTGTGTCATTGGTTGAACATTTAGGTCATTTTTGTCATCCTTTCACTTATTCTAATCCAATTTGGGTTTTTAACCAATCTTGTGCATCCAATAAGTGATTTTATGTCATTGGTTGAACATTTAGGTCATTTTTGTCATCCTTCGACTTATTCTAATCCAATTAGGGTTTTTAACCAATCTTGTGCATCCAATAAGTGATTTTGTGTCATTGGTTGAACATTTAGGTCATTTTCATTCCCCTTCGATTTATTCTAATCCAATTAGGGTTTTTAATCAATCTTGTGCATCCAATAAGTGATTTTGTGTCATTGGTTGAACATTTAGGTCATTTTCGTCCTCCCTAGGCTTATTCTAATCCAATTAGGGTTTTTAACCAATCTTATGCATCCAATAAGTTATTTTGTGTCATTGGTTGAACATTTAGGTCATTTTCGTCCTCCCTAGGCTTATTCTAATCCAATTAGAGTTTTTAACCAATCTTATGCCTCCAATAAGTGATTCTGTGTCATTGGTTGAACATTTAGGTCATCTTTGTCATCCTTTGACTTATTCTAATCGAATTAGGGTTTTTAATCAATATTGTGAATCCAATAAGTGATTTTATGTCATTGGTTGAACATTTAGGTCATTTTTGTCTTTCGTAGGCTTATTCTAATCATATTAGGGTTTTTAACCAATCTTATGCATCCAATAAGTGATTTTGTAGCCTTGGTTGAACATTTAGGTCATTTTCGTCATCCTTGGACTTATTCTAGTCGAATTAGGGTTTTTAACCCATCTTGTGCATCCAATAAGTGGTTTTGTGTCATTGGTTGAACATTTAGGTCATTTTTGTCATCCTTTGACTTATTCTAATCGAATTAGGGTTTTTAACCAATCTTAAGCATCCAATAAGTGATTCTGTGTCATTGGTTGAACATTTAGGTCATCTTTGTCATCCTTTGACTTATTCTAATCGAATTAGGGTTTTTAATCAATCTTGTGAATCCAATAAGTGATTTTGTGTCATTGGTTGAACATTTAGGTCATTTTTGTCTTTCGTAGGCTTATTCTAATCATATTAGGGTTTTTAACCAATCTTATGCATCCAATAAGTGATTTTGTGGCCTTGGTTGAACATTTAGGTCATTTTCGTCATCCTTGGACTTATTCTAGTCGAATTAGGGTTTTTAACCCATCTTGTGCATCCAAGAAGTGGTTTTGTGTCATTGGTTGAACATTTAGGTCATTTTTGTCATCATTTGACTTATTCTAATCCAATTAGGGTTTTTAACCAATCTTGCGCATCTAATATGTGATTTTGTGTCATTTTGTGTCATTGGTTGAACATTTAGGTCATTTTCGTTCTCCCTAGGCTTATTCTAATCCAATTAGGGTTTTTAACCAATCTTGTGCATCAAATATGTGATTTTGTGTCCTTGGTTGAATATTTAGGTCGTTTTCGTCCTCCCTAGGCTTATTCTAATCCAAATAGGGTTTTTAACCAATCTTATGCATCCAATAAGTGATTTTGTTTCATTGGTTGAACATTTAGGTCACTGTCGTCCTCCCTAGGCTTATTCTAATCCAATTAGGGTTTTTAACCAATCTTATGCATCCAATAAGTGATTTTGTGTCATTGGTTGAACATTTAGGTCATTTTTGTCCTCCCTAGCCTTATTCTAATCCAATTAGAGTTTTTAACCAATCTTATGCATCCAATAAGTGATTCTGTGTCATTGGTTGAACATTTAGGTCATCTTTGTCATCCTTTGACTTATTCTAATCGAATTAGGGTTTTTAATCAATCTTGTGAATCCAATAAGTGATTTTGTGTCATTGGTTGAACATTTAGGTCATTTTTGTCTTTCGTAGGCTTATTCTAATCATATTAGGGTTTTTAACCAATCTTATGCATCCAATAAGTGATTTTATGGCCTTGGTTGAACATTTAGGTCATTTTCGTCATCCTTGGACTTATTCTAGTCGAATTAGGGTTTTTAACCCATCTTGTACATCCAATAAGTGATTTTGTGTCATTGGTTGAACATTTAGGTCATTTTCGTCATCCTTTGACTTATTCTAATCCAATTAGGGTTTTTAACCAATCTTGTGCATCCAATAAGTGATTTTGTGTCATTGGTTGAACTTTTAGGTCATTTTCGTCCTCCCTAGGGTTATTTTAATCATAATAGGTTTTTTAACCAATCTTGTGCATTCAATAAGTGATTTTGTGTCCTTGGTTGAACATTTAAGTCATTTTCGACATCCTTGGACTTATTCTAATCGAATTAGGGTTTTTTAACAATCTTGAGCATCAAATAAGTGATTTTGTGTCCTTGGTTGAATATTTAGGTCATTTTCGTCCTCCCTAGGCATATTCTAATCCAATTAGGGTTTTTAACCAATCTTATGCATCGAATAAGTGATTTTGTTTCATTGGTTGAACATTTAGGTCATTTTCGTCCTCCCTAGGCTTATTCTAATCCAATTAGGGTTTTTAACCAATCTTATGCATCCAATAAGTGATTTTGTGTCATTGGTTGAACATTTAGGTCATTTTCGTCCTCCCTAGGCTTATTCTAATCCAATTAGAGTTTTTAACCAATCTTATGCATCCAATAAGTGATTCTGTGTCATTGGTTGAACATTTAGGTCATCTTTGTCATCCTTTGACTTATTCTAATCGAATTAGGGTTTTTAATCAATCTTGTGAATCCAATAAGTGATTTTGTGTCATTGGTTGAACATTTAGGTCATTTTTGTCTTTCGTAGGCTTATTCTAATCATATTAGGGTTTTTAACCAATCTTATGCATCCAATAAGTGATTTTGTGGCCTTTGTTGAACATTTAGGTCATTTTCGTCATCCTTGGACTTATTCTAGTTGAATTAGTGTTTTTAACCCATCTTGTGCATCCAATAAGTGGTTTTGTGTCATTGGTTGAACATTTAGGTCATTTTTGTCATCCTTTGACTTAGTCTAATCCAATTAGGGTTTTTAACCAATCTTGTGCATCCAATAAGTGATTTTGTGTCATTGGTTGAACATTTAGGTCATTTTCGTTCTCCTTCGACTTATTCTAATCCAATTAGGGTTTTTAATCAATCTTGTGACTCCAATAAGTGATTTTGTGTCATTGGTTGAACATTTAGGTCATTTTCGTCCTCCCTAGGGTTATTTTAATCATAATAGGGTTTTTAACCAATCTTGTGCATCCAATAAGTGATTTTGTGTCCTTGGTTGAACATTTAAGTCATTTTCGTCATCCTTGGACTTATTCTAGTCGAATTAGGGTTTTTAACCCATCTTGTGCATCCAATAAGTGGTTTTGTGTCATTGGTTGAACATTTAGGTCATTTTTGTCATCCTTTGACTTATTCTAATCCAATTAGGGTTTTTAACCAATCTTGTGCATCCAATAAGTGATTTTGTGTCATTGGTTGAACATTTAGGTCATTTTCGTTCTCCTTCGACTTATTCTAATCCAATTAGGGTTTTTAATCAATCTTGTGACTCCAATAAGTGATTTTGTGTCATTGGTTGAACATTTAGGTCATTTTCGTCCTCCCTAGGGTTATTTTAATCATATTAGGGTTTTTAACCAATCTTGTGCATCAAATATGTGATTTTGTGTCCTTGGTTGAATATTTAGGTCATTTTCGTCCTCCCTAGGCTTATTCTAATCCAAATAGGGTTTTTAACCAATCTTGTGCATCAAATAAGTGATTTTGTGTCCTTGGTTGAATATTTAGGTCATTTTCGTTCTCCCTAGGCTTATTCTAATCCAATTAGGGTTTTTAACCAATCTTGTGCATCAAATATGTGATTTTGTGTCCTTGGTTGAATATTTAGGTCATTTTCGTCCTCCCTAGGCTTATTCTAATCCAAATAGGGTTTTTAACCAATCTTGTGCATCAAATAAGTGATTTTGTGTCCTTGGTTGAATATTTAGGTCATTTTCGTCCTCCCTAGGCTTATTCTAATCCAAATAGGGTTTTTAACCAATCTTGTGCATCAAATAAGTGATTTTGTGTCCTTGGTTGAATATTTAGGTCATTTTCGTTCTCCCTAGGCTTATTCTAATCCAATTAGGGTTTTTAACCAATCTTGTGCATCCAATATGTGATTTTGTGTCATTGGTTGAACATTTAGGTCATTTTCGTCCTCCCTAGGCTTATTCTAATCCAATTAGGGTTTTTAACCTATCTTGTGCATCCTATATGTGATTTTGTGTAATTGGTTGAACATTTAGGTCATTTTTGTCCTCCCTAGGCTTATTCTAATCCAATTAGGGTTTTTAACCAATCTTGTGCATCCAATATGTGATTTTGTGTCATTGGTTGAACATTTAGGTCATTTTCGTCCTCCCTAGGCTTATTCTAATCCAATTAGGGTTTTTAACCAATCTTGTGCATCCAATATGTGATTTTGTGTCATTGGTTGAACACTTAGGTCATTTTCGTCCTCCCTAGGCTTATTCTAATCCAATTAGGGTTTTAAACCAATCTTGTGCATCCAATATGTGATTTTGTTTCATTTTGTGTCGTTGGTTGAACATATAGATCATTTTCGTCCTCCATAGGCTTATTCTAATCCAATTAGGGTTTTTAACCAATCTTGTGCATCCAATATGTGATTTTCTGTCATTTTGTGTCATTGGTTGAACATTTAGGTCATTTTCGTCCTCCCTAGGCTTATTCTAATCCAATTAGGGTTTTTAACCAATCTTGTGCATCCAATATGTGATTTTGTGTCATTGGTTGAACATTTAGGTCATTTTCGTCCTCCCTGGGATTATTCTAATCCAATTAGGGTTTTTAACCAATCTTGTGCATCCAATATGTGATTTTGTGTCATTGGTTGAACATTTAGGTCATTTTCCCCTAGGCTTATTCTAATCCAATTAGGGTTTTAAACCAATCTTGTGCATCCAATATGTGATTTTGTGTCATTTTGTGTTGTTGGTTGAACATTTAGGTCATTTTCATCCTCCCTAGGCTTATTCTAATCCAATTAGGGTTTTTAACCAATCTTGTGCATCCAATATGTGATTTTGTGTCATTTTGTGTATTTGGTTGAACATTTAGGTCATTTTCGTCCTCCCTAGGCTTATTCTAATCCAATTAGGGTTTTTAACAAATCTTGTGCATTTAATATGTGATTTTGTGTCATTGGTTGAACATTTAGGTCATTTTCGTCCTCCCTAGGCTTATTCTAATCCAATTAGGGTTTTTAACCAATCTTGTGCATCCAATATGTGATTTTGTGTCATTTTGTGTCATGGGTTGAACATTTAGGTCATTTTCGTCCTCCCTAGGCTTATTCTAATCCAATTAGGGTTTTTAACCAATCTTGTGCATCCAATATGTGATTTTGTGTCATTTTGTGTCATTGGTTGAACATTTAGGTCATTTTCGTCCTCCCAAGGCTTATTCTAATCCAATTTGGGTTTTTAACCAATCTTGTGCATCCAATTTGTGATTTTGTGTCATTGGTTGAACATTTAGGTCATTTTTGTCTTTCGTAGGCTTATTCTAATCATATTAGGGTTTTTAACCAATCTTATGCATCCAATAAGTGATTTTGTGGCCTTGGTTGAACATTTAGGTCATTTTCGTCATCCTTGGACTTATTCTAGTCGAATTAGGGTTTTTAACCCATCTTGTGCATCCAATAAGTGGTTTTGTGTCATTGGTTGAACATTTAGGTCATTTTTGTCATCCTTTGACTTATTCTAATCCAATTAGGGTTTTTAACCAATCTTGTGTATCCAATAAGTGATTTTTTTGTCATTGGTTGAACATTTAGGTCATTTTCGTCCTCCCTAGGCTTATTCTAATCCAATTAGGGTTTTTAACCAATCTTGTGCATCCAATATGTGATTTTGTGTCATTTTGTGTCATTGGTTGAACATTTAGGTCATTTTCGTCCTCCCTAGGCTTATTCTAATCCTATTAGGGTTTTTAACCAATCTTGTGCATCCAATATGTGATTTTGTGTCATTGGTTGAACATTTAGGTCATTTTCGTCCTCCCTAGGCTTATTCTAATCCAATTAGGGTTTTTAACCAATCTTATGCATCCAATAAGTGATTTTGTGTCATTGGTTGAACATTTAGGTCATTTTCGTCCTCCCTAGGCTTATTCTAATCCAATTAGAGTTTTTAACCAATCTTATGCATCCAATAAGTGATTCTGTGTCATGGGTTGAACATTTAGGTCATCTTTGTCATCCTTTGACTTATTCTAATCGAATTACGGTTTTTAATCAATCTTGTGAATCCAATAAGTGTTTTTGTGTCATTGGTTGAACATTTAGGTCATTTTTGTCTTTCGTAGGCTTATTCTAATCATATTAGGGTTTTTAACCAATCTTATGCATCCAATAAGTGATTTTGTGGCCTTGGTTGAACATTTAGGTCATTTTCGTCATCCTTGGACTTATTCTAGTCGAATTAGGGTTCTTAACCCATCTTGTGCATCCAATAAGTGATTTTGTGTCATTGGTTGAACATTTAGGTCATTTTCGTCATCCTTTGACTTATTCTAATCCAATTAGTGTTTTTAACCAATCTTGTGCATCCAATAAGTGATTTTGTGTCATTGGTTGAAAATTTAGGTCATTTTCATCCTCCGTCGACTTATTCTAATCCAATTAGGGTTTTTAATCTATCTTGTGAATCCAATAAGTGATTTTGTGTCATTGGTTAAACTTTTAGGTCATTTTCGTCCTCCCTAGGGTTATTTTAATCATAATAGGGTTTTTAACCAATCTTGTGCATCCAATAAGTGATTTTGTGTCCTTGGTTGAACATTTAAGTCATTTTCGTCATCCTTGGAATTATTCTAATCGAATTAGGGTTTTTAACCAATCTTGTGCATCAAATAAGTGATTTTGTGTCCTTGGTTGAATATTTAGGTCATTTTCGTCCTCCCTAGGCTTATTCTAATCCAATTAGGGTTTTTAACCAATCTTGTGCATCAAATATGTGATTTTGTGTCCTTGGTTGAATATTTAGGTCATTTTCGTCCTCCCTAGGCTTATTCTAATCCAATTAGGGTTTTTAACCAATCTTATGCATCCAATAAGTGATTTTGTTTCATTGGTTGAACATTTAGGTCATTTTCGTCCTCCCTAGGCTTATTCTAATCCAATTAGGGTTTTTAACCAATCTTATGCATCCAATAAATGATTTTGTGTCATTGGTTGAACATTTAGGTCATTTTCGTCCTCCCTAGGCTTATTCTAATCCAATTAGAGTTTTTAACCAATCTTATGCATCCAATAAGTGATTCTGTGTCATTGGTTGAACATTTAGGTCATCTTTGTCATCCTTTGACTTATTCTAATCCAATTAGGGTTTTTAATCAATCTTGTGAATCCAATAAGTGATTTTGTGTCATTGGTTGAACATTTAGGTCATTTTTGTCTTTCCTAGGCTTATTCTAATCATATTAGGGTTTTTAACCAATCTTGTGCATCCAATAAGTGATTTTGCGGCCTTGGTTGAACATTTAGGTTATTTTCGTCATCCTTGGACTTGTTCTAGTCGAATTAGGGTTTTTAACCCATCTTATGCATCCAATAAGTGATTTTGTGTCGTTGGTTGAACATTTAGGTCATTTTGGTCATCCTTTGACTTATTCTAATCCAATTAGGGTTTTTAACCAATCTTGTGCATCCAATAAGTGATTTTGTGTC
This sequence comes from Cicer yamashitae, assembly GCA_037974755.1. Classification (NCBI taxonomy): domain Eukaryota; kingdom Viridiplantae; phylum Streptophyta; class Magnoliopsida; order Fabales; family Fabaceae; genus Cicer; species Cicer yamashitae. The sequence goes on along the minus strand of JBBPBQ010000002.1, from coordinate 30,050,010 downwards.
CTTGGTTGAACATTTAAGTCATTTTCGTCATCCTTGGACTTATTCTAATCGAATTAGGGTTTTTAACCAATCTTGTGCATCAAATAAGTTATTTTGTGTCCTTGATTGAATATTTAGGTCATTTTCGTCCTCCCTAGGCTTATTCTAATCCAATTAGGGTTTTTAACCAATCTTATGCATCCAATAAGTGATTTTGTTTCATTGGTTGAACATTTAGGTCATTTTCGTCCTCCCTAAGCTTATTCTAATCCAATTAGGGTTTTTAACCAATCTTATGCATCCAATAAGTGATTTTGTGTCATTGGTTGAACATTTAGGTCATTTTCGTCCTCCCTAGGCTTATTCTAATCCAATTAGAGTTTTTAACCAATCTTATGCATCCAATAAGTGATTCTGTGTCATTGGTTGAACATTTAGGTCATCTTTGTCATCCTTTGACTTATTCTAATCCAATTAGGGTTTTTAACCAATCTTATGCATCCAATAAGTGATTTTGTGTCATTGGTTGAACATTTGGGTCATTTTCGCCCTCCCTAGGCTTTTTATAATTCAAATAGGGATTTTAACCAATCTTATGCATCCAATAAGTGATTTTGTGTCATTGGTTGAACATTTAGGTCATTTTCGTCCTCCTTCGACTTATTCTAATCCAATTAGGGTTTTTAATCAATCTTGTGAATCCAATAAGTGATTTTGTGTCATTGGTTGAACATTTAGGTCATTTTCGTCCTCCCTAGGGTTATTTTAATCATATTAGGGTTTTTAACCAATCTTGTGCATCCAATAAGTGATTTTGTGTCCTTGGTTGAACATTTAAGTCATTTTCGTCATCCTTGGACTTATTCTAATCGAATTAGGGTTTTTAACCAATCTTGTGCATCAAATAAGTGATTTTGTGTCCTTGGTATTTTTAGGTCATTTTCGTTCTCCCTAGGCTTATTCTAATCCAATTAGGGTTTTTAACCAATCTTGTGCATCAAATATGTGATTTTGTGTCCTTGGTTGAATATTTAGGTCATTTTCGTCCTCCCTAGGCTTATTCTAATCCAATTAGGGTTTTTAACCAATCTTATGCATCCAATAAGTGATTTTGTTTCATTGGTTGAACATTTAGGTCACTTTCGTCCTCCCTAGGCTTATTCTAATCCAATTAGGGTTTTTAACCAATCTTATGCATCCAATAAATGATTTTGTGTCATTGGTTGAACATTTAGGTCATTTTCGTCCTCCCTAGCCTTATTCTAATCCAATTAGAGTTTTTAACCAATCTTATGCATCCAATAAGTGATTCTGTGTCATTGGTTGAACATTTAGGTCATCTTTGTCATCCTTTGACTTATTCTAATCGAATTAGGGTTTTTAATCAATCTTGTGCATCCAATAAGTGATTTTGTGTCATTGGTTGAACATTTAGGTCATTTTTGTCTTTCGTAGGCTTATTCTAATCATATTAGGGTTTTTAACCAATCTTATGCATCCAATAAGTGATTTTATGGCCTTGGTTGAACATTTAGGTCATTTTCGTCATCCTTGGACTTATTCTAGTCGAATTAGGGTTTTTAACCCATCTTGTACATCCAATAAGTGATTTTGTGTCATTGGTTGAACATTTAGGTCATTTTCGTCATCCTTTGACTTATTCTAATCCAATTAGGGTTTTTAACCAATCTTGTGCATCCAATAAGTGATTTTGTGTCATTGGTTGAACTTTTAGGTCATTTTCGTCCTCCCTAGGGTTATTTTAATCATAATAGGGTTTTTAACCAATCTTGTGCATCCAATAAGTGATTTTGTGTCCTTGGTTGAACATTTAAGTCATTTTCGTCATCCTTGGACTTATTCTAGTCGAATTAGGGTTTTTAACCCATCTTTTGCATCCAATAAGTGGTTTTGTGTCATTGGTTGAACATTTAGGTCATTTTTGTCATCCTTTGACTTATTCTAATCCAATTAGGGTTTTTAACCAATCTTGTGCATCCAATAAGTGATTTTGTGTCATTGGTTGAACATTTAGGTCATTTTCGTTCTCCTTCGACTTATTCTAATCCAATTAGGGTTTTTAATCAATCTTGTGACTCCAATAAGTGATTTTGTGTCATTGGTTGAACATTTAGGTCATTTTCGTCCTCCCTAGGGTTATTTTAATCATAATAGGGTTTTTAACCAATCTTGTGCATCCAATAAGTGATTTTGTGTCCTTGGTTGAACATTTAAGTCATTTTCGTCATCCTTGGACTTATTCTAGTCGAATTAGGGTTTTTAACCCATCTTGTGCATCCAATAAGTGGTTTTGTGTCATTGGTTGAACATTTAGGTCATTTTTGTCATCCTTTGACTTATTCTAATCGAATTAGGGTTTTTAACCAATCTTAAGCATCCAATAAGTGATTCTGTGTCATTGGTTGAACATTTAGGTCATCTTTGTCATCCTTTGACTTATTCTAATCGAATTAGGGTTTTTAATCAATCTTGTGAATCCAATAAGTGATTTTGTGTCATTGGTTGAACATTTAGGTCATTTTTGTCTTTCGTAGGCTTATTCTAATCATATTAGGGTTTTTAACCAATCTTATGCATCCAATAAGTGATTTTGTGGCCTTGGTTGAATATTTAGGTCATTTTCGTCATCCTTGGACTTATTCTAGTCGAATTAGGGTTTTTAACCCATCTTGTGCATCCAAGAAGTGGTTTTGTGTCATTGGTTGAACATTTAGGTCATTTTTGTCATCATTTGACTTATTCTAATCCAATTAGGGTTTTTAACCAATCTTGCGCATCTAATATGTGATTTTGTGTCATTTTGTGTCATTGGTTGAACATTTAGGTCATTTTCGTTCTCCCTAGGCTTATTCTAATCCAATTAGGGTTTTTAACCAATCTTGTGCATCAAATATGTGATTTTGTGTCCTTGGTTGAATATTTAGGTCATTTTCGTCCTCCCTAGGCTTATTCTAATCCAAATAGGGTTTTTAACCAATCTTATGCATCCAATAAGTGATTTTGTTTCATTGGTTGAACACTTAGGTCACTGTCGTCCTCCCTAGGCTTATTCTAATCCAATTAGGGTTTTTAACCAATCTTATGCATCCAATAAGTGATTTTGTGTCATTGGTTGAACATTTAGGTCATTTTTGTCCTCCCTAGCCTTATTCTAATCCAATTAGAGTTTTTAACCAATCTTATGCATCCAATAAGTGATTCTGTGTCATTGGTTGAACATTTAGGTCATCTTTGTCATCCTTTGACTTATTCTAATCGAATTAGGGTTTTTAATCAATCTTGTGAATCCAATAAGTGATTTTGTGTCATTGGTTGAACATTTAGGTCATTTTTGTCTTTCGTAGGCTTATTCTAATCATATTAGGGTTTTTAACCAATCTTATGCATCCAATAAGTGATTTTATGGCCTTGGTTGAACATTTAGGTCATTTTCGTCATCCTTGGACTTATTCTAGTCGAATTAGGGTTTTTAACCCATCTTGTACATCCAATAAGTGATTTTGTGTCATTGGTTGAACATTTAGGTCATTTTCGTCATCCTTTGACTTATTCTAATCCAATTAGGGTTTTTAACCAATCTTGTGCATCCAATAAGTGATTTTGTGTCATTGGTTGAACTTTTAGGTCATTTTCGTCCTCCCTAGGGTTATTTTAATCATAATAGGGTTTTTAACAAATCTTGTGCATCCAATAAGTGATTTTGTGTCCTTTGTTGAACATTTAAGTCATTTTCGTCATCCTTGGACTTATTCTAGTCGAATTAGGGTTTTTAACCCATCTTTTGCATCCAATAAGTGGTTTTGTGTCATTGGTTGAACATTTAGGTCATTTTTGTCATCCTTTGACTTATTCTAATCCAATTAGGGTTTTTAACCAATCTTGTGCATCCAATAAGTGATTTTGTGTCATTGGTTGAACATTTAGGTCATTTCCGTTCTCCTTCGACTTATTCTAATCCAATTAGGGTTTTTAATCTATCTTGTGAATCCAATAAGTGATTTTGTGTCATTGGTTGAACTTTTAGGTCATTTTCGTCCTCCCTAGGGTTATTTTAATCATAATAGGTTTTTTAACCAATCTTGTGCATTCAATAAGTGATTTTGTGTCCTTGGTTGAACATTTAAGTCATTTTCGACATCCTTGGACTTATTCTAATCGAATTAGGGTTTTTTAACAATCTTGTGCATCAAATAAGTGATTTTGTGTCCTTGGTTGAATATTTAGGTCATTTTCGTCCTCCCTAGGCTTATTCTAATCCAATTAGGGTTTTTAACCAATCTTATGCATCGAATAAGTGATTTTGTTTCATTGGTTGAACATTTAGGTCATTTTCGTCCTCCCTAGGCTTATTCTAATCCAATTAGGGTATTTAACCAATCTTATGCATCCAATAAGTGATTTTGTGTCATTGGTTGAACATTTAGGTCATTTTCGTCCTCCCTAGGCTTATTCTAATCCAATTAGAGTTTTTAACCAATCTTATGCATCCAATAAGTGATTCTGTGTCATTGGTTGAACATTTAGGTCATCTTTGTCATCCTTTGACTTATTCTAATCGAATTAGGGTTTTTAATCAATCTTGTGAATCCAATAAGTGATTTTGTGTCATTGGTTGAACATTTAGGTCATTTTTGTCTTTCGTAGGCTTATTCTAATCATATTAGGGTTTTTAACCAATCTTATGCATCCAATAAGTGATTTTGTGGCCTTTGTTGAACATTTAGGTCATTTTCGTCATCCTTGGACTTATTCTAGTTGAATTAGTGTTTTTAACCCATCTTGTGCATCCAATAAGTGGTTTTGTGTCATTGGTTGAACATTTAGGTCATTTTTGTCATCCTTTGACTTAGTCTAATCCAATTAGGGTTTTTAACCAATCTTGTGCATCCAATAAGTGATTTTGTGTCATTGGTTGAACATTTAGGTCATTTTCGTTCTCCTTCGACTTATTCTAATCCAATTAGGGTTTTTAATCAATCTTGTGACTCCAATAAGTGATTTTGTGTCATTGGTTGAACATTTAGGTCATTTTCGTCCTCCCTAGGGTTATTTTAATCATAATAGGGTTTTTAACCAATCTTGTGCATCCAATAAGTGATTTTGTGTCCTTGGTTGAACATTTAAGTCATTTTCGTCATCCTTGGACTTATTCTAGTCGAATTAGGGTTTTTAACCCATCTTGTGCATCCAATAAGTGGTTTTGTGTCATTGGTTGAACATTTAGGTCATTTTTGTCATCCTTTGACTTATTCTAATCCAATTAGGGTTTTTAACCAATCTTGTGCATCCAATAAGTGATTTTATGTCATTGGTTGAACATTTAGGTCATTTTCGTCCTCCTTCGACTTATTCTAATCCAATTAGGGTTTTTAATCAATCTTGTGCATCCAATAAGTGATTTTGTGTCATTGGTTGAACATTTAGGTCATTTTCGTCCTCCCTAGGCTTATTCTAATCCAATTAGGGTTTTTAACCAATCTTATGCATCCAATAAGTGATTTTGTGTCATTGGTTGAACATTTAGGTCATTTTCGTCCTCCCTAGGCTTATTCTAATCCAATTAGAGTTTTTAACCAATCTTATGCATCCAATAAGTGATTCTGTGTCATTGGTTGAACATTTAGGTCATCTTTGTCATCCTTTGACTTATTCTAATCGAATTAGGGTTTTTAATCAATATTGTGAATCCAATAAGTGATTTTGTGTCATTGGTTGAACATTTAGGTCATTTTTGTCTTTCGTAGGCTTATTCTAATCATATTAGGGTTTTTAACCAATCTTATGCATCCAATAAGTGATTTTGTAGCCTTGGTTGAACATTTAGGTCATTTTCGTCATCCTTGGACTTATTCTAGTCGAATTAGGGTTTTTAACCCATCTTGTGCATCCAATAAGTGGTTTTGTGTCATTGGTTGAACATTTAGGTCATTTTTGTCATCCTTTGACTTATTCTAATCGAATTAGGGTTTTTAACCAATCTTAAGCATCCAATAAGTGATTCTGTGTCATTGGTTGAACATTTAGGTCATCTTTGTCATCCTTTGACTTATTCTAATCGAATTAGGGTTTTTAATCAATCTTGTGAATCCAATAAGTGATTTTGTGTCATTGGTTGAACATTTAGGTCATTTTTGTCTTTCGTAGGCTTATTCTAATCATATTAGGGTTTTTAACCAATCTTATGCATCCAATAAGTGATTTTGTGGCCTTGGTTGAACATTTAGGTCATTTTCGTCATCCTTGGACTTATTCTAGTCGAATTAGGGTTTTTAACCCATCTTGTGCATCCAAGAAGTGGTTTTGTGTCATTGGTTGAACATTTAGGTCATTTTTGTCATCCTTTGACTTATTCTAATCCAATTAGGGTTTTTAACCAATCTTGCGCATCTAATATGTGATTTTGTGTCATTTTGGGTCATTGGTTGAACATTTAGGTCATTTTCGTTCTCCCTAGGCTTATTCTAATCCAATTAGGGTTTTTAACCAATCTTGTGCATCAAATATGTGATTTTGTGTCCTTGGTTGAATATTTAGGTCATTTTCGTCCTCCCTAGGCTTATTCTAATCCAATTAGGGTTTTTAACCAATCTTATGCATCCAATAAGTGATTTTGTTTCATTGGTTGAACATTTAGGTCACTTTCGTCCTCCCTAGGCTTATTCTAATCCAATTAGGGTTTTTAACCAATCTTATGCATCCAATAAATGATTTTGTGTCATTGGTTGAACATTTAGGTCATTTTCGTCCTCCCTAGGCTTATTCTAATCCAATTAGAGTTTTTAACCAATCTTATGCATCCAATAAGTGATTCTGTGTCATTGGTTGAACATTTAGGTCATCTTTGTCATCCTTTGACTTATTCTAATCGAATTACGGTTTTTAATCAATCTTGTGAATCCAATAAGTGTTTTTGTGTCATTGGTTGAACATTTAGGTCATTTTTGTCTTTCGTAGGCTTATTCTAATCATATTAGGGTTTTTAACCAATCTTATGCATCCAATAAGTGATTTTGTGGCCTTGGTTGAACATTTAGGTCATTTTCGTCATCCTTGGACTTATTCTAGTCGAATTAGGGTTCTTAACCCATCTTGTGCATCCAATAAGTGATTTTGTGTCATTGGTTGAACATTTAGGTCATTTTCGTCATCCTTTGACTTATTCTAATCCAATTAGTGTTTTTAACCAATCTTGTGCATCCAATAAGTGATTTTGTGTCATTGGTTGAAAATTTAGGTCATTTTCATCCTCCGTCGACTTATTCTAATCCAATTAGGGTTTTTAATCTATCTTGTGAATCCAATAAGTGATTTTGTGTCATTGGTTAAACTTTTAGGTCATTTTCGTCCTCCCTAGGGTTATTTTAATCATAATAGGGTTTTTAACCAATCTTGTGCATCCAATAAGTGATTTTGTGTCCTTGGTTGAACATTTAAGTCATTTTCGTCATCCTTGGACTTATTCTAGTCGAATTAGGGTTTTTAACCCATCTTTTGCATCCAATAAGTGGTTTTGTGTCATTGGTTGAACATTTAGGTCATTTTTGTCATCCTTTGACTTATTCTAATCCAATTAGGGTTTTTAACCAATCTTGTGCATCCAATAAGTGATTTTGTGTCATTGGTTGAACATTTAGGTCATTTCCGTTCTCCTTCGACTTATTCTAATCCAATTAGGGTTTTTAATCTATCTTGTGAATCCAATAAGTGATTTTGTGTCATTGGTTGAACTTTTAGGTCATTTTCGTCCTCCCTAGGGTTATTTTAATCATAATAGGTTTTTTAACCAATCTTGTGCATTCAATAAGTGATTTTGTGTCCTTGGTTGAACATTTAAGTCATTTTCGACATCCTTGGACTTATTCTAATCGAATTAGGGTTTTTTAACAATCTTGTGCATCAAATAAGTGATTTTGTGTCCTTGGTTGAATATTTAGGTCATTTTCGTCCTCCCTAGGCTTATTCTAATCCAATTAGGGTTTTTAACCAATCTTATGCATCGAATAAGTGATTTTGTTTCATTGGTTGAACATTTAGGTCATTTTCGTCCTCCCTAGGCTTATTCTAATCCAATTAGGGTTTTTAACCAATCTTATGCATCCAATAAGTGATTTTGTGTCAATGGTTGAACATTTAGGTCATTTTCGTCCTCCCTAGGCTTATTCTAATCCAATTAGAGTTTTTAACCAATCTTATGCATCCAATAAGTGATTCTGTTTCATTGGTTGAACATTTAGGTCATCTTTGTCATCCTTTGACTTATTCTAATCGAATTAGGGTTTTTAATCAATCTTGTGAATCCAATAAGTGATTTTGTGTCATTGGTTGAACATTTAGGTCATTTTTGTCTTTCGTAGGCTTATTCTAATCATCTTAGGGTTTTTAACCAATCTTATGCATCCAATAAGTGATTTTGTGGCCTTTGTTGAACATTTAGGTCATTTTCGTCATCCTTGGACTTATTCTAGTTGAATTAGGGTTTTTAACCCATCTTGTGCATCCAATAAGTGGTTTTGTGTCATTGGTTGAACATTTAGGTCATTTTTGTCTTTCGTAGGCTTATTCTTATCATATTAGGGTTTTTAACCAATCTTATGCATCCAATAAGTGATTTTGTGGCCTTGGTTGAACATTTAGGTCATTTTCGTCATCCTTGGACTTATTCTAGTCGAATTAGGGTTTTTAACCCATCTTGTGCATCCTAGAAGTGGTTTTGTGTCATTGGTTGAACATTTAGGTCATTTTTGTCATCCTTTGACTTATTCTAATCCAATTAGGGTTTTTAACCAATCTTGCGCATCTAATATGTGATTTTGTGTCATTGGTTGAACATTTAGGTCATTTTCGTTCTCCCTAGGCTTATTCTAATCCAATTAGGGTTTTTAACCAATCTTGTGCATCGAATATGTGATTTTGTGTCCTTGGTTGAATATTTAGGTCATTTTCGTCCTCCCTAGGCTTATTCTAATCCAAATAGGGTTTTTAACCAATCTTATGCATCCAATAAGTGATTTTGTTTCATTGGTTGAACATTTAGGTCACTGTCGTCCTCCCTAGGCTTATTCTAATCCAATTAGGGTTTTTAACCAATCTTATGCATCCAATAAGTGATTTTGTGTCATTGGTTGAACATTTAGGTCATTTTAGTCCTCCCTAGGCTTATTCTAATCCAATTAGAGTTTTTAACCAATCTTATGCATCCAATAAGTGATTTTGTGTCATTGGTTGAACATTTAGGTCATCTTTGTCATCCTTTGACTTATTCTAATCGAATTCGGGTTTTTAATCAATCTTGTGAATCCAATAAGTGATTTTGTGTCATTGGTTGAACATTTAGGTCATTTTTGTCTTTCGTAGGCTTATTCTTATCATATTAGGGTTTTTCACCAATCTTATGCATCCAATAAGTGATTTTGTGGCCTTGGTTGAACATTTAGGTCATTTTCGTCATCCTTGGACTTATTCTAGTCGAATTAGGGTTTTTAACCCGTCTTGTGCATCCAATAAGTGGTTTTGTGTCATTGGTTGAACATTTAGGTCATTTTTGTCATCCTTTGACTTATTCTAATCCAATTAGGGTTTTTAACCAATCTTGTGCATCCAATAAGTGATTTTGTGTCATTGGTTGAACATTTAGGTCATTTTCGTTCTCCTTCGACGTATTCTAATCCAATTAGGGTTTTTAACCAATCTTGTGCATCCAATATGTGATTTTGTGTTCTTGGTTGAATATTTAGGTCATTTTCGTCCTCCCTAGGCTTATTCTAATCCAATTAGGGTTTTTAACCAATCTTATGCATCCTATAAGTGATTTTGTTTCATTGGTTGAACATTTAGGTTATTTTCGTCCTCCCTAGACTTATTCTAATCCAATTAGGGTTTTTAACCAATCTTATGCATCCAATAAGTGATTTTGTGTCATTGGTTGAACATTTAGGTCATTTTCGTCCTCCCTAGGCTTATTCTAATCCAATTAGAGTTTTTAACCAATCTTATGCATCCAATAAGTGATTTTGTGTCATTGGTTGAACATTTAGGTCATTTTCGTCCTCCTTCGGCTTATTCTAATCATATTAGAGTTTTTAACCAATCTTGTGCATCCAATAAGTGATTTGGTGTCATTGGTTGAACATTTAGGTCATTTTTATCCTCCCTAGGCTTATTCTAATCAAATTAGGGTTTTTAACCAATCTTATGCATCCAATAAGTGATTTTGTTTCATTGGTTGAACATTTAGGTCATTTTCGTGGTGATTTGACTAATTCTAATCCAATTAGGGTTTTTAACCAATCTGGTGCATTCAATAAGTGATTTTATGTCATTGGTTGAACATTTAGGTCATTTTCGTCATCCTTGGAGTTATTGTAATCGAATTAGGGTTTTTAACCAATCTTGTGCATCCAATAAGTGATTTTATGTCATTGGTTGAACATTTAAGTCATTTTCGTGGTGCTTTGACTTATTCTAATCCAATTCGGGTTTTTAACCAATCTTGTGCATCCAATAAGTGATTTTGTGTCATTGGTTGAACATTTAGGTCTTTTTCGTCCTCCTTCGACTTATTCTAATCCAATTAGGGTTTTTAACCAATGTTGTGCCTCCAATAAGTGATTTTGTGTCCTTGGTTGAACATTTAGGTCATTTTCATCCTCCCTAGGCTTATTCTAATCAAATTAGGGTTTTTAACCAATCTTATGCATCCAATAAGTGATTTTGTTTCATTGGTTGAACATTTAGGTCATTTTCGTGGTGATTTGACTAATTCTAATCCAATTAGGGTTTTTAACCAATCTGGTGCATTCAATAAGTGATTTTATGTCATTGGTTGAACATTTAGGTCATTTTCGTTATCCTTGGAGTTATTCTAATCGAATTAGGGTTTTTAACCAATCTTGTGCTTCCAATAAGTGATTTTATGTCATTGGTTGAACATTTAGGTCATTTTCGTGGTGCTTTGACTTATTCTAATACAATTCGGGTTTTTATCCAATCTTGTGCATTCAATAAGTGATTTTATGTCATTGGTTGAACATGTAGGTCATTTTCGTCATCCTTGGAGTTATTCTAATCGAATTAGGGGTTTTAACCAATCTTGTGCATCCAATAAGTGATTTTGTGTCATTGCTTGAACACTTAGGTCATTTTCGTCCTCCCTAGGCTTATTCTAATCATATTAGGGTTTTTAACCAATCTTGTGTATCCAATAAGTGATTTTGTGGCCTTGGTTGAACACTTAGGTCATTTTGGTCATCATTGGACTTATTCTAATCGAATTAGGGTTTTTAGCCAATCTTGTGCATCCAATAAGTGATTTTGTGTCATTGGTTGAACATTTAGGTCATTTTCGTCCTCCTTCGACTTATTCTAATCATATTAGGGTTTTTAACCAATCTTGTGCATCCAATAAGTGATTTTGTGGCCTTTGTTGAACATTTAGGTCATTTTCGTCATCCTTGGACTTATTCTAATCGAATTAGGGTTTTTAACCAATCTTGTGCATCCAATAAGTGATTTTGTGTCATTGGTTGAACATTTAGGTCATTTTCGTCATCCTTCGACTTATTCTAATCCAATTAAGGTTTTTAATCAATCTTGTGCATCCAATAAGTGATTTTGTGTCCTTGGTTGAACATTTAGGTCATTTTCGTCCTCCCTAGACTTATTCTAATCATATTAGGGTTTTAAACCAATCTTGTGCATCCAATAAGTGATTTTGTGGCCTTGGTTGAACACTTAGGTCATTTTCCTCCTCCCTAGGCTTATTCTAATCATATTAGGGTTTTTAACCAATCTTGTGCATCCAATAAGTGATTTTGTGTCATTGGTTGAACATTTAGGTCATTTTCGTCCTCCCTAGGCTTATTCTAATCATATTAGGGTTTTTAACCAATCTTGTGCATCCAATAAGTGATTTTATGTCATTGGTTGAATATTTAGGTCATTTTCGTCATCCTTTGACTTATTCTAATCCAATTAGGGTTTTTAACCAATCTTGTGCATCCAATTAGTGATTTTGTGTCATCGGTTGAACATTTAGGTCATTTTCGTCCTCCTTCGACTTATTCTAATCCAATTAGGGTTTTTAATCAATCTTGTGAATCCAATAAGTGATTTTGTGTCATTGGTTGAACATTTAGGTCATTTTCGTCCTCCCAAGGGTTATTTTAATCATATTAGGATTTTTAACCAATCTTGTGCATCCAATAAGTGATTTTGTGTCCTTGGTTGAACATTTAGGTCATTTTCATCATCTTTGGACTTATTCTAATCGAATTAGGGTTTTTCACCAATCTTGTGCATCCAATAAGTGATTTTGTGTCCTTGGTTGAACGTTTAGGTCATTTTCGTCATCCTTGGACTTATTCTAATTCAATTAGGGTTTTTAACCAATCTTGTGCATCCAATAAGTGATTTTATGTCATTGGTTGAACATTTCGGTTATTTTCGTGCTGCTTTGACTTATTCTAATCCAATTAGGGTTTTTAACTAGTCTTGTGCATCCAATAAGTGATTTTGTGTCATTGGTTGAACATTTAGGTCATTTTCGTCCTCCTTCGACTTATTCTAATCCAATTAAGGTTTTTAATCAATCTTGTGCATCCAATAAGTGATTTTGTGTCCTTGGTTGAACATTTAGGTCATTTTCGTCCTCCCTAGGCTTATTCTAATCATATTAGGGTTTTTAACCAATCTTGTGCATCCAATAAGTGATTTTGTGGCCTTGGTTGAACACTTAGGTCATTTTCCTCCTCCCTAGGCTTATTCTAATCATATTAGGGTTTTTAACCAATCTTGTGCATCCAATAAGTGATTTTGTGTCATTGGTTGAACATTTAGGTCATTTTCGTCCTCCCTAGGCTTATTCTAATCATATTAGGGTTTTTAACCAATCTGGTGCATCCAATAAGTGATTTTATGTCATTGGTTGAATATTTATTTATTTTCGTCATCCTTTGACTTATTCTAATCCAATTAGGGTTTTTAACCAATCTTGTGCATCCAATTAGTGATTTTGTGTCATCGGTTGAACATTTAGGTCATTTTCGTCCTCCTTCGACTTATTCTAATCCAATTAGGGTTTTTAATCAATCTTGTGAATCCAATAAGTGATTTTGTGTCATTGGTTGAACATTTAGGTCATTTTCGTCCTCCCTAGGGTTATTTTAATCATATTAGGATTTTTAACCAATCTTGTGCATCCAATAATTGATTTTGTGTCCTTGGTTGAACATTTAGGTCATTTTCATTATCTTTGGACTTATTCTAATCGAATTAGGGTTTTTAACCAATCTTGTGCATCCAATAAGTGATTTTGTGTCCTTGGTTGAACGTTTAGGTCATTTTCGTCATCCTTGGACTTATTCTAATTCAATTAGGGTTTTTAACCAATCTTGTGCATCCAATAAGTGATTTTATGTCATTGGTTGAACATTTCGGTTATTTTCGTGCTGCTTTGACTTATTCTAATCCAATTAGGGTTTTTAACTAGTCTTGTGCATCCAATAAGTGATTTTGTGTCATTGGTTGAACATTTAGGTCATTTTCGTCCTCCTTCGACTTATTCTAATCCAATTAAGGTTTTTAATCAATCTTGTGCATCCAATAAGTGATTTTGTGTCATTGGTTGAACATTTAGGTCATTTTCGTCTTTCCTAGGCTTATTCTAAACATATTAGGGTTTTTAACCAATCTTGTGCATCCAATAAGTGATTTTATGTCATTGGTTGAACATTTAGGTCATTTTCGTCATCCTTTGACTTATTCTAATCCTGTTATGGTTTTTAACCACTCTTGTGCATCCAATAAGTGATTTTGTGTCATTGGTTGAACATTTAGGTCATTTTCGTCCTCCTTCGACTTATTCTAATCCAATTAGGGTTTTTAATCAATCTTGTGAATCCAAGAAGTGATTTTGTGTCATTGGTTGAACATTTAGGTCATTTTCGTCCTCCCTAGGGTTATTTTAATCATATTTGGATTTTTAACCAATCTTGTGCATCCAATAAGTGATTTTGTGTCCTTGGTTGAACATTTATGTCATTTTCATCATCGTTGGACTTATTCTATTCGAATTAGGGTTTTTGACCAATCTTGTGCATCCAATAAGTGATTTTGTGTCCTTGGTTGAACATTCAGGTCATTTCCGTCATCCTTGGACTTATTCTAATTCAATTAGGGTTTTTAACCAATCTTGTGCATCCAATAAGTGATTTTATGTCATTGGTTGAACATTTAGGTCATTTTCGTGGTGATTTGACTAATTCTAATCCAATTAGGGTTTTGAACCAGTCTGGTGCATTCAATAAGTGATTTTATGTCATTGGTTGGATATTTAGGTCATTTTCGTCATCCTTGGAGTTATACTAATCGAATTAGGGTTTTTAACCAATCTTGTGCATCCAATAAGTGATTTTATGTCATTGGTTGAACATTTAAGTCATTTTCGTGGTGCTTTGACTTATTCTAATCCAATTCGGGTTTTTAACCAATCTTGTGCATCCAATAAGTGATTTTGTGTCATTGGTTGAACATTTAGGTCTTTTTCGTCCTCCTTCGACTTATTCTAATCCAATTAGGGTTTTTAACCAATGTTGTGCCTCCAATAAGTGATTTTGTGTCCTTGGTTGAACATTTAGGTTATTTTCATCCTCCCTAGGCTTATTCTAATCCAATTAGAGTTTTTAACCAATCTTATGCATCCAATAAGTGATTTTGTGTCATTGGTTGAACATTTAGGTCATTTTCGTCCTCCCTAGGCTTATTCTAATCATATTAGGGTTTTTAACCAATCTTGTGCATCCAATAAGTGATTTTATGTCATTGGTTGAATATTTAGGTCATTTTCGTCATCCTTTGACTTATTCTAATCCAATTAGGGTTTTTAACCAATCTTGTGCATCCAATTAGTGATTTTGTGTCATCGGTTGAACATTTAGGTTATTTTCGTCCTCCTTCGACTTATTCTAATCCAATTAGGGTTTTTAATCAATCTTGTGAATCCAATAAGTGATTTTGTGTCATTGGTTGAACATTTAGGTCATTTTCGTCCTCCCTAGGGTTATTTTAATCATATTAGGATTTTTAACCAATCTTGTGCATCCAATAAGTGATTTTGTGTCCTTGGTTGAACATTTAGGTCATTTTCATCATCTTTGGACTTATTCTAATCGAATTAGGGTTTTTAACCAATCTTGTGCATCCAATAAGTGATTTTGTGTCCTTGGTTGAACATTTAGGTCATTTTCGTCATCCTTGGACTTATTCTAATTCAATTAGGGTTTTTAACCAATCTTGTGCATCCAATAAGTGATTTTATGTCATTGGTTGAACATTTCGGTTATTTTCGTGCTGCTTTGACTTATTCTAATCCAATTAGGGTTTTTAACCAGTCTTGTGCATCCAATAAGTGATTTTGTGTCATTGGTTGAACATTTAGGTCATTTTCGTCATCCCTAGGGTTATTTTAATCATATTAGGATTTTTAACCAATCTTGTGCATCCAATAAGTGATTTTGTGTCCTTTGTTGAAGATTTAGGTCATTTTCGTCATCCTTGGACTTATTCTAATCGAATTAGGGTTTTTAACCAATCTTGTGCATCCAATAAGTGATTTGGTGTCATTGGTTGAACATTTAGGTCATTTTCGTCATCCTTCGACTTATTCTAATCCAATTAAGGTTTTTAATCAATCTTGTGCATCCAATAAGTGATTTTGTGTCCTTGGTTGAACATTTAGGTCATTTTCGTCCTCCCTAGGCTTATTCTAATCATATTAGGGTTTTTAACCAATCTTGTGCATCCAATAAGTGATTTTGGGGCCTTGGTTGAACACTTAGGTCATTTTCCTCCTCCCTAGGCTTATTCTAATCATATTAGGGTTTTTAACCAATCTTGTGCATCCAATAAGTGATTTTGTGGCCTTGGTTGAACACTTAGGTCATTTTCCTCCTCCCTAGGCTTATTCTAATCATATTAGGGTTTTTAACCAATCTTGTGCATCCAATAAGTGATTTTGTGTCATTGGTTGAACATTTAGGTCATTTTCGTCCTCCCTAGGCTTATTCTAATCATATTAGGGTTTTTAACCAATCTGGTGCATCCAATAAGTGATTTTATGTCATTGGTTGAATATTTATTTATTTTCGTCATCCTTTGACTTATTCTAATCCAATTAGGGTTTTTAACCAATCTTGTGCATCCAATTAGTGATTTTGTGTCATCGGTTGAACATTTAGGTCATTTTCGTCCTCCTTCGACTTATTCTAATCCAATTAGGGTTTTTAATCAATCTTGTGAATCCAATAAGTGATTTTGTGTCATTGGTTGAACATTTAGGTCATTTTCGTCCTCCCTAGGGTTATTTTAATCATATTAGGATTTTTAACCAATCTTGTGCATCCAATAATTGATTTTGTGTCCTTGGTTGAACATTTAGGTCATTTTCATTATCTTTGGACTTATTCTAATCGAATTAGGGTTTTTAACCAATCTTGTGCATCCAATAAGTGATTTTGTGTCCTTGGTTGAACGTTTAGGTCATTTTCGTCATCCTTGGACTTATTCTAATTCAATTAGGGTTTTTAACCAATCTTGTGCATCCAATAAGTGATTTTATGTCATTGGTTGAACATTTCGGTTATTTTCGTGCTGCTTTGACTTATTCTAATCCAATTAGGGTTTTTAACTAGTCTTGTGCATCCAATAAGTGATTTTGTGTCATTGGTTGAACATTTAGGTCATTTTCGTCCTCCTTCGACTTATTCTAATCCAATTAAGGTTTTTAATCAATCTTGTGCATCCAATAAGTGATTTTGTGTCCTTGGTTGAACATTTAGGTCATTTTCGTCCTCCCTAGGCTTATTCTAATCATATTAGGGTTTTTAACCAATCTTGTGCATCCAATAAGTGATTTTGTGTCCTTGGTTGAACATTTAGGTCATTTTCGTCATCCTTGGACTTATTCTAATCGAATTAGGGTTTTTAACCAATCTTGTGCATCCAATAAGTGATTTTGTGTCATTGGTTGAACATTTAGGTCATTTTCGTCATCCTTTGACTTATTCTAATCCAATTAGGGTTTTTAACCAATCTTGTGCATCCAATAAGTGATTTTGTGTCATTGGTTGAACTTTTAGGTCATTTTCGTCCTCCCTAGGGTTATTTTAATCATAATAGGGTTTTTAACCAATCTTGTGCATCCAATAAGTGATTTTGTGTCCTTGGTTGAACATTTAAGTCATTTTCGTCATCCTTGGACTTATTCTAGTCGAATTAGGGTTTTTAACCCATCTTGTGCATCCAATAAGTGGTTTTGTGTCATTGGTTGAACATTTAGGTCATTTTTGTCATCCTTTGACTTAGTCTAATCCAATTAGGGTTTTTAACCAATCTTGTGCATCCAATAAGTGATTTTGTGTCATTGGTTGAACATTTAGGTCATTTTCGTTCTCCTTCGACTTATTCTAATCCAATTAGGGTTTTTAATCAATCTTGTGACTCCAATAAGTGATTTTGTGTCATTGGTTGAACATTTAGGTCATTTTCGTCCTCCCTAGGGTTATTTTAATCATAATAGGGTTTTTAACCAATCTTGTGCATCCAATAAGTGATTTTGTGTCCTTGGTTGAACATTTAAGTCATTTTCGTCATCCTTGGACTTATTCTAGTCGAATTAGGGTTTTTAACCCATCTTGTGCATCCAATAAGTGGTTTTGTGTCATTGGTTGAACATTTAGGTCATTTTTGTCATCCTTTGACTTATTCTAATCCAATTAGGGTTTTTAACCAATCTTGTGCATCCAATAAGTGATTTTGTGTCATTGGTTGAACATTTAGGTCATTTCCGTTCTCCTTCGACTTATTCTAATCCAATTAGGGTTTTTAATCTATCTTGTGAATCCAATAAGTGATTTTGTGTCATTGGTTGAACTTTTAGGTCATTTTCGTCCTCCCTAGGGTTATTTTAATCATAATAGGTTTTTTAACCAATCTTGTGCATTCAATAAGTGATTTTGTGTCCTTGGTTGAACATTTAAGTCATTTTCGACATCCTTGGACTTATTCTAATCGAATTAGGGTTTTTTAACAATCTTGAGCATCAAATAAGTGATTTTGTGTCCTTGGTTGAATATTTAGGTCATTTTCGTCCTCCCTAGGCATATTCTAATCCAATTAGGGTTTTTAACCAATCTTATGCATCGAATAAGTGATTTTGTTTCATTGGTTGAACATTTAGGTCATTTTCGTCCTCCCTAGGCTTATTCTAATCCAATTAGGGTTTTTAACCAATCTTATGCATCCAATAAGTGATTTTGTGTCATTGGTTGAACATTTAGGTCATTTTCGTCCTCCCTAGGCTTATTCTAATCCAATTAGAGTTTTTAACCAATCTTATGCATCCAATAAGTGATTCTGTGTCATTGGTTGAACATTTAGGTCATCTTTGTCATCCTTTGACTTATTCTAATCGAATTAGGGTTTTTAATCAATCTTGTGAATCCAATAAGTGATTTTGTGTCATTGGTTGAACATTTAGGTCATTTTTGTCTTTCGTAGGCTTATTCTAATCATATTAGGGTTTTTAACCAATCTTATGCATCCAATAAGTGATTTTATGGCCTTGGTTGAACATTTAGGTCATTTTCGTCATCCTTGGACTTATTCTAGTCGAATTAGGGTTTTTAACCCATCTTGTACATCCAATAAGTGATTTTGTGTCATTGGTTGAACATTTAGGTCATTTTCGTCATCCTTTGACTTATTCTAATCCAATTAGGGTTTTTAACCAATCTTGTGCATCCAATAAGTGATTTTGTGTCATTGGTTGAACTTTTAGGTCATTTTCGTCCTCCCTAGGGTTATTTTAATCATAATAGGGTTTTTAACAAATCTTGTGCATCCAATAAGTGATTTTGTGTCCTTTGTTGAACATTTAAGTCATTTTCGTCATCCTTGGACTTATTCTAGTCGAATTAGGGTTTTTAACCCATCTTTTGCATCCAATAAGTGGTTTTGTGTCATTGGTTGAACATTTAGGTCATTTTTGTCATCCTTTGACTTATTCTAATCCAATTAGGGTTTTTAACCAATCTTGTGCATCCAATAAGTGATTTTGTGTCATTGGTTGAACATTTAGGTCATTTCCGTTCTCCTTCGACTTATTCTAATCCAATTAGGGTTTTTAATCTATCTTGTGAATCCAATAAGTGATTTTGTGTCATTGGTTGAACTTTTAGGTCATTTTCGTCCTCCCTAGGGTTATTTTAATCATAATAGGTTTTTTAACCAATCTTGTGCATTCAATAAGTGATTTTGTGTCCTTGGTTGAACATTTAAGTCATTTTCGACATCCTTGGACTTATTCTAATCGAATTAGGGTTTTTTAACAATCTTGTGCATCAAATAAGTGATTTTGTGTCCTTGGTTGAATATTTAGGTCATTTTCGTCCTCCCTAGGCTTATTCTAATCCAATTAGGGTTTTTAACCAATCTTATGCATCGAATAAGTGATTTTGTTTCATTGGTTGAACATTTAGGTCATTTTCGTCCTCCCTAGGCTTATTCTAATCCAATTAGGGTTTTTAACCAATCTTATGCATCCAATAAGTGATTTTGTGTCATTGGTTGAACATTTAGGTCATTTTCGTCCTCCTTCGACTTATTCTAATCCAATTAGGGTTTTTAATCAATCTTGTGAATCCAATAAGTGATTTTGTGTCATTGGTTGAACATTTAGGTCATTTTCGTCCTCCCTAGGGTTATTTTAATCATATTAGGATTTTTAACCAATCTTGTGCATCCAATAAGTGATTTTGTGTCCTTGGTTGAACATTTAGGTCATTTTCATCATCTTTGGACTTATTCTAATCGAATTAGGGTTTTTAACCAATCTTGTGCATCCAATAAGTGATTTTGTGTCCTTGGTTGAACATTTAGGTCATTTTCGTCATCCTTGGACTTATTCTAATTCAATTAGGGTTTTTAACTAGTCTTGTGCATCCAATAAGTGATTTTGTGTCCTTGGTTGAACATTTAGGTTATTTTCATCCTCCCTAGGCTTATTCTAATCCAATTAGAGTTTTTAACCAATCTTATGCATCCAATAAGTGATTTTGTGTCATTGGTTGAACATTTAGGTCATTTTCGTCCTCCTTCGGCTTATTCTAATCATATTAGAGTTTTTAACCAATCGTGTGCATCTAATAAGTGATTTGGTGTCATTGGTTGAACATTTAGGTCATTTTTGTCCTCCCTAGGCTTATTCTAATCAAATTAGGGTTTTTAACCAATCTTATGCATCCAATAAGTGATTTTGTTTCATTGGTTGAACATTTAGGTCATTTTCGTGGTGATTTGACTAATTCTAATCCAATTAGGGTTTTTAACCAATCTGGTGCATTCAATAAGTGATTTTATGTCATTGGTTGAACATTTAGGTCATTTTCGTCATCCTTGGAGTTATTCTAATCGAATTAGAGTTTTTAACCAATCTTGTGCATCCAATAAGTGATTTTATGTCATTGGTTGAACATTTAGGTCATTTTCGTGGTGCTTTGACTTATTCTAATACAATTCGGGTTTTTATCCAATCTTGTGCATTCAATAAGTGATTTTATGTCATTGGTTGAACATGTAGGTCATTTTTGTCATCCTTGGAGTTATTCTAATCGAATTAGGGTTTTTAACCAATCCTGTGCATCCAATAAGTGATTTTGTGTCATTGGTTGAACATTTAGGTCATTTTCGTCCTCCCTAGGCTTATTCTAATCATATTAGGGTTTTTAACCAATCTTGTGCATCTAATAACTGATTTTGTGGCCTTGGTTGAACACTTAGGTCATTTTCGTCATCATTGGACTTATTCTAATCCAATTAGGGTTTTTAATCAATCTTGTGAATCCAATAAGTGATATTGTGTCATTGGTTGAACATTTAGGTCATTTTCGTCATCCCTAGGGTTATTTTAATCATATTAGGATTTTTAACCAATCTTGTGCATCCAATAAGTGATTTTGTGTCCTTTGTTGAACATTTAGGTCATTTTCGTCATCCTTGGACTTATTCTAATCGAATTAGGGTTTTTAACCAATCTTGTGCATCCAATAAGTGATTTGGTGTCATTGGTTGAACATTTAGGTCATTTTCGTCATCCTTCGACTTATTCTAATCCAATTAAGGTTTTTAATCAATCTTGTGCATCCAATAAGTGATTTTGTGTCCTTGGTTGAACATTTAGGTCATTTTCGTCCTCCCTAGGCTTATTCTAATCATATTAGGGTTTTTAACCAATCTTGTGCATCCAATAAGTGATTTTGTGGCCTTGGTTGAACACTTAGGTCATTTTCCTCCTCCCTAGGGTTATTCTAATCATATTAGGGTTTTTAACCAATCTTGTGCATCCAATAAGTGATTTTGTGTCATTGGTTGAACATTTAGGTCATTTTCGTCCTCCCTAGGCTTATTCTAATCATATTAGGGTTTTTAGCCAATCTTGTGCATCCAATAAGTGATTTTATGTCATTGGTTGAATATTTAGGTCATTTTCGTCATCCTTTGACTTATTCTAATCCAATTACGGTTTTTAACCAATCTTGTGCATCCAATTAGTGATTTTGTGTCATCGGTTGAACATTTAGGTCATTTTCGTCCTCCTTCGACTTATTCTAATCCAATTAGGGTTTTTAATCAATCTTGTGAATCCAATAAGTGATTTTGTGTCATTGGTTAAACATTTAGGTCATTTTCGTCCTCCCTAGGGTTATTTTAATCATATTAGGATTTTTAACCAATCTTGTGCATCCAATAAGTGATTTTGTGTCCTTGGTTGAACATTTAGGTCATTTTCATCATCTTTGGACTTATTCTAATCGAATTAGGGTTTTTAACCAATCTTGTGCATCCAATAAGTGATTTTGTGTCCTTGGTTGAACATTTAGGTCATTTTCGTCATTCTTGGACTTATTCTAATTCAATTAGGGTTTTTAACCAATCTTGTGCATCCAATAAGTGATTTTATGTCATTGGTTGAACATTTCGGTTATTTTCGTGCTGCTTTGACTTATTCTAATCCAATTAGGGTTTTTAACCAGTCTTGTGCATCCAACAAGTGATTTTGTTTCATTGGTTGAACATTTAGGTCATTTTCGTCTTTCCTAGGCTTATTCTAATCATATTAGGGTTTTTAACCAATCTTGTGCATCCAATAAGTGATTTTATGTCATTGGTTGAACATTTAGGTCATTTTCGTCATCCTTTGACTTATTCTATTCCTGTTAGGGTTTTTAACCAATCTTGTGCATCCGATAAGTGATTTTGTGTCATTGGTTGAACATTTAGGTCATTTTCGTCCTCCTTCGACTTATTCTAATCCAATTAGGGTTTTTAATCAATCTTGTGAATCCAATAAGTGATTTTCTGTCATTGGTTGAACATTTAGGTCATTTTCGTCCTCCCTAGGGTTATTTTAATCATATTTGGATTTTTAACCAATCTTGTGCATCCAATAAGTGATTTTGTGTCCTTGGTTGAACATTTGTGTCATTTTCATCATCGTTGGACTTATTCTAATCGAATTAGGGTTTTTAACCAATCTTGTGCATCCAATAAGTGATTTTGTGTCCTTGGTTGAACATTCAGGTCATTTCCGTCATCCTTGGACTTATTCTAATTGAATTAGGGTTTTTAACCAATCTTGTGCATCCAATAAGTGATTTTATGTCATTGGTTGAACATTTAGGTCATTTTCGTGGTGATTTGACTAATTCTAATCCAATTAGGGTTTTTAACCAGTCTGGTGCATTCAATAAGTGATTTTATGTCATTGGTTGAACATTTAGGTCATTTTCGTCATCCTTGGAGTTATTCTAATCGAATTAAGGTTTTTAACCAATCTTGTGTATCCAATAAGTGATTTGGTGTCATTGGTTGAACATTTAAGTCCTTTTCGTGGTGCTTTGACTTATTCTAATCCAATTCGGGTTTTTATCCAATCTTGTGCATTCATTAAGTGATTTTATGTCATTGGTTGAACATGTAGGTCATTTTCGTCCTCCTTCGACTTATTCTAATCCTATTAGGGTTTTTAACCAATCTTATGCATCCAATAAGTGATATTGTGTCATTGGTTGAACATTTAGCTCATTTTCGTCATCCCTAGGGTTATTTTAATCATATTAAGATTTTTAACCAATCTTGTGCATCCAATAAGTGATTTTGTGTCCTTTGTTGAACATTTAGGTCATTTTCGTCATCCTTGGACTTATTCTAATCGAATTAGGGTTTTTAACCAATCTTGTGCATCCAATAAGTGATTTTGTGTCATTGGTTGAACATTTAGGTCATTTTCGTCATCCTTCGACTTATTCTAATCCAATTAAGGTTTTTAATCAATCTTGTGCATCCAATAAGTGATTTTGTGTCCTTGGTTGAACATTTAGGTCATTTTCATCATCGTTGGACTTATTCTAATCGAATTAGGGTTTTTAACCAATCTTGTGCATCCAATAAGTGATTTTGTGTCCTTGGTTGAACATTCAGGTCATTTTCGTCATCCTTGGACTTATTCTAATTCAATTAGGGTTTTTAACCAATCTTGTGCATCCAATAAGTGATTTTATGTCATTGGTTGAACATTTAGGTCATTTTCGTGGTGCTTTGACTATTTCTAATCCAATTAGGGTTTTTAACCAATCTGGTATATTCAATAAGTGATTTTATGGTATTGGTTGAACATTTAGGTCATTTTCGTCATCCTTGGAGTTATTCTAATCGAATTAGGGTTTTTAACCAATCTTGTGCATCCAATAAGTGATTTTATGTCATTGGTTGAACATTTAGGTCATTTTCGTCCTCCTTCGACTTATTCTAATCCAATTATGGTTTTTAATCAATCTTGTGCTTCCAATAAGTGATTTTGTGTCCTTGGTTGAACATTTAGGTGATTTTCGTCCTCCATAGGCTTATTCTAATCATATTAGGGTTTTTAACCAATCTTGTGCATCCAATAAGTGATTTTGTGGCCTTGGTTGAACACTTATGTCATTTTCGTCATCCTTGGACTTATTCTAATCGAATTAGGGTTTTTAACCAATCTTGTGCATCCAATAAGTGATTTTGTGTCATTGGTTGAACATTTAGGTCATTTTCGTCCTCCTTCGACTTTTCTAATCCAATTAAGGTTTTTAATCAATCTTGTCCACCAATAAGTGATTTTGTGTCATTGGTTGAACATTTAGGTCATTTTCGTCCTCCCTAGGCTTATTCTAATCATATTAGGGTTTTTAACCAATCTTGTGCATCCAATAAGTGATTTTATGTCATTGGTTGAATATTTAGGTCATTTTCGTCATCCTTTGACTTATTTTAATCCAATTAGGGTTTTTAACCAATCTTGTGCATCCAATTAGTGATTTTGTGTCATCGGTTGAACATTTAGGTCATTTTCGTCCTCCTTCGACTAATTCTAATCCAATTAGGGTTTTTAATCAATCTTGTGAATCCAATAAGTGATTTTGTGTCATTGGTTTAACATTTAGGTCATATTCGTCCTCCCTAGGGTTATTTTAATCATATTAGGATTTTTAACCAATCTTGTGCATCCAATAAGTGATTTTGTGTCCTTGGTTGAACATTTAGGTCATTTTCATCATCTTTGGACTTATTCTAATCGAATTAGGGTTTTTAACCAATCTTGTGCATCCAGTAAGTGATTTTGTGTCATTGGTCGAACATTTAGGTCATTTTTGTCTTTCGTAGGCTTATTCTAATCATATTAGGGTTTTTAACCAATCTTATGCATCCAATAGGTGATTTTGTGGCCTTGGTTGAACATTTAGGTCATTTTCGTCATCCTTGGACTTATTCTAGTTGAATTAGGGTTTTTAACCCATCTTGTGCATCCAATAAGTGGTTTTGTGTCATTGGTTGAACATTTAGGTCATTTTTGTCATCCTTTGACTTATTCTATTCCAATTAGGGTTTTTAACCAATCTGGTGCATCCAATAAGTGATTTTGTGTCATTGGTTGAACATTTAGGTCATTTTCGTTCTCCTTCGACTTATTCTAATCCAATTAGGGTTTTTAATCAATCTTCTGACTCCAATAAGTGATTTTGTGTCATTGGTTGAACATTTAGGTCATTGTCGTCCTCCCTAGGGTTATTTTAATCATATTAGGGTTTTTATCCAATCTTGTGCATCCAATAAGTGATTTTGTGTCCTTGGTTGAACATTTAAGTCATTTTCGTCATCCTTGGACTTATTCTAATCGAATTAGGGTTTTTAACCAATCTTGTGCATCAAATAAGTGATTTCGTGTCCTTGGTTGAATATTTAGGTCATTTTCGTTCTCCCTAGGCTTATTCTAATCCAATTAGGGTTTTTAACCAATCTTGTGCATCAAATATGTGATTTTGTGTCATTGGTTGAACATTTAGGTCATTTTCGTCCTCCCTAGGCTTATTCTAATCCAATTAGGGTTTTTAACCAATCTTGTGCATCCAATATGTGATTTTGTGTCATTGGTTGAACATTTAGGTCATTTTCGTCCTCCCTAGGCTTATTCTAATCCAATTAGGGTTTTTAACCAATCTTGTGCATCCAATATGTGATTTTGTGTCATTGGTTTAACATTAGGTCATTTTCGTCCTCCCTAGGGTTATTCTAATCCAATTAGCGTTTTTAACCAATCTTGTGAATCCAATATGTGATTTTGTGTCATTTTGTGTCATTGGTTGAAAATTTAGGTCATTTTCGTCCTCCCTAGGCTTATTCTAATCCAATTAGGGTTTTTAACCAATCTTGTGCATCCAATATGTGATTTTGTGTCATTTTGTGTCATTGGTTGAACATTTAGGTCATTTTCGTCCTCCCTAGGCTTATTCTAATCCAATTAGCGTTTTTAACATATCTTGTGCATCCAATATTTGATTTTGTGTCATTTTGTGTCATTGGTTGAACATTTAGGTCATTTACGTCCTCCGTAGGCTTATTCTAATCCAATTAGGGTTTTTAACCAATCTTGTGCATCCAATATGTGATTTTGTGTCATTGGTTGAACATTTAGGTCATTTTCGTCCTCCCTAGGCTTATTCTAATCCAATTAGGGTTTTTAACCAATCTTGTGCATCCAATATGTGAATTTGTGTCATTTTGTGTCATCAGTTGAACATTTAGGTCGTTTTCGTCCTCCCTAGGCTTATTCTAATCCAATTAGGGTTTTAAACCAATCTTGTGCATCCAATATGTGATTTTGTGTCATTTTGTGTCATTGGTTGAACATTTAGGTCATTTTCGTCCTCTCTAGGCTTATTCTAATCCAATTAGGGTTTTTAACCAATCTTGTGCATCCAATATGTGATTTTGTGTCATTTTGTGTCATTGGTTGAACATTTAGGTCATTTTCGTCATCCGTAGGCTTATTCTAATCCAATTAGGGTTTTTAACCAATCTTGTGCATCCAATATGTGATTTTGTGTCATTGGTTGAACATTTAGGTCATTTTCGTCCTCCCTAGGCTTATTCTAATCCAATTAGGGTTTTTAACCAATCTTGTGCATCCAATATGTGATTTTGTGTCATTTTGTGTCATCAATTGAACATTTAGGTCGTTTTCGTCCTCCCTAGGCTTATTCTAATCCAATTAGGGTTTTTAACCAATCTTGTGCATCCAATATGTGATTTTGTGTCATTTTGTGTCATTGGTTGAACATTTAGGTCATTTTCGTCCTCTCTAGGCTTATTCTAATCCAATTAGGGTTTTTGACCAATCTTGTGCATCCAATATGTGATTTTGTGTCATTTTGTGTCATTGGTTGAACATTTAGGTCATTTTCGTCCTCCCTAGGCTTATTCTAATCCAATTAGGGTTTTTAACCAATCTTGTGCATCCAATATGTGATTTTGTGTCATTGGTTGAACATTTAGGTCATTTTTGTCTTCCCTAGGCTTATTCTAATCCAATTAGGGTTTTTAACTAATCTTGTGCATCCAATATGTGATTATGTGTCATTGGTTGAACATTTAGGTCATTTTTGTCCTCCCTAGGCTTATTCTAATCCAATTAGGGTTTTTAACCAATCTTGTGCATCCAATATGTGATTTTGTGTCATTGGTTGAACATTTAGGTCATTTTCGTCCTCCCTAGGCTTATTCTAATCCAATTAGGGTTTTTAACCAATCTTGTGCATCCAATATGTGATTTTGTGTCATTGGTTGAACATTTAGGTCATTTTCGTCCTCCCTAGGCTTATTCTAATCCAATTAGGGTTTTTAACCAATCTTGTGCATCCAATATGTGATTTTGTGCATTTTGTGTCATTGGTTGAACAGTTAGGTCATTTTGGTCCTCCCTAGGCTTATTCTAATCCAATTAGGGTTTTTAACCAATCTTGTGCATCCAATATGTGATTTTGTGTCATTGGTTGAACATTTAGGTCATTTTCGTCCTCCCTAGGCTTATTCTAACCCAATTAGTGTTTTTAACCAATCTTGTGCATCCAATATGTGATTTTGTCTCATTGGTTGAACATTTAGATCAATTTCGTCCTCCCTAGGCTTATTCTAATCCAATTAGGGTTTTTAACCAATCTTGTGCATCCAATATGTGATTTTGTGTCATTGGTTGAACATTTAGGTCATTTTCGTCCTCCCTAGGCTTATTCTAATCCAATTAGGGTTTTTAACCAATCTTGTGCATCCAATATGTGATTTTGTGTCATTGGTTGAACATTTAGGTCATTTTCGTCCTCCCTAGGCTTTTTCTTTTCCAATTAGGGTTTTTAACCAATCTTGTGCATCCAATATGTGATTTTGTGTCATTTTGTGTCATTGGTTGAACATTTAGGTCATTTTCGTCCTCCCTAGGCTTATTCTAATCCAATTAGGGTTTTTAACCAATCTTGTGCATCCAATATGTGATTTTGTGTCATTGGTTGAACATTTAGGTCATTTTGGTCCTCCCTAGGCTTACTCTAATCCAATTAGGGTTTTTAACCAATCTTGTGCGTCCAATATGTGATTTTGTGTCATTGGTTGAACATTTAGATCATTTACGTCCTCCCTAGGCTTATTCTAATCCAATTAGGGTTTTTAACCAATCTTGTGCATCCAATATGTGATTTTGTGTCATTGGTTGAACATTTAGGTCATTTTCGTCCTCCCTAGGCTTATTCTAATCCAATTAGGGTTTTTAACCAATCTTGTGCATCCATTATGTGATATTGTGTCATTGGTTGAACATTTAGGTCATTTTCGTCCTCCCTAGGCTTATTCTAATCCAATTAGGGTTTTTAACCAATCTTGTGCATCCAATATGTGATTTTGTGTCATTGGTTGAACATTTAGGTCATTTTCGTCCTCCCTAGGCCTATTCTAATCCAATTTGGGTTTTTAACCAATCTTGTGCATCCAATATGTGATTTTGTGTCATTTTGTGTCATTGGTTGAACATTTAGGTCATTTTCGTCCTCCCTAGGCTTATTCTAATCCAATTAGGGTTTTTAACCAATCTTGGGCATCCAATATGTGATTTTGTGTCATTGGTTGAACATTTAGGTCATTTTTATCCTCCCTAGGCATATTCTAATCCAATTAGGGTTTTTAACCAATCTTGTGCATCCAATATGTGATTTTGTGTCATTGGTTGAACATTTAGGTCATTTTCGTCCTCCCTAGGCTTATTCTAATCCAATTAGGGTTTTTAACCAATCTTGTGCATCCAATATGTGATTTTGTGTCATTTTGTGTCATTGGTTGAACATTTAGGTCATTTTCGTCCTCCCTAGGCTTATTCTAATCCAATTGTGGTGTTTAACCAATCTTGTGCATCCAATATGTGATTTTGTGTCATTTTGTGTCATTGGTTGAACATTTAGGTCATTTTCGTCCTCCCTAGGCTTATTCTTATCCAATTAGGGTTTTTAACCAATCTTGTGCATCCAATATGTGATTTTGTGTCATTGGTTGAACATTTAGGTCATTTTTGTCCTCCCTAGGCTTATTCTAATCCAATTAGGGTTTTTAACCAATCTTGTGCATCCAATATGTGATTTTGTGTCATTGGTTGAACATTTAGGTCATTTTTGTCCACCCTAGGCTTATTCTAATCCAATTAGGGTTTTTAACCAATCTTGTGCATCCAATATGTGATTTTGTGTCATTGGTTGAACATTTAGGTCATTTTCGTCCTCCCTAGGCTTATTCTAATCCAATTAGGGTTTTTAACCAATCTTGTGCATCCAATATGTGATTTTGTGTCATTGGTTGAACATTTAGGTCATTTTCGTCCTCCCTAAACTTATTCTTATCCAATTAGGATTTTTAACCAATCTTGTGCATCCAATATGTGATTTTGGGTCATTTTGTGTCATTGGTTGAACATTTAGGTCATTTTCGTCCTCCCTAGGCTTATTCTAATCCAATTAGGGTTTTTAACCAATCTTGTGCATCCAATATGTGATTTTGTGTCATTCGTTGAACATTTAGGTCATTTTCGTCCTCCCTAGGCTTATTCTAATCCAATTAGGGTTTTTAACCAATCTTGTGTATCCAATATGTGATTTTGTGTCATTGGTTGAACATTTAGTTCATTTCGTCCTCCCTAGGCTTATTCTAATCCAATTAGGGTTTTTAACCAATCTTGTGCATCCAATAAGTGATTTTGTGTCATTGGTTGAACATTTGTGTCATTTTCGTCGTCCTTCGACTTATTCTAATCCAATTAGGGTTTTTAATCAATCTTGTGAATCCAATAAGTGATTTTGTGTCATTGGTTGAACATTTAGGTCATTTTCGTCCTCCCTAGGCTTATTCTAATCCAATTAGGGTTTTTAACCAATCTTGTGCATCCAATATGTGATTTTGTGTCACTTTGTGTCATTGGTTGAACATTTATGTCATTTTCGTCCTCCCTAGGCTTATTCTAATCCAATTAGGGTGTTTAACCAATCTTGCGCATCTAATATGTGATTTTGTGTCATTTTGTGTCATTGGTTGAACATTTAGGTCATTTTCGTCCTCCCTAGGCTTATTCTAATTCAATTAGGGTTTTTAACCAATCTTGTGCAACCAATATGTGATTTTGTGACATTGGTTGAACATTTAGGTCATTTTCGTCCTCCCTAGGCTTATTCTAATCCAATTAGGGTGTTTAACCAATCTTGTGCATCCAATATGTGATTTTGTGTCATTGGTTGAACATTTAGGTCATTTTCGTTCTCCCTAGGCTTATTCTAATCCAATTAGGGTTTTTAACCAATCTTTTGCATCCAATATGTGATTTTGTGGTATTTTGTGTCATTGGTTGAACGTTTAGGTCATTTTCGTCATCCTTTGACTTATTCTAATCCAATTAGGGTTTTTAACCAATCTTGTGCATCCAATAAGTGATTTTGTGTCATTGGTTGAACATTTGGGTCATTTTCGTCCTCCTTCGACTTATTCTAATCCAATTAGGGTTTTTAATCAATCTTGTGAATCCAATAAGTGATTTTGTGTCATTGGTTGAACATTTAGGTCATTTTCGTCCTCCCTAGGGTTATTTTAATCATATTAGGGTTTTTAACCGATCTTGTGCATCCAATAAGTGATTTTGTGTCATTGGTTGAACATTTAGGTCATTTTTGTCATCCTTTCACTTATTCTAATCCAATTAGGGTTTTTAACCAATCTTGCGCATCCAATAAGTGATTTTATGTCATTGGTTGAACATTTAGGTCATATTCGTCATCCTTTGACTTATTCTAATCCAATTAGGGTTTATAACCAATCTTGTGCATCCAATAAGTGATTTTGTGTCGTTGGTTGAACATTTAGGTCATTTTTGTCCTCCCTAGGCTTATTCTAATCCAATTAGATTTTTTAACCTAACTTATGTATCCAATAAGTGATTTTGTGTCATTGGTTGAACATTTAGGTCATTTTTTTCTTCCTTTGACTTATCCTAATCCAATTAGGGTTTTTAATCAATCTTGTGAATCCAATAAGTGATTTTGTGTCATTGGTTGAACATTTAGGTCATTTTCATCATCCTTCGACTTAATCTAATCCAATTAGGGTTTTTAACCAATCTTGTGCATCCAATAAGTGATTTTGTGTCATTGGTTGAACATTTAGGTCTTTTTCGTCCTCCTTCGACTTATTCTAATCCAATTAGGGTTTTTAACCAATGTAGTGCCTCCAATAAGTGATTTTGTGTCCTTGGTTGAACATTTAGGTCATTTTCATCCTCCCTAGGCTTATTCTAATCCAATTAGAGTTTTTAACCAATCTTATGCATCCAATAAGTGATTTTGTGTCATTGGTTGAACATTTAGGTCATTTTAGTCCTCCTTCGGCTTATTCTAATCATATTAGAGTTTTTAACCAATCTTGTGCATCCAATAAGTGATTTGGTGTCATTGGTTGAACATTTAGGTCATTTTTGTCCTCCCTAGGCTTATTCTAATCAAATTAGGGTTTTTAACCAATCTTATGCATCCAATAAGTGATTTTGTTTCATTGGTTGAACATTTAGGTCATTTTCGTGGTGATTTGACTAATTCTAATCCAATTAGGGTTTTTAACCAATCTGGTGCACTCAATAAGTGATTTTATGTCATTGGTTGAACATTTAGGTCATTTTCGTCATCCTTGGAGTTATTCTAGTTGAATTAGGGTTTTTAACCCATCTTGTGCATCCAATAAGTGGTTTTGTGTCATTGGTTGAACATTTAGGTCATTTTTGTCATCCTTTGACTTATTCTAATCCAATTAGGGTTTTTAACCAATCTGGTGCATCCAATAAGTGATTTTGTGTCATTGGTTGAACATTTAGGTCATTTTCGTTCTCCTTCGACTTATTCTAATCCAATTTGGGTTTTTAATCAATCTTTTGACTCCAATAAGTGATTTTGTGTCATTGGTTGAACATTTAGGTCATTGTCGTCCTCCCTAGGGTTATTTTAATCATATTAGGGTTTTTATCCAATCTTGTGCATCCAATAAGTGATTTTGTGTCCTTGGTTGAACATTTAAGTCATTTTCGTCATCCTTGGACTTATTCTAGTCGAATTAGGGTTTTTAACCCATCTTGTGCATCCAATAAGTGGTTTTGTGTCATTGGTTGAACATTTAGGTCATTTTTGTCATCCTTTGACTTATTCTAATCCAATTAGGGTTTTAAACCAATCTTGTGCATCCAATATGTGATTTTGTGTCATTGGTTGAACATTTAGGTCATTTTCGTCCTCCCTAGGCTTATTCTAATCCAATTAGGGTTTTTAACCAATCTTGTGCATCCAATATGTGATTTTGTGTCATTTTGTGTCATTGGTTGAACATTTAGGTCATTTTCGTCCTCCCTAGGCTTATTCTAATCCAATTAGGGTTTTTAACCAATCTTGTGCATCCAATATGTGATTTTGTGTCATTGGTTGAACATTTGGGTCATTTTCGTCCTCGCTAGACTTATTCTAATCCAATTAGGGTTTTTAACCAATCTTGTGCATCCAATATGTGATTTTGTGTCATTTTGTGTCATTGGTTGAACATTTAGGTCATTTTCGTCCTCCCTAGGCTTATTCTAATCCAATTTGGGTTTTTAACCAATCTTGTGCATCCCATATGTGATTTTGTATCATTGGTTGAACATTTAGGTCATTTTCGTCCTCGCTATGCTTATTCTAATCCAATTAGGGTTTTTAACCAATCTTGTGCATCCAATATGTGATTTTGTGTCATTTTGTGTCATTGGTTGAACATTTAGGTCATTTTCGTCCTCCCTAGGCTTATTCTAATCCAATTAGGGTTTTTAACCAATCTTGTGCATCCAATATGTGATTTTGTGTCATTGGTTGAACATTTAGTTCATTTTCGTCCTCCCTAGGCTTATTCTATTCCATTTAGGGTTTTTAACCAATCTTCTGCATCCAATATGTGATTTTGTGTCATTTTGTGTCATTGGTTCAACATTTAGGTCATTTTCGTCCTCCCTAGGGTTATTTTAATCCAATTAGGATTTTTAACCAATCTTGTGCATCCAATATGTGATTTTGTGTCATTTTGTGTCATTGGTTGAACATTTAGGTCATTTTCGTCCTCCCTAGGCTTATTCTAATCCAATTAGGGTTTTTAACCAATCTTGTGCATCCAATATGTGATTTTGTGTCATTTTGTGTCATTGGTTGAACATTTAGGTCATTTTCGTCCTCCCTAGGCTTATTCTAATCCAATTAGGGTTTTTAACCAATCTTGAGCATCCAATATGTGATTTTTTGTCATTTTGTGTCATTGGTTGAACATTTAGGTCATTTTCGTCCTCCCTAGGCTTATTCTAATCCAATTAGGATTTTTAACCAATCTTGTGCGTCCAATATGTGATTTTGTGTCATTTTGTGTCATTGGTTGAACATTTAGTTCATTTTCGTTCTCCCTAGGCTTATTCTAATCCAATTAGGGTTTTTAACCAATCTTGTGCATCCAATATGTGATTTTGTGTCATTGGTTGAACATTTAGGTCATTTTCGTCCTCCCTAGGCTTATTCTAATCCAATTAGGGTTTTTAACCAATCTTGTGCATCCAATATGTGATTTTGTGTCATTTTGAGTCATTGGTTGAACATTTAAGTCATTTTCGTCCTCCCTAGGCTTATTCTAATCCAATTAAGTTTTTAACCAATCTTGTGCATCCGATATGTGATTTTGTGTCATTGGTTGCACATTTAGGTCATTTTCGTCCTCCCTAGGCTTATTCTAATCCAATTAGGGTTTTTAACCAATCTTGTGCACATAATAAGTGATTTTATTTCATTGGTAACCCAATTAGGTCATTTTCGTCCTCGCTAGGCTTATTCTAATGCAATTAGGGTTTTTAACCAATCTTGTGCATCAAATATGTGATTTCGTGTCATTTTGTGTCATTGGTTGAACATTTAAGTTATTTTCGTCTTCCCTAGGCTTATTCTAATCCAATTAGGGTTTTTAACCAATCTTGTGCATCCAATATGTGATTTTGTGTCATTTTGTGTAATTGGTTGAACATTTATGTCATTTTCGTCCTCCCTAGGCTTATTCTAATCCAATTAGGGTTTTTAACCAATCTTGTGCATCCAATATGTGATTTTGTGTCATTTTGTGTCATTGGTTGAACATTTAGGTCATTTTCGTCCTCCCTAGGCTTATTCTAATCCAATTAGGGTTTTTAACCAATCTTGTGCATCCAATATGCGAGTTTGTGTCATTGGTTGAACATTTAGGTCATTTTCGTCCTCCATAGGCTTATTCTAATCCAATTAGGGTTTTTAACCAATCTTGTGCATCCAATATGTGATTTTGTGTCATTGGTTGAACATTTAGGTCCTTTTCGTCCTCCCTAGGCTTATTCTAATCCAATTAGGGTTTTTAACCAATCTTGTGCATCCAATATGTGATTTTGTGTCATTTTGTGTCATTGGTTGAACATTTAAGTTATTTTCGTCCTCCCTAGGCTTATTCTAATCCAATTAGTGTTTTTAACCAATCTTGTGCATCCAATATGTGATTTTGTTTAATTGGTTGAACATTTATGTCATTTTCGTCCTCCCTAGGCTTATTCTAATCCAATTAGGGTTTTTAACCAATCTTGTGCATCCAATATGTGATTTTGTGTCATTTTGTGTCATTGGTTGAACATTTAGGTCATTTTCGTCCTCCCTAGGCTTATTCTAATCCAATTAGGGTTTTTAACCAATCTTGTGCATCCAATATGTGATTTTGTGTCATTGGTTGAACATTTAGGTCATTTTCGTCCTTCCTATGCTTATTCTAATCCAATTAGGGTTTTTAACCAATCTTGTGCATCCAATATGTGATTTTGTGTCATTTTGTGTCATTGGTTGAACATTTAGGTCATTTTCGTCCTCCATAGGCTTATTCTAATCCAATTAGGGTTTTTAACCAATCTTGTGCATCCAATAAGTGATTTTG
Source organism: Cicer yamashitae (assembly GCA_037974755.1). Lineage (NCBI taxonomy): Eukaryota > Viridiplantae > Streptophyta > Magnoliopsida > Fabales > Fabaceae > Cicer > Cicer yamashitae. The sequence continues at coordinate 30,015,075 of JBBPBQ010000002.1, read as the reverse complement.
TATCATTGGTTGAACATTTAGGTCATTTTCGTCCACAATAGGCTTATTCTAATCGAATTAGGGTTTTTAACCAATCTTGTGCACCCAATATGTGATTTTGTGTCATTTTGTGTCATTGGTTCAACATTTAGGTCATTTTCGTCCTCCATAGGCTTATTCTAATCCAATTAGGGTTTTAAACCAATCTTGTGCATCCAATATGTGATTTTGTGTCATTGGTTGAACATTTAGGTCATTTTCGTCCTCCATAGGCTTATTCTAATCCAATTAGGGTTTTTAACCAATCTTGTGCATCCAATATGTGATTTTGTGTCATTTTGTGTCATTGGTTGAACATTTAGGTCATTTTCATCCTCCCTAGGCTTATTCTAATCCAATTAGTGATTTTAACCAATCTTGTGCATCCAATATGTGATTTTGTGTCATTGGTTGAACATTTAGGTCATTTTCGTCCTCCCTAGGCTTATTCTAATCCAATTAGGGTTTTTAACCAATCTTGTGCATCCAATATGTGATTTTGTGTCATTGGTTGAACATTTAGGTCATTTTCGTCCTCCCTAGGCTTATTCTAATCCAATTAGGGATTTTAACCAATCTTGTGCATCCAATATGTGATTTTGTGTCATTGGTTTAACATTTAGGTCATTTTGGTCCTCCCTAGGCTTATTCTAATCCAATTAGGGTTTTTAACCAATCTTGTGCATCCAATATGTGATTTTGTGTCATTGGTTGAACATTTAGGTCATTTTCGTCCTCCCTAGGCTTATTCTAATCCAATTAGGGTTTTTAACCAATCTTGTGCATCCAATATGTGATTTTGTGTCATTTTGTGTCATTGGTTGAACATTTAGGTCATTTTCGTCCTCCCTAGGCTTATTTTAATCCAATTAGGGTTTTTAACCAATCTTGTGCATCCAATATGTGATTTTGTATCATTTTGTGTCATTGGTTGAACATTTAGGTCATTTTCGTCCTCCCTAGGCTTATTCTAATCCAATTAGGGTTTTTAACCAATCTTGTGCATCCAATATGTGATTTTGTGTCATTTTGTGTCGTTGGTTGAACATATAGTTCATTTTCGTCCTCCATAGGCTTATTCTAATCCAATTAGGGTTTTTAACCAATCTTGTGCATCCAATATGTGATTTTGTGTCATTGGTTGAACATTTAGGTCATTTTCGCCCTCCCTAGGCTTATTCTAATCCAATTAGGGTTTTTAACCAATCTTGTGCATCCAATATGTGATTTTGTGTCATTGGTTGAATATTTAGGTCATTTTTGTCCTCCCTAGGCTTATTCTAATCCAGTTAGGGTTTTTAACCAATCTTGTGCAACCAATATGTGATTTTGTGTCATTTGTTGAATATTTAGGTCATTTTCGTCCTCCGTAGGCTTATTCTAATCCAATTAGGGTTTTTAACCAATCTTGTGCATCCAATATGTGATTTTGTGTCATTGGTTGAAAATTTAGGTCATTTTCGTCCTCCCTAGGCTTATTCTAATCCAATTAGGGTTTTAAACCAATCTTGTGCATCCAATATGTGATTTTGTGTCATTGGTTGAACATTTAGGTCATTTTCGTCCTCCCTAGGCTTATTCTAATCCAATTAGGGTTTTTAACCAATCTTGTGCATCCAATATGTAATTTTGTGTCATTGGTTGAACATTTAGGTTATTTTCGTCCTCCCTAGGCTTATTCTAATCCAATTAGGGTTTTTAACCAATCTTGTGCATCCAATATGTGATTTTGTGTCATTGGTTGAACATTTAGGTCATTTTCGTCCTCCCTAGGCTTATTCTAATCCAATTAGGGTTTTAAACCAATCTTGTGCATCCAATATGTGATTTTGTGTCATTGGTTGAACATTTAGGTCATTTTCATCCTCCCTAGGCTTATTCTAATCCAATTAGGGTGTTTAACCAATCTTGCGCATCTAATATGTGATTTTGTGTCATTTTGTGTCATTGGTTGAACATTTAGGTCATTTTCGTCCTCCCTAGGCTTATTCTAATCCAATTAGGGTTTTTAACCAATCTTGTGCATCCAATATGTGATTTTGTGTCATTGGTTGAACATTTAGGTCATTTTCGTCCTCCCTAGGCTTATTCTAATCCAATTAGGGTTTTTAACCAATATTGAGCATCCAATATGTGATTTTGTGTCATTTTGTGTCATTGGTTGAACATTTAGGTCATTTTCGTCCTCCCTAGGCTTATTCTAATCCAATTAGGGTTTTTAACCAATCTTGTGCATCCAATATGTGATTTTGTGTCATTGGTTGAACATTTAGGTCATTTTCGTCCTCCCTAGGCTTATTCTAATCCAATTAGGGTTTTTAACCAATCTTGTGCATCCAATATGTGATTTTGTGTCATTGGTTGAACATTTAGGTCATTTTCGTCCTCCCTAGGCTTATTCTAAACCAATTAGGGTTTTTAACCAATTTTTTGCATCCAATATGTGATTTTGTGTCATTTTGTGTCATTGGTTGAACATTTAGGTCATTTTCGTCCTCCCTAGGCTTATTCTAATCCAATTAGGGTTTTTAACCAATCTTGTGCATCCAATATGTGATTTTGTGTCATTGGTTGAACATTTAGGTCATTTTCGTCCTCCCTAGGCTAATTCTAATCCAATTAGGGTTTTTAACCAATCTTGTGCATCCAATATGTGATTTTGTGTCATTGGTTGAACATTTAGGTCATTTTTGTCCTCCTTAGGATTATTCTAATCAAATTAGGGTTTTTAACCAATCTTGTGCATCAAATATGTGATTTTGTGTCATTTTGTGTCATTGGTTGAACATTTAGGTCATTTTCGTCCTCCCTAGGCTTATTCTAATCAGATTAGGGTTTTTAACCAATCTTGTGCATCCAGTATGTGATTTTGTGTCATTTTGTGTCATTGGTTGAACATTTAGGTCATTTTCGTCCTCCCTAGGCTTATTCTAATCCAATTAGGGTTTTTAACCAATCTTGTGCATCCAATATGTGATTTTGTGTCATTTTTTGTCATTGGTTGAATATTTAGGTCATTTTCGTCCTCCCTAGGCTTATTCTAATCCAATTAGGGTTTTTAACCAATCTTGTGCATCCAATATGTGATTTTGTGTCATTTTGTGTCATTGGTTGAACATTTAGGTCATTTTCGTCCTCCCTAGGCTTATTCTAATCCAATTAGGGTTTTTAACCAATCTTGTGCATCCAATATGAGATTATGTGTCATTGGTTGAACATTTAGGTCATTTTCGTCCTCCCTAGGCTTATTCTAATCCAATTAGGGTTTCTAACCAATCTTGTGCATCCAATATGTGATTTTGTGTCATTCGTTGAACATTTAGGTCATTTTCATCCTCCCTAGGCTTATTCTAATCCAATTAGGGTTTTTAACCAATCTTGTGCATCCAATATGTGATTTTGTGTCATTGGTTGAACATTTAGGTCATTTTCGTCCTCCCTAGGCTTATTCTAATCCAATTAGGGTTTTTAACCAATCTTGTGCATCCAATATGTGATTTTGTGTCATTGGTTGAACATTTAGGTCATTTTCGTCCTCCCTAGGCTTATTCTAATCCAATTAGGGTTTTTAACGAATCTTGTGCATCCAATATGTGATTTTGTGTCATTTGTTGACCATTTAGGTCATATTCGTCCTCCCCAGGCTTATTCTAATCCAATTAGGGTTTTTAACCAATCTTGTGCATCTAATTAGTGATTTTGTGTCATTGGTTGATTATTTAGGTCATTTTCGTCATCCCTAGGCTTATTCTAATCCAATTAGGGTTTTTAACCAATCTTGTGCATCACATATGTGATTTTGTCTCATTGGTTGAACATTTAGGTCATTTTCGTCCTCCCTAGGATTATTCTAATCCAATTAGGGTTTTTAACCAATCTTGTGCATCCAATTTGTGATTTTGTGTCATTGGTTGAACATTTAGGTCATTTTTGTCATCCTTGGACTTATTCTTATCCAATTAGGGTTTTTAACCAATCTTGTGCATCACATATGTGATTTTGTCTCATTGGTTGAACATTTAGGTCATTTTCGTCCTCCCTAGGCTTATTCAAATCCATTTAGGGTTTTTAGCAAATCTTGTGCATCCAATAAGTGATTTTGCTTCATTGGTTCAACATTTAGGTCATTTTCGTCCTCCCTAGGCTTATTCTAATCTAATTAGGGTTTTTAACCAATCTTGTGCATCGAATATGTGATTTTGTGTCATTGGTTGAACATTTAGTTCATTTTCGTCATCCTTCGACTTATTCTAATCCAATTAGGATTTTTTAACCAATCTTGTGTATCAAATTAGTGATTTTGTGTCATTTGTTGAACATTTAGGTTATTTTCGTCCTCCCTAAGCTTATTGTGATTCAATTAGGGTTTTTAACCAATCTTGTGCATCCAATATGTGATTTTGTGTCCTTTGTTGAACATTTAAGTAATTTTCGTCCTCCCTAGGATTATTCTAATCCAATTAGGATTTTTAACCAATCTTGTGCATCCAATTAGAGATTTTGTGTCATTGGTTGAACATTTAGGTCATTTTCATCCTCCCAAGGTTTATTCTAATCCAATTAGGGTTTTTAACCAATCTTGTGCATCCAATATGTGATTTAGTGTCATTGGTTGAACATTTAGGTCATTTTCGTCCTGCAAAGGCTTATTCTAATCGAATTAGGGTTTTTAACCAATCTTGTGCATCCAATATGTGATTTTGTGTCATTGGTTGAACATTTAGGTTATTTTCGTCCTCCAAAGGCTTATTCTGATCCAATTAGGGTTTTTAACCAATCTTGTGCATCCAATATGTGATTTTGTGTCATTGGTTGAACATTTAGGTCATTTTCGTCCTCCCTAGGCTTATTCTAATCCAATTAGGGTTTTTAACCAATCTTGTGCATCCAATATGTGATTTTGTGTCATTTGTTGAACATTTAGGTCATTTGCGTCCTCCCTAGGTCTATTCTAATCCAATTAGGATTTTTAACCAATCTTGTGCATCCAATATGTGATTTTGTGTCATTGGTTGAACATTTAGGTCATTTTCGTCCTCCCTAGGCTTATTCTAATCCAATTAGGGTTTTTAACCAATCTTGTGCATCCAATATGTGATTTTGTGTCATTTTGTGTCATTGGTTGAACATTTAGGTCATTTTCGTCCTCCCTAGGCTTATTCTAATCCAATTAGGGTTTTTAACCAATCTTATGCGTCCAATATGTGATTTTGTGTCATTGGTTGAACATTTAGGTCATTTTCGTCCTCCCTAGGCTTATTCTAAACCAATTAGGGTTTTTAACCAATCTTGTGCATCCAATATGTGATTTTGTGTCATTGGTGGAACATTTAGTTCATTTTCGTCCTCCCTAGGCTTATTCTAATCCAATTAGGGTTTTTAACCAATCTTGTGCATCGAATATGTGATTTTGTGTCGTTTTGTGTCATTGGTTGAACATTTAGGTCATTTTCGTCCTCCCTAGGCTTATTCTAATCCAATTAGGGTTTTTAACCAATCTTGTGCATCCAATATGTAATTTTGTGTCACTTTGTGTCATTGGTTGAACATTTAGGTCATTTTCGTCCTCCCTAGGCTTATTCTAATCCAATTAGGGTGTTTAACCAATCTTGCGCATCTAATATGTGATTTTGTGTCATTTTGTGTCATTGGTTGAACATTTAGGTCATTTTCGTCCTCCCTAGGCTTATTCTAATCCAATTAGGGTTTTTAACCAATCTTGTGCATCCAATATGTGATTTTGTGACATTGGTTGAACATTTAGGTCATTTTCGTCCTCCTTAGGCTTATTCTAATCCAATTAGAGTTTTTAACCAATCTTGTGCATCCAATATGTGATTTTGTGTCATTGGTTGAACATTTAGGTCATTTTCGTTCTCCCTAGGCTTATTCTAATCCTATTAGGGTTTTTAACCAATCTTTTGCATCCAATATGTGATTTTGTGGTATTTTGTGTCATTGGTTGAACGTTTAGGTCATTTTCGTCATCCTTTGACTTATTCTAATCCAATTAGGGTTTTTAACCAATCTTGTGGATCCAATAAGTGATTTTGTGTCATTGGTTGAACATTTGGGTCATTTTCGTCCTCCTTCGACTTATTCTAATCCAATTAGGGTTTTTAATCAATCTTGTGAATCCAATAAGTGATTTTGTGTCATTGGTTGAACATTTAGGTCATTTTCGTCCTCCCTAGGGTTATTTTAATCATATTAGGGTTTTTAACCGATCTTGTGCATCCAATAAGTGATTTTGTGTCATTGGTTGAACATTTAGGTCATTTTTGTCATCCTTTCACTTATTCTAATCCAATTAGGGTTTTTAACCAATCTTGCGCATCCAATAAGTGATTTTATGTCATTGGTTGAACATTTAGGTCATATTCGTCATCCTTTGACTTATTCTAATCCAATTAGGGTTTATAACCAATCTTGTGCATCCAATAAGTGATTTTGTGTCGTTGGTTGAACATTTAGGTCATTTTTGTCCTCCCTAGGCTTATTCTAATCCAATTAGATTTTTTAACCTATCTTATGCATCCAATAAGTGATTTTGTGTCATTGGTTGAACATTTAGGTCATTTTTTTCATCCTTTGACTTATCCTAATCCAATTAGGGTTTTTAATCAATCTTGTGAATCCAATAAGTGATTTTGTGTCATTGGTTGAACATTTAGGTCATTTTCATCATCCTTCGACTTAATCTAATCCAATTAGGGTTTTTAACCAATCTTGTGCATCCAATAAGTGATTTTGTGTCATTGGTTGAACATTTAGGTCTTTTTCGTCCTCCTTCGACTTATTCTAATCCAATTAGGGTTTTTAACCAATCTTATGCATCCAATAATTGATTTTGTTTCATTGGTTGAACATTTAGGTCATTTTCGTCATCCTTTGACTTATTCTAATCCAATTAGGGTTTTTAACCAATCTTGTGCATCCAATAAGTGATTTTGTGTCATTGGTTGAACATTTAGGTCATTTTCGTCCTCCCTTGGCCTATTCTAATCCAATTAGGGTTTTTAACCAATCTTGTGCATCCAATATGTGATTTTGTGTCATTGGTTGAACATTTAGGTCATTTTTGTCATCCTTCGACTTATTCTAATCCAATTAGGGTTTTTAACCAATCTTGTGCATCCAATAAGTGATTTTGTGTCATTGGTTGAACATTTAGGTCATTTTCGTCCTCCCTAGGCTTATTCTAATCCAATTAGGGTTTTTAATCAATCTTGTGCATCCAATATGTGATTTTGTGTCATTGGTTGAACATTTAGGTCATTTTTGTCCTCCCTAGGCTTATTCTAATCCAATTAGGGTTTTTAACCAATCTTGTGCATCCAATATGTGATTTTGTGTCATTGGTTGAGAATTTAGGTCATTTTCGTCCTCCCTAGGCTTATTCTAATCCAATTAGGGTTTTTAACCAATCTTGTGCATCCAATATGTGATTTTGTGTCATTGGTTGAACATTTAGGTCATTTTCGTCCTCCCTAGGCTTATTCTAATCCAATTAGGGTTTTTAACCAATCTTGTGCATCCAATATGTGATTTTGTGTCATTGGTTGAACATTTAGTTCATTTTCGTCCTCCCTAGGCTTATTCTCATCCAATTAGGGTTTTAAACCAATCTTATGCATCCAATATGTGATTTTGTGTCATTTTGTGTCATTGGTTGAACATTTAGGTCATTTTCGTCCTCCCTAGGCTTATTCTAATCCAATTAGGGTTTTTAACCAATCTTGTGCATCCAATATGTGATTTTGTGTCATTTTGTGTCATTGGTTGAACATTTAGGTCATTTTCGTCCTCCCTAGGCTTATTCTAATCCAATTAGGGTTTTTAACCAATCTTGAGCATCCAATATGTGATTTTTTGTCATTTTGTGTCATTGGTTGAACATTTAGGTCATTTTCGTCCTCCCTAGGCTTATTCTAATCCAATTAGGATTTTTAACCAATCTTGTGCGTCCAATATGTGATTTTGTGTCATTTTGTGTCATTGGTTGAACATTTAGTTCATTTTCGTTCTCCCTAGGCTTATTCTAATCCAATTAGGGTTTTTAACCAATCTTGTGCATCCAATATGTGATTTTGTGTCATTTTGTGTCATTTGTTAAACATTTAGGTCATTTTCGTCCTCCCTAGGCTTATTCTAATCCAATTAGGGTTTTTAACCAATCTTGTGCATCCAATATGTGATTTTGTGTCATTTTGTGTCATTGGTTGAACATTTAGGTCATTTTCGTCCTCCCTAGGGTTATTCTTAACCAATTAGGGTTTTTAACCAATCTTGTGCATCCAATATGTGATTTTGTGTCATTTTGTGTCATTGGTTGAACATTTAGGTCATTTTCGTCCTCCCTAGGCTTATTCTAATCCAATTAGGGTTTTTAACCAATCTTGTGCATCCAATATGTGATTTTGTGTCATTTTTTGTCATTGGTTGAACATTTAGTTCATTTTCGTCCTCCCTAGGCTAATTCTAATCCAATTAGGGTTTTTAACCAATCTTGTGCATCCAATATGTGATTTTGTGTCATTTTGTGTCATTGGTTGAACATTTAGGTCATTTTCGTCCTCCCTAGGCTTATTCTAATCCAATTAGGGTTTTTAACCAATCTTGTGCATCCAATATGTGATTTTGTGTCATTGGTTGAACATTTAGGTCATTTTCGTCCTCCCTAGGCTTATTATAATCCAACTAGGGTTTTTAACCAATCTTGTGCATCCAATATGTGATTTTGTGTCATTTTGTGTCATTGGTTGAACATTTAGGTCATTTTCGTCCTCCCTAGGCTTATTCTAATCCAATTAGGGTTTTTAACCAATCTTGTGCATCCAATATGTGATTTTGTGCCATTTTGTTTCATTGGTTGAACATTTAGGTCATTTTCGTCCTCCCTAGGCTTATTCTAATCCATTTAGGGTTTTTAACCAATCTTGTGCATCCAATATGTGATTTTGTGTCATTTTGTGTCATTGGTTGAACATTTAGGTCATTTTCGTCCTCCCTAGGCTTATTCTAATCCAATTACGAGTTTTAACCAATCTTGTGCATCCAATATGTGATTTTGTGTCATTGGTTGAACATTTAGGTCATTTTCGTCCTCCCTAGGCCTATTAAAATCCAATTAGGGTTTTTAACCAATCTTGTGCATCCAATATGTGATTTTGTGTCATTTTGTGTCATTGGTTGAACATTTAGGTCATTTTCGTCCTCCCTAGGCTTATTCTAATCCAATTAGGGTTTTTAACCAATCTTGTGCATCCAATATGTGATTTTGTGTCATTGGTTGAACATTTAAGTTATTTTCGTCCTCCCTAGGCTTATTCTAATCCAATTAGGGTTTTTAACCAATCTTGTGCATCCAATATGTGATTTTGTGTCATTTTGTGTCATTGGTTGAACATTTAGGTCATTTTCGTCCTCCCTAGGCTTATTCTAATCCAATTAGGGTTTTTAACCAATCTTATGCGTCCAATATGTGATTTTGTGTCATTGGTTGAACATTTAGGTCATTTTCGTCCTCCCTAGGCTTATTCTAATCCAATTAGGGTTTTAAACCAATCTTGTGCATCCAATATGTGATTTTGTGTCATTGGTTGAACATTTAGGTCATTTTCATCCTCCCTAGGCTTATTCTAATCCAATTAGGGTGTTTAACCAATCTTGCGCATCTAATATGTGATTTTGTGTCATTTTGTGTCATTGGTTGAACATTTAGGTCATTTTCGTCCTCCCTAGGCTTATTCTAATCCAATTAGGGTTTTTAACCAATCTTGTGCATCCAATATGTGATTTTGTGTCATTGGTTGAACATTTAGGTCATTTTCGTCCTCCCTAGGCTTATTCTAATCCAATTAGAGACTTTAACCAATCTTGTGCATCCAATATGTGATTGTGTCATTGGTTGAACATTTAGGTCATTTTCGTCCTCCCTAGGCTTATTCTAATCCAATTAGGGTTTTTAACCAATCTTGTGCATCCAATATGTGATTTTGTGTCATTTTGTGTCAATGGTTCCACATTTAGGTCATTTTCGTCCTCCCTAGGCTTATTCTAATCCAATTAGGGTTTTTAACCAATCTTGTGCATCCAATATGTGATTTTGTGTCATTTTGTGTCATTGGTTGAACATTTAGGTCATTTTCGTCCTCCCTAGGCTTATTCTAATCCAATTAGGGTTTTTAACCAATCTTGTGCATCCAATATGTGATTTTGTGTCACATTGTGTCATTGGTTGAACATTTAGGTCATTTCCGTCCTCCCTAGGCTTATTCTAATCCAATTAGGGTTTTTAACCAATCTTGTGCATCCAATATGTGATTTTGTGTCATTGGTTGCACATTAGGTCATTTTCGTCCTCCCTAGGCTTATTCTAATCCAATTAGGGTTGTTAACCAATCTTGTGCATATAATAAGTGATTTTATTTCATTGGTAACCCAATTAGGTCATTTTCGTCCTCGCTAGGCTTATTCTAATCCAATTAGGGTTTTTAACCAATCTTGTGCATCCGATATGTGATTTTGTGTCATTTTGTGTCATTGGTTGAACATTTAGGTCATTTTCGTCCTCGCTAGGCTTATTCTAATCCAATTAGGGTTTTTAACCAATCTTGTGCATCCAATATGTGATTTTGTGTCATTTTGTGTCATTGGTTGAACATGTAGGTCATTTTCGTCCTCCCTAGGCTTATTCTAATCCAATTAGGGTTTTTAACCAATCTTGTGCATCCAATATGTGATTTTGTGTCATTTTGTGTCATTGGTTGAACATTTAGGTCATTTTCGTCCTCCCTAGGCTTATTCTAATCCAATTAGAGTTTTTAACCAATCTTGTGCATTCAATATGTGATTTTGTGTCATTGGTTGAACATTTAGGTCATTTTCGTCCTCCCTAGGCTTATTCTAAACCAATTAGGGTTTTTAACCAATCTTGTGCATCCAATATGTGATTTTGTGTCATTTTGGGTCATTGGTTGAACATTTAGGTCATTTTCGTCCTCCCTAGGCTTATTCTAATCCAATTAGGGTTTTTAACCAATCTTGTGCATCCAATATGTGATTTTGTGTCATTTTGTGTCATTTTGTGTCATTGGTTGAACATTTAGGTCATTTTCGTCCTCCCTAGGCTTATTCTAATCCAATTAGGGTTTTTAATTAATCTTGTGCATCCAATATGTGATTTTGTGTCCTTTTGTGTCATTTGTTGAACATTTAGGTCATTTTCGTCCTCCCTAGGCTTATTCTAATCCAATTAGGGTTTTTAACCAATCTTGTGCATCCAATATGTGATTTTGTGTCATTTTGTGTCATTGGTTGAACATTTAGGTCATTTTCGTCCTCCCTAGGCTTATTCTAATCCAATTAGGGTCTTAAACAAATCTTGTGCATCCAATATGTGATTTTGGGTCATTTTGTGTCATTGGTTGAACATTTAGGTCATTTTCGTTCTCCCTAGGCTTATTCTAATCCAATTAGGGTTTTTAACCAATCTTGTGCATCCAATATGTGATTTTGTGTCATTGGTTGAACATTTAGGTCATTTTCGTTCTCCCTAGGCTTATTCTAATCCAATTAGGGTTTTTAACCAATCTTTTGCATCCAATATGTGATTTTGTGGTATTTTGTGTCATTGGTTGAACGTTTAGGTCATTTTCGTCATCCTTTGACTTATTCTAATCCAATTAGGGTTTTTAACCAATCTTGTGCATCCAATAAGTGATTTTGTGTCATTGGTTGAACATTTGGGTCATTTTCGTCCTCCTTCGACTTATTCTAATCCAATTAGGGTTTTTAATCAATCTTGTGAATCCAATAAGTGATTTTGTGTCATTGGTTGAACATTTAGGTCATTTTTGTCATCCTTTCACTTATTCTAATCCAATTAGGGTTTTTAACCAATCTTGCGCATCCAATAAGTGATTTTATGTCATTGGTTGAACATTTAGGTCATATTCGTCATCCTTTGACTTATTCTAATCCAATTAGGGTTTATAACTGATATGATCCTATTTGCAATGAGTCACTTTAAGATCGTTCTAGGTTGGAAACTTACAGATTGAATCAGAAATCGCGTATTGCTGGATAACGCAATAAACGGAGCTGCGAAACTCAGAATCGGCCGATTCTAAAACGAGGTGAAAGATGACGTTCTGAAACGCAAGTTAGGATGTTGAATCGCCGAAAACAAGTGTGTAGAACTCAAGATATGGTAACAGGTTACTGAACACGAAAATTGGCACAATTTGTGTATTAGGGTTTGATGTAAAGGAAACTCAAACTTATTATTATTCAGTAAAAGAACCAAGAACAGAATGGCGCCACAATCTAGGGATTGATAAGCCAAAAAGAACGCCACAAGGATTAAGAACCTTGATAAGTTCAAATTGAATTCTTTCAAGAACTCTAGAGAGCAAAAAGCCTCACAAAAAAAAATAATGTTTTAAAAATCCCCTAAAACAAGATAAGAGTTTGCCTTTTATAGTGGCTCCTCCTTACAAGTTATTTAAATTTGGCCCAACTGAAGTTTTTTCAATTAGACCCAAATTTCTTACTAATTCAGTCTACTACTTTAATTAAAACTAATATTAAAATTTGATAACACATAAAATCAGCCTTCATTCCTTAGCTTCTTCAATTTGGATTAAGCAATTGACTATCTTGGGCTTCAAGCCTTCATGAGTTGTACTTGTTTCAAATAAAGTAGTTATCAAGTTATTTAGAACCTCCTTTGTCTTCTTTGACCTTGCTCTTGTCATTGGAGTTCCAAGACCTTGAATATCTTCTATGCTTCCTTCCTTTGTTATGCATTCTAGTTCCTCATCATTCCCTCCTTCTTGAACTGAATTTGCCCTCAAATTGCAATCTTCTTCATCTGCATCATACGGAGACAAATCAGCCACATTAAAAGTAGGACTAACACCATACTCACCTGGAAGATCTATTTTGTAGGCATTATCATTAATTTTGGACAGCACTTGAAAAGGTCCATCGCCCCTTGGTTGAAGCTTAGATTTTCTTTGAGAAGGAAATCTTTCCTTCCTTAAATGAACCCAAACCCAGTCACCTGGCTCAAATACAACCTTTTTTCTTCCTTTATTAGCTTGTCGAGCATAGCTATCCACTTTCTTTTCGATTTGTGCCTTTACCTTCTCATGTAATTTTTGAACGTATTCGGCCTTAGCGTTCCCATCCTTATGAATTAGAATAGAACTACTTGGCAAAGACATTAAATCAAGAGGAGTGAGAGGGTTAAGACCATAAACAATTTCAAAGGGAGAATAACGAGTAGTGCTATGAACAACCCTATTATATGCAAAATCAACATGGGGTAAACATTCTTCCCAAGACTTAATATTCTTTTTTATTACAGCCCTTAGAAGAGAAGAAAGAGTTCGATTCACTACCTCAGTTTGGCCATCAGTTTGTGGGTGGCAAGTAGTGGAAAAGAGAAGTTTAGTTCCAAGCTTACCCCAAAGTGTCCTCCAAAAGTGACTAATGAATTTAGTGTCTCGATCACTCACAATGCTTCTAGGTACACCATGAAGTCTAACTACTTCTTTAAAGAACAAATCTGCCACGTGACAAGCATCATCCACTTTTCTGCAAGCTATGAAGTGAGCCATTTTGGAGAATCTGTCCACCACCACAAAAATTGAATCTTTTCCGCTTTTAGACCGAGGAAGACCTAAAACAAAATCCATAGAAATATCAATCCAAGGGGAGTTAGGTATTGGTAAAGGAGTATACAAACCATGAGGCATAACTTTGGACTTAGATTTCTTAAAAACAATGCATCTTTCACACAATTTGCGTACATCACGTTTCATGTGTGGCCAATAAAAATGTTCATGCAGCATGTCTAAAGTCTTTTGTACTCCAAAATGTCCCATTAATCCCCCCTCATGTGCTTCCTTCACAAGTAAATCCCTAATGGAACTTTTAGGCACACATAACCTCTTTTCTTTGAACAAATAGTCATGATGTTTAAAATACCCATTTTGGGCAGCATGCACACAAGATTTATATATTTGAGAAAATTCAGGGTCATGTTCATACAATTCCTTAATTACCTCAAAACCAATAAACTTAGTTTCAAGAGTAGAGAACAAAACATACCTTCTTGAAAGTGCATCAGCAACAACATTTGACTTACCTTTTTTATGCTTGATCACGTACTGAAATTGCTCAAGAAATTCAACCCACTTGGCATGTCTCTTGTTGAGCTTACCTTGACTCTTTAAATACTTCAATGATTCGTGATCACTATGGATTACAAATTCCTTTGGTAAAAGGTAGTGCTGCCATGTTTGTAATGCTCTCACTAATGCATACAACTCTTTGTCATAGGTAGGATAATTAAGAACAGCACCATTAAGTTTCTCACTAAAATAAGCAATGGGATGCCCCTCTTGCATCAAAACAGCCCCTATCCCCACATTTGATGCATCACATTCAATTTCAAAGGATTTAGAGAAATTGGGCAATGAAAGAATAGGTGCATGAGTCAATTTTTCTTTAAGGGTAGAAAATGCTTGTTCTTGTTTTTCACCCCATTTAAATCCCACATTCTTTTTAATCACTTCATTTAAAGGTGCAGCTAATGTACTAAAATCTTTAACAAACCTCCTATAGAAACTAGCTAAGCCATGGAAGCTTCTTACCTCGTTAACATTCTTAGGAGTTGGCCATTCTTGGATAGCTTTCACCTTCTCTTGATCAACCTGCACTCCCTGTGAGCTAATAACAAAACCAAGAAAAACTACATGATTTGTATATAAAACACATTTTTCCATGTTTGCATATAATTTCTCACGCCTAAGAGCTTCCAACACACTTCTCAAATGCAAAAGATGATCATCATAAGATTTGCTATAAATCAAAATGTCATCAAAGTAGACCACAACAAATTTCCCTAGAAACTCCCTTAACACATGGTTCATCAACCTCATGAAAGTGCTTGGTGCATTTGTTAATCCAAAGGGCATGACTAACTATTCATACAAGCCATATTTTGTTTTAAAGGCTGTTTTCCATTCATCTCCTTCTTTAATCCTAATTTGATGATATCCACTTTTAAGATCAATTTTTGAAAACACACAAGAACCATGCAATTCATCCAACAAATCATCTAATCTAGGAATGGGATGTCTATACTTTACCGTGATATTATTGATGGCTCTACAATCAGTGCACATCCTCCAAGTCTGATATGATCCTATTTCTCATGAATCACTATAAGGATCGTTCTAGGTTGGAAACTTACAAATTGGATCCAAAACCGCGTATTGCTGGAGATTGCGATAAACAGAGCTAGGAAACTCCGAATCGGCCGATTCCAAAACGAGATGAAAGATGACGTTCCGAAACGCAAGTTAGGCTGTTGAATCACCGAAAACAAGTTTCTAGAACTCGAGATATGATCACAGATTGCTGAACACAAAAATCGATACAATTTGTGTATTAGTGTTTGATGTAAAGGAAACTGAAAATTATAAATAAAAAAAAACAAAAGATGGATTAGGCTGAGAAGATGAAGAAGGCGCCACAATCAAGGATGATTGATAAGCCAATGAAGAATCGCCACAATGGTAAGGAAGCCATTGATAAGACTCAAACAAGTTCTAATCCAAGAACTTAAAGAGGAGACCTAACTCACTCACAATTCTCATTAGAGAAATTTTAATTCATCCAAAAAAATCCCCCAAAAAAGATAAGAGTTTGCCTTTTATAGTGACACTTCCTTACAAATTATTTAAATTTGGCCCAATTGAAGTTCTTACGATTAGGCCCAAATTTCTTACTAATTCAATCTACTACTTTAATTAAAAGTAATATTAAAATTTGATAACACATAGAATCAGCCTTCATTCCTTAGCTTCTTCAATTTGGATTAAGCAATTCACTATCTTGGGCTTCAAGTCTTCATGAGTTGTACTTGCTTCAAATAAAGTGGTTATCAAGTTATTTAGAACCTCCTTTGCCTTCTTTGACCTTGCTCTTGTCATTGGAGTTCCAAGACCTTGAATATCTTCTATGCTTCCTTCCTTTGTTATGCTTCCTTCCTTTGTTATGCATTCTAGTTCCTCATCATTCCCTCCTTCTTGAACTGAATTTGCCCTCAAATTGCAATCTTCTTCATCTGCATCATACGGAGACAAATCAGTCACATTAAAAGTAGGACTAACACCATACTCACCTGGAAGATCTATTTTGTAGGCATTATCATTAATTTTGGACAGCACTTGAAAAGGTCTATCGCCCCTTGGTTGAAGCTTAGATTTTCTTTGAGAAGGAAACCTTTCCTTCCTTAAATGAACCCAAACCCAATCACCTGGCTCAAATACAACATTTTTCCTTCCTTTATTAGCTTGTCGAGCATAGCTATCCACTTTCTTTTCAATTTGTGCCTTTACCTTCTCATGTAATTTTTGAACATATTCAGCCTTAGCGTTCCCATCCTTATGAATTAGAATAGAACTACTTGGCAAAGACATTAAATCAAGAGGAGTGAGAGGGTTAAAACCATAAACAATTTCAAAGGGAGAACAACGAGTAGTGCTATGAACAACTCTATTGTATGCAAACTCAACGTGGGGCAAACAGTCTTCCCAAGACTTAATATTCTTTTGGATTACAGAACTTAGAAGAGAAGAAAGAGTTCGATTTACTACCTCAGTTTGGCCATCAGTTTGTGGGTGGCAAGTAGTGGAAAAGAGAAGTTTAGTTCCAAGCTTACCCCAAAGTGTCCTCCAAAAGTGACTAATGAATTTAGTGTCTCGATCACTCACAATGCTTCTAGGTACACCATGAAGTCTAACTACTTCTTTAAAGAACAAATCTGCCACGTGACAAGCATCATCCACTTTTCTGCAAGCTATGAAGTGAGCCATCTTAGAGAATCTGTCCACCACCACAAAAATTGAATCTTTTCCGCTTTTAGACCGAGGAAGACCTAAAACAAAATCCATAGAAATATCAATCCAAGGGGAGTTAGGTATTGGTAAAGGAGTATACAAACCATGAGGCATAACTTTGGACTTAGATTTCTTACAAACAATGCATCTTTCACACAATTTGCGTACATCACGTTTCATGTGTGGCCAATAAAAATGTTCATGCAGCATGTCTAAAGTCTTTTGTACTCCAAAATGTCCCATTAATCCCCCCTCATGTGCTTCCTTCACAAGTAAATCCCTAATGGAACTTTTAGGCACACATAACCTCTTTTCTTTGAACAAATAGTCATGATGTTTAAAATACCCATTTTGGGCAGCATGCACACAAGATTTATATATTTGAGAAAATTCAGGGTCATGTTCATACAATTCCTTAATTACCTCAAAACCAATAAACTTAGTTTCAAGAGTAGAGAACAAAACATACCTTCTTGAAAGTGCATCAGCAACAACATTTGACTTACCTTTTTTATGCTTGATCACGTACTGAAATTGCTCAAGAAATTCAACCCACTTGGCATGTCTCTTGTTGAGCTTACCTTGGCTCTTTAAATACTTCAATGATTCGTGATCACTATGGATTACAAATTCCTTTGGTAAAAGGTAGTGCTCGTTAACATTCTTAGGAGTTGGCCATTCTTGGATAGCTTTCACTTTCTCTTGATCAACCTGCACTCCCTGTGAGCTAATAACAAAACCAAGGAAAACTACATGATTTGTATATAAAACACATTTTTCCATGTTTGCATATAATTTCTCACGCCTAAGAGCTTCCAACACACTTCTCAAATGCAAAAGATGATCATCATAAGATTTGCTATAAATCAAAATGTCATCAAAGTAGACCACAACAAATTTCCCTAGAAACTCCCTTAACACATGGTTCATCAACCTCATGAAAGTGCTTGGTGCATTTGTTAATCCAAAGGGCATGACTAACCATTCATACAAGCCATATTTTGTTTTAAAGGCTGTTTTCCATTCATCTCCTTCTTTAATCCTAATTTGATGATATCCACTTTTAAGATCAATTTTTGAAAACACACAAGAACCATGCAATTCATCCAACAAATCATCTAATCTAGGAATGGGATGTCTATACTTTACCGTGATATTATTGATGGCTCTACAATCAGTGCACATCCTCCAAGTCCCATCTTTCTTAGGCACAAGAATAACGGGGACTGCACATGGACTTAGGCTTTCTTGCACCCATCCCTTTTGCATCAACTCTTCAACTTGCCTTTGGATTTCTTTGGTCTCTTGGGGGTTAGCCCTATATGCCGGCCTGTTGGGCAATGAAGCACCTGGAATGAGATCAATTTGATGTTCTATACCTCTTATAGGTGGTAGGCCTTGAGGGACCTCTTTGGGAATTACATCTTCAAAATCCTGCAACAAAGAAACAACTTCACTAGGAAAAGAATTAGTAAAACCTGCAACCTTTAAGTCACTTTCCTTGCTCAAAAGCAATAGCATTGGGTTTTTTAATTGCATAGCCTTTTTCACCTCTTTTTCTTTTATGAACAAGTTTTGTGTTTTTCTCTCTTTCTTTTCACTCTCTTTTTCTTTTCCCTCTTTCTTTTGACTCTTTGTTTCTTTTCTCTCTTTTTTTTCACTTTCTTTTTCTTTTCTCTCTTTTTTTCTTTTCTCTCTCATTTTTGATTCATCCTCACCAACCTCTCTTGGAGACAAAGGAGCAAGAGTAATTTTACGTTCTTTATGTACAAAAGAGAACTTATTTGTAAAACCATCATGATTGCTTTTCTTATCATACTGCCATGGCCTTCCAAGAAGTAAATGACAAGCCTCCATTGGCACTACATCACATATAACTGTATCCTCATACTTCCCAATAGAAAAATTCACCTCCACTTGCTCACTCACAATCTGCTCGCCTTCCTCACTGAGCCATTGAAGTTTGTATGGTTCTGGGTGGGATTTAGTCACCAGGTTCATTTTTGACACCATTCTTGCACTTGCAACATTAGTGCAACTTCCTCCATCTATAATTAAAGAACATAACTTACCTTGGATGAGACATCGAGTATGAAAAATATTCTTCCTTTGTGTTTCATCCAAGTCTCTTGATTGGCTGCCCAACATTCTCCTAACCATGAACAAGTCTCCTCCCTCAGCAACTTCTTCCTCATTCTCTTCATCACTAGATGTAGCAGATTCAGAAGATGATCCACTAGTAATATCTCCATTCTCCTTAAGCAGCATGGTCTTCTTAGTTGGACATTCACAAGCTATGTGACCTCTCCCCAAGCATCTGAAACATTTAATTTCACTACTTTTTGTTTTCTTATGAGCATCATTGGATTTATTTTGAATTCTCTGAGGTGCAACTGTGGATGTGTTTGATGAAGTACTTCCCTCCTTCTTATTTCTATCCTTCCAACTAGAGGAATTAAAGTTAGAAGAACTCTTTCTTACACCTTTTCTCTTCAGTTGTTGTTCTACCTTAGTAGCTTGATGCACTAAGTCCTCCAACTCCACATAATTTTGTAATTCCACAACATCACTTATATCACTATTCAGCCCTTGTAAGAAACGTGCCATAGTAGCTTCTCTATCTTCACTAATATTGGCTCTAATTAAGCACACCTCCATCTCCTTATAATAATCATCCACACTTTTGCTACCTTGTGTGAGCCTTTGAAGCTTATTGTGAAGGTCTCTATGATAGTAAGAAGGAACAAATCTCTTCCGCATTAACCTCTTCATCTCCACCCAACTATCCACCATTGGTTCTTCATGCCTCACTCTTTCTTTTTGTAATTGGTCCCACCAAATGAGTGCATAATCAGTAAATTCCATGGCTGCCACCTTTACCTTCTTCTCTTCCGTGTAATTATTGCATGAAAATAATTTGTTCAATTTTCATCTCCCACTCAAGGTAAGCCTCCGGATCACTTTTTCCTTGAAACGATGGTATTTTAAGCTTCACTCCATCCATTCTATCTCTTCTACCACCATCTTCAGTTTCTCTTCTCCTTCTTCTACCTCCGTCATCACCATGATTTTCTTGATTTTCTAACTGTTCAATTCTAGCATGTAAATCTTCAGTATGTTCCCTCAACATTCTTTGCATTTGAGCAGTTATAGCCTCAACTAACAATCTGTTGTGTCCCCCTTGGGGAGGACTATCATCACCACCTATTCCTACCATATTTTAAACAAAAAAAGAAAACAAACAAAAGTGAAAGAAAAGGACCTCACCACACAGCTCTCGTGTTTACACTCTTGAATTTGTCACTCGTGTTTCACTCAATTTAGGCTTTTTTTTTTATAATGAATCCCTCTTGCCTTTTTCCACTCAATTGCTCTCTTCAAGTTCTTAATTGAATCAGCAAGAACCTCAATATTTTTTTTTTTTT
>JBBPBQ010000002.1:29967241-29994422 GCA_037974755.1 Cicer yamashitae | reverse complement strand
CAACACACAAATTAATGAAAAACAACAATTCAAACAAAAGCAACACAACTAGCAATTTCAATTCAAAAAAAAAAAAATGCATAAACAGAATTTTACTCAATTCCAAACCTAGGGACAAGCTCTGATACCAAATGATATGATCCTATTTGTAATGAGTCACTTTAAGATCGTTCTAGGTTGGAAACTTACAGATTGAATCAGAAATCGCGTATTGCTGGATAACGCAATAAACGGAGCTGCGAAACTCAGAATCGGCCGATTCTAAAACGAGGTGAAAGATGACGTTCTGAAACGCAAGTTAGGATGTTGAATCGCCGAAAACAAGTGTGTAGAACTCAAGATATGGTAACAGGTTACTGAACACGAAAATTGGCACAATTTGTGTATTAGGGTTTGATGTAAAGGAAACTCAAACTTATTATTATTCAGTAAAAGAACCAAGAACAGAATGGCGCCACAATCTAGGGATTGATAAGCCAAAAAGAACGCCACAAGGATTAAGAACCTTGATAAGTTCAAATTGAATTCTTTCAAGAACTCTAGAGAGCAAAAAGCCTCACAAAAAAAAATAATGTTTTAAAAATCCCCTAAAACAAGATAAGAGTTTGCCTTTTATAGTGGCACCTCCTTACAAGTTATTTAAATTTGGCCCAACTGAAGTTTTTTCAATTAGACCCAAATTTCTTACTAATTCAGTCTACTACTTTAATTAAAACTAATATTAAAATTTGATAACACATAAAATCAGCCTTCATTCCTTAGCTTCTTCAATTTGGATTAAGCAATTGACTATCTTGGGCTTCAAGCCTTCATGAGTTGTACTTGTTTCAAATAAAGTGGTTATCAAGTTATTTAGAACCTCCTTTGTCTTCTTTGACCTTGCTCTTGTCATTGGAGTTCCAAGACCTTGAATATCTTCTATGCTTCCTTCCTTTGTTATGCATTCTAGTTCCTCATCAATAACCAATCTTGTGCATCCAATAAGTGATTTTGTGTCGTTGGTTGAACATTTAGGTCATTTTTGTCCTCCCTAGGCTTATTCTAATCCAATTAGATTTTTTAACCTATCTTATGCATCCAATAAGTGATTTTGTGTCATTGGTTGAACATTTAGGTCATTTTTTTCATCCTTTGACTTATCCTAATCCAATTAGGGTTTTTAATCAATCTTGTGAATCCAATAAGTGATTTTGTGTCATTGGTTGAACATTTAGGTCATTTTCATCATCCTTCGACTTAATCTAATCCAATTAGGGTTTTTAACCAATCTTGTGCATCCAATAAGTGATTTTGTGTCATTGGTTGAACATTTAGGTCTTTTTCGTCCTCCTTCGACTTATTCTAATCCAATTAGGGTTTTTAACCAATGTTGTGCCTCCAATAAGTGATTTTGTGTCCTTGGTTGAACATTTAGGTCATTTTCATCCTCCCTAGGCATATTCTAATCCAATTAGAGTTTTTAACCAATCTTATGCATCCAATAAGTGATTTTGTGTCATTGGTTGAACATTTAGGTCATTTTCGTCCTCCTTCGGCTTATTCTAATCATATTAGAGTTTTTAACCAATCTTGTGCATCCAATAAGTGATTTGGTGTCATTGGTTGAACATTTAGGTCATTTTTGTCCTCCCTAGGCTTATTCTAATCAAATTAGGGTTTTTAACCAATCTTATGCATCCAATAAGTGATTTTGTTTCATTGGTTGAACATTTAGGTCATTTTCGTGGTGATTTGACTAATTCTAATCCAATTAGGGTTTTTAACCAATCTGGTGCACTTAATAAGTGATTTTATGTCATTGGTTGAACATTTAGGTCATTTTCGTCATCCTTGGAGTAATTCTAGTTGAATTAGGGTTTTTAACCCATCTTGTGCATCCAATAAGTGGTTTTGTGTCATTGGTTGAACATTTAGGTCATTTATGTCATCCTTTGACTTATTCTAATCCAATTAGGGTTTTTAACCAATCTGGTGCATCCAATAAGTGATTTTGTGTCATTGGTTGAACATTTAGGTCATTTTCGTTCTCCTTCGACTTATTCTAATCCAATTAGGGTTTTTAATCAATCTTGTGACTCCAATAAGTGATTTTGTGTCATTGGTTGAACATTTAGGTCATTGTCGTCCTCCCTAGGGTTATTTTAATCATATTAGGGTTTTTATCCAATCTTGTGCATCCAATAAGTGATTTTGTGTCCTTGGTGGAACATTTAAGTCATTTTCGTCATCCTTGGACTTATTCTAATCGAATTACGGTTTTTAACCAATCTTGTGCATCAAATAAGTGATTTTGTGTCCTTGGTTGAATATTTAGGTCATTTTCGTTCTCCCTAGGCTTATTCTAATCCAATTAGGGTTTTTAACCAATCTTGTGCATCAAATATGTGATTTTGTGTCATTGGTTGAACATTTAGGTCATTTTCGTCCTCCCTAGGCTTATTCTAATCCAATTAGGGTTTTTAACCAATCTTGTGCATCCAATATGTGATTTTGTGTCATTGGTTGAACATTTAGGTCATTTTCGTCCTCCCTAGGCTTATTCTAATCCAATTAGGGTTTTAAACCAATCTTGTGCATCCAATATGTGATTTTGTGTCACTGGTTGAACATTTGGGTCATTTTCGTCGTCCTTCGACTTATTCTAATCCAATTAGGGTTTTTAATCAATCTTGTGAATCCAATAAGTGATTTAGTGTCATTGGTTGAACATTTAGGTCATTTTCGTCCTCCCTAGGCTTATTCTAATCCAATTAGGGTTTTTAACCAATCTTGTGCATCCAATATGTGATTTTGTGTCACTTTGTGTCATTGGTTGAACATTTTGGTCATTTTCGTCCTCCCTAGGCTTATTCTAATCCAATTAGGGTTTTTAACCAATCTTGTGCATCCAATATGTGATTTTGTGTCGTTTTGTGTCATTGGTTGAACATTTAGGTCATTTTCGTCCTCCCAAGGCTTATTCTAATCCAATTAGGGTTTTTAACCAATCTTGTGCATCCAATATGTGATTTTGTGTCACTTTGTGTCATGGGTTGAACATTTATGTCATTTTCGTCCTCCCTAGGCTTATTCTAATCCAATTAGGGTGTTTAACCAATCTTGCGCATCTAATATGTGATTTTGTGTCATTTTGTGTCATTGGTTGAACATTTAGGTCATTTTCGTCCTCCCTAGGCTTATTCTAATCCAATTAGGGTTTTTAACCAATCTTGTGCATCCAATATGTGATTTTGTGACATTGGTTGAACATTTAGGTCATTTTCGTCCTCCTTAGGCTTATTCTAATCCAATTAGAGTTTTTAACCAATCTTGTGCATCCAATATGTGATTTTGTGTCATTGGTTGAACATTTAGGTCATTTTCGTTCTCCCTAGGCTTATTCTAATCCTATTAGGGTTTTTAACCAATCTTTTGCATCCAATATGTGATTTTGTGGTATTTTGTGTCATTGGTTGAACGTTTAGGTCATTTTCGTCATCCTTTGACTTATTCTAATCCAATTAGGGTTTTTAACCAATCTTGTGGATCCAATAAGTGATTTTGTGTCATTGGTTGAACATTTGGGTCATTTTCGTCCTCCTTCGACTTATTCTAATCCAATTAGGGTTTTTAATCAATCTTGTGAATCCAATAAGTGATTTTGTGTCATTGGTTGAACATTTAGGTCATTTTCGTCCTCCCTAGGGTTATTTTAATCATATTAGGGTTTTTAACCGATCTTGTGCATCCAATAAGTGATTTTGTGTCATTGGTTGAACATTTAGGTCATTTTTGTCATCCTTTCACTTATTCTAATCCAATTAGGGTTTTTAACCAATCTTGCGCATCCAATAAGTGATTTTATGTCATTGGTTGAACATTTAGGTCATATTCGTCATCCTTTGACTTATTCTAATCCAATTAGGGTTTATAACCAATCTTGTGCATCCAATAAGTGATTTTGTGTCGTTGGTTGAACATTTAGGTCATTTTTGTCCTCCCTAGGCTTATTCTAATCCAATTAGATTTTTTAACCTATCTTATGCATCCAATAAGTGATTTTGTGTCATTGGTTGAACATTTAGGTCATTTTTTTCATCCTTTGACTTATCCTAATCCAATTAGGGTTTTTAATCAATCTTGTGAATCCAATAAGTGATTTTGTGTCATTGGTTGAACATTTAGGTCATTTTCATCATCCTTCGACTTAATCTAATCCAATTAGGGTTTTTAACCAATCTTGTGCATCCAATAAGTGATTTTGTGTCATTGGTTGAACATTTAGGTCTTTTTCGTCCTCCTTCGACTTATTCTAATCCAATTAGGGTTTTTAACCAATCTTATGCATCCAATAATTGATTTTGTTTCATTGGTTGAACATTTAGGTCATTTTCGTCATCCTTTGACTTATTCTAATCCAATTAGGGTTTTTAACCAATCTTGTGCATCCAATAAGTGATTTTGTGTCATTGGTTGAACATTTAGGTCATTTTCGTCATCCTTCGACTTATTCTAATCCAATTAGGGTTTTTAACCAATCTTGTGCATCCAATATGTGATTTTGTGTCATTGGTTGAACATTTAGGTCATTTTCGTCCTCCCTAGGCTTATTCTAATCCAATTAGGGTTTTTAACCAATCTTGTGCATCCAATATGTGATTTTGTGTCATTTTGTGTCATTGGCTAAACTTTTAGTTCATTTTCGTCCTCCTAGGCTTATTCTAATCCAATTAGGGTTTTTAACCAATCTTGTGCATCCAATATGTGATTTTGTGTCATTTTGTGTCATTGGTTGAACATTTAGGTCATTTTCGTCCTCCCTAGGCTTATTCTAATCCAATTAGGGTTTTTAACCAATCTTGTGCATCCAATATGTGATTTTGTGTCATTTTGTGTCATTGGTTGAACATTTAGGTCATTTTCGTCCTCCCTAGGCTTATTCTAATCCAATTAGGGTTTTTAACCAATCTTGTGCATCCAATATGTGATTTGGTGTCATTGGTTGAAAATTTAGGTCATTTTCGTCCTCCCTAGGCTTATTCTAATCCAATTAGCGTTTTTAACCAATCTTGTGCGTCCAATATGTGATTTTGTGTCATTGGTTGAACATTTAGGTCATTTTCGTCCTCCACAGGCTTATTCTAATCCAATTAGGGTTTTTAACCAATCTTGTGCATCCAATATGTGATTATGTGTTGTTTTGTGTCATTGGTTGAACATTTAGGTCATTTTCGTCCTCCCTAGGCTTATTCTAATCCAATTAGGGTTTTTAACCAATCTTGTGCATCCAATATGTGATTTTGTGTCATTTTGTGTCATTGGTTGAACATTTAGGTCATTTTCGTCCTCCCTAGGCTTATTCTAATCCAATTAGGGTTTTTAACCAATCTTGTGCAACCAATATGTGATTTTGTGTCATTGGTTGAACATTTAGGTCATTTTCGTCCTCCCTAGGCTTATTCTAATCCAATTAAGGTTTTTAACCAATCTTTTGCATCCAATATGTGATTTTGTGCCATTTTGTGTCATTGGTTGAACATTTAGGTCACTTTCGTCCTCCCTAGGCTTATTCTAATCCAATTAGGGTTTTTAACCAATCTTGTGCATCCAATATGTGATTTTGTGATTGGTTGAACATTTAGGTCATTTCCATCCTCCCTAAGCTTATTCTAATCCAATTAGGGTTTTTAACCAATCTTGTGCATCCAATATGTGATTTTGTGTCATTTTGTGTCATTGGTTGAACATTTAGGTCATTTTCGTCCTCCCTAGGCTTATTCTAATCCAATTAGGGTTTTTAACCAATCTTGTGCATCCAATACGTGATTTTGTGTCATTTGTTGAACATTTAGGTCATTTTCGTCCTCCCTAGGGTTATTCTCATCCAATTAGGGTTTTTAACCAATCTTGTGCATCCAATATGTGATTTTGTGTCATTTTGTGTCATTGGTTGAACATTTAGGTCATTTTCGTCCTCCCTAGGCTTATTCTAATCCAATTAGGGTTTTTAACCAATCTTGTGCATCCAATATGTGATTTTGTGTCATTCGTTGAACATTTAGGTCATTTTCGTCCTCCCTAGGCTTATTCTAATCCAACTAGGGTTTTTAACCAATCTTGTACATCCAATATGTGGTTTTGTGTCATTGGTTGAACATTTAGGTCATTTTCGTCCTCCCTAGGCTTATTCTAATCCAATTAGGGTTTTTAACCAATCTTGTGCATCCAATAAGTGATTTTGTGTCATTGGTTGAACATTTAGGTCATTTTCGTCCTTCCTAGGCTTATTCTAATCCAATTAGGGTTTTTAACCAATCTTGTGCATCCAATATGTGATTTTGTGTCATTGGTTGCACATTTAGGTCATTTTCGTCCTCCCTAGGCTTATTCTAATCCAATTAGGGTTTTTAACCAATCTTGTGCATCCAATATGTGATTTTGTGTCATTTTGTGTCATTGGTTGAACATTTTGGTCATTTTCGTCCTCCCTAGGCTTATTCTAATCCAATTAGGGTTTTTAACCAATCTTGTGCATCCAATATGTGATTTTGTGTCGTTTTGTGTCATTGGTTGAACATTTAGGTCATTTTCGTCCTCCCAAGGCTTATTCTAATCCAATTAGGGTTTTTAACCAATCTTGTGCATCCAATATGTGATTTTGTGTCACTTTGTGTCATGGGTTGAACATTTATGTCATTTTCGTCCTCCCTAGGCTTATTCTAATCCAATTAGGGTGTTTAACCAATCTTGCGCATCTAATATGTGATTTTGTGTCATTTTGTGTCATTGGTTGAACATTTAGGTCATTTTCGTCCTCCCTAGGCTTATTCTAATCCAATTAGGGTTTTTAACCAATCTTGTGCATCCAATATGTGATTTTGTGACATTGGTTGAACATTTAGGTCATTTTCGTCCTCCTTAGGCTTATTCTAATCCAATTAGAGTTTTTAACCAATCTTGTGCATCCAATATGTGATTTTGTGTCATTGGTTGAACATTTAGGTCATTTTCGTCCTCCCTAGGCTTATTCTAATCCAATTAGGGTTTTTAACCAATCTTGTGCAACCAATATGTGATTTTGTGTCATTGGTTGAACATTAAGGTCATTTTCGTCCTCCGTAGGCTTATTCTAATCCAATTAGGGTTTTTAACCAATCTTGTGCATCCAATATGTGATTTTGTGTCATTGGTTGAACATTTAGGTCATTTTCGTCCTCCCTAGGCTTATTCTAATCCAATTAGGGTTTTTAACCAATCTTGTGCATCCAATATGTGATTTTGTGTCATTGCTTGAACATTTAGTTCATTTTCGTTCTCCCTAGGCTTATTCTAATCCAATTAGGGTTTTTAACCAATCTTGTGCATCCAATATGTGATTTTGTGTCATTTTGTGTCATTGGTTGAACATTTAGGTCATTTTCGTCCTCCCTAGGCTTATTCTAATCCAATTAGGGTTTTTAACCAATCTTGTGCATCCAATACGTGATTTTGTGTCATTGGTTGGACATTTAGGTCATTTTCGTCCTCCCTAGGCTTATTCTAATCCAATTAGGGTTTTTAACCAATCTTGTGCATCCAATATGTGATTTTGTGTCATTTTGTGTTATTGGTTGAATATTTAGTTTATTTTCGTCCTCCCTAGGCTTATTCTAATCCAATTAGGGTTTTTAACCAATCTTGTGCATCCAATATGTGATTTTGTGTCATTTTGTGTCATTGGTTGAACATATAGGTCATTTTCGTCCTCCCTAGGCTTATTCTAATCCAATTAGTGTTTTTACCCAATCTTGTGCATCCAATATGTGATTTTGTGTCATTGGTTGAACATTTAGGTCATTTTCGTCCTCCCTAGGCTTATTCTAATCCAATTAGGGTTTTTAACCAATCTTGTGCATCCAATATGTGATTTTGTGTCATTTTGTGTCATTGGTTGAACATTTAGGTCATTTTCATCCTCCCTAGGCTTATCCTAATCCAATTAGGGTTTTTAACCAATCTTGTGCATCCAATATGTGATTTTGTGTCATTTTGTGTCATTGGTTGAACATATAGGTCATTTTCGTCCTCCCTAGGCTTATTCTAATCCAATTAGAGTTTTTAACCAATCTTGTGCATCCAATATGTGATTTTGTGTCATTGGTTGAACATTTAGGTCATTTTCGTCCTCCCTAGGCTTATTCTAATCCAATTAGGATTTTCAACCAATCTTGTGCATCCAATATGTGGTTTTGTGTCATTTTGTGTCATTTGATGAAAATTTAGGTCATTTTCGTCCTCCCTATGCTTATTCTAATCCAATTAGCGTTTTTAACCAATCTCGTGCATCCAATATGTGATTTTGTGTCATTTTGTGTCATTGGTTGAACATTTAGGTCATTTTCATCCTCCCTAGGCTTATTCTAATCCAATTAGGGTTTTTAACCAATCTTGTGCATCCAATATGTGATTTTGTGTCATTTTGTGTCATTGGTTGAACATATCGGTCATTTTCGTCCTCCCTAGGCTTATTCTAATCCAATTAGAGTTTTTAACCAATCTTGTGCATCCAATATGTGATTTTGTGTCATTGGTTGAACATTTAGGTCATTTTCGTCCTCCCTAGGCTTATTCTAATCCAATTAGGGTTTTTAACCAATCTTGTGCATCCAATATGTGATTTTGTGTCATTGGTTGAACATTTAGGTCATTTTCGTCCTACCTTGGCTTATTCTAATCCAATTTGGGTTTTTAACCAATCTTGTGCATCCAATATGTGATTTTGTGTCATTGGTTGAACATTTAAGTCATTTTCGTCATCCCTAGGCTTATTCTAATCCAATTAGGGTTTTTAACCAATCTTGTGCATCCAATATGTGATTTTGTGTCATTGGTTGAACATTTAGGTCATTTTCGTCCTCCCTAGGCTTATTCTAATCCAATTAGGGTTTTTAACCAATCTTGTGCATCCAATATGTGATTTTGTGACATTGGTTGAACATTTAGGTCATTTTCGTCCTCCCTAGGCTTATTCTAATCCAATTAGGGTTTTTAACTAATCTTGTGCATCCAATATGTGATTTTGTGTCATTGGTTGAACATTTAGGTCATTTTCGTTCTCCCTAGGCTTATTCTAATCCAATTAGGGTTTTTAACCAATCTTTTGCATCCGATATGTGATTTTGTGGTATTTTGTGTCATTGGTTGAACGTTTAGGTCATTTTCGTCATCCTTTGACTTATTCTAATCCAATTAGGGTTTTTAACCAATCTTGTGGATCCAATAAGTGATTTTGTGTCATTGGTTGAACATTTGGGTCATTTTCGTCCTCCTTCGACTTATTCTAATCCAATTAGGGTTTTTAATCAATCTTGTGAATCCAATAAGTGATTTTGTGTCATTGGTTGAACATTTAGGTCATTTTCGTCCTCCCTAGGGTTATTTTAATCATATTAGGGTTTTTAACCGATCTTGTGCATCCAATAAGTGATTTTGTGTCATTGGTTGAACATTTAGGTCATTTTTGTCATCCTTTCACTTATTCTAATCCAATTAGGGTTTTTAACCAATCTTGCGCATCCAATAAGTGATTTTATGTCATTGGTTGAACATTTAGGTCATATTCGTCATCCTTTGACTTATTCTAATCCAATTAGGGTTTATAACCAATCTTGTGCATCCAATAAGTGATTTTGTGTCGTTGGTTGAACATTTAGGTCATTTTTGTCCTCCCTAGGCTTATTCTAATCCAATTAGATTTTTTAACCTATCTTATGCATCCAATAAGTGATTTTGTGTCATTGGTTGAACATTTAGGTCATTTTTTTCATCCTTTGACTTATCCTAATCCAATTAGGGTTTTTAATCAATCTTGTGAATCCAATAAGTGATTTAATGTCATTGGTTGAACATTTAGGTCATTTTCATCATCCTTCGACTTAATCTAATCCAATTAGGGTTTTTAACCAATCTTGTGCATCCAATAAGTGATTCTGTGTCATTGGTTGAACATTTAGGTCTTTTTCGTCCTCCTTCGACTTATTCTAATCCAATTAGGGTTTTTAACCAATGTTGTGCCTCCAATAAGTGATTTTGTGTCCTTGGTTGAACATTTAGGTCATTTTCATCCTCCTTAGGCTTATTCTAATCCAATTAGAGTTTTTAACCAATCTTATGCATCCAATAAGTGATTTTGTGTCATTGGTTAAACATTTAGGTCATTTTCGTCCTCCTTCGGCTTATTCTAATCATATTAGAGTTTTTAACCAATCTTGTGCATCCAATAACTGATTTGGTGTCATTGGTTGAACATTTAGGTCATTTTTGTCCTCCCTAGGCTTATTCTAATCAAATTAGGGTTTTTAACCAATCTTATGCATCCAATAAGTGATTTTGTTTCATTGGTTGAACATTTAGGTCATTTTCGTGGTGATTTGACTAATTCTAATCCAATTAGGGTTTTTAACCAATCTGGTGCACTCAATAAGTGATTTTATGTCATTGGTTGAACATTTAGGTCATTTTCGTCATCCTTGGAGTTATTCTAGTTGAATTAGGGTTTTTAACCCATCTTGTGCATCCAATAAGTGGTTTGGTGTCATTGGTTGAACATTTAGGTCATTTATGTCATCCTTTGACTTATCCTAATCCAATTAGGGTTTTTAATCAATCTTGTGAATCCAATAAGTGATTTTGTGTCATTGGTTGAACATTTAGGTCATTTTCATCATCCTTCGACTTAATCTAATCCAATTAGGGTTTTTAACCAATCTTGTGCATCCAATAAGTGATTTTGTGTCATTGGTTGAACATTTAGGTCTTTTTCGTCCTCCTTCGACTTATTCTAATCCAATTAGGGTTTTTAACCAATGTTGTGCCTCCAATAAGTGATTTTGTGTCCTTGGTTGAACATTTAGGTCATTTTCATCCTCCTTAGGCTTATTCTAATCCAATTAGAGTTTTTAACCAATCTTATGCATCCAATAAGTGATTTTGTGTCATTGGTTGAACATTTAGGTCATTTTCGTCCTCCTTCGGCTTATTCTAATCATATTAGAGTTTTTAACCAATCTTGTGCATCCAATAACTGATTTGGTGTCATTGGTTGAACATTTAGGTCATTTTTGTCCTCCCTAGGCTTATTCTAATCAAATTAGGGTTTTTAACCAATCTTATGCATCCAATAAGTGATTTTGTTTCATTGGTTGAACATTTAGGTCATTTTCGTGGTGATTTGACTAATTCTAATCCAATTAGGGTTTTTAACTAATCTGGTGCACTCAATAAGTGATTTTATGTCATTGGTTGAACATTTAGGTCATTTTCGTCATCCTTGGAGTTATTCTAGTTGAATTAGGGTTTTTAACCCATCTTGTGCATCCAATAAGTGGTTTGGTGTCATTGGTTGAACATTTAGGTCATTTATGTCATCCTTTGACTTATTCTAATCCAATTAGGGTTTTTAACCAATCTGGTGCATCCAATAAGTGATTTTGTGTCATTGGTTGAACATTTAGGTCATTTTCGTTCTCCTTCGACTTATTCTAATCCAATTAGGGTTTTTAATCAATCTTGTGACTCCAATAAGTGATTTTGTGTCATTGGTTGAACATTTAGGTCATTGTCGTCCTCCCTAAGGTTATTTTAATCATATTAGGGTTTTTATCCAATCTTGTGCATCCAATAAGTGATTTTGTGTCCTTGGTGGAACATTTAAGTCATTTTCGTCATCCTTGGACTTATTCTAATCGAATTAGGGTTTTTAACCAATCTTGTGCATCAAATAAGTGATTTTGTGTCCTTGGTTGAATATTTAGGTCATTTTCGTTCTCCCTAGGCTTATTCTAATCCAATTAGGGTTTTTAACCAATCTTGTGCATCAAATATGTGATTTTGTGTCATTGGTTGAACATTTAGGTCATTTTCGTCCTCCCTAGGCTTATTCTAATCCAATTAGGGTTTTTAACCAATCTTGTGCATCCAATATGTGATTTTGTGTCATTGGTTGAACATTTAGGTCATTTTCGTCCTCCCTAGGCTTATTCTAATCCAATTAGGGTTTTAAACCAATCTTGTGCATCCAATATGTGATTTTGTGTCACTGGTTGAACATTTGGGTCATTTTCGTCGTCCTTCGACTTATTCTAATCCAATTAGGGTTTTTAATCAATCTTGTGAATCCAATAAGTGATTTAGTGTCATTGGTTGAACATTTAGGTCATTTTCGTCCTCCCTAGGCTTATTCTAATCCAATTAGGGTTTTTAACCAATCTTGTGCATCCAATATGTGATTTTGTGTCACTTTGTGTCATTGGTTGAACATTTTGGTCATTTTCGTCCTCCCTAGGCTTATTCTAATCCAATTAGGGTTTTTAACCAATCTTGTGCATCCAATATGTGATTTTGTGTCGTTTTGTGTCATTGGTTGAACATTTAGGTCATTTTCGTCCTCCCAAGGCTTATTCTAATCCAATTAGGGTTTTTAACCAATCTTGTGCATCCAATATGTGATTTTGTGTCACTTTGTGTCATTGGTTGAACATTTATGTCATTTTCGTCCTCCCTAGGCTTATTCTAATCCAATTAGGGTTTTTAACCAATCTTGCGCATCTAATATGTGATTTTGTGTCATTTTGTGTCATTGGTTGAACATTTAGGTCATTTTCGTCCTCCCTAGGCTTATTCTAATCCAATTAGGGTTTTTAACCAATCTTGTGCATCCAATATGTGATTTTGTGTCATTGGTTGAACATTTAGGTCATTTTAGTCCTCCGTAGGCGTATTCTAATCCAATTAGGGTTTTTAACCAATCTTGTGCATCCAATATGTGATTTTATGTCATTTTGTGTCATTGGTGGAACATTTAGGTCATTTTTGTCCTCCCTAGGCTTATTGTAATCCAATTAGCGTTTTTAACCAATCTTGTGCATCCAATATGTGATTGTGTCAATGGTTGAACATTTAGGTCATTTTCGTCCTCCCTAGGCTTATTCTAATCCAATTAGGGTTTTTAACCAATCTTGTGCATCCAATATGTGATTTTGTGTCATTTTGTGTCATTGGTTGAACATTTAGGTCATTTTCGTCATCCCTAGGCTTATTCTAATCCAATTAGGGTTTTTAACCAATCTTGTGCATCCAATATGTAATTTTGTGTCATTGGTTGAACATTTAGGTCATTTTCGTCCTCCCTAGGCTTATTCTAATCCAATTAGGGTTTTTAACCAATCTTGTGCATCCAATATGTGATTTTGTGTCATTGGTTGAACATTTAGGTCATTTTCGTCCTCCCTAGGCTTATTCTAATCCAATTAGGGTTTTTAACCAATCTTGTGCATCCAATATGTGATTTTCTGTCATTGGTTGAACATTTAGGTCATTTTCGTCCTCCCTAGGCATATTCTAATCCAATTAGGGTTTTTAACCAATCTTGTGCATCCAATATGTGATTTTGTGTCATTGGTTGAACATTTAGGTCATTTTCGTCCTCCCTAGGCTTATTCTAATCCAATTAGGGTTTTTAACCAATCTTGTGCATCCAATATGTGATTTTGTGTCATTTTGTGTCATGGGTTGTACATTTAGGTCATTTTCCTCTTCCCTAGGCATATTCTAATCCAATTTGGGTTTTTAACCAATCTTGTGAATCCAATATGTGATTTTGTGTAATTGGTTGAACATTTAGGTCATTTTCGTCCTCCCTAGGCTTATTCTAATCCAATTAGTGTTTTTAACCAATCTTGTGCATCCAATATGTGATTTTGTGTCATGGGTTGAACATTTATGTCATTTTCCTCTTCCCTAGGCATATTCTAATCCAATTAGGGTTTTTAACCAATCTTGTGCATCCAATATGTGATTTTGTGTCATTGGTTGAACATTTAGGTCATTTTCGTCCTCCCTAGGCTTATTCTAATCCAATTAGGGTTTTTAACCAATCTTGTGCATCCAATATGTGATTTTGTGTCATTGGTTGAACATTTAGGTCATTTTCGTCCTCCCTAGGCTTATTCTAATCCAATTAGGGTTTTTAACCAATCTTGAGCATCCAATATGTGATTTTGTGTAATTTTGTGTCATTGGTTGAACATTTAGGTCATTTTCGTCCTCCCTAGGCTTATTCTAATCCAATTAGGGTTTTTAACCAATCTTGTGCATCCAATATGTGATTTTGTGTCAATTTGTGTCATTGGTTGAACATTTAGGTCATTTTCGTCCTCCCTAGGCTTATTCTAATCCAATTAGGGTTTTTAACCAATCTTGTGCATCCAATATGTGATTTTGTGTCATTGGTTGAACATTTAGGTCATTTTGGTCCTCCCTATGCTTATTCTAATCCAATTAGGGTTTTTAACCAATCTTGTGCATCAAATATGTGATTTTGTGTCACTGGGTGCACATTTACGTCATTTTCGTCCTCCCTAGGCTTATTGTAATTAAATTAGGGTTTTTAACAAATCTTGTGCATCCAATATGTGATTTTGTGTCATTGGTTGCACATTTAGGTCATTTTCGTCCCCCCTAGGCTTATTCTAATCCAATTAGAATTTTAAACCAATCTTATGCATCCAATATGTGATTTTGTGTCATTTTGTGTTATTGGTTGAACATTTAGGTCATTTTCGTCCTCCCTAGGCTTATTCTAATCCAATTAGGGTTTTTAACCAATCTTGTGCATCCAATAAATGATTTTGTGTCATTTTGTGTCATTGGTTGAACATTTAGGTCATTTTCGTCCCCCAAAGGCTTATTCTAATCCAATTAGGGTTTTTAACCAATCTTGTGCATCCAATATGTGATTTTGTGTCATTGGTTGAACATTTAGGTCATTTTCGTCCTCCCTAGGCTTATTCTAATCCAATTAGGGTTTTTAACCATTCTTGTGCATCCAATATGTGATTTTGTGTCATTTTGTGTCATCGGTTGAACATTTAGGTCATTTTCGTCCTCCCTAGGCTTATTCTAATCCAATTAGGGTTTTTAACCAATCTTGTGCATCCAATATGTGATTTTGTGTCATTTTGTGTCATTGGTTGAACATTTAGGTCATTTTCGTCCTCCCTAGGCTTATTCTAATCCAATTAGGGTTTTTAACCAATCTTGTGCATCCAATATGTGATTTGGTGTCATTGGTTGAAAATTTAGGTCATTTTCGTCCTCCCTAGGCTTATTCTAATCCAATTAGCGTTTTTAACCAATCTTGTGCGTCCAATATGTGATTTTGTGTCATTGGTTGAACATTTAGGTCATTTTCGTCCTCCACAGGCTTATTCTAATCCAATTAGGGTTTTTAACCAATCTTGTGCATCCAATATGTGATTATGTGTTGTTTTGTGTCATTGGTTGAACATTTAGGTCATTTTCGTCCTCCCTAGGCTTATTCTAATCCAATTAGGGTTTTTAACCAATCTTGTGCATCCAATATGTGATTTTGTGTCATTTTGTGTCATTGGTTGAACATTTAGGTCATTTTCGTCCTCCCTAGGCTTATTCTAATCCAATTAGGGTTTTGAACCAATCTTGTGCATCCAATATGTGATTTTATGTCATTGGTTGAACATTTAGGTCATTTTTGTCCTCCCTAAGCTTATTCTAATCCAATTAGGGTTTTTAACCAATCTTGTGCATCCAATATGTGATTTTGTGTCATTTTGTGTCATTGGTTGAACATTTAGGTCATTTTCGTCCTCCCTAGGCTTATTCTAATCCAATTAGGGTTTTTAACCAATCTTGTGCATCCAATATGTGATTTTGTGTCATTTTGTGTCATGGGTTGAACATTTAGGTCATTTTCGTCCTCCCTAGGCTTATTCTAATCCAATTAGGGTTTTTAACCAATCTTGTGCATCCAATATGTGATTTTGTGTCATTGGTTGAACATTTAGGTCATTTTCGTCCTCCCTAGGCTTATTCTAATCCAATTAGGGTTTTTAACCAATCTTGTGCATCCAATATGTGATTTTGTGACATTGGTTGAACATTTAGGTCATTTTCGTCCTCCCTAGGCTTATTCTAATCCAATTAGGGTTTTTAACCAATCTTGTGTATCCAATATGTGATTTTGTGACATTGGTTGAACATTTAGGTCATTTTCGTCCTCCCTAGGCTTATTCTAATCCAATTAGGGTTTTTAACCAATCTTGTGCATCCAATATGTGATTTTGTGTCATTGGTTGAACATTTAGGTCATTTTCGTTCTCCCTAGGCTTATTCTAATCCTATTAGGGTTTTTAACCAATCTTTTGCATCCAATATGTGATTTTGTGGTATTTTGTGTCATTGGTTGAACGTTTAGGTCATTTTCGTCATCCTTTGAATTATTCTAATCCAATTAGGGTTTTTAACCAATCTTGTGGATCCAATAAGTGATTTTGTGTCATTGGTTGAACATTTGGGTCATTTTCGTCCTCCTTCGACTTATTCTAATCCAATTAGGGTTTTTAATCAATCTTGTAAATCCAATAAGTGATTTTGTGTCATTGGTTGAACATTTAGCTCATTTTCGTCCTCCCTAGGGTTATTTTAATCATATTAGGGTTTTAAACCAATCTTGTGCATCCAATATGTGATTTTGTGTCATTGGTTGAACATTTAGGTCATTTTCGTCCTCCCTAGGCTTATTCTAATCCAATTAGGGTTTTTAACCAATCTTGTGCATCCAATATGTAATTTTGTGTCATTGGTTGAACATTTAGGTCATTTTCGTCCTCCCTAGGCTTATTCTAATCCAATTAGGGTTTTTAACCAATCTTATGCGTCCAATATGTGATTTTGTGTCATTGGTTGAACATTTAGGTCATTTTCGTCCTCCCTAGGCTTATTCTAATCCAATTAGGGTTTTTAACCAATCTTATGCGTCCAATATGTGATTTTGTGTCATTGGTGGAACATATAGTTCATTTTCGTCCTCCCTAGGCTTATTCTAATCCAATTAGGGTTTTCAACCAATCTTGTGAATCCAATATGTGATTTTGTGTCGTTTTGTGTCATTGGTTTAACATTTAGGTCATTTTCGTCCTCCCTAGGCTTATTCTAATCCAATTAGGGTTTTTAACCAATCTTGTGCATCCAATATGTGATTTTGTGTCACTTTGTGTCATTGGTTGAACATTTAGGTCATTTTCGTCCTCCCTAGGCTTATTCTAATCCAATTAGGGTGTTTAACCAATCTTGCGCATTTAATATGTGATTTTGTGTCATTTTGTGTCATTGGTTGAACATTTAGGTCATTTTCGTCCTCCCTAGGCTTATTCTAATCCAATTAGGGTTTTTAACCAATCTTGTGCATCCAATATGTGATTTTGTGTCATTTTGTGTCATTGGTTGAACATTTAGGTCATTTTCGTCCTCCCTAGGCTTGTTCTAATCCAATTAAGGTTTTTAACCAATCTTGTGCATCCAATGTGTGATTTTGTGTCATTTTGTGTCATTGGTTGAACATTTAGGTCATTTTCGTCCTCCATAGGCTTATTCTAATCCAATTAAGGTTTTTAACCAATCTTGTGCATCCAATATGTGATTTTGTGTCATTGGTTGAACATTTAGGTCATTTTCGTCCTCCCTAGGCTTATTCTAATCCAATTAGGGTTTTTAACCAATCTTGTGCATCCAATATGTGATTTTGTGTCATTGGTTGAACATTTAGGTCATTTTCGTCCTCCCTAGCCTTATTCTAATCCAATTAGGGTTTTTAACCAATCTTGTGCATATAATAAGTGATTTTGTGTCATTGGTAATCCAATTAGGTCATTTTCGTCCTCGCTAGGCTTATTCTAATCCAATTAGGGTTTTTAACCAATCTTGTGCATCCAATATGTGATTTTGTGTCATTTTGTGTCATTGGTTGAACATTTAGTTCATTTTCGTTCTCCCTAAGCTTATTCTACTCCAATTAGGGTTTTTAACCAATCTTGTGCATCCAATATGTGATTTTGTGTCATTTTGTGTCATTGGTTGAACATTTAGGTCATTTTCGTCCTCCCTAGGCTTATTCTAATCAAATTAGGGTTTTTAACCAATCTTGTGCATCCTATATGTGATTTTGTGTCATTGGTTGAACATTTAGGTCATTTTTGTCCCCCATAGGCTTATTCTAATCCAATTAAGGTTTTTAACCAATCTTGTGCATCCAATATGTGATTTTGTGTCATTGGTTGATCATTTAGGTCATTTTCGTCCTCCCTAGGCTTATTCTAATCCAATTAGGGTTTTTAACCAATCTTGTGCATCCAATATGTGATTTTGTGTCATTTTGTGTCATTGGTTGAACATTTAGGTCATTTTCGTCCTCCCTAGGCTTATTCTAATCCAATTAGGGTTTTTAACGAATCTTGTGCATCCAATATGTGATTTGGTGTCATTTTGTGTCATTGGTTGAACATTTAGATTATTTTCGTCCTCCCTAGGCTAATTCTAATCCAATTAGGGTTTTTAACCAATCTTGTGCATCCAATATGTGATTTTGTGTCATTGGTTGAACATTTAGGTCATTTTTGTCCTCCCTAGAGTTATTCTAATCCAATTAGTGTTTTTAACCAATCTTGTGCATCCAATATGTGATTTTGTGTCATTGGTTGATCATTTAGGTCATTTTCGTCCTCCCTAGGCTTATTCTAATCCAATTAGGGTTTTTAACCAATCTTGTGCATCCAATATGTGATTTTGTGTCATTTTGTGTCATTGGTTGAACATTTAGGTCATTTTCGTCCTCCCTAGGCTTATTCTAATCCAATTAGGGTTTTTAACCAATCTTATGCGTCCAATATGTGATTTTGTGTCATTGGTTGAACATTTAGGTCATTTTCGTCCTCCCTAGGCTTATTCTAAACCAATTAGGGTTCTTAACCAATCTTGTGCATCCAATATGTGATTTTGTGTCATTGGTGGAACATTTAGTTCATTTTCGTCCTCCCTAGGCTTATTCTAATCCAATTAGGGTTTTTAACCAATCTTGTGCATCCAATATGTGATTTTGTGTCGTTTTGTGTCATTGGTTGAACATTTAGGTCATTTTCGTCCTCCCTAGGCTTATTCTAATCCAATTAGGGTTTTTAACCAATCTTGTGCATCCAATATGTGATTTTGTGTCACTTTGTGTCATTGGTTGAACATTTAGGTCATTTTCGTCCTCCCTAGGCTTATTCTAATCCAATTAGGGTTTTTAAACAATCTTGTGCATCCAATATGTGATTATGTGTCATTTTGTGTCATTGGTTGAACATTTAGGTCATTTTCGTCCTCCCTAGGCTTATTCTAATCCAATTAGGGTTTTTAACCAATCTTGTGCATCCAATATGTGATTTTGTGTCATTTTGTGTCATTGGTTGAACATTTAGGTCATTTTCGTCCTCCCTAGGCTTATTCTAATCCAATTAGGGGTTTTAACCAATCTAGTGCATCCAATATGTGATTTTTTGTCATTTTGTGTCATTGGTTGACCATTTAGGTCATTTTCGTGCTCGCTAGACTTATTCTAATCCAATTAGGGTTTTTAACCAATCTTGTGAATCCAATATCTGATTTTGTGCCATTGGTTGAACATTTAGGTCATTTTCGTCCTCCCTAGGCTTATTCTAATCCAATTAGGGTTTTTAACCAATCTTGTGCATCCAATATGTGAGTTTGTGTCATTGGTTGAACATTTAGGTCATTTTCGTCCTCCCTAGGCTTATTCTAATCCAATTAGGGTTTTTAACCATTCTTGTGCATCCAATATGTGATTTTGTGTCATTTTGTGTCATTGGTTGAACATT
Source organism: Cicer yamashitae (assembly GCA_037974755.1). Lineage (NCBI taxonomy): Eukaryota > Viridiplantae > Streptophyta > Magnoliopsida > Fabales > Fabaceae > Cicer > Cicer yamashitae. Next base: position 29,974,716 of record JBBPBQ010000002.1, on the reverse strand, counting down.
TAGGTCATTTTCGTCCTCCGTAGGCTTATTCTAATCCAATTAGGGTTTTCAACCAATCTTGTGCATCCAATATGTGATTTTGTGTCATTGGTTGAACATTTAGGTCATTTTCGTCCTCCCTAGGCTTATTCTAATCCAATTAGGGTTTTTAACCAATCTTGTGCATCCAATATGTGATTTTGTGTCATTTTGTGTCATTGGTTGAACATTTAGGTCATTTTCGTCCTCCCTAGGCATATTCTAATCCAATTACGATTGTTAACCAATCTTGTGCATCCAATATGTGATTTTGTGTCATTGGTTGAACATTTAGGTCATTTTCGTCGTCCCTAGGCTTATTCTAATCCAATTAGGGTTTTTAACCAATCTTGTGCATCCAATATGTGATTTTGTGTCATTTTGTGTCATTGGTTGAACATTTAGGTCATTTTCGTCCTCCCAAGGCTTATTCTAATCCAATTAGGGTTTTAAACCAATCTTCTACATCCAATATGTGATTTTGTGTCATTGGTTGAACATTTAGGTCATTTTCGTCCTCCCTAGGCTTATTCTAATCCAATTAGGGTTTTTAACCAATCTTGTGCATCCAATATGTGATTTTGTGTCATTGGTTGCACATTTAGGTCATTTTCGTCCTCCCTAGGCTTATTCTAATCCAATTAGGGTTTTTAACCAATCTTGTGCATATAATAAGTGATTTTATTTCATTGGTAACCCAATTAGGTCATTTTCGTCCTCGCTAGGCTTATTCTAATCCAATTAGGGTTTTTAACCAATCTTGTGCATCCAATATGTGATTTTGTGTCACTTTGTGTCATTGGTTGAACATTTAGGTCATTTTCGTCCTCCCTAGGCTTATTCTAATCCAATTAGGGTTTTTAACCAATCTTGTGCATCCAATATGTGATTTTGTGTCATTTTGTGACATTGGTTGAACATTTAGGTTATTTTCGTCCTCCCTAGGCTTATTCTAATCCAATTAGGGGTTTTAACCAATGTTGTGCATCCAATATGTGATTTTGTGTCATTGGTTGAACATTTAGGTCATTTTCGTCCTCCCTAGGCTTATTCTAATCCAATTAGGGTTTTTAACCAATCTTGTGCATCCAATATGTGATTTTGTGTCATTTTGTGTCATTGGTTGAACATTTAGGTCATTTTCGTCCTCCCTAGGCTTATTCTAATCCAATTAGGGTTTTTAACATATCTTGTGCATCCAATATTTGATTTTGTGTCATTTTGTGTCATTGGTTGAACATTTAGGTCATTTTCGTCCTCCCTAGGCTTATTCTAATCCAATTAGGGTTTTTAACCAATCTTGTGCATCCAATATGTGATTTTGTGTCATTTTGTGTCATTGGTTGAACATTTAGGTCATTTTCGTCCTCCCTAGGCTTATTCTAATCCAATTAGCGTTTTTAACCAATCATGTGCATCCAATATGTGATTGTGTCATTGGTTGAACATTTAGGTCATTTTCGTCCTCCCTAGGCTTATTCTAATCCAATTAGGGTTTTTAACCAATCTTGTGCATCCAATATGTGATGTTGTGTCATTTTGTGTCATTGGTTGAACATTTAGGTCATTTTCGTCCTCCCTAGGCTTATTCTAATCCAATTAGGGTTTTTAACCAATCTTGTGCATCCAATATGTGATTTTGTGTCATTTTGTGTCATTGGTTGAACATTTAGGTCATTTTCGTCCTCCATAGGCTAATTCTAACCCAATTAGGGTTTTTAACCAATCTTGTGCATCCAATATGTGATTTTGTGTCATTCGTTGAACATTTAGGTCATTTTCGTCCTCCCTAGGCTTATTCTAATCCAATTAGGGTTTTTAACCAATCTTGTGCATCCAATATGTGATTTTGTGTCATTTTGTGTCATTTGTTGAACATTTAGGTCATTTTCGTCCTCCCTAGGCTTATTCTAATCCAATTAGGGTTTTTAACCAATCTTGTGCATCCAGTATGTGATTTTGAGTCATTTTGTGTCATCGATTGAACATTTAGGTCATTTTCGTCCTCCCTAGGCTTATTCTAATCCAATTAGGATTTTTAAAAAATCTTGTGCATCTATTATGTGATTTTGTGTCATTTTGTGTCGTTGGTTGAACATATAGATCATTTTCGTCCTCCATAGGCTTATTCTAATCCAATTAGGGTTTTTAACCAATCTTGTGCACCAATATGTGATTTTGTGTCATTGGTTGAACATTTAGGTCATTTTCGTCCTCCCTAGGCTTATTCTAATCCAATTAGGGTTTTTAACCAATCTTGTGCATCCAATATGTGATTTTGTGTCATTCGTTGAACATTTAGGTCATTTTCGTCCTCCCTAGGCTTATTCTAATCCAATTAGGGTTTTTAACCAATCTTGTGCATCCAATATGTGATTTTGTGTCATTTTGTGTCATTGGTTGAACATTTAGGTCATTTTCGTCCTCCCTTCGCTTATTCTAATCCAATTAAGGTTCTTAACCAATCTTGTGCATCCAATGTGTGATTTTGTGTCATTTTGTGTCATTGGTTGAACATTTAGGTCATTTTCGTCCTCCCTAGGCTTATTTTAATCCAATTAGGGTTTTTAACCAATCTTGTGCATCCAATATGTGATTTTGTGTCATTGGTTGAAGATTTTGGTCATTTTCGTCCTCCCTAGGCTTATTCTAATCCAATTAGGGTTTTTAACCAATCTTGTGCATCCAATATGTGATTTTGTGTCATTTTGTGTCATTGGTTGAACATTTAGGTCATTTTCGTCCTCCCTAGGCTTATTCTAATCCAATTAGGGTTTTTAACCAATCTTGTGCATGCAATATGTGATTTTTTGTAATTTTGTGTCATTGGTTGAACATTTAGGTCATTATCGTCCTACCTAGGCTTATTCTAATCCAGTTAGGGTTTTTAACCAATCTTGTGCATCCAATATGTGATTTTATGTCATTTTGTGTCATTGGTTGAACATTTAGGTCATTTTCGTCCTCCCTAGGCTTATTCTAATCCAATTAAGGTTTTTAACCAATCTTGTGCATCCAATATGTGATTTTGTGTCATTTTGTGTCATTGGTTGAACATTTAGGTCATTTTCGTCCTCCCTAGGCTTATTGTAATCCAATTAGGGTTTTTAACCAATCTTGTGCATCCAATATGTGATTTTGTGTCATTGGTTGAACATTTGGGTGATTTTCGTCCTCCCTAGGCTTATTCTAATCCAATTAGGGTTTTTAACCAATCTTGTGCAACCAATATGTGATTTTGTGTCATTTTGTGTCATTGGTTGAACATTTAGGTCATTTTCGTCTTCCCTAGGCTTATTCTAATCCAATTAGGGTTTATAACATATCTTGTGCATCCAATATGTGATTTTGTGTCATTTTGTGTCATTGGTTGAACATTTAGGTCATTTTCGTCCTCCCTAGGCTTATTCTAATCCAATTAGGGTTTTTAACCAATCTTGTGCATCCAATATGTGATTTTGTGTCATTGGTTGAACATTTAGGTCATTTTGGTCCTCCCTAGGCTTATTCTAATCGAATTAGGGTTTTTAACCAATCTTGTGCATCCAATATGTGATTTTGTGTCATTGGTTGAACATTTAGGTCATTTTCGTCCTCCCTAGGCTTATTCTAATCCAATTAGGGTTTTTAACCAATCTTGATCATCCAATATGTGATTTTGTGTCATTTTGTGTCATTGGTTGAACATTTAGGTCATTTTCGTCCTCCCTAGGCTTATTCTAATCCAATTAGGGTTTTTAACCAATCTTGTGCATCCAATATGTGATTTTGTGTCATTGGTTGAACATTTAGGTCATTTTCGTCTTCCCTAGGCTTATTCCAATCCAGTTAGGGTTTTTAACCAATCTTTTGCACCCAATATGTCATTTTGTGTCATTGGTTGAACATTTAGGTCATTTTCGTCCTCCATAGGCTTATTCTAATCCAATTAGGGTTTTTAGCCAATCTTGTGCATCCAATATGTGATTTTGTGTCATTTTGTGTCATTGGTTGAACATTTAGGTCATTTTCGTCCTCCCTAGGCTTATTCTAATCCAATTAGGGTTTTTAACCAATCTTGTGCATCCAATATGTGATTTTGTGTCATTTTGTGTCATTGGTTGAACATTTAGGTAATTTTCGTCCTCCCTAGGCTTATTCTAATCCAATTAGGGTTTTTAACCAATCTTGTGCATCCAATAAGTGATTTTGTGTCATTTTGTGTCATTGGTTCAACATTTTTGTCATTTTCGTCCTCCCTAGGCTTATTCTAATCCAATTAGGGTTTTTAACCAATCTTGTGCATCCAATATGTGATTTTGTGTCATTTTGTGTCATTGGTTGAACATTTAGGTCATTTTCGTCCTCCCTAGGCTTATTCTAATCCAATTAGGGTTTTTAACCAATCTTGTGCATCCAATATGTGATTTTGTGTCATTGGTTGAACATTTAGGTCATTTTCGTTCTCCCTAGGCTTATTCTAATCCTATTAGGGTTTTTAACCAATCTTTTGCATCCAATATGTGATTTTGTGGTATTTTGTGTCATTGGTTGAACGTTTAGGTCATTTTCGTCATCCTTTGACTTATTCTAATCCAATTAGGGTTTTTAACCAATCTTGTGCATCCAATAAGTGATTTTGTGTCATTGGTTGAACATTTGGGTCATTTTCGTCCTCCTTCGACTTATTCTAATCCAATTAGGGTTTTTAATCAATCTTGTGAATCCAATAAGTGATTTTGTGTCATTGGTTGAACATTTAGGTCATTTTCGTCCTCCCTAGGGTTATTTTAATCATATTAGGGTTTTTAACCGATCTTGTGCATCCAATAAGTGATTTTGTGTCATTGGTTGAACATTTAGGTCATTTTTGTCATCCTTTAACTTATTCTAATCCAATTAGGGTTTTTAACCAATCTTGCGCATCCAATAAGTGATTTTATGTCATTTGTTGAACATTTAGGTCATATTCGTCATCCTTTGACTTATTCTAATCCAATTAGGGTTTATAACCAATCTTGTGCATCCAATAAGTGATTTTGTGTCGTTGGTTGAACATTTAGGTCATTTTTGTCCTCCCTAGGCTTATTCTAATCCAATTAGATTTTTTAACCTATCTTATGCATCCAATAAGTGATTTTGTGTCATTGGTTGAACATTTAGGTCATTTTTTTCATCCTTTGACTTATCCTAATCCAATTAGGGTTTTTAATCAATCTTGTGAATCCAATAAGTGATTTTGTGTCATTGGTTGAACATTTAGGTCATTTTCATCATCCTTCGACTTAATCTAATCCAATTAGGGTTTTTAACCAATCTTGTGCATCCAATAAGTGATTTTGTGTCATTGGTTGAACATTTTGGTCTTTTTCGTCCTCCTTCGACTTATTCTAATCCAATTAGGGTTTTTAACCAATGTTGTGCCTCCAATAAGTGATTTTGTGTCCTTGGTTGAACATTTAGGTCATTTTCATCCTCCTTAGGCTTATTCTAATCCAATTAGAGTTTTTAACCAATCTTATGCATCCAATAAGTGATTTTGTCTCATTGGTTGAACATTTAGGTCATTTTCGTCCTCCTTCGGCTTATTCTAATCATATTAGAGTTTTTAACCAATCTTGTGCATCGAATAATTGATTTGGTGTCATCGGTTGAACATTTAGGTCATTTTTGTCCTCCCTAGGCTTATTCTAATCAAATTAGGGTTTTTAACCAATCTTATGCATCCAATAAGTGATTTTGTTTCATTGGTTGAACATTTAGGTCATTTTCGTGGTGATTTGACTAATTCTAATCCAATTAGGGTTTTTAACCAATCTGGTGCACTCAATAAGTGATTTTATGTCATTGGTTGAACATTTAGGTCATTTTCGTCATACTTGGAGTTATTCTAGTTGAATTAGGGTTTTTAACCCATCTTGTGCATCCAATAAGTGGTTTTGTGTCATTGGTTGAACATTTAGGTCATTTATGTCATCCTTTGACTTATTCTAATCCAATTAGGGTTTTTAACCAATCTGGTGCATCCAATAAGTGATTTTGTGTCATTGGTTAAACATTTAGGTCATTTTCGTTCTCCTTCGACTTATTCTAATCCAATTAGGGTTTTTAATCAATCTTGTGACTCCAATAAGTGATTTTGTGTCATTGGTTGAACATTTAGGTCATTGTCGTCCTCCCTAAGGTTATTTTAATCATATTAGGGTTTTTATCCAATCTTGTGCATCCAATAAGTGATTTTGTGTCCTTGGTGGAACATTTAAGTCATTTTCGTCATCCTTGGACTTATTCTAATCGAATTAGGGTTTTTAACCAATCTTGTGCATCAAATAAGTGATTTTGTGTCCTTGGTTGAATATTTAGGTCATTTTCGTTCTCCCTAGGCTTATTCTAATCCAATTAGGGTTTTTAACCAATCTTGTGCATCAAATATGTGATTTTGTGTCATTGGTTGAACATTTAGGTCATTTTCGTCCTCCCTAGGCTTATTCTAATCCAATTAGGGTTTTTAACCAATCTTGTGCATCCAATATGTGATTTTGTGTCATTGGTTGCACATTTAGGTCTAGGCTTATTCTAATCCAATTAGGGTTTTTAACCAATCTTGTGCATATAATAAGTGATTTTGTGTCATTGGTAATCCAATTAGGTCATTTTCGTCCTCCCTAGGCTTATTCTAATCCAATTAGGGTTTTTAACCAATCTTGTGCATCCAATATGTGATTTTGTTTCATTTTTTGTCATAGGTTGAACATTTAGGTCATTTTCGTCCTCCCTAGGCTTATTCTAATCCAATTAGGGTTTTTAACCAATCTTGTGCATACAATATGTGATTTTTGTTATTGGTAATCCCTTTAGGTCATTTTCGTCCTCTCTAGGCTTATTCTAATCCAATTAGGGTTTTTAACCAATCTTGTGCATCCAATATGTGATTTTGTGTCATTGGTTGAACATTTAGGTCATTTTCGTCCTCCCTAGGCTTATTCTAATCCAATTAGGGTTTTTAACCAATCTTGTGCATCCAATATGTGATTTTGTGTCATTTTGTGTCATTGGTTGAACATTTAGGTCATTTTCGTCCTCCCTAGGCTTATTTTAATCCAATTAGGGTTTTTAACCAATCTTGTGCATCCAATATGTGATTTTGTATCATTTTGTGTCATTGGTTGAACATTTAGGTCATTTTCGTCCTCCCTAGGCTTATTCTAATCCAATTAGGGTTTTTAACCAATCTTGTGCATCCAATATGTGATTTTGTGTCATTGGTTGAACATTTAGGTCATTTTCGTACTCCCTATGCTTATTCTAATCCAATTAGGGTTTTGAACCAATCTTGTTCATCCAATATGTGATTTTGTGTCATTTTGTGTCATTGGTTGAACATTTAGGTCATTTTCGTACTCCCTAGGCTTATTCTAATCGAATTAGGGTTTTTAACCAATCTTGTGCATCCAATATGTGATTTTGTGTCATTGGTT
>JBBPBQ010000002.1:29928487-29966336 GCA_037974755.1 Cicer yamashitae | reverse complement strand
CATCCAATATGTGATTTTGTGTCATTTTGTGTCATTGGTTGAACATTTAGGTCATTTTCGTACTCCCTAGGCTTATTCTAATCGAATTAGGGTTTTTAACCAATCTTGTGCATCCAATATGTGATTTTGTGTCATTGGTTTAACATTTAGGTCATTTTCGTACTCCCTAGGCTTATTCTAATCCAATTAGGGTTTTTAACCAATCTTGTGCATCCAATATGTGATTTTGTGTCATTGGTTGAACATTTAGGTCATTTTCGTCCTCCCTAAGTTTATCCTAATCCAATTAGGGTTTTTAACCAATCTTGTGCACACAATATGTCATTTTGTGTCATTTTGTGTCATTGGTTGAACATTTAGGTCATTTTCGTCCTCCCTAGGCTTATTCTAATCCAATTAGGGTTTTTAACCAATCTTGTGCATCCAATATGTGATTTTGTGTCATTTTGTGTCATTGGTTGAACATTTAGGTCATTTTCGTCGTCCCTAGGCTTATTCTAATCCAATTACTGTTTTTAACCAATCTTGTGCATCCAATATGTGATTTTGTGTCATTGGTTGAACATTTAGGTCATTTTCGTACTCCCTAGGCTTATTCTAATCCAATTAGGGTTTTTAACCAATCTTGTGCATCCAATATGTGATTTTGTGTCATTTTGTGTCATTGGTTGAACATTATAGGTCCTTTTCGTCGTCCCTAGGCTTATTCTAATCCAATTAGGGTTTTTAACCAATCTTGTGCATCCAATATGTGATTTTGTGTCATTGGTTGAACATTTAGGTCATTTTCGTCCTCCCTAGGCTTATTCTAATCCAATTAGGGTTTTTAACCAATCTTGTGCATCCAATATGTGATTTTATGTCATTGGTTGAACATTTAGGTCATTTTCGTCCTCCCTAGGCGTATTCTAATCCAATTAGGGTTTTTAACCAATCTTGTGCATCCAATATGTGATTTTGTGTCATTGGTTGAACATTTAGGTCATTTTCGTCCTCCCTAGGCTTATTCTAATCCAATTAGGGTTTTTAACCAATCTTGTGCATCCAATATGTGATTTTGTGTCATTGGTTGAACATTTAGGTCATTTTCGTCCTCCCTAGGCTTATTCTAATCCAATTAGGGTTTTTAACCAATCTTGTGCATCCAATATGTGATTTTGTGTCATTTTGTGATAAGGATCTCAAGAGCATGAAGATGATCCATATTTTTAATAAATTAGGATGAACTTTATTTATTTTCATTTGGTTTGTAATAATTCTTAGTTTGCTTTAATTTGGAATTCTAATAGTTTTAATATAGACTTAGTTGATGTTATATGTAAGTGAAGATACTTTGCTTCCTTACATTTAGTTTATTTTTATAAAAAAAAAAAATGATGTAAGCCCAATTTGGGCCTAGAGAATGGTGTCACTTATGACCCATTTAGGTTTAGAGATAATTTTACTATAACTATGATTTTGTAACCTTATTGAAGGGATTTTTTTTGGAATGAATTAATAATTTCTCTAATGAGATTTGTGAGTGAGTTAGGTCTCCTCTTTGAGTTCTTGGATTAGAACTTGTTTGAGTCTTATCAATGGCTTCCTTACCATTGTGGCGATTCTTCATTGGCTTATCAATCATCCTTGATTGTGGCGCCTTCTTCATCTTCTCAACCTAATCCATATTTTGTTTCTTTATAATTTTCGGTTTCCTTTACATCAAACCCTAATTCACAAATTGTGCCAATTTTCGTGTTCAATAACCTGCAATCATATCTCGAGTTCTACAAACTTGTTTTCGGCGATTCAACATCCTAACTTGCGTTTCAGAACGTCATCTTTCACCTCGTTTTGGAATCGGCCGATTCTGAGTTTCGCAGCTCCGTTTATTCCGTTATCCAGCAATACGCGGTTTTGGATCCAATTTGTAAGTTTCCAACCTAGAACGATCCTTATAGTGATTCATGAGAAATAGGATCATATCATTTTGTGTCATTGGTTGAACATTTAGGTCATTTTCGTCCTCCATAGGCTTATTCTAATCCAATTAGGGTTTTTAACCAATCTTGTGCATCCAATATGTGATTTTGTGTCATTGGTTGAACATTTAGGTCATTTTCGTCCTCCCTAGGCTTATTCTAATCCAATTAGGGTTTTTAACCAATCTTGTGCATCCAATATGTGATTTTGTGTCATTTTGTGTCATTGGTTCAACATTTAGGTCATTTTCGTCCTCCTTAGGCTTATTCTAATCCAATTAGGGTTTTTAACCAATCTTGTGCATCCAATATGTGATTTTGCTTCATTGGTTGAACATTTAGGTCATTTTCGTCCTCCCTAGGCTTATTCTAATCCAATTAGGGTTTTTAATTAATCTTGTGCATCCAATATGTGATTTTGTGTCATTGGTTGAACATTTAGGTCATTTTCGTCCTCCCTAGGCTTATTCTAATCCAATTAGGGTTTTTAACCAATCTTGTGCATCCAATATGTGATTTTGTGTCATTGGTTGAACATTTAGGTCATTTTCGTCCTCCCTAAGGTTATTCTAAACCAATTAGGGTTTTTAACCAATCTTGTGCATCCAATATGTGATTTTGTGTCATTGGTTGAACATTTAGGTCATTTTCGTCCTCCCTATGCTTATTCTAATCCAACTAGAGTTTTTAACCAATCTTTTGCATCCAATATGTGATTTTGTGTCATTGGTTGAACATTTAGGTCATTTTCGTCCTCCCTAGGCTTATTCTAATCCAATTAGGGTTTTTAACCAATCTTGTGCATCCAATATGTGATTTTTTTATCATTTTGTGTTATTGGTTGAACATTTAGGTCATTTTCGTCCTCCCTAGGCTTATTCTAATCCAATTAGGGTTTTTAACCAATCTGCTGCATCCAATATGTGATTTTGTGTCATTGGTTGAACATTTAGGTCATTTTCGTCCTCCCTAGGCTTATTCTAATCCAATTAGGGTTTTTAACCAATCTTGTGCATCCAATATGTGATTTTGTGTCATTGGTTGAACATTTAGGTCATTTTCGTCCTCCCTAGGCTTATTCTAATCCAATTAGGGTTTTTAACCAATCTTGTGCATCCAATATGTGATTTTGTGTCATTGGTTGAACATTTAGGTCATTTTCGTCCTCCCTAGGCTTATTCTAATCCAATTAGGGTTTTTAACCAATCTTGTGCATCCAATATGTGATTTTGTGCATTTTGTGTCATTGGTTGAACAGTTAGGTCATTTTGGTCCTCCCTAGGCTTATTCTAATCCAATTAGGGTTTTTAACCAATCTTGTGCATCCAATATGTGATTTTGTGTCATTGGTTGAACATTTAGGTCATTTTCGTCCTCCCTAGGCTTATTCTAATCCAATTAGGGTTTTTAACCAATCCTGTGCATCCAATATGTGATTTTGTGTCATTGGTTGAACATTTAGGTCATTTTCGCATTCCAAAGGCTTATTCTCATCCAATTAGGGTTTTTAACCAATCTTGTGCATCCAATATGTGATTTTGTGTCATTGGTTGAACATTTAGGTCATTTTCGTCCTCCCTAGGCTTATTCTAATCCAATTAGGGTTTTTAACCAATCTTGTGCATCCAATATGTGATTTTGTGTCATTGGTTGAACATTTAGGTCATTTTCGTCCTCCCTTGGCTTATTCTAATCCAATTAGAGTTTTTAACCAATCTTGTGCATCCAATATGTGATTTTGTGTCATTTTGTGTCATTGGTTGAACATTTAGGTCATTTTCGTCCTCCCTAGGCTTATTCTAATCCAATTAGGGTTTTGAACCAATCTTGTGCATCCAATATGTGATTTTATGTCATTGGTTGAACATTTAGGTCATTTTTGTCCTCCCTAAGCTTATTCTAATCCAATTAGGGTTTTTAACCAATCTTGTGCATCCAATATGTGATTTTGTGTCATTTTGTGTCATTGGTTGAACATTTAGGTCATTTTCGTCCTCCCTAGGCTTATTCTAATCCAATTAGGGTTTTTAACCAATCTTGTGCATCCAATATGTGATTTTGTGTCATTTTGTGTCATGGGTTGAACATTTAGGTCATTTTCCTCTTCCCTAGGCATATTCTAATTCAATTAAGGTTTTTAACCAATCTTGTGCATCCAATATGTGATTTTGTGTCATTGGTTAAACATTTAGGTCATTTTCGTCCTCCCTAGGCTTATTCTAATCCAATTAGGGTTCTTAACCAATCTTGTGCATCCAATATGTGATTTTGTGTCATTTTGTGTCATGGGTTGAATATTTAGGTCACTTTCCTCTTCCCTAGGCATATTCTAATCCAATTAGGGTTTTTAACCAATCTTGTGCATCCAATATGTGATTTTGTGTCATTTTGTTTCATGGGTTGAACATTTAGGTCATTTTCCTCTTCCCTAGGCATATTCTAATCCAAGTAGGGTTTTTAACCAATCTTGTGCATCCAATATGTGATTTTGTGTCATTGGTTGAACATTTAGGTCATTTTCGTCCTCCCTAGGCTTATTCTAATCCAATTAGGGTTTTTAACCAATCTTGTGCATCCAATATGTGATTTTGTGTCATGGGTTGAACATTTAGGTCATTTTCCTCTTCCCTAGGCATATTCTAATCGAATTAGGGTTTTTAACCAATCTTCTGCATCCAATATGTGATTTTTTGTCATGGGTTGAACATTTAGGTCATTTTCCTCTTCCCTAGGCATATTCTAATCCAATTAGGGTTTTTAACCAATCTTGTGCATCCAATATGTGATTTTGTGTCATTGGTTGAACATTTAGGTCATTTTCCTCTTCCCTAGGCATATTCTAATCCAATTAGGGTTTTTAACCAATCTTGTGCATCCAATATGTGATTTTGTGTCGTTTTGTGTCATGGGTTGAACATTTAGGTCATTTTCCTCTTCCCTAGACATATTCTAATCCAATTAGGGTTTTTAACCAATCTTGTGCATCCAATATGTGATTTTGTGTCATTGGTTGAACATTTAGGTCATTTTCGTCCTCCCTAGGCTTATTCTAATCCAATTAGGGTTCTTAACCAATCTTTTGCATCCAATATGTGATTTGGTGTCATTTTGTGTAATTGGTTGAACATTTAGATCATTTTCGTCCTCCCTAGGCTTATTCTAATCCAATTAGTGATTTTAACCAATCTTGTGCATCCAATATGTGATTTTGTGTCATTGGTTGAACATTTAGGTCATTTTCGTCCTCCCTAGGCTTATTCAAATCCTATTAGGGTTCTTAACAATTCTTGTGCATCCAATATGTGATTTGGTGTCATTTTGTGTCATTGGTTGAACATTTAGGTCATTTTCGTCCTCCCTAGGCTTATTCTAATCCAATTAGTGATATTAACCAATCTTGTGCATCCAATATGTGATTTTGTGTCATTGGTTGAACATTTAGGTCATTTTCGTCCTCCCTAGGCTTATTCTAATCCAATTAGGGTTTTTAACCAATCTTGTGCATCCAATATGTGATTTTGTGTCATTTTGTGTCATGGGTTGAACATTTAGGTCATTTTCCTCTTCCCTAGGCATATTCTAATCCAATTAGGGTTTTTAACCAATCTTGTGCATCCAATATGTGATTTTGTGTCATTTTGTGTCATGGGTTGTACATTTAGGTCATTTTCCTCTTCCCTAGGCATATTCTAATCCAATTTGGGTTTTTAACCAATCTTGTGAATCCAATATGTGATTTTGTGTAATTGGTTGAACATTTAGGTCATTTTCGTCCTCCCTAGGCTTATTCTAATCCAATTAGTGTTTTTAACCAATCTTGTGCATCCAATATGTGATTTTGTGTCATGGGTTGAACATTTATGTCATTTTCCTCTTCCCTAGGCATATTCTAATCCAATTAGGGTTTTTAACCAATCTTGTGCATCCAATATGTGATTTTGTGTCATTGGTTGAACATTTAGGTCATTTTCGTCCTCCCTAGGCTTATTCTAATCCAATTAGGGTTTTTAACCAATCTTGTGCATCCAACATGTGATTTTGTGTCATTGGTTGAACATTTAGGTAATTTTCGTCCTCCCTAGGCTTATTCTAATCCAATTAGGGTTTTTAACCAATCTTGTGCATTCAATATGTAATTTTGTGTCATTTTGTGTCAATGGTTCAACATTTAGGTCATTTTCGTCCTCCCTAGGCTTATTCTAATCCAATTAGGGTTTTTAACCAATCTTGTGCATCCAATATGTGATTTTGTGTCATTGGTTGAACATTTAGGTCATTTTCGTCCTCCCTAGGCTTATTCTAATCCAATTAGGGTTTTTAACCAATCTTGTGCATCCAATATGTGATTTTGTGTCATTTTGTGTCATTGGTTGAACATTTAGGTCATTTTCGTCCTCCCTAGGCTTATTCTAATCCAATTAGGGTTTTTAACCAATCTTGTGCATCCAATATGTGATTTTGTGTCATCAGTTGAACATTTTGGTCATTTTCGTCCTCCCTAGGCTTATTCTAATCCAATTAGGGTTTTTAACCAATCTTGTGCATCCAATATGTGATTTTGTGTCATTTTGTGTCATCGGTTGAACATTTAGGTCATTTTTCGTCCTCCCTAGGCTTATTCTAATCCAATTAGGGTTTTTAACCAATCTTGTGCATCTAATATGTGATTTTGTGTCATTTTGTGTCATCGGTTGAACATGTTGGTCATTTTCGTCCTCCCTAGGCTTATTCTAATCCAATTAGGGTTTTTAACCAATCTTGTGCATCCAATATGTGATTTTGTGTCATTGGTTGAACATTTAGGTCATTTTCGTCCTCCCTAGGCTTATTCTAATCCAATTAGGGTTTTTAACCAATCTTGTGCATCCAATATGTGATTTTGTGTCATTTTGTGTCATTGGTTGAACATTTAGGTCATTTTCGTCCTCCCTAGGCTTATTCTAATCCAATTAGGGTTTTTAACCAATCTTGTGCATCCAATATGTGATTTGGTGTCATTGGTTGAAAATTTAGGTCATTTTCGTCCTCCCTAGGCTTATTCTAATCCAATTAGCGTTTTTAACCAATCTTGTGCGTCCAATATGTGATTTTGTGTCATTGGTTGAACATTTAGGTCATTTTCGTCCTCCACAGGCTTATTCTAATCCAATTAGGGTTTTTAACCAATCTTGTGCATCCAATATGTGATTATGTGTTGTTTTGTGTCATTGGTTGAACATTTAGGTCATTTTCGTCCTCCCTAGGCTTATTCTAATCCAATTAGGGTTTTTAACCAATCTTGTGCATCCAATATGTGATTTTGTGTCATTTTGTGTCATTGGTTGAACATTTAGGTCATTTTCGTCCTCCCTAGGCTTATTCTAATCCAATTAGGGTTTTTAACAAATCTTATGCATCCACTATGGGATTTTGTGTCATTGGTTGCACATTTAGGTCATTTTCGTGCTCCCTAGGCTTATTCTAATCCAATTAGGGTTTTTAACCAATCTTGTGCATATAATAAGTGATTTTGTGTCATTGGTATTCCAATTAGGTCATTTTCGTCCTCGCTAGGCTTATACTAATCCAATTAGGGTTTTTAACCAATCTTGTGCATCCAATATGTGATTTTGTGTCATTGGTTGAACATTTAGGTCATTTTCGTCCTCCCTATGCTTATTCTAATCCAATTAGGGTTTTTAACCAATCTTGTGCATCCAATATGGGATTTTGTGTCATTGGTTGCACATTTAGGTCATTTTCGTGCTCCTTAGGCTTATTCTAATCCAATTAGGGTTTTTAACCAATCTTGTGCATCCAATATGTGATTTTGTGTCATTGGTTGAACATTTAGGTCATTTTCGTCCTCCCTAGGCTTATTCTAATCCAATTAGGGTTTTTAACCAATCTTGTGCATATAATAAGTGATTTTGTGTCATTGGTAATCCAATTAGGTCATTTTCGTCCTCGCTAGGCTTATTCTAATCCAATTAGGGTTTTTAACCAATCTTGTGCATCCAAAATGTGATATTGTGTCATTGGTTGAACATTTAGGTCATTTTCGTCCTCCCTAGGCTTATTCTAATCCAATTAGGGTTTTTAACCAATCTTGTGCATCCAATATGTGATTTTGTGTCATTTTGTGTCATTGGTTGAACATTTAGGTCATTTTCGTCCTCCCTAGGCTTATTCTAATCCAATTAGGGTTTTTAACCAATCTTGTGCATCCAATATGTGATTTTGTGTCATCTTGTGTCATTGGTTGAACATTATGTCATTTTCGTCCTCCATAGGCTTATTCTAATCCAATTAGGGTTTTTAACCAATCTTGTGCATCCAATAGGTGATTTGTGTCATTTGGTGGCATTCGTTGAAAATTTAGGTCATTTTCGTCCTCCCTAGGCTTATTCTAATCCAATTAGGGTTTTTAACCAATCTTGTGCATCCAATATGTGATTTTGTGTCATTGGTTGAACATTTAGGTCATTTTCGTCCTCCCTAGGCTTATTCTAATCCAATTAGGGTTTTTAACCAATCTTGTGCATCCAATATGTGATTTTGTGTCATTGGTTGAACATTTAGGTCATTTTCGTTCTCCCTAGGCTTATTCTAATCCTATTAGGGTTTTTAACCAATCTTGTGCATCCAATATGTGATTTTGTGTCATTGGTGGAACATTTAGTTCATTTTCGTCCTCCCTAGGCTTATTCTAATCCAATTAGGGTTTTTAACCAATCTTGTGCATCCAATATGTGATTTTGTGTCGTTTTGTGTCATTGGTTGAACATTTAGGTCATTTTCGTCCTCCCTAGGCTTATTCTAATCCAATTAGGGTTTTTAACCAATCTTGTGCATCCAATATGTGATTTTGTGTCACTTTGTGTCATTGGTTGAACATTTATGTCATTTTCATCCTCCCTAGGCTTATTCTAATCCAATTAGGGTGTTTAACCAATCTTGCGCATCTAATATGTGATTTTGTGTCATTTTGTGTCATTGGTTGAACATTTAGGTCATTTTCCTCCTCCCTAGGCTTATTCTAATCCAATTAGGGTTTTTAACCAATCTTGTGCATCCAATATGTGATTTTGTGACATTGGTTGAACATTTAGGTCATTTTCGTCCTCCCTAGGCTTATTCTAATCCAATTAGGGTTTTTAACCAATCTTGTGTATCCAATATGTGATTTTGTGACATTGGTTGAACATTTAGGTCATTTTCGTCCTCCCTAGGCTTATTCTAATCCAATTAGGGTTTTTAACCAATCTTGTGCATCCAATATGTGATTTTGTGTCATTGGTTGAACATTTAGGTCATTTTCGTTCTCCCTAGGCTTATTCTAATCCTATTAGGGTTTTTAACCAATCTTTTGCATCCAATATGTGATTTTGTGGTATTTTGTGTCATTGGTTGAACGTTTAGGTCATTTTCGTCATCCTTTGACTTATTCTAATCCAATTAGGGTTTTTAACCAATCTTGTGGATCCAATAAGTGATTTTGTGTCATTGGTTGAACATTTGGGTCATTTTCGTCCTCCTTCGACTTATTCTAATCCAATTAGGGTTTTTAATCAATCTTGTGAATCCAATAAGTGATTTTGTGTCATTGGTTGAACATTTAGGTCATTTTCGTCCTCCCTAGGGTTATTTTAATCATATTAGGGTTTTTAACCGATCTTGTGCATCCAATAAGTGATTTTGTGTCATTGGTTGAACATTTAGGTCATTTTTGTCATCCTTTCACTTATTCTAATCCAATTAGGGTTTTTAACCAATCTTGCGCATCCAATAAGTGATTTTATGTCATTGGTTGAACATTTAGGTCATATTCGTCATCCTTTGACTTATTCTAATCCAATTAGGGTTTATAACCAATCTTGTGCATCCAATAAGTGATTTTGTGTCGTTGGTTGAACATTTAGGTCATTTTTGTCCTCCCTAGGCTTATTCTAATCCAATTAGATTTTTTAACCTATCTTATGCATCCAATAAGTGATTTTGTGTCATTGGTTGAACATTTAGGTCATTTTTTTCATCCTTTGACTTATCCTAATCCAATTAGGGTTTTTAATCAATCTTGTGAATCCAATAAGTGATTTTGTGTCATTGGTTGAACATTTAGGTCATTTTCATCATCCTTCGACTTAATCTAATCCAATTAGGGTTTTTAACCAATCTTGTGCATCCAATAAGTGATTTTGTGTCATTGGTTGAACATTTAGGTCTTTTTCGTCCTCCTTCGACTTATTCTAATCCAATTAGGGTTTTTAACCAATCTTATGCATCCAATAATTGATTTTGTTTCATTGGTTGAACATTTAGGTCATTTTCGTCATCCTTTGACTTATTCTAATCCAATTAGGGTTTTTAACCAATCTTGTGCATCCAATAAGTGATTTTGTGTCATTGGTTGAACATTTAGGTCATTTTCGTCATCCTTCGACTTATTCTAATCCAATTAGGGTTTTTAACCAATCTTGTGCATCCAATATGTGATTTTGTGTCATTGGTTGAACATTTAGGTCATTTTCGTCCTCCCTAGGCTTATTCTAATCCAATTAGGGTTTTTAACCAATCTTGTGCATCCAATATGTGATTTTGTGTCATTGGTTGAACATTTAGGTCATATTCGTCCTCCCTAGGCTTATTCTAATCCAATTAGGGTTTTTAACCAATATTGAGCATCCAATATGTGATTTTGTGTCATTTTGTGTCATTGGTTGAACATCTAGGTCATTTTCGTCCTCCCTAGGCTTATTCTAATCCAATTAGGGTTTTTAACCAATCTTGTGCATCCAATATGTGATTTTGTGTCATTGGTTGAACATTTAGGTCATTTTCGTCCTCCCTAGGCTTATTCTAATCCAATTAGGGTTTTTAACCAATCTTGTGCATCCAATATGTGATTTTGTGTCATTGGTTGAACATTTAGGTCATTTTCGTCCTCCCTAGGCTTATTCTAATCCAATTAGGGTTTTAAACCAATCTTGTGCATCCAATATGTAATTTTGTGTGATTTTGTGTCATTGGTTGAACATTTAGGTCATTTTCGTCCTCCCTAGGCTTATTCTAATCCAATTAGGGTTTTTAACCAATCTTGTGCATCCAATATGTGATTTTGTGTCATTGGTTGAACATTTAGGTCATTTTCGTCCTCCCTAGGCTTATTCTAATCCAATTAGGGTTTTTAACCAATCTTGTGAATCCAATATGCGATTTTGTGTCATTGGTTGAACATTTAGGTCATTTTCGTCCTCCCTAGGCTTATTCTAATCCAATTAGGGTTTTTAACCAATCTTGTGCATCCAATATGTGATTTTGTGTCATTTTGTGTCATTGGTTAAACATTTAGGTCATATTCGTCCTCCCTAGGCTTATTCTAATCCAATTAGGGTTTTTAACCAATCTTGTGCATCCAATATGTGATTTTGTGTCATTGGTTGAACATTTAGGTCATTTTCGTCCTCCCTAGGCTTATTCTAATCCAATTAGGGTTTTTAACCAATCTTGTGCATCCAATATGTGATTTTGTGTCATTGGTTGAACATTTAGGTCATTTTCGTCCTCCCTAGGCTTATTCTAATCCAATTAGGGTTTTTAACCAATCTTGTGCATCCAATATGTGATTTTGTGTCATTGGTTGAATATTTAGGTCATTTTCGTCCTCCCTAGGCTTATTCTAATCCAATTAGGGTTTTTAACCAATCTTGTGCACCCAATATGTGATTTTGTGTCATTTTGTGTCATTGGTTGAACATTTAGTTCATTTTTGTCCTCCCTAGGCTTATTCTAATCCAATTAGGGTTTTTAACCAATCTTGTGCATATAATAAGTGATTTTGTGTCATTGGTAATCCAATTAGGTCATTTTCGTCCTCCCTAGGCTTATTCTAATCCAATTAGGGTTTTTAACCAATCTTGTGCATCCAATATGTGATTTTGTGTCATTGGTTGAACATTTAGGTCATTTTCGTCCTCCCTAGGCTTATTCGAATACAATTACGATTTTTAACGAATCTTGTGCATCCAATATGTGATTTTGTGTCATTGGTTGAACATTTAGGTCATTTTCGTCCTCCCTAGGCTTATTCTAATCCAATTAGGGTTTTTAACCAATCTTGTGCATCCAATATGTGATTTTGTGTCATTGGTTGAACATTTAGGTCATTTTCGTCCTCCCTAGGCTTATTCTAATCCAATTAGGGTTTTTAACCAATCTTGTGCATCCAATATGTGATTTAGTGTCATTGGTTGAACATTTAGGTCATTTTCGTCCTCCCTAGGCTTATTCTAATCGAATTAGGGTTTTTAACCAATCTTGAGCATCCAATATGTGATTTTGTGTCATTTTGTGTCATTGGTTGAACATTTAGGTCATTTTCGTCCTCCCTAGGCTTATTCTAATCCAATTAGGGTTTTTAACCAATCTTGTGCATCCAATATGTGATTTTGTGTCATTGGTTGAACATTTAGGTCATATTTGTCCTCCCTAGGTTTATTCTAATCCAATTAGGGTTTTTAACCAATCTTGTGCATCCAATATGTGATTTTGTGTGATTTTGTGTCATTGGTTGAACATTTAGGTCATTTTCGTCCTCCCTAGGCTTATTCTAATCCAATTAGGGTTTTTAACCAATCTTGTGCATCCAATATGTGATTTTGTGTCATTGGTTGAACATTTAGGTCATTTTCGTCCTTCCTAGGCTTATTATAATCCAATTAGGGTTTTTAGCCAATCTTGTGCATCCAATATCTGATTTTGTGTCATTGGTTGAACATTTAGGTCATTTTCGTCCTCCCTAGGCTTATTCTAATCCAATTAGGGTTTTAACCAATCTTGTGCATCCAATATGTGATTTTGTGTCATTTTGTGTCATTGGTTGAACATTTAGGTCATTTTTGTCCTCCCTAGGCTTATTCTAATCCAATTAGGGTTTTTAACCAATCTTGTGCATCCAATATTTGATTTTGTGTCATTTTGTGTCATTGGTTGAACATTTAGGTCATTTTCGTCCTCCCTAGGCTTATTCTAATCCAATTAGGGTTTTTAACCAATCTTGTGCATCCAATATGTGATTTTGTGTCATTGGTTGAATATTTAGGTAATTTTCGTCCTCCTTAGGCTTATTCTAATCCAATTAGGGTTTTTAACCAATCTTGTGCATCCAATATGTGATTCTGTGTCATTTTGTGTCATTGGTTGACATTTAGGTCATTTTCGTCCTCCCTAGGCTTATTCTAATCCAATTAGGGTATTTAACCAATCTTGTGCATCCAATATGTGATTTTGTGTCATTAGTTGAACATTTAGGTCATTTTCGTCCTCCCTATGCCTATTCTAATCCAACTAGAGTTTTTAACCAATCTTGTGCATCCATTATGTGATTTTGTGTCATTGGTTGAACATTTAGGTCACTTTCGTCCTCCTTAGGCTTATTCTAATCCAATTAGGGTTTTTAACCAATCTTGTGCATCCAATATGTGATTTTGTGTCATTGGTTGAACATTTAGGTCATTTTCGTCCTCCCTAGGCTTATTCTAATCCAATTAGGGTTTTTAACCAATCTTGTGCATCCAATATGTGATTTTGTGTCATTGGTTGAACATTTAGGTCATTTTCGTCCCCCCTAGGCTTATTCTAATCCAATTAGGGTTTTTAACCAATCTTGTGCATCCAATATGTGATTTTGTGTCATTGGTTGAACATTTAGGTCATTTTCGTCCTCCCTAGGCTTATTCTAATCCAATTAGGGTTTTTAACCAATCTTGTGCATCCAATATGTGATTTTGTGTCATTGGTTGAACATTTAGGTCATTTTCGTCCTCCCTAGGCTTATTCTAATCCAATTAGGGTTTTTAACCAATCTTGTGCATCCAATACGTGATTTTGTGTCATTGGTTGAACATTTAGGTCATTTTTGTCCTCCCTAGGCTTATTCTAATCCAATTAGGGTTTTTAACCAATCTTGTACATCCAATATGTGATTTTGTATCATTGGTTGATTATTTATGTCATTTTCGTCGTCCCTAGGCTTATTCTAATCCAACTACGGTTTTTAACCAATCTTGTGCATCCAATATGTGATTTTGTGTCATTTTGTGTCATTGGTTGAACATTTAGGTCATTTTCGTCCTCCCTAGGCTTATTCTAATCCAATTAGGGTTTTTAACCAATCTTGTGCATCCAATATGTGATTTTGTGTCATTGGTTGAACATTTAGGTCATTTTTGTCGTCCTTAGGCTTATTCTAATCCAATTAGGGTTGTTAACCAATCTTGTGCATCCAATATGTGATTTTTTGTCATTTTGTGTCATTCGTTGAACATTTAGGTCATTTTTGTCCTCCCTAGGCTTATTCTAATCCAATTAGGGTTTTTAACCAATCTTGTGCATCCAATATGTGATTTTGTGTCATTTTGTGTCATTGGTTGAACATTTAGGTCATATTCGTCCTCCCTAGGCTTATTCTAATCCAATTAGGGTTTTTAACCAATCTTGTGCATCCAATATGTGATTTTGTGTCATTGGTTGAACATTAAGGTCATTTTTGTCCCCTTAGGCTTATTCTAATCCAATTAGGGTTTTTAACCAATCTTGTGCATCCAATATGTGATTTTGTGTCATTGGTTGAACATTTAGGTCATTTTCGTCCTCCCTAGGCTTATTCTAATCCAATTAGGGTTTTTAACCAATCTTGTGCATCCAATATGTGATTTTGTGTCATTGGTTGAACATTTAGGTCATTTTGTTCTCCCTAGGCTTATTTAATCCAATTAGGGTTTTTAACCAATCTTGTGCAACCAATATGTGATTTTGTGTTATTGGTTGAACATTTAGGTCATTTTCGTCCTCCCTAGGCTTATTCTAATCCAATTAGGGTTTTTAACCAATCTTGTGCATCCAATATGTGATTTTGTGTCATTGGTTGAACATTTAGTTCATTTTCGTCCTCCCTAGGCTTATTCTAATCCAATTAGGGTTTTTAACCAATCTTGTGCATCCAATAAGTGATTTTGTGTCATTGGTTGAACATTTGGGTCATTTTCGTCCTCCTTCGACTTATTCTAATCCAATTAGGGTTTTTAATCAATCTTGTGAATCCAATAAGTGATTTTGTGTCATTGGTTGAACATTTAGGTCATTTTCGTCCTCCCTAGGGTTATTTTAATCATATTAGGGTTTTTAACCGATCTTGTGCATCCAATAAGTGATTTTGTGTCATTGGTTGAACATTTAGGTCATTTTTGTCATCCTTTCACTTATTCTAATCCAATTAGGGTTTTTAACCAATCTTGCGCATCCAATAAGTGATTTTATGTCATTGGTTGAACATTTAGGTCATATTCGTCATCCTTTGACTTATTCTAATCCAATTAGGGTTTATAACCAATCTTGTGCATCCAATAAGTGATTTTGTGTCGTTGGTTGAACATTTAAGTCATTTTTGTCCTCCCTAGGCTTATTCTAATCCAATTAGATTTTTTACCCTATCTTATGCATCCAATAAGTGATTTTGTGTCATTGGTTGAACATTTAGGTCATTTTTTTCATCCTTTGACTTATCCTAATCCAATTAGGGTTTTTAATCAATCTTGTGAATCCAATAAGTGATTTTGTGTCATTGGTTGAACATTTAGGTCATTTTCATCATCCTTCGACTTAATCTAATCCAATTAGGGTTTTTTACCAATCTTGTGCATCCAATAAGTGATTTTGTGTCATTGGTTGAACATTTAGGTCTTTTTCGTCCTCCTTCGACTTATTCTAATCCAATTAGGGTTTTTAACCAATGTTGTGCCTCCAATAAGTGATTTTGTGTCATTGGTTGAACATTTAGGTCATTTTCATCCTCCCTAGACTTATTCTAATCCAATTAGAGTTTTTAACCAATCTTATGCATCCAATAAGTGATTTTGTGTCATTGGTTGAACATTTAGGTCATTTTCGTCCTCCTTCGGCTTATTCTAATCATATTAGAGTTTTTAACCAATCTTGTGCATCCAATAAGTGATTTGGTGTCATTGGTTGAACATTTAGGTCATTTTTGTCCTCCCTAGGCTTATTCTAATCAAATTAGGGTTTTTGACCAATCTTATGCATCCAATAAGTGATTTTGTTTCATTGGTTGAACATTTAGGTCATTTTCGTGGTGATTTGACTAATTCTAATCCAATTAGGGTTTTTAACCAATCTGGTGCACTCAATAAGTGATTTTATGTCATTGGTTGAACATTTAGGTCATTTTCGTCATCCTTGGAGTTATTCTAATCGAATTAGGGTTTTTAACCAATCTTGTGCATCCAATAAGTGATTTTATGTCATTGGTTGAACATTTAGGTCATTTTCGTGGTGCTTTGACTTATTCTAATACAATTCGGGTTTTTATCCAATCTTGTGCATTCAATAAGTGATTTTATGTCATTGGTTGAACATGTCGGTCATTTTCGTCATCCTTGGAGTTATTCTAATCGAATTAGGGTTTTTAACCAATCTTGTGCATCCAATAAGTGATTTTGTGTCATTGGTTGAACATTTAGGTCATTTTCGTCCTCCCTAGGCTTATTCTAATCATATTCGGGTTTTTAACCAATCTTGTGTATCCAATAAGTGATTTTGTGGCCTTGGTTGAACACTTAGGTCATTTTCGTCATCATTGGACTTATTCTAATCGAATTAGGGTTTTTAGCCAATCTTGTGCATCCAATAAGTGATTTTGTGTCATTGGTTGAACATTTAGGTCATTTTCGTCCTCCTTCGACTTATTCTAATCATATTAGGGTTTTTAACCAATCTTGTGCATCCAATAAGTGATTTTGTGGCCTTGGTTGAACACTTAGGTCATTTTCGTCATCCTTGGAGTTATTCTAATCGAATTAGGGTTTTTAACCAATCTTGTGCATCCAATAAGTGATTTTATGTCATTGGTTGAACATTTAGGTCATTTTCGTGGTGCTTTGACTTATTCTAATACAATTCGGGTTTTTATCCAATCTTGTGCATTCAATAAGTGATTTTATGTCATTGGTTGAACATGTCGGTCATTTTCGTCATCCTTGGAGTTATTCTAATCGAATTAGGGTTTTTAACCAATCTTGTGCATCCAATAAGTGATTTTGTGTCATTGGTTGAACATTTAGGTCATTTTCGTCCTCCCTAGGCTTATTCTAATCATATTCGGGTTTTTAACCAATCTTGTGTATCCAATAAGTGATTTTGTGGCCTTGGTTGAACAATTAGGTCATTTTCGTCATCATTGGACTTATTCTAATCGAATTAGGGTTTTTAACCAATCTTGTGCATCCAATAACTGATTTTGTGTCCTTGGTTGAACATTCAGGTCATTTTCGTCATCCTTAGACTTATTCTAATTCAATTACGGTTTTTAACCAATCTTGTGCATCCAATATGTGATTTTATGTCATTGGTTGAACATTTAGGTCATTTTCGTGGTGCTTTGACTTATTCTAATCCAATTAGGGTTTTTAACCAATCTGGTATATTCAATATGTGATTTTATGGTATTGTTTGAACATTTAGGTCATTTTCGTCATCTTTGGAGTTATTCTAATCGAATTAGGGTTTTTAACCAATCTTGTGCATCCAATAAGTGATTTTATGTCATTGGTTGAACATTTAGGTCATTTTCGTCCTACTTCGACTTATTCTAATCCAATTATGGTTTTTAATCAATCTTGTGCATCCAATAAGTGATTTTGTGTCCTTGGTTGAACATTTAGGTCATTTTCGTCCTCCATAGGCTTATTCTAATCATATTAGGGTTTTTAACCAATCTTGTGCATCCAATAAGTGATTTTGTGGCCTTGGGTTAACACTTAGGTCATTTTCGTCATCCATGGACTTATTCTAATCGAATTAGGGTTTTTAACCAATCTTGTGCATCCAATAAGTGATTTTGTGTCATTGGTTGAACATTTAGGTCATTTTCGTCCTCCTTCGACTTTTTCTAATCCAATTAAGGTTTTTAATCAATCTTGTCCATCCAATAAGTGATTTTGTGTCATTGGTTGAACATTTAGGTCATTTTCGTCCTCCCTAGGCTTATTCTAATCATATTAGGGTTTTTAACCAATCTTGTGCATCCAATACGTGATTTTATGTCATTGGTTGAATATTTAGGTCATTTTGGTCATCCTTTGACTTATTCTAATCCAATTAGAGTTTTTAACCAATCTTGTGCATCCAATTAGTGATTTTGTGTCATCGGTTGAACATTTAGGTCATTTTCGTCCTCCTTCGACTTATTCTAATCCAATTAGGGTTTTTAATCCATCTTGTGAATCCAATAAGTGATTTTGTGTCATTGGTTGAACATTTAGGTCATTTTCGTGGTCCCTACGGTTATTTTAATCATATTAGGATTTTTAACCAATCTTGTGCATACAATAAGTGATTTTGTGTCCTTGGTTGAACATTTAGGGTTTTTAACCCTTGATTTTGTGTCCTTGGTTGAACATTTAGGATTGAACATTTTGTGTCCTTGGTAATTCAATTAGGGTTTTTAACCAATCTTGTGCATCCAATAAGTGATTTTATGTCATTGGTTGAACATTTAGGTCATTTTCGTGGTGCTTTGACTTATTCTAATACAATTCGGGTTTTTATCCAATCTTGTGCATTCAATAAGTGATTTTATGTCATTGGTTGAACATGTCGGTCATTTTCGTCATCCTTGGAGTTATTCTAATCGAATTAGGGTTTTTAACCAATCTTGTGCATCCAATAAGTGATTTTGTGTCATTGGTTGAACATTTAGGTCATTTTCGTCCTCCCTAGGCTTATTCTAATCATATTCGGGTTTTTAACCAATCTCTTGTATCCAATAAGTGATTTTGTGGCCTTGGTTGAACACTTAGGTCATTTTCGTCATCATTGGACTTATTCTAATCGAATTAGGGTTTTTAACCAATCTTGTGCATCCAATAACTGATTTTGTGTCCTTGGTTGAACATTCAGGTCATTTTCGTCATCCTTAGACTTATTCTAATTCAATTACGGTTTTTAACCAATCTTGTGCATCCAATATGTGATTTTATGTCATTGGTTGAACATTTAGGTCATTTTCGTGGTGCTTTGACTTATTCTAATCCAATTAGGGTTTTTAACCAATCTGGTATATTCAATATGTGATTTTATGGTATTGTTTGAACATTTAGGTCATTTTCGTCATCCTTGGAGTTATTCTAATCGAATTAGGGTTTTTAACCAATCTTGTGCATCCAATAAATGATTTTATGTCATTGGTTGAACATTTAGGTCATTTTCGTCCTACTTCGACTTATTCTAATCCAATTATGGTTTTTAATCAATCTTGTGCATCCAATAAGTGATTTTGTGTCCTTGGTTGAACATTTAGGTCATTTTCGTCCTCCATAGGCTTATTCTAATCATATTAGGGTTTTTAACCAATCTTGTGCATCCAATAAGTGATTTTGTGGCCTTGGGTTAACACTTAGGTCATTTTCGTCATCCTTGGACTTATTCTAATCGAATTAGGGTTTTTAACCAATCTTGTGCATCCAATAAGTGATTTTGTGTCATTGGTTGAACATTTAGGTCATTTTCGTCCTCCTTCGACTTTTTCTAATCCAATTAAGGTTTTTAATCAATCTTGTCCATCCAATAAGTGATTTTGTGTCATTGGTTGAACATTTAGGTCATTTTCGTCCTCCCTAGGCTTATTCTAATCATATTAGGGTTTTTAACCAATCTTGTGCATCCAATACGTGATTTTATGTCATTGGTTGAATATTTAGGTCATTTTGGTCATCCTTTGACTTATTCTAATCCAATTAGAGTTTTTAACCAATCTTGTGCATCCAATTAGTGATTTTGTGTCATCGGTTGAACATTTAGGTCATTTTCGTCCTCCTTCGACTTATTCTAATCCAATTAGGGTTTTTAATCCATCTTGTGAATCCAATAAGTGATTTTGTGTCATTGGTTGAACATTTAGGTCATTTTCGTGGTCCCTACGGTTATTTTAATCATATTAGGATTTTTAACCAATCTTGTGCATACAATAAGTGATTTTGTGTCCTTGGTTGAACATTTAGGGTTTTTAACCCTTGATTTTGTGTCCTTGGTTGAACATTTAGGATTGAACATTTTGTGTCCTTGGTAATTCAATTAGGGTTTTTAACCAATCTTGTGCCTCCAATAAGTGATTTTATGTCATTGGTTGAACATTTAGGTCATTTTCGTGGTGATTTGACTAATTCTAATCCAATTAGGGTTTTTAACCAATGTGGTGCATTCAATAAGTGATTTTATGTCATTGGTTGAACATTTAGGTCATTTTCGTCATCCTTGGAGTTATTGTAATCGAATTAGGGTTTTTAACCAATCTTGTGCATCCAATAAGTGATTTTGTGGCCTTGGTTGAACACTTAGGTCATTTTCGTCATCATTGGACTTATTCTAATCGAATTAGGGTTTTTAGCCTATCTTGTGCATCCAATAAGTGATTTTGTGTCATTGGTTGAACATTTAGGTCATTTTCGTCCTTCTTCGACTTATTCTAATCCTATTAGGGTTTTTAACCAATCTTGTGCATCCAATAAGTGATTTTGTGTCATTGATTGAACATTTAGGTCATTTTTGTCCTCCTTCGACTTATTCTAATCCAATTAGGGTTTTTAATCAATCTTGTGAATCCAATAAGTGATATTGTGTCATTGGTTGAACATTTAGGTCATTTTCGTCATCCCTAGGGTTATTTTAATCATATTAGGATTTTTAACCAATCTTGTGCATCCAATAAGTGATTTTGTGTCCTTTGTTGAACATTTAGGTCATTTTCGTCATCCTTGGACTTATTCTAATCGAATTAGGGTTTTTAACCAATCTTGTGCATCCAATAAGTGATTTTGTGTCATTGGTTGAACATTTAGGTCATTTTCGTCCTCCTTCGACTTATTCTAATCCAATTAAGGTTTTTAATCAATCTTGTGCATCCAATAAGTGATTTTGTGTCATTGGTTGAACATTTAGGTCATTTTCGTCCTTCCTAGGGTTATTCTAATCATATTAGGGTTTTTAACCAATCTTGTGCATCCAATAAGTGATTTTGTGTCATTGGTTGAACATTTAGGTCATTTTAGTCGTCCTTCGACTTATTCTAATCCAATTAGGGTTTTCAACCAATCTTATGCATCCAATAAGTGATTTTGTGTCATTGGTTGAACATTTACGTTAGTTTTCGTCATCCTTCGACTTATTCTAATCCAATTAGGGTTTTTAACCAATCTTGTGCCTCCAATAAGTGATTTTGTGTCCATGGTTGAACATTTAGGTCATTTTCATCCTCCCTAGGCTTATTCTAATCCAATTAGGGTTTTAACCAATCTTACGCATCCAATAAGTGATTTTGTGTCATTGGTTGAACATTTAGGTCATTTTCGTCCTCCCTAGGCTTATTCTAATCCAATTAGAGTTTTTAACCAATCTTGTGCATCCAATAAGTGATTTTGTGTCATTGGTTGAACATTTAGGTCATTTTCGTCCTCCTTAGGCTTATTCTAATCCAATTAGGGTTTTTAACCAATCTTGTGCATCCAATATGTGATTTTGTGTCATTGGTTGAACATTTAGGTCATTTCCGTCCTCCCTAAGCTTATTCTAATCCAATTAGGGTTTTTAACCAATCTTGTGCATCCGATATGTGATTTTGGGTCATTTTGTGTCATTGGTTGAACATTTAGGTCATTTTCGTCCTCCCTAGGCTTATTCTAATCCAATTAGGGTTTTTAACCAATCTTGTGCATCCAATATGTGATTTTGTGTCATTGGTTGAACATTTAGTTCATTTTCGTCCTCCCTAGGCTTATTCTAATCCAATTAGGGTTTTTAACCAATCTTGTGCATCCAATAAGTGATTTTGTGTCATTGGTTGAACATTTGGGTCATTTTCGTCCTCCTTCGACTTATTCTAATCCAATTAGGGTTTTTAATCAATCTTGTGAATCCAATAAGTGATTTTGTGTCATTGGTTGAACATTTAGGTCATTTTCGTCCTCCCTAGGGTTATTTTAATCATATTAGGGTTTTTAACCGATCTTGTGCATCCAATAAGTGATTTTGTGTCATTGGTTGAACATTTAGGTCATTTTTGTCATCCTTTCACTTATTCTAATCCAATTAGGGTTTTTAACCAATCTTGCGCATCCAATAAGTGATTTTATGTCATTGGTTGAACATTTAGGTCATATTCGTCATCCTTTGACTTATTCTAATCCAATTAGGGTTTATAACCAATCTTGTGCATCCAATAAGTGATTTTGTGTCGTTGGTTGAACATTTAGGTCATTTTTGTCCTCCCTAGGCTTATTCTAATCCAATTAGATTTTTTAACCTAACTTATGTATCCAATAAGTGATTTTGTGTCATTGGTTGAACATTTAGGTCATTTTTTTCTTCCTTTGACTTATCCTAATCCAATTAGGGTTTTTAATCAATCTTGTGAATCCAATAAGTGATTTTGTGTCATTGGTTGAACATTTAGGTCATTTTCATCATCCTTCGACTTAATCTAATCCAATTAGGGTTTTTAACCAATCTTGTGCATCCAATAAGTGATTTTGTGTCATTGGTTGAACATTTAGGTCTTTTTCGTCCTCCTTCGACTTATTCTAATCCAATTAGGGTTTTTAACCAATGTTGTGCCTCCAATAAGTGATTTTGTGTCCTTGGTTGAACATTTAGGTCATTTTCATCCTCCCTAGGCATATTCTAATCCAATTAGAGTTTTTAACCAATCTTATGCATCCAATAAGTGATTTTGTGTCATTGGTTGAACATTTAGGTCATTTTCGTCCTCCTTCGGCTTATTCTAATCATATTAGAGTTTTTAACCAATCTTGTGCATCCAATAAGTGATTTGGTGTCATTGGTTGAACATTTAGGTCATTTTTGTCCTCCCTAGGCTTATTCTAATCAAATTAGGGTTTTTAACCAATCTTATGCATCCAATAAGTGATTTTGTTTCATTGGTTGAACATTTAGGTCATTTTCGTGGTGATTTGACTAATTCTAATCCAATTAGGGTTTTTAACCAATCTGGTGCACTCAATAAGTGATTTTATGTCATTGGTTGAACATTTAGGTCATTTTCGTCATCCTTGGAGTTATTCTAATCGAATTAGGGTTTTTAACCAATCTTGTGCATCCAATAAGTGATTTTATGTCATTGGTTGAACATTTAGGTCATTTTCGTGGTGCTTTGACTTATTCTAATACAATTCGGGTTTTTATCCAATCTTGTGCATTCAATAAGTGATTTTATGTCATTGGTTGAACATGTCGGTCATTTTCGTCATCCTTGGAGTTATTCTAATCGAATTAGGGTTTTTAACCAATCTTGTGCATCCAATAAGTGATTTTGTGTCATTGGTTGAACATTTAGGTCATTTTCGTCCTCCCTAGGCTTATTCTAATCATATTCGGGTTTTTAACCAATCTTGTGTATCCAATAAGTGATTTTGTGGCCTTGGTTGAACACTTAGGTCATTTTCGTCATCATTGGACTTATTCTAATCGAATTAGGGTTTTTAGCCAATCTTGTGCATCCAATAAGTGATTTTGTGTCATTGGTTGAACATTTAGGTCATTTTCGTCCTCCTTCGACTTATTCTAATCATATTAGGGTTTTTAACCAATCTTGTGCATCCAATAAGTGATTTTGTGGCCTTGGTTGAACACTTAGGTCATTTTCGTCATCCTTGGAGTTATTCTAATCGAATTAGGGTTTTTAACCAATCTTGTGCATCCAATAAGTGATTTTATGTCATTGGTTGAACATTTAGGTCATTTTCGTGGTGCTTTGACTTATTCTAATACAATTCGGGTTTTTATCCAATCTTGTGCATTCAATAAGTGATTTTATGTCATTGGTTGAACATGTCGGTCATTTTCGTCATCCTTGGAGTTATTCTAATCGAATTAGGGTTTTTAACCAATCTTGTGCATCCAATAAGTGATTTTGTGTCATTGGTTGAACATTTAGGTCATTTTCGTCCTCCCTAGGCTTATTCTAATCATATTCGGGTTTTTAACCAATCTTGTGTATCCAATAAGTGATTTTGTGGCCTTGGTTGAACAATTAGGTCATTTTCGTCATCATTGGACTTATTCTAATCGAATTAGGGTTTTTAACCAATCTTGTGCATCCAATAACTGATTTTGTGTCCTTGGTTGAACATTCAGGTCATTTTCGTCATCCTTAGACTTATTCTAATTCAATTACGGTTTTTAACCAATCTTGTGCATCCAATATGTGATTTTATGTCATTGGTTGAACATTTAGGTCATTTTCGTGGTGCTTTGACTTATTCTAATCCAATTAGGGTTTTTAACCAATCTGGTATATTCAATATGTGATTTTATGGTATTGTTTGAACATTTAGGTCATTTTCGTCATCCTTGGAGTTATTCTAATCGAATTAGGGTTTTTAACCAATCTTGTGCATCCAATAAGTGATTTTATGTCATTGGTTGAACATTTAGGTCATTTTCGTCCTCCTTCGACTTATTCTAATCCAATTATGGTTTTTAATCAATCTTGTGCATCCAATAAGTGATTTTGTGTCCTTGGTTGAACATTTAGGTCATTTTCGTCCTCCATAGGCTTATTCTAATCATATTAGGGTTTTTAACCAATCTTGTGCATCCAATAAGTGATTTTGTGGCCTTGGGTTAACACTTAGGTCATTTTCGTCATCCATGGACTTATTCTAATCGAATTAGGGTTTTTAACCAATCTTGTGCATCCAATAAGTGATTTTGTGTCATTGGTTGAACATTTAGGTCATTTTCGTCCTCCTTCGACTTTTTCTAATCCAATTAAGGTTTTTAATCAATCTTGTCCATCCAATAAGTGATTTTGTGTCATTGGTTGAACATTTAGGTCATTTTCGTCCTCCCTAGGCTTATTCTAATCATATTAGGGTTTTTAACCAATCTTGTGCATCCAATACGTGATTTTATGTCATTGGTTGAATATTTAGGTCATTTTGGTCATCCTTTGACTTATTCTAATCCAATTAGAGTTTTTAACCAATCTTGTGCATCCAATTAGTGATTTTGTGTCATCGGTTGAACATTTAGGTCATTTTCGTGCTCCTTCGACTTATTCTAATCCAATTAGGGTTTTTAATCCATCTTGTGAATCCAATAAGTGATTTTGTGTCATTGGTTGAACATTTAGGTCATTTTCGTGGTCCCTACGGTTATTTTAATCATATTAGGATTTTTAACCAATCTTGTGCATACAATAAGTGATTTTGTGTCCTTGGTTGAACATTTAGGGTTTTTAACCCTTGATTTTGTGTCCTTGGTTGAACATTTAGGATTGAACATTTTGTGTCCTTGGTAATTCAATTAGGGTTTTTAACCAATCTTGTGCCTCCAATAAGTGATTTTATGTCATTGGTTGAACATTTAGGTCATTTTCGTGGTGATTTGACTAATTCTAATCCAATTAGGGTTTTTAACCAATGTGGTGCATTCAATAAGTGATTTTATGTCATTGGTTGAACATTTAGGTCATTTTCGTCATCCTTGGAGTTATTGTAATCGAATTAGGGTTTTTAACCAATCTTGTGCATCCAATAAGTGATTTTGTGGCCTTGTTTGAACACTTAGGTCATTTTCGTCATCATTGGACTTATTCTAATCGAATTAGGGTTTTTAGCCTATCTTGTGCATCCAATAAGTGATTTTGTGTCATTGGTTGAACATTTAGGTCATTTTCGTCCTTCTTCGACTTATTCTAATCCTATTAGGGTTTTTAACCAATCTTGTGCATCCAATAAGTGATTTTGTGTCATTGATTGAACATTTAGGTCATTTTTGTCCTCCTTCGACTTATTCTAATCCAATTAGGGTTTTTAATCAATCTTGTGAATCCAATAAGTGATATTGTGTCATTGGTTGAACATTTAGGTCATTTTCGTCATCCCTAGGGTTATTTTAATCATATTAGGATTTTTAACCAATCTTGTGCATCCAATAAGTGATTTTGTGTCCTTTGTTGAACATTTAGGTCATTTTCGTCCTCCTTGGACTTATTCTAATCGAATTAGGGTTTTTAACCAATCTTGTGCATCCAATAAGTGATTTTGTGTCATTGGTTGAACATTTAGGTCATTTTCGTCCTCCTTCGACTTATTCTAATCCAATTAAGGTTTTTAATCAATCTTGTGCATCCAATAAGTGATTTTGTGTCCTTGGTTGAACATTTATGTCATTTCCATCATCGTTGGACTTATTCTAATCGAATTAGGGTTTTTAACCAATCTTGTGTATCCAATAAGTGATTTTGTGTCCTTGGTTGAACATTCAAGTCATTTTCGTCATCCTTGCACTTATTCTAATTCAATTAGGGTTTTTAACCAATCTTGTGCATCCAATAAGTGATTTTATGTCATTGGTTGAACATTTAGGTCATTTTCGTGGTGCTTTGACTAATTCTAATCCAATTAAGGTTTTTAACCAATCTGGTATATTCAATAAGTGATTTTATGGTATTGGTTGAACATTTAGGTCATTTTCGTCATCCTTGGAGTTATTCTAATCGAATTAGGGTTTTTAACCAATCTTGTGAATCCAATAAGTGATTTTATGTCATTGGTTGAACATTTAGGTCATTTTCGTCCTCCTTTGACTTATTCTAATCCAATTAAGGTTTTTAATCAATCTTGTGCATCCAATAAGTGATTTTGTGTCCTTGGTTGAACATTTAGGTCATTTTCGTCCTCCCTAGGCTTATTCTAATTATATTAGGGTTTTTAACCAATCTTGTGCATCCAATAAGTGATTTTGTGGCCTTGGTTGAACACTTAGGTCATTTTCGTCATCCTTGGACTTATTCTAATCGAATTAGGGTTTTTAACCAATCTTGTGCATCCAATAAGTGATTTTGTGTCATTGGTTGAACATTTAAGTCATTTTCGTCCTCCTTCGACTTTTTCTAATCCAATTATGGTTTTTAATCAATCTTGTCCATCCAATAAGTGATTTTGTGTCATTGGTTGAACATTTAGGTCATTTTCGTCCTCCCTAGGCTTATTCTAATCATATTAGGGTTTTTAACCAATCTTGTGCATCCAATAAGTGATTTTATGTCATTGGTTGAATATTTAGGTCATTTTCGTCATCCTTTGACTTATTCTAATCCAATTAGGGTTTTTAACCAATCTTGTGCATCCAATTAGTGATTTTGTGTCATCGGTTGCACATTTAGGTCATTTTCGTCCTCCTTCGACTAATTCTAATCCAATTAGGGTTTTTAATCAATCTTGTGAATCCAATAAGTGATTTTGTGTCATTGGTTGAACATTTAGGTCATTTTCGTCCTCCCTAGGGTTATGTTAATCATATTAGGATTTTTACCAATCTTGTGCATCCAATAAGTGATTTTGTGTCCTTGGTTGAACATTTAGGTCATTTTCATCATCTTTGGACTTATTCTAATCGATTTAGCGTTTTTAACCAATCTTGTGCATCCAATAAGTGATTTTGTGGCCTTGGTTGAACACTTAGGTCATTTTCGTCATCCTTGGAGTTATTCTAATCGAATTAGGGTTTTTAACCAATCTTGTGCATCCAATAAGTGATTTTATGTCATTGGTTGAACATTTAGGTCATTTTCGTGGTGCTTTGACTTATTCTAATACAATTCGGGTTTTTATCCAATCTTGTGCATTCAATAAGTGATTTTATGTCATTGGTTGAACATGTCGGTCATTTTCGTCATCCTTGGAGTTATTCTAATCGAATTAGGGTTTTTAACCAATCTTGTGCATCCAATAAGTGATTTTGTGTCATTGGTTGAACATTTAGGTCATTTTCGTCCTCCCTAGGCTTATTCTAATCATATTCGGGTTTTTAACCAATCTCTTGTATCCAATAAGTGATTTTGTGGCCTTGGTTGAACACTTAGGTCATTTTCGTCATCATTGGACTTATTCTAATCGAATTAGGGTTTTTAACCAATCTTGTGCATCCAATAACTGATTTTGTGTCCTTGGTTGAACATTCAGGTCATTTTCGTCATCCTTAGACTTATTCTAATTCAATTACGGTTTTTAACCAATCTTGTGCATCCAATATGTGATTTTATGTCATTGGTTGAACATTTAGGTCATTTTCGTGGTGCTTTGACTTATTCTAATCCAATTAGGGTTTTTAACCAATCTGGTATATTCAATATGTGATTTTATGGTATTGTTTGAACATTTAGGTCATTTTCGTCATCCTTGGAGTTATTCTAATCGAATTAGGGTTTTTAACCAATCTTGTGCATCCAATAAATGATTTTATGTCATTGGTTGAACATTTAGGTCATTTTCGTCCTACTTCGACTTATTCTAATCCAATTATGGTTTTTAATCAATCTTGTGCATCCAATAAGTGATTTTGTGTCCTTGGTTGAACATTTAGGTCATTTTCGTCCTCCATAGGCTTATTCTAATCATATTAGGGTTTTTAACCAATCTTGTGCATCCAATAAGTGATTTTGTGGCCTTGGGTTAACACTTAGGTCATTTTCGTCATCCTTGGACTTATTCTAATCGAATTAGGGTTTTTAACCAATCTTGTGCATCCAATAAGTGATTTTGTGTCATTGGTTGAACGTTTAGGTCATTTTCGTCCTCCTTCGACTTTTTCTAATCCAATTAAGGTTTTTAATCAATCTTGTCCATCCAATAAGTGATTTTGTGTCATTGGTTGAACATTTAGGTCATTTTCGTCCTCCCTAGGCTTATTCTAATCATATTAGGGTTTTTAACCAATCTTGTGCATCCAATAAGTGATTTTATGTCATTGGTTGAATATTTAGGTCATTTTCGTCATCCTTTGACTTATTCTAATCCAATTAGGGTTTTTAACCAATCTTGTGCATCCAATTAGTGATTTTGTGTCATCGGTTGAACATTTAGGTCATTTTCGTCCTCCTTCGACTTATTCTAATCCAATTAGGGTTTTTAATCAATCTTGTGAATCCAATAAGTGATTTTGTGTCATTGGTTGAACATTTAGGTCATTTTCGTCCTCCCTAGGGTTATTTTAATCATATTAGGGTTTTTAACCAATCTTGTGCATCCAATAAGTGATTTTGTGTCCTTGGTTGAACATTTAAGTCATTTTCGTCATCCTTGGACTTATTCTAATCGAATTAGGGTTTTTAACCAATCTTGTGCATCAAATAAGTGATTTTGTGTCCTTGGTTGAATATTTAGGTCATTTTCGTTCTCCCTAGGCTTATTCTAATCCAATTAGGGTTTTTAACCAATCTTGTGCATCAAATATGTGATTTTGTGTCATTGGTTGAACATTTAGGTCATTTTCGTCCTCCCTAGGCTTATTCTAATCCAATTAGGGTTTTTAACCAATCTTGTGCATCCAATATGTGATTTTGTGTCATTGGTTGAACATTTAGGTCATTTTCGTCATCCATAGGCTTATTCTAATCCAATTAGGGTTTTTAACCAATCTTGTGCATCCAATATGTGATTTTGTGTCATTGGTTGAACATTTAGGTCATTTTCGTCCTCCCTAGGCTTATTCTAATCCAATTAGGGTTTTTAACCAATCTTGTGCATCCAATATGTGATTTTGTGTCATTGGTTGAACACTTAGGTCATTTTCGTCCTCCCTAGGCTTATTCTAATCCAATTAGGGTTTTAAACCAATCTTGTGCATCCAATATGTGATTTTGTTTCATTTTGTGTCGTTGGTTGAACATATAGATCATTTTCGTCCTCCATAGGCTTATTCTAATCCAATTAGGGTTTTTAACCAATCTTGTGCATCCAATATGTGATTTTCTGTCATTTTGTGTCATTGGTTGAACATTTAGGTCATTTTCGTCCTCCCTAGGCTTATTCTAATCCAATTAGGGTTTTTAACCAATCTTGTGCATCCAATATGTGATTTTGTGTCATTGGTTGAACATTTAGGTCATTTTCGTTCTCCCTAGGCTTATTCTAATCCTATTAGGGTTTTTAACCAATCTTTTGCATCCAATATGTGATTTTGTGGTATTTTGTGTCATTGGTTGAACGTTTAGGTCATTTTCGTCATCCTTTGACTTATTCTAATCCAATTAGGGTTTTTAACCAATCTTGTGGATCCAATAAGTGATTTTGTGTCATTGGTTGAACATTTGGGTCATTTTCGTCCTCCTTCGACTTATTCTAATCCAATTAGGGTTTTTAATCAATCTTGTGAATCCAATAAGTGATTTTGTGTCATTGGTTGAACATTTAGGTCATTTTCGTCCTCCCTAGGGTTATTTTAATCATATTAGGGTTTTTAACCGATCTTGTGCATCCAATAAGTGATTTTGTGTCATTGGTTGAACATTTAGGTCATTTTTGTCATCCTTTCACTTATTCTAATCCAATTAGGGTTTTTAACCAATCTTGCGCATCCAATAAGTGATTTTATGTCATTGGTTGAACATTTAGGTCATATTCGTCATCCTTTGACTTATTCTAATCCAATTAGGGTTTATAACCAATCTTGTGCATCCAATAAGTGATTTTGTGTCGTTGGTTGAACATTTAGGTCATTTTTGTCCTCCCTAGGCTTATTCTAATCCAATTAGATTTTTTAACCTATCTTATGCATCCAATAAGTGATTTTGTGTCATTGGTTGAACATTTAGGTCATTTTTTTCATCCTTTGACTTATCCTAATCCAATTAGGGTTTTTAATCAATCTTGTGAATCCAATAAGTGATTTTGTGTCATTGGTTGAACATTTAGGTCATTTTCATCATCCTTCGACTTAATCTAATCCAATTAGGGTTTTTAACCAATCTTGTGCATCCAATAAGTGATTTTGTGTCATTGGTTGAACATTTTGGTCTTTTTCGTCCTCCTTCGACTTATTCTAATCCAATTAGGGTTTTTAACCAATGTTGTGCCTCCAATAAGTGATTTTGTGTCCTTGGTTGAACATTTAGGTCATTTTCATCCTCCTTAGGCTTATTCTAATCCAATTAGAGTTTTTAACCAATCTTATGCATCCAATAAGTGATTTTGTCTCATTGGTTGAACATTTAGGTCATTTTCGTCCTCCTTCGGCTTATTCTAATCATATTAGAGTTTTTAACCAATCTTGTGCATCGAATAATTGATTTGGTGTCATCGGTTGAACATTTAGGTCATTTTTGTCCTCCCTAGGCTTATTCTAATCAAATTAGGGTTTTTAACCAATCTTATGCATCCAATAAGTGATTTTGTTTCATTGGTTGAACATTTAGGTCATTTTCGTGGTGATTTGACTAATTCTAATCCAATTAGGGTTTTTAACCAATCTGGTGCACTCAATAAGTGATTTTATGTCATTGGTTGAACATTTAGGTCATTTTCGTCATCCTTGGAGTTATTCTAATCGAATTAGGGTTTTTAACCAATCTTGTGCATCCAATAAGTGATTTTATGTCATTGGTTGAACATTTAGGTCATTTTCGTGGTGCTTTGACTTATTCTAATACAATTCGGGTTTTTATCCAATCTTGTGCATTCAATAAGTGATTTTATGTCATTGGTTGAACATGTCGGTCATTTTCGTCATCCTTGGAGTTATTCTAATCGAATTAGGGTTTTTAACCAATCTTGTGCATCCAATAAGTGATTTTGTGTCATTGGTTGAACATTTAGGTCATTTTCGTCCTCCCTAGGCTTATTCTAATCATATTCGGGTTTTTAACCAATCTTGTGTATCCAATAAGTGATTTTGTGGCCTTGGTTGAACACTTAGGTCATTTTCGTCATCATTGAACTTATTCTAATCGAATTAGGGTTTTTAACCAATCTTGTGCATCCAATAACTGATTTTGTGTCCTTGGTTGAACATTCAGGTCATTTTCGTCATCCTTAGACTTATTCTAATTCAATTACGGTTTTTAACCAATCTTGTGCATCCAATATGTGATTTTATGTCATTGGTTGAACATTTAGGTCATTTTCGTGGTGCTTTGACTTATTCTAATCCAATTAGGGTTTTTAACCAATCTGGTATATTCAATATGTGATTTTATGGTATTGTTTGAACATTTAGGTCATTTTCGTCATCCTTGGAGTTATTCTAATCGAATTAGGGTTTTTAACCAATCTTGTGCATCCAATAAATGATTTTATGTCATTGGTTGAACATTTAGGTCATTTTCGTCCTACTTCGACTTATTCTAATCCAATTATGGTTTTTAATCAATCTTGTGCATCCAATAAGTGATTTTGTGTCCTTGGTTGAACATTTAGGTCATTTTCGTCCTCCATAGGCTTATTCTAATCATATTAGGGTTTTTAACCAATCTTGTGCATCCAATAAGTGATTTTGTGGCCTTGGGTTAACACTTAGGTCATTTTCGTCATCCTTGGACTTATTCTAATCGAATTAGGGTTTTTAACCAATCTTGTGCATCCAATAAGTGATTTTGTGTCATTGGTTGAACGTTTAGGTCATTTTCGTCCTCCTTCGACTTTTTCTAATCCAATTAAGGTTTTTAATCAATCTTGTCCATCCAATAAGTGATTTTGTGTCATTGGTTGAACATTTAGGTCATTTTCGTCCTCCCTAGGCTTATTCTAATCATATTAGGGTTTTTAACCAATCTTGTGCATCCAATAAGTGATTTTATGTCATTGGTTGAATATTTAGGTCATTTTCGTCATCCTTTGACTTATTCTAATCCAATTAGGGTTTTTAACCAATCTTGTGCATCCAATTAGTGATTTTGTGTCATCGGTTGCACATTTAGGTCATTTTCGTCCTCCTTCGACTAATTCTAATCCAATTAGGGTTTTTAATCAATCTTGTGAATCCAATAAGTGATTTTGTGTCATTGGTTGAACATTTAGGTCATTTTCGTCCTCCCTAGGGTTATGTTAATCATATTAGGATTTTTACCAATCTTGTGCATCCAATAAGTGATTTTGTGTCCTTGGTTGAACATTTAGGTCATTTTCATCATCTTTGGACTTATTCTAATCGATTTAGCGTTTTTAACCAATCTTGTGCATCCAATAAGTGATTTTGTGGCCTTGGTTGAACACTTAGGTCATTTTCGTCATCCTTGGAGTTATTCTAATCGAATTAGGGTTTTTAACCAATCTTGTGCATCCAATAAGTGATTTTATGTCATTGGTTGAACATTTAGGTCATTTTCGTGGTGCTTTGACTTATTCTAATACAATTCGGGTTTTTATCCAATCTTGTGCATTCAATAAGTGATTTTATGTCATTGGTTGAACATGTCGGTCATTTTCGTCATCCTTGGAGTTATTCTAATCGAATTAGGGTTTTTAACCAATCTTGTGCATCCAATAAGTGATTTTGTGTCATTGGTTGAACATTTAGGTCATTTTCGTCCTCCCTAGGCTTATTCTAATCATATTCGGGTTTTTAACCAATCTTGTGTATCCAATAAGTGATTTTGTGGCCTTGGTTGAACAATTAGGTCATTTTCGTCATCATTGGACTTATTCTAATCGAATTAGGGTTTTTAACCAATCTTGTGCATCCAATAACTGATTTTGTGTCCTTGGTTGAACATTCAGGTCATTTTCGTCATCCTTAGACTTATTCTAATTCAATTACGGTTTTTAACCAATCTTGTGCATCCAATATGTGATTTTATGTCATTGGTTGAACATTTAGGTCATTTTCGTGGTGCTTTGACTTATTCTAATCCAATTAGGGTTTTTAACCAATCTGGTATATTCAATATGTGATTTTATGGTATTGTTTGAACATTTAGGTCATTTTCGTCATCTTTGGAGTTATTCTAATCGAATTAGGGTTTTTAACCAATCTTGTGCATCCAATAAGTGATTTTATGTCATTGGTTGAACATTTAGGTCATTTTCGTCCTACTTCGACTTATTCTAATCCAATTATGGTTTTTAATCAATCTTGTGCATCCAATAAGTGATTTTGTGTCCTTGGTTGAACATTTAGGTCATTTTCGTCCTCCATAGGCTTATTCTAATCATATTAGGGTTTTTAACCAATCTTGTGCATCCAATAAGTGATTTTGTGGCCTTGGGTTAACACTTAGGTCATTTTCGTCATCCTTGGACTTATTCTAATCGAATTAGGGTTTTTAACCAATCTTGTGCATCCAATAAGTGATTTTGTGTCATTGGTTGAACGTTTAGGTCATTTTCGTCCTCCTTCGACTTTTTCTAATCCAATTAAGGTTTTTAATCAATCTTGTCCATCCAATAAGTGATTTTGTGTCATTGGTTGAACATTTAGGTCATTTTCGTCCTCCCTAGGCTTATTCTAATCATATTAGGGTTTTTAACCAATCTTGTGCATCCAATAAGTGATTTTATGTCATTGGTTGAATATTTAGGTCATTTTCGTCATCCTTTGACTTATTCTAATCCAATTAGGGTTTTTAACCAATCTTGTGCATCCAATTAGTGATTTTGTGTCATCGGTTGCACATTTAGGTCATTTTCGTCCTCCTTCGACTAATTCTAATCCAATTAGGGTTTTTAATCAATCTTGTGAATCCAATAAGTGATTTTGTGTCATTGGTTGAACATTTAGGTCATTTTCGTCCTCCCTAGGGTTATGTTAATCATATTAGGATTTTTACCAATCTTGTGCATCCAATAAGTGATTTTGTGTCCTTGGTTGAACATTTAGGTCATTTTCATCATCTTTGGACTGATTCTAATCGATTTAGCGTTTTTAACCAATCTTGTGCATCCAATAAGTGATTTTGTGTCCTTGGTTGAACATTGAGGTCATTTTCGTCATCCTTGGACTTATTCTAATTCAATTAGGGATTTTAACCATTCTTGTGCATCCAATAAGTGATTTTATGTCATTGGTTGAACATTTAGGTTATTTTCGTGTTGCTTTGACTTATTCTAATCCAATTAGGGTTTTTAACCAGTCTTGTATATCCAATAAGTGATTTTGTGTCATTGGTTGAACATTTAGGTCATTTTCGTCCTCCTTCGACTTATTCTAATCCAATTAAGGTTTTTAATCAATCTTGTGCATCCAATAAGTGATTTTGTGTCATTGGTTGAACATTTAGGTCATTTTCGTCTTTCCTAGGCTTATTCTAATCATATTAGGGTTTTTAACCAATCTTGTGCATCCAATAAGTGATTGTATGTCATTGGTTGAACATTTAGGTCATATTCGTTATCCTTCGAATTATTCTAATCCAATTAGGGTTTTTAGCCAATCTTGTGCATCCAATAAGTGATTTTGTGTTATTGGTTGAACATTTAGGTCATTTTCGTCCTCTTTAGGCTTATTCTAATCCAATTTGAGTTTTTAACCAATCTTATGCATCCAATAAGTGATTTTGTGTCATTGGTTGAACATTTAGGTCATATTTGTCATCCTTTGACTTATTCTAATCCAATTAGGGTTTTTAACCAATCTTGTGCATCCAATAAGTGATTTTATGTCATTGGTTGAACATTTAGGTCATATTCGTTATCCTTCGACTTATTCTAATCCAATTAGGGTTTTTAGCCAATCTTGTGCATCCAATAAGTGATTTTGTGTTATTGGTTGAACATTTAGGTCATTTTCGTCCTCCCTAGGCTTATTCTAATCCAATTAGAGTTTTTACCCAATCTTATGCATCCAATAAGTGATTTTGTGTCATTGGT
Organism: Cicer yamashitae; assembly: GCA_037974755.1. Lineage (NCBI taxonomy): Eukaryota > Viridiplantae > Streptophyta > Magnoliopsida > Fabales > Fabaceae > Cicer > Cicer yamashitae. The sequence goes on along the minus strand of JBBPBQ010000002.1, from coordinate 29,930,722 downwards.
TGAACATTTAGGTCATTTTTGTCATCCTTTGACTTATTCTAATCAAATTAGGGTTTTTAATCAATCCTGTGAATCCAATAAGTGATTTTGTGTCATTGGTTGAACATTTAGGTCATTTTCGTCTTTCCTAGGCTTATTCTAATCATATTAGGGTTTTTAACCGATCTTGTGCATACAATAAGTGATTTTGTGGCCTTGGTTGAACATTTAGGTCATTTTCGTCATCCTTGGACTTATTCTAATCGAATTAGGGTTGTTAACCCATCTTGTGCATCCAATAAGTGATTTTGTGTCATTGGTTGAACATTTAGGTCATTTTCGTCGTCCTTCGACTTATTCTAATCCAATTAGGGTTTTCAACCAATCTTATGCATCCAATAAGTGATTTTGTGTCATTGGTTGAACATTTATGTCAGTTTTCGTCATCCTTCGACTTATTCTAATCCAATTATGGTTTTAACCAATCTTACGCATCCAATAAGTGATTTTGTGTCATTGGTTGAACATTTAGGTCATTTTCGTCCTCCCTAGGCTTATTCTAATCCAATTAGGGTTTTTAACCAATCTTATGCATCCAATAAGTGATTTTGTGTCATTGGTTGAACATTTAGGTCATTTTCGTCCTCCCTAGGCTTATTCTAATCATATTAAGGTTTTTAACCAATCTTGTGCATCCAATAAGTGATTTTGTTTGATTGGTTGAACATTTAGGTCATTTTCATCATCCTTGGACTTATTCTAATCGAATTAGGGTTTTTAACCACTCTTGTGCATCCAATAAGTGATTTTGTGTCATTGATTGAACATTTAGGTCTTTTTCGTCCTCCTTCGACTTATTCTAATCCAATTAGGGTTTTTAACCTATCTTGTGCATCCAATAAGTGATTTTATGTCATTGGTTGAACATTTAGGTCATTTTCGTCATCCTTCGACTTAGTCTAATCCAATTAGGATTTTTAAGCAATCTTGTGCATCCAATAAGTGATTTTGTGTCGTTGGTTGAACATTTAGGTCATTTTCGTCCTCCCTTGGCTTATTATAATCATATTAGGGTTTTTAACCAATCTTCTGCATCAAATATGTGAATTTGTGTCATTGGTTGAACATTTAGGTCATTTTCGTCATCCTTGGACTTATTCTAATCAAATTAGGGTTCTTAATCAATCTTGTGCATCCAATAAGTGATTTTGTGTCATTGGTTGAACATTTAGGTCATTTGGTTCGTCCCTAGGCTTATTCTAATCATATTAGGGTTTTTAACCTATCTTGTGCATCCAATAAGTGATTTTTTGTCCTTTGTTGAACATTTAGGTAGTTTTCGTCATCCTTGGACTTATTCTAATCGAATTAGGGTTTTTAACCAATCTTGTGCATCCAATAAGTGATTTTGTGTCATTGGTTGAACATTTAGGTCATTTTCGTCCTCCTTCGACTTTTTCTAATCCAATTAAGGTTTTTAATCAATCTTGTCCATCCAATAAGTGATTTTGTGTCATTGGTTGAACATTTAGGTCATTTTCGTCCTCCCTAGGCTTATTCTAATCATATTAGGGTTTTTAACCAATCTTGTGCATCCAATACGTGATTTTATGTCATTGGTTGAATATTTAGGTCATTTTGGTCATCCTTTGACTTATTCTAATCCAATTAGAGTTTTTAACCAATCTTGTGCATCCAATTAGTGATTTTGTGTCATCGGTTGAACATTTAGGTCATTTTCGTCCTCCTTCGACTTATTCTAATCCAATTAGGGTTTTTAATCCATCTTGTGAATCCAATAAGTGATTTTGTGTCATTGGTTGAACATTTAGGTCATTTTCGTGGTCCCTACGGTTATTTTAATCATATTAGGATTTTTAACCAATCTTGTGCATACAATAAGTGATTTTGTGTCCTTGGTTGAACATTTAGGGTTTTTAACCCTTGATTTTGTGTCCTTGGTTGAACATTTAGGATTGAACATTTTGTGTCCTTGGTAATTCAATTAGGGTTTTTAACCAATCTTGTGCCTCCAATAAGTGATTTTATGTCATTGGTTGAACATTTAGGTCATTTTCGTGGTGATTTGACTAATTCTAATCCAATTAGGGTTTTTAACCAATGTGGTGCATTCAATAAGTGATTTTATGTCATTGGTTGAACATTTAGGTCATTTTCGTCATCCTTGGAGTTATTGTAATCGAATTAGGGTTTTTAACCAATCTTGTGCATCCAATAAGTGATTTTGTGGCCTTG
>JBBPBQ010000002.1:29906760-29920216 GCA_037974755.1 Cicer yamashitae | reverse complement strand
TTTGTGTCATCGGTTGCACATTTAGGTCATTTTCGTCCTCCTTCGACTAATTCTAATCCAATTAGGGTTTTTAATCAATCTTGTGAATCCAATAAGTGATTTTGTGTCATTGGTTGAACATTTAGGTCATTTTCGTCCTCCCTAGGGTTACGTTAATCATATTAGGATTTTTACCAATCTTGTGCATCCAATAAGTGATTTTGTGTCCTTGGTTGAACATTTAGGTCATTTTCATCATCTTTGGACTTATTCTAATCGATTTAGCGTTTTTAACCAATCTTGTGCATCCAATAAGTGATTTTGTGTCCTTGGTTGAACATTTAGGTCATTTTCGTCATCCTTGGACTTATTCTAATTCAATTAGGGTTTTTAACCAATCTTGTGCATCCAATAAGTGATTTTATGTCATTGGTTGAACATTAAGGTTATTTTCGTGTTGCTTTGACTTATTCTAATCCAATTAGGGTTTTTAACCAGTCTTGTATATCCAATAAGTGATTTTGTGTCATTGGTTGAACATTTAGGTCATTTTCGTCCTCCTTCGACTTATTCTAATCCAATTAAGGTTTTTAATCAATCTTGTGCATCCAATAAGTGATTTTGTGTCATTGGTTGAACATTTAGGTCATTTTCGTCTTTCCTAGGCTTATTCTAATCATATTAGGGTTTTTAACCAATCTTGTGCATCCAATAAGTGATTGTATGTCATTGGTTGAACATTTAGGTCATATTCGTTATCCTTCGAATTATTCTAATCCAATTAGGGTTTTTAGCCAATCTTGTGCATCCAATAAGTGATTTTGTGTTATTGGTTGAACATTTAGGTCATTTTCGTCCTCTTTAGGCTTATTCTAATCCAATTTGAGTTTTTAACCAATCTTATGCATCCAATAAGTGATTTTGTGTCATTGGTTGAACATTTAGGTCATATTTGTCATCCTTTGACTTATTCTAATCCAATTAGGGTTTTTAACCAATCTTGTGCATCCAATAAGTGATTTTATGTCATTGGTTGAACATTTAGGTCATATTCGTTATCCTTCGACTTATTCTAATCCAATTAGGGTTTTTAGCCAATCTTGTGCATCCAATAAGTGATTTTGTGTTATTGGTTGAACATTTAGGTCATTTTCGTCCTCCCTAGGCTTATTCTAATCCAATTAGAGTTTTTACCCAATCTTATGCATCCAATAAGTGATTTTGTGTCATTGGTTGAACATTTAGGTCATTTTTGTCATCCTTTGACTTATTCTAATCAAATTAGGGTTTTTAATCAATCCTGTGAATCCAATAAGTGATTTTGTGTCATTGGTTGAACATTTAGGTCATTTTCGTCTTTCCTAGGCTTATTCTAATCATATTAGGGTTTTTAACCGATCTTGTGCATACAATAAGTGATTTTGTGGCCTTGGTTGAACATTTAGGTCATTTTCGTCATCCTTGGACTTATTCTAATCGAATTAGGGTTGTTAACCCATCTTGTGCATCCAATAAGTGATTTTGTGTCATTGGTTGAACATTTAGGTCATTTTCGTCGTCCTTCGACTTATTCTAATCCAATTAGGGTTTTCAACCAATCTTATGCATCCAATAAGTGATTTTGTGTCATTGGTTGAACATTTATGTCAGTTTTCGTCATCCTTCGACTTATTCTAATCCAATTATGGTTTTAACCAATCTTACGCATCCAATAAGTGATTTTGTGTCATTGGTTGAACATTTAGGTCATTTTCGTCCTCCCTAGGCTTATTCTAATCCAATTAGGGTTTTTAACCAATCTTATGCATCCAATAAGTGATTTTGTGTCATTGGTTGAACATTTAGGTCATTCTTGTCATCCTTTGACTTATTCTAATCCAATTAGGGTTTTTCACCAATCTTGTGCATCCAATAAGTGATTTTATGTCATTGGTTGAACATTTAGGACATTTTCGTCATCCTTCGACTTATTCTAATCCAATTAGAGTTTTTAACTAATCTTGTGCATTCAATAACTGATTATGTGTCATTGGTTGAACATTTAGGTCACTTTCATCCTCCTTCAACTTATTCTAATCCAATTAGGTTTTTAATCAATCTTGTGCATCCAATAAGTGATTTTGGGTCATTGCTTGAACATTTAGGTCATTTTCGTCCTCCCTAGGCTTATTCTAATCCAATTAGGGTTTTTAACCAATCTTATGCATCCAATAAGTGATTTTATGTCATTGGTTGAACATTTAGGTCATATTCGTCATCCTTCGACTTATTCTAATCCAATTAGGGTTTTTAGCCAATCTTGTGCATCCAATAAGTGATTTTGTGTCATTGGATGAACATTTAGGTCATTTTCGTCCTCCCTAGGCTTATTCTAATCCAATTTGAGTTTTTAACCAATCTTATGCATCCAATAAGTGATTTTGTGTCATTGGTTGAACATTTAGGTCATATTTGTCATCCTTTGACTTATTCTAATCCAATTAGGGTTTTTAACCAATCTTGTGCATCCAATAAGTGATTTTATGTCATTGGTTGAACATTTAGGTCATATTCGTTATCCTTCGACTTATTCTAATCCAATTAGGGTTTTTAGCCAATCTTGTGCATCCAATAAGTGATTTTGTGTTATTGGTTGAACAATTAGGTCATTTTCGTCCTCCCTAGGCTTATTCTAATCCAATTAGAGTTTTTACCCAATCTTATGCATCCAATAAGTGATTTTGTGTCCTTGCTAGAACATTTAGGATTGAACATTTTGTGTCCTTGGTAATTCAATTAGGGTTTTTAACCAATCTTGTGCATCCAATAAGTGATTTTATGTCATTGGTTGAATATTTAGGTCATTTTCGTCATCCTTTGACTTATTCTAATCCAATTAGGGTTTTTAACCAATCTTGTGCATCCAATTAGTCATTTTGTGTCATCGGTTGAACATTTAGGTCATTTTCGTCCTCCTTCGACTTATTCTAATCCAATTAAGGTTTTTAATCAATCTTGTGAATCCAATAAGTGATTTTGTGTCATTGGTTGAACATTTAGGTCATTTTCGTCCTCCCTAGGGTTATTTTAATTATATTAGGATTTTTAACCAATCTTGTGCATCCAATAAGTGATTTTGTGTCCTTGGTTGAACATTTAGGTCATTTTCTTCATCCTTGGACTTATTCTAATTGAATTAGGGTTTTTAACCAATCTTGTGCATCCAATAAGTGATTTTGTGTCGTTGGTTGAACATTTAGGTCACTTTCGTCATCCTTGGACTTATTCTAATTCAATTAGGGTTTTTAACCAATCTTGTGCATCCAATAAGTGATTTTATGTCATTGGTTGAACATTTAGGTTATTTTCGTGCTGCTTTGACTTATTTTAATCCAATTAGGGTTTTTAACCATTCTTGTGCATCCAATAAGTGATTTTGTGTCATTGGTTGAACATTTAGGTCATTTTCGTGGTGCTTTGACTAATTCTAATCCAATTAGGGTTTTTAACCAATCTGGTATATTCAATAAGTGATTTTATGGTATTGGTTGAACATTTAGGTCATTTTCGTCATCCTTGGAGTTATTCTAATCGAATTAAGGTTTTAAACCAATCTTGTGCATCCAATAAGTGATTTTATGTCATTGGTTGAACATTTAGGTCATTTTCGTCATCCTTGGAGTTATTCTAATCGAATTAGGGTTTTTAACCAATCTTGTGCATCCAATAAGTGATTTTGTGTCATTGGTTGAACATTTAGGTCATTTTCATCCTCCCTAGGCTTATTCTAATCATATTAGGGTTTTTAACCAATCTTGTGCATCCAATAAGTGATTTTGTGGCCTTGGTTGAACACTTAGGTCATTTTCGTTATCCTTGGACTTATTCTAATCGAATTAGGGTTTTTAACCAATCTTGTGCATCCAATAAGTGATTTTGTGTCATTGGTTGAACATTTAGGTCTTTTTCCTCCTCCTTCGACTTATTCTAATCCAATTAGGATTTTTAACCAATCTTGTGCCTCCAATAAGTGATTTTGTGTCCTTGGTTGAACATTTAGGTCATTTTCATCCTCCCTAGGCTTATTCTAATCCAATTAGGGTTTTAACCAATCTTACGCATCCAATAAGTGATTTTGTGGGATTGGTTGAACATTTAGGTCATTTTCGTCTTTCCTAGGCTTATTCTAATCCAATTAGAGTTTTTAACCAATCTTATGCATCCAATAACATTTAGGTCATTTTTGTCATCCTTTCACTTATTCTAATCCAATTAGGGTTTTTAACCAATCTTGTGCATCCAATAAGTGATTTTATGTCATTGGTTGAACATTTAGGTCATATTCGTCATCCTTCGACTTATTCTAATCCAATTAGGGTTTTTAGCCAATCTTGTGCATCCAATAAGTGATTTTGTGTCATTGGATGAACATTTAGGTCATTTTCGTCCTCCCTAGACTTATTCTAATCCAATTAGAGTTTTTAACCAATCTTATGCATCCAGTAAGTGATTTTGTGTCATTGGTTGAACATTTAGGTCATATTTGTCATCCTTTGACTTATTCTAATCCAATTAGGGTTTTTAACCAATCTTGTGCATCGAATAAGTGATTTTATGTCATTGGTTGAACATTTAGGTCATTTTTGTCATCCTTTCAATTATTCTAATCCAATTAGGGTTTTTAACCAATCTTGTGCATCCAATAAGTGATTTTATGTCATTGGTTGAACATTTAGGTCATATTCGTTATCCTTCGACTTATTCTAATCCAATTAGGGTTTTTAGCCAATCTTGTGCATCCAATAAGTGATTTTGTGTCATTGGTTGAACATTTAGGTCATTTTTGTCCTCCCTAGGCTTATTCTAATCCAATTAGAGTTTTACCCAATCTTATGCATCCAATAAGTGATTTTGTGTCATTGGTTGATCATTTAGGTCATTTTCGTCTTTCCTAGCCTTATTCTAATCATATTAGGGTTTTTAACCAATCTTGTGCATCCAATAAGTGATTTTGTGGCCTTGGTTGAACACTTAGGTCATTTTCGTCATCCTTGGACTTATTCTAATCGAATTAGGGTTGTTAACCCATCTTGTGCATCAAATAAGTGATTTTGTGTCATTGGTTGAACATTTAGGTCATTTTCGTCGTCCTTCGACTTATTCTAATCCAATTAGGGTTTTTAACCAATCTTGTGCCTCCAATAAGTGATTTTGTGTCCTTGGTTGAACATTTAGGTCATTTTCATCCTCCCTAGGCTTATTCTAATCCAATTAGGGTTTTCAACCAATCTTATGCATCCAATAAGTGATTTTGTGGGATTGGTTGAACATTTAGGTCATTTTCGTCTTTCCTAGGCTTATTCTAATCATATTAGGGTTTTTAACCGATCTTGTGCATACAATAAGTGATTTTGTGGCCTTGGTTGAACATTTAGGTCATTTTCGTCATCCTTGGACTTATTCTAATCGAATTAGGGTTGTTAACCCATCTTGTGCATCCAATAAGTGATTTTGTGTCATTGGTTGAACATTTAGGTCATTTTCGTCGTCCTTCGACTTATTCTAATCCAATTAGGGTTTTTAGCCAATCTTGTGCATCCAATAAGTGATTTTGTGTCATTGGTTGAACATTTAGGTCATTTTCGTGGTGATTTGACTAATTCTATTCCAATTAGGGTTTTTAACCAATCTGGTGCATTCAATAAGTGATTTTATGTCATTGGTTGAACATTTAGGTCATTTTCGTCATCCTTGGAGTTATTCTAATCGAATTAGGGTTTTTAACCAATCTTGTGCATCCAATAAGTTATTTTGTGTCCTTAGTTGAACATTTAGGTCATTTTCGTGGTGCTTTGACTTATTCTAATTCAATTAGGGTTTTTAACCAATCTTGTGCATCCAATAAGTGATTTTGTGTCATTGGTTGAACATTTAGGTCATTTTCGTGGTGCTTTGACTAATTCTAATCCAATTAGGGTTTTTAACCAATCTGGTATATTCAATAAGTGATTTTATGGTATTGGTTGAACATTTAGGTCATTTTCGTCATCCTTGGAGTTATTCTAATCGAATTAAGGTTTTTAACCAATCTTGTGCATCCAATAAGTGATTTTATGTCATTGGTTGAACATTTAGGTCATTTTCGTCATCCTTGGAGTTATTCTAATCGAATTAGGGTTTTTAACCAATCTTGTGCATCCAATAAGTGATTTTGTGTCATCGGTTGAACATTTAGGTCATTTTCATCCTCCCTAGGCTTATTCTAATCATATTAGGGTTTTTAACCAATCTTGTGCATCCAATAAGTGATTTTGTGGCCTTGGTTGAACACTTAGGTCATTTTCGTTATCCTTGGACTTATTCTAATCGAATTAGGGTTTTTAACCAATCTTGTGCCTCCAATAAGTGATTTTGTGTCCTTGGTTGAACATTTAGGTCATTTTCATCCTCCCTAGGCTTATTTTAATCCAATTAGGGTTTTAACCAATCTTACGCATCCAATAAGTGATTTTGTGTCATTGGTTGAACATTTAGGTCATTTTCGTTCTCCCTAGGCTTATTCTAATCCAATTAGAGTTTTTAACCAATCTTATGCATCCAATAACATTTAGGTCATTTTTGTCATCCTTTCACTTATTCTAATCCAATTAGGGTTTTTAACCAATCTTGTGCATCCAATAAGTGATTTTATGTCATTGGTTGAACATTTAGGTCATATTCGTCATCCTTCGACTTATTCTAATCCAATTAGGGTTTTTAGCCAATCTTGTGCATCCAATAAGTGATTTTGTGTCATTGGATGAACATTTAGGTCATTTTCGTCCTCCCTAGACTTATTCTAATCCAATTAGAGTTTTTAACCAATCTTATGCATCCAGTAAGTGATTTTGTGTCATTGGTTGAACATTTAGGTCATATTTGTCATCCTTTGACTTATTCTAATCCAATTAGGGTTTTTAACCAATCTTGTGCATCGAATAAGTGATTTTATGTCATTGGTTGAACATTTAGGTCATTTTTGTCATCCTTTCAATTATTCTAATCCAATTAGGGTTTTTAACCAATCTTGTGCATCCAATAAGTGATTTTATGTCATTGGTTGAACATTTAGGTCATATTCGTTATCCTTCGACTTATTCTAATCCAATTAGGGTTTTTAGCCAATCTTGTGCATCCAATAAGTGATTTTGTGTCATTGGTTGAACATTTAGGTCATTTTTGTCCTCCCTAGGCTTATTCTAATCCAATTAGAGTTTTACCCAATCTTATGCATCCAATAAGTGATTTTGTGTCATTGGTTGATCATTTAGGTCATTTTCGTCTTTCCTAGCCTTATTCTAATCATATTAGGGTTTTTAACCAATCTTGTGCATCCAATAAGTGATTTTGTGGCCTTGGTTGAACACTTAGGTCATTTTCGTCATCCTTGGACTTATTCTAATCGAATTAGGGTTGTTAACCCATCTTGTGCATCAAATAAGTGATTTTGTGTCATTGGTTGAACATTTAGGTCATTTTCGTCGTCCTTCGACTTATTCTAATCCAATTAGGGTTTTCAACCAATCTTATGCATCCAATAAGTGATTTTGTGTCATTGGTTGAACATTTCCGTCAGTTTTCGTCATCCTTCGACTTTTTCTAATCCAATTATGGTTTTAACCAATCTTACGCATCCAATAAGTGATTTTGTGTCATTAGTTGAACATTTAGGTCATTTTCGTCCTCCCTAGGCTTATTCTAATCCAATTAGGGTTTTTAACCAATCTTATGCATCCAATAAGTGATTTTGTGTCATTGGTTGAACATTTAGGTCATTCTTGTCATCCTTTGACTTATTCTAATCCAATTAGGGTTTTTCACCAATCTTGTGCATTCAATAAGTGATTTTATGTCATTGGTTGAACATTTAGGACATTTTCGTGATCCTTCGACTTATTCTAATCCAATTAGAGTTTTTAACTAATCTTGTGCATTCAATAACTGATTCTGTGTCATTGGTTGAACATTTAGGTCACTTTCATCCTCCTTCAACTTATTCTAATCCAATTAGGTTTTTAATCAATCTTGTGCATCCAATAAGTGATTTTGGGTCATTGCTTGAACATTTAGGTCATTTTCGTCCTCCCTAGGCTTATTCTAATCCAATTAGGGTTTTTAACCAATCTTATGCATCCAATAAGTGATTTTATGTCATTGGTTGAACATTTAGGTCATATTCGTCATCCTTCGACTTATTCTAATCCAATTAGGGTTTTTAGCCAATCTTGTGCATCCAATAAGTGATTTTGTGTCATTGGATGAACATTTAGGTCATTTTCGTCCTCCCTAGGCTTATTCTAATCCAATTTGAGTTTTTAACCAATCTTATACATCCAATAAGTGATTTTGTGTCATTGGTTGAACATTTAGGTCATATTTGTCATCCTTTGACTTATTCTAATCCAATTAGGGTTTTTAACCAATCTTGTGCATCCAATAAGTGATTTTATGTCATTGGTTGAACATTTAAGTCATATTCGTTATCCTTCGACTTATTCTAATCCAATTAGGGTTTTTAGCAGATCTTGTGCATCCAATAAGTGATTTTGTGTTATTGGCTGAACATTTAGGTCATTTTCATCCTCCCTAGGCTTATTCTAATCCAATTAGAGTTTTTACCCAATCTTATGCATCCAATAAGTGATTTTGTGTCATTGGTTGAACATTTAGGTCATTTTTGTCATCCTTTGACTTATTCTAATCAAATTAGGGTTTTTAATCAATCCTGTGAATCCAATAAGTGATTTTGTGTCATTGGTTGAACATTTAGGTCATTTTCGTCTTTCCTAGGCTTATTCTAATCATATTAGGGTTTTTAACCGATCTTGTGCATACAATAAGTGATTTTGTGGCCTTGGTTGAACATTTAGGTCATTTTCGTCATCCTTGGACTTATTCTAATCGAATTAGGGTTGTTAACCCATCTTGTGCATCCAATAAGTGATTTTGTGTCATTGGTTGAACATTTAGGTCATTTTCGTCGTGCTTCGACTTATTCAAATCCAATTAGGGTTTTCAACCAATCTTATGCATCCAATAAGTGATTTTGTGGGATTGGTTGAACATTTAGGTCATTTTCGTCTTTCCTAGGCTTATTCTAATCATATTAGGGTTTTTAACCGATCTTGTGCATACAATAAGTGATTTTGTGGCCTTGGTTGAACATTTAGGTCATTTTCGTCATCCTTGGACTTATTCTAATCGAATTAGGGTTGTTAACCCATCTTGTGCATCCAATAAGTGATTTTGTGTCATTGGTTGAACATTTAGGTCATTTTCGTCGTGCTTCGACTTATTCAAATCCAATTAGGGTTTTCAACCAATCTTATGCATCCAATAATTGATTTTGTGGGATTGGTTGAACATTTAGGTCATTTTCGTCTTTCCTAGGCTTATTCTAATCATATTAGGGTTTTTAACCGATCTTGTGCATACAATAAGTGATTTTGTGGCCTTGGTTGAACATTTAGGTCATTTTCGTCATCCTTGGACTTATTCTAATCGAATTAGGGTTGTTAACCCATCTTGTGCATCCAATAAGTGATTTTGTGTCATTGGTTGAACATTTAGGTCATTTTCGTCGTCCTTCGACTTATTCTAATCCAATTAGGGTTTTCAACCAATCTTATGCATCCAATAAGTGATTTTGTGTCATTGGTTGAACATTTATGTCCGTTTTCGTCATCCTTCGACTTATTCTAATCCAATTATGGTTTTAACCAATCTTACGCATCCAATAAGTGATTTTGTGTCATTGGTTGAACATTTAGGTCATTTTCGTCGTCCTTCGACTTATTCTAATCCAATTAGGGTTTTTAACCAATCTTGTGCCTCCAATAAGTGATTTTGTGTCCTTGGTTGAACATTTAGGTCATTTTCATCCTCCCTAGGCTTATTCTAATCCAATTAGGGTTTTCAACCAATCTTATGCATCCAATAAGTGATTTTGTGGGATTGGTTGAACATTTAGGTCATTTTCGTCTTTCCTAGGCTTATTCTAATCATATTAGGGTTTTTAACCGATCTTGTGCATACAATAAGTGATTTTGTGGCCTTGGTTGAACATTTAGGTCATTTTCGTCATCCTTGGACTTATTCTAATCGAATTAGGGTTGTTAACCCATCTTGTGCATCCAATAAGTGATTTTGTGTCATTGGTTGAACATTTAGGTCATTTTCGTCGTCCTTCGACTTATTCTAATCCAATTAGGGTTTTTAGCCAATCTTGTGCATCCAATAAGTGATTTTGTGTCATTGGTTGAACATTTAGGTCATTTTCGTGGTGATTTGACTAATTCTATTCCAATTAGGGTTTTTAACCAATCTGGTGCATTCAATAAGTGATTTTATGTCATTGGTTGAACATTTAGGTCATTTTCGTCATCCTTGGAGTTATTCTAATCGAATTAGGGTTTTTAACCAATCTTGTGCATCCAATAAGTTGTTTTGTGTCCTTAGTTGAACATTTAGGTCATTTTCGTGGTGCTTTGACTTATTCTAATTCAATTAGGGTTTTTAACCAATCTTGTGCATCCAATAAGTGATTTTGTGTCATTGGTTGAACATTTAGGTCATTTTCGTGGTGCTTTGACTAATTCTAATCCAATTAGGGTTTTTAACCAATCTGGTATATTCAATAAGTGATTTTATGGTATTGGTTGAACATTTAGGTCATTTTCGTCATCCTTGGAGTTATTCTAATCGAATTAAGGTTTTTAACCAATCTTGTGCATCCAATAAGTGATTTTATGTCATTGGTTGAACATTTAGGTCATTTTCGTCATCCTTGGAGTTATTCTAATCGAATTAGGGTTTTTAACCAATCTTGTGCATCCAATAAGTGATTTTGTGTCATCGGTTGAACATTTAGGTCATTTTCATCCTCCCTAGGCTTATTCTAATCATATTAGGGTTTTTAACCAATCTTGTGCATCCAATAAGTGATTTTGTGGCCTTGGTTGAACACTTAGGTCATTTTCGTTATCCTTGGACTTATTCTAATCGAATTAGGGTTTTTAACCAATCTTGTGCCTCCAATAAGTGATTTTGTGTCCTTGGTTGAACATTTAGGTCATTTTCATCCTCCCTAGGCTTATTTTAATCCAATTAGGGTTTTAACCAATCTTACGCATCCAATAAGTGATTTTGTGTCATTGGTTGAACATTTAGGTCATTTTCGTTCTCCCTAGGCTTATTCTAATCCAATTAGAGTTTTTAACCAATCTTATGCATCCAATAACATTTAGGTCATTTTTGTCATCCTTTCACTTATTCTAATCCAATTAGGGTTTTTAACCAATCTTGTGCATCCAATAAGTGATTTTATGTCATTGGTTGAACATTTAGGTCATATTCGTCATCCTTCGACTTATTCTAATCCAATTAGGGTTTTTAGCCAATCTTGTGCATCCAATAAGTGATTTTGTGTCATTGGATGAACATTTAGGTCATTTTCGTCCTCCCTAGACTTATTCTAATCCAATTAGAGTTTTTAACCAATCTTATGCATCCAGTAAGTGATTTTGTGTCATTGGTTGAACATTTAGGTCATATTTGTCATCCTTTGACTTATTCTAATCCAATTAGGGTTTTTAACCAATCTTGTGCATCGAATAAGTGATTTTATGTCATTGGTTGAACATTTAGGTCATTTTTGTCATCCTTTCAATTATTCTAATCCAATTAGGGTTTTTAACCAATCTTGTGCATCCAATAAGTGATTTTATGTCATTGGTTGAACATTTAGGTCATATTCGTTATCCTTCGACTTATTCTAATCCAATTAGGGTTTTTAGCCAATCTTGTGCATCCAATAAGTGATTTTGTGTCATTGGTTGAACATTTAGGTCATTTTTGTCCTCCCTAGGCTTATTCTAATCCAATTAGAGTTTTACCCAATCTTATGCATCCAATAAGTGATTTTGTGTCATTGGTTGATCATTTAGGTCATTTTCGTCTTTCCTAGCCTTATTCTAATCATATTAGGGTTTTTAACCAATCTTGTGCATCCAATAAGTGATTTTGTGGCCTTGGTTGAACACTTAGGTCATTTTCGTCATCCTTGGACTTATTCTAATCGAATTAGGGTTGTTAACCCATCTTGTGCATCAAATAAGTGATTTTGTGTCATTGGTTGAACATTTAGGTCATTTTCGTCGTCCTTCGACTTATTCTAATCCAATTAGGGTTTTCAACCAATCTTATGCATCCAATAAGTGATTTTGTGTCATTGGTTGAACATTTCCGTCAGTTTTCGTCATCCTTCGACTTTTTCTAATCCAATTATGGTTTTAACCAATCTTACGCATCCAATAAGTGATTTTGTGTCATTAGTTGAACATTTAGGTCATTTTCGTCCTCCCTAGGCTTATTCTAATCCAATTAGGGTTTTTAACCAATCTTATGCATCCAATAAGTGATTTTGTGTCATTGGTTGAACATTTAGGTCATTCTTGTCATCCTTTGACTTATTCTAATCCAATTAGGGTTTTTCACCAATCTTGTGCATTCAATAAGTGATTTTATGTCATTGGTTGAACATTTAGGACATTTTCGTGATCCTTCGACTTATTCTAATCCAATTAGAGTTTTTAACTAATCTTGTGCATTCAATAACTGATTCTGTGTCATTGGTTGAACATTTAGGTCACTTTCATCCTCCTTCAACTTATTCTAATCCAATTAGGTTTTTAATCAATCTTGTGCATCCAATAAGTGATTTTGGGTCATTGCTTGAACATTTAGGTCATTTTCGTCCTCCCTAGGCTTATTCTAATCCAATTAGGGTTTTTAACCAATCTTATGCATCCAATAAGTGATTTTATGTCATTGGTTGAACATTTAGGTCATATTCGTCATCCTTCGACTTATTCTAATCCAATTAGGGTTTTTTAGCCAATCTTGTGCATCCAATAAGTGATTTTGTGTCATTGGATGAACATTTAGGTCATTTTCGTCCTCCCTAGGATTATTCTAATCCAATTTGAGTTTTTAACCAATCTTATGCATCCAATAAGTGATTTTGTGTTATTGGTTGAACATTTAGGTCATTTTCGTCCTCCCTAGGCTTATTCTAATCCAATTAGAGTTTTTACCCAATCTTATGCATCCAATAAGTGATTTTGTGTCATTGGTTGAACATTTAGGTCATTTTTGTCATCCTTTGACTTATTCTAATCAAATTAGGGTTTTTAATCAATCCTGTGAATCCAATAAGTGATTTTGTGTCATTGGTTGAACATTTAGGTCATTTTCGTCTTTCCTAGGCTTATTCTAATCATATTAGGGTTTTTAACCGATCTTGTGCATACAATAAGTGATTTTGTGGCCTTGGTTGAACATTTAGGTCATTTTCGTCATCCTTGGACTTATTCTAATCGAATTAGGGTTGTTAACCCATCTTGTGCATCCAATAAGTGATTTTGTGTCATTGGTTGAACATTTAGGTCATTTTCGTCGT